>CM067347.1:41588943-41821443 GCA_034190875.2 Urechis unicinctus | reverse complement strand
CTTTTCTTCATTAAACAGCACCGCTGGGAAGAAGCAAACGATCAAAACAGTTAATGGTAGAGAAAATCTAACAGCGGTGACTCAGTGCATTGTTTGTTGTTGTTTAATTCATACAATCGTTTAGCTAATAGAAATGCTTTCGACTTCATGGGAATAAATTGTGAATACCATGGTGCAAGCCAGTTGAGAACCTACACCCTGCTCTATTGAGTCTTGCCGGAGAAAAGGCCACCATTGCTCCGTGGTGTGTGCCAAGTTTGATACTCATATATCCATACAATTAATTGTAAATGGTGACTCCTCAGGAAGTGCGGCGATGGATATAAGCTGAAGACCCCGCCTCAATGGACTTACTTGCCGCCACGTGCCGTCGTTTTTTATCCCATTACATAGTGTTTTTCTGACATCATCAGGGAGGTACCGTCATGCAACATGTATCCGATGCACGTGTCCATCATCCATTCTTAATGCAAACCTCGAGAGCTACACCTTTGTGTTCCGCAAAAAAATACGATGCACACGGCTCGCTGCTGTCAACTTTACGTTCCTTCCACTCGAATACATGCATGACAATCTTGTGGTGGATATGATTTGCTGGACATCATAAAATAAGAACATGCTTAATACTTTTTCATTTTGAGAAATGTTAACATATTAGATATTCGATCACAGTGTTTTGGTTGAGATGTCACCGTGCAAACATTGTCACATATCTTTCAACTAGAGATCGATAAATTGTCTGAATATTGCATGCTGTTGGTCATTCTAATCTGTTCTTCTAATGTTATCACCCCCAACCTTTCATCGGCATCACCAAAGTGTGCTCCTTATCTTTCAGCGCTCCGAGCTGCCGAGCCGCCAGCAGCCTCATTGCAAATGGATGCTTCGCAAGTTTTTCGCTTTAACTACAATAAAAAATAAAATTGTAAATACCGATATTAACTTTTAAAATGACGTCAGTACGTTTGCCTACTGCTGGATTCGACCCAGATCTCAATGCGATGTATCAAGCCGATGTCCCTATTTCATTTTGACCCCATAAACTATCAGTGCTCTAGAAGCAGGGTCACTATGAGCTTAAGGTACAATCGCCCGTATGTCCCATTGGAATCTTGATTGGTATTCCTTGCAGAGACACACGAGCCTAACTCGAGTCAAAACATTGTAGCCAGTTAACTGGTCAGGGTGTTTTGATGCTATCTCATCGCGCAGTAAGAAGCAGTCAGGGAGAAACTGCATGCAGTCTGTCGATTGTTCACTTCTCGTGCACAGGGTACGGTATAGCTGTATCAGCTGGGGATTCCCGATGGTCTGGTTATTGTATTGACATAACAAGGATACCAGCCACGGATATAAGGGTTCCAACTATGAATGTCTTTTGTTCGAAGGACATATTGGATACTTCAATCCATATGCGATTGGGCTGAAAATCCGTGTATTCTTGTTGATTATATTTGAAATTGGACACGTCTAATAGAGGAATATATTCAACTACAATGATATAAATATTGGCTTCAAAATATAAACGTGCCGCAAAAATTGTAGTGAGCATATATAGCTGAATAATCATGGCAAGCATCTTCCCTCTGACATCAGGTCAATGGAAATTGGATTATTGCAATAAGAGTTGGCGCCGCTGATATTAAACCATGGGAAGAGACTAGCAAGCTGATCTGGCAACACAGCGGATGTGGTACTACATCACACAGCTTGATGTCCCTCTGTTGCAAAGTTGGTAGCCACCAAGCGTGATCTCAACCAAACATGAGGTGTGTCCTCTTATCTACTCGACGCATTCACGTCTCAGTGTGCGCTGTGCTAGATTTATCATGATCGCCATCAAGACGTTCTCTCGAATTAAACATCATGCTTAGTCCTTGACAATATTGTCAGCTCGATTTATCGTCTATTGCATGCCCTCGTCCACAGCTCAGCAGGCGCCTATGAGCTCGACTCAGCACATCACCGCCCCAACAAAGCAAGCTGTTTTTTGTCGTTATTTGACAGATGTGTGTCTCATCCACCAATTGCTCATTATTCCTCTCTTGGCATTTTCTAGCTCTTGTGCCTTCGCTTGTATTCTATACGCTATATCTTCATAAATTTTAGACTTTCCTCTGCACAGTGCCACAGGGTGCCGGTTGTCATTTATTCCGCCAGGTAAGTTATTTGACCTGTCCAATGCACGTAAGACCTTAAGCGACGGACTATGGCACAGATTCTTAAATATCGCATTGAATGCTCAATAGATAGCTAACTAAAGTATCCTACCAATCATTTTAGATTTCAGATACTTCAATTGTCATTAGTACCGTGTATAGTTCATTTTACCAAGCATCACAACATTTTGTATACAAACATCCTGACACACCTTCAGCAAAAATGGCCCTGACTATGAATATGTTCTTAATGCGCTCTATGGACTTTTTTGTGGACATGTTCCGTCATCATGTGTTATCACGCAGTCAATGTCGTGTTTGTTTTTGGGAAGGTTAATGAGAACAGATAGGGAAAGGATGTGTCGGCCACTTCGGTGCACTTGTCATTCCTACCCTTACTCCAAAGAATATTCGCAAATGGTATCCGCTGGATCCTTCCTTTACACTTACGTATTCTCATATTGTGAACTGATTGGATTTGTTTTGTGAGCAAACTTATTATTACATTATTCCATGTATATTTCGAACATCAGAGATCCGATAGCGAGGCCACTCTTGGTTACCATATTTGATTTATTTTTGTTACTTGCGTAAAACAGGTACGTTCCGTACGGGCGTCTTTTAACCCGAACATTTACTGACGTCACCTGAAGACAGTGACAGTGAGTAAGTAGGGCATGTGATCAATCACACTCTGAAACCAATATCGACTGATAACGCGCAATCTATCTGATTGTGCGAGATCTTATTGTTTTCTCGCGTGACTTGTGGATGGTTTTCACCAAGTGGTATAGCCAAGCATAAACCAGTATGTAAAACGGTATACCCATCAATCACATTATATGCATTTATCTCTACCGAGATCCATCATGAGTAATTGATCGATTACCAGTACATTCTCATTACTGAATATTTTTCCTCGTTTCCGTGTTTATGTTCTACATTTGTGTAATCACGGCAGCGAATAAAGACGTCGTGACAACTCGAGCTTGACGTCAACGATGTCCAACATGGAACAATATACCTTATGCATGATTGTAATAACTGGTGATATATAGCCATGTGATGTTTATCAGTGGTTCATAGGGTCTGTCAGTCACGTGGGTTATGTAAGACCGTCCGTTGAATTATGTCACGTCTGTGCCACATATAGAAGCTGTATGGAGGTGTCTCTGATAAGTCTAACCCTGATTATTGTCCATGATGGTTTCTGAAAATCCATCTTTCTCATATTGATGATATTTCCCGCAATAGCTAGTCGTTATATAGGCTGCATCTTATTGTTCAGCAGGACTCATTTCTACTTAGAGCATTTCATTCTGTCAGACGCAGCTCTGCCATAGTAACCTGCACGCTATTAGCTTCATGGGTTAATCCGCCTCCTGCTGTAGCTGCCTTTTACAAAACTGCTAGGCGTCAGGACCGGGACTGTTTTGTAACGTTGGTCTACTATTGGCGTCATTTCCGCTAGTTGTAGTGTCTGTTGTAAACATGGAACCGTTGCTCCTATCTTGGTTGAATATTAAGCTCATATATGCTGATATATTTGTCTTGGTGTCTGCGACGAATTAGATAGGCAGCAAAAATAAGAGACCGGCATGGATAATTTGACTTTCATCCCACGTATAGTCATGGGAACCGACTGCGTGCCATGGCGGATAAGCTTGACATACAGCGCTGGGTTGGTTCAGCTGCTCTTTTGTCTGGCGTCTATAATGAGGAAGAAAGATTATTGGTTAATTGCTCACGTCGTGTTCACGTTTTCTGAAGTGCCCTTTTCCAACTATCTTGCTCGGGCAATGCTCTTGCCTTAACAATTTGCATTCTACATACATTGCTTGTGTTATAGTAACGGCTAATACGATATCTGTGAAGTAATTCTGTTAGCATCTGACATACTTATCATATTGGCATAACTTTATGTTAATAAAACGCCCAATGAGTATCCAAACGAAAAAAGCCATTAATGTTCGTGCTATAATAATTTTGTCTACGAGTGAGTGCAACGGTTTTAAATGGGCGTTCTTTCGTTCAACTAACATCGAAGGCAATAAATTACCGTCTCTTCTTATTGCTCTTGAGGGCCCATTTGTGGATATTTGGTGCTTTAAGAGTTACCAAAGTTGCTATTGCCTATTTTGATACATCAATTTATTTGAAGGGAAGGGCTATCTGAATCAGCCATCAGGCTTGAGGATTGATGCTGTTTCAACACTGGGGAGTCTTTAAGGGGCGATTACGCAACCAGGCAAAACCGTCAATTGTTTCTTAATGGCCACAATCTTTCCTGCAGCTGTCACGTGTCTATGTAAGTGAATAGAAACATCAATGTCATGGAGGATTCCGTATTTGAATCCGCTGCCTTTATGCCGATGTTGATCTGATGTGCATTCTTTGTGTATAAGTATTGCTTATTCTCTTTATGAATTAGGACAGGTAGGAATATCGCTACAATGACCATTAGATTGCTGTTTTGTCTGCTGCTTAAAGTGCCTATCGCACGGTTATAGGTACTTCGCTGAAATCAATTCATAATGTGACCAATAAACTCAAACCGGTCCAATAACCGTCGCATCTGATCAGTTAAGGCCAAGATTTGATAAAATGTCAGTTCAAATTAGCGCGCCCGACAAAACGTTGCGGCAGCCATTATCTAGGTCAACCCTGCGTGTGACGTCAGGTAAGGCGAATAATAATACATGAGCTCGTCGTCTCGATGCGCCAAACTCATCTTTAAAGTCGAATTTCGATCCGAAAGCGCGCACTTTGGCGACAAATACATAGACAGAATAGGTACTTCTGGGTTATATTTCCGTAATCTGGCGAAAAAGATGAAAATTAGCGCGCCCGCCAAAACGTTGCGGCAGCCATTATCTAGGTCAACCATGCGATTGACGTCAGGTAAGGTAGATTAATTATTCATGAGCTTGTCGTCTCGATACGCCAAACTCATCTTTAAAGACGAATTTCGATCCGAAAGCGCGCACTTTGGCGACTAATACATAGACAGAATAGGTACTTCTGGGTTATATTTCCGTAATCTGGCGAAAAAAATGACATGATTTTTCGTGCGATAGGCACTTTAATGAGCATCAAGTAGATGGTGCGCTGACATTTAAGAATTTAAGAATAAACAAAGAACCAATTAGCCTTCAGTGAATTCAAAAGCCACAACAGCAATTTATGCTGACATTGCTCGAAGGGAATCGAGGTCGTTGCATAAATTAACCTGCTACCGATATGCAACGGATGACTGATGCCCGATACAAGCCTCCGTTCAAACATAAAGCACATCCCTTGGGGACACATCAACCTTGGCGGTTATAGCCAGGAGTTATGGCACCTATCCCTTGCTTGACTGATCCCAGTAGTTGTGAGGCAATGCTGCTATCACCATTACGTCAATTCTATAACTATTGGCTGTGATGAACACGCTCTGCGGGCGGCAAAATGTTATATTCATTTAACTTGGGCCCGATTTCTTGGCACAACAGAGATCTGCTCGCACAGCTAAAACTCCATCTTCTACGCTGGACCCAGATGAAGACGAAATACTCAAGGCGCGAGATAAGTCCTAATTCCCTATGCGATTTGCATAATAGGGATCGATTAAAGAGGTTCAATGCAATCATGCTTTCACATGAGCAGTCAAGGAGAATCATTATTTACTGGACCAAATGTTCACCACTCGTGCGCGGATTGTAATATGAGCTTGCTGATACCTGGTGCCTTCCGAGGAACACCCTCTCAGATAATTGATCAGGTTATCTTCATAAGCAATGCATAAGCAATGCATGGTTAATGACAGCAGCACTATTCCTTCATAAGCAATGCATAAGCAATGCATGGTTAATGATAGCAGCACTATCCCTTCATAAGCAATGCATAAGCAATGCATGGTTAATGAGAGCAGCACTATCCCTTTGTTTTTTAAATTCCCGTTGTCGAAGAGCAGATTGTTCAAGCAGTCTTATATGATAATATTATTTGGTTAATTTATTTGACGCCTCATTGATCCCGTTTATAAATTGATAAGATAAATAACACGACTGGTTAAGGACCAATCAGTAGCTTCAATAACCTGTCGTACTGATAAGGGCCAATCAGCAGCTTCAATAACCTGTCGTACTGATAAAAAAAAGACCTCCTCGAGAACCAACAACCATAATATAGCATCGTGTCACTGTTCATTGTAGCTTTCTTTATATATTTTGTTTCTTTCTTTGTGAATGATTTCTCGGTATTCGTTGTCGCGCCCTCCCCCGATTCTAAACTGGTTTGTGGCGACACATACTTTGCCCAAACAAGAGTTATTCTGTGCTTCCATTCTGGAGCAGGTTATTCGTGTAGCCTGGTTTTACGCCGACACCGACCTTGTACCAACATAGTAGTCCCCCCTCCCCAAACCCGTCTTTATTTTGTACACACTCTGACATTTTCCTTGCCTCGCTTACACACTGCCACTTTCCCCTTGGATTGTCTCCCCTTAATTCTAGCCATTCAACCCATCTCCACCTTCGCTCTTTATTTTTTTATCACTTCCGCTGTAGTTCTTTGCATTCCCTTCCGCGCTTAAGTAAGATATGTAGCAGATTCATGTTGCGAAGATATTTGTATAGTGTACTCTGTGTCTACGGTGTGGAAAATGCTTTGACATAATACGGAGTTATCTTGTAAAAGTAAAATAAGCTTCTTATAGATCAGACAAGTCGATCAAGAAAGATGAAGCAGTTTTGTACGGTCCTGATTTTATGTGCTCATTATCATTTAGAATAATCAAGCCGTTCAAAAAAGAAATTGTTATTCATTTGGTGCACTATGCAGGATAATAGCCAGACAATGCATCGCCAAGGATGCGAACAAATTACTTCATATCACAATTGAAGTTTCAGTAGGTTTTCTATCTGAAAGGCGGATGTACAGCAACGAAATGTTTTAGCACAGTCAATGCAAATAACCAACTTACGTTTGACCTGTAAATAAAAAGACCTATTTTTGTGTCAATATATACTTTGTTTCAATACAGACAATAGACCCATATTTGAAACGGAATTTGAGCAATTATGTCGGTACCGTTGATTAGTACTTTCGCTATAAAATTTCGAAATTTTCTCTTTCTAATGTTATTTATATCAGTAGTTCATGTTCATTTCGAGGAATTTTGAGGAATTTTACACTTGTCATTTTCGGAAATCTTAGCGTCACTTGCTAGATAATATGTCTCAATAGGAAATAAAGGATATGTTTGAGGGCGGCAGGTGGTGGCAGACCGCCGCTATGCTAGTCATCACTATTCAAGGAAGGTGTACATGTCCATTGTGTTTGATGTGATGGTATCTAGGCAGAAAATACGACGTTTGTTATAATTTTGCTGAAAGTGTCCAGAACATACATACAGCAGTTACATATATATATATATATATATATATATATATATATATATATATATAGAGATATATATATATATATATATATATATATATATATATATATATATATATATATATATATTATATATATATGTATATATATATATGTAGATATATTTATATGTATATATTTATATATATATTATATATATTATATATATATATATATATATATATATATATATATATATATATATCTCTATATATATATATATATATATATATATATATGATATTTATGCGTGTGTGTGTGTGTATATATCCATACATATTTATATATGTGTGTGTATGTATAAACCTGAAAATGGCGTCGATTATGAAAATGGTATCTATTAGTAATAGAGAGCTTGTGCTGTATTTCTGTTGTGTCTAGTTTTTGTTTGTGAGTATAATGTAGTATGGTATACTTGTCCATCATATAATACTTGATATGTTCTAGCGGGCAAGATCACGCTAGTTTGTTGAAATACCGTATTGCTCTGCTAAATATCTTTTATCAAGATGATATTATAAAAACCCTCTCCATTATACATGGTGTGCTGCGATTTGTGATGGAAATAACGACGAAGGCCTTGAGAGACCCAGCTTTGGACAACAGAATATCCTTCAACGTTCATCTCGCATTATTAACACTAGCCTGATGCGATCTTCTTAGTCTATCGGGACAGAGTTGTAAAGGTCAACGTATATATTCTCTCTGGTAGATTATCGACATCCACTGGACTGTTTTAGTTCACACGGGCTGTCAACAATATAACCGCAACTTCAAGATCGTTGACTCCTTACTAGAACTCCAAAGTTTTAATGCAATGCCGCCCATTCCCCTTATTTGTCATTATTGCAGATTATGTTCAGTGAAATAGAGCACAACAGGAGGATAATGCCTGCTAACAATTTACATGGCATTAAGTGTAAGCTATTCGGAAGTTAGATGCAAATTATCAGCACTTAAGTTCCAGTGCATCAAGAAATAATTACTTGATTAATGTGGCAGTCATATAGAATATTTTAAGCTTATATGCAACCCCTTTCTTTATTCTATGGCAACAGTCGGTACATTCACAATCTAGGTTTCCAGCATCACATGGAATATATTAATGTTATTTGATAGTGTACAGCTGTTCATCACTTGTATACGGATGCCATCTTTGATAACGGTGTTATCATGATGGCAGTTTCGTGTTGCAGATAACCACTAGTCCCTAACTGACACTGAGATAAAAGCGGTTTTATTTGATGCAACTGTTGACATAACAATACCTGTGACAATTATAATGAGTGTGGGCTACAGTTTGTCTTATGAGCCTGTCTCCCAGTGCGACAGTGGTTTAGTGTGGTACAGCTACATACTGTCATGATACATATATAGGGAAGATTACCCATGGATAATCATGATGTTAGGTTATGCTTGACATTTTGTTGATTAGCCATACTAGATTCATGCTTGTCTACACAAAAGCAACAAAATGCAGTGTGAATTGTATGGGGACTTAGTTTACCAATGGTTGCCGCTTAATTGTGCTAAAGTTGAAGCATTCGTAGTTCCATCTTAAGCAGCATATACCTGTACGAGGTTAGTTATAGCACCGTGTATAGTCTTTCGTTGTCTTGTCATAAGATGTGAAGTTTATTGTTGAGATAACCAGGCTCGCTGGAGCATGTTCAATGCAGATTTGCAAACGACTGATAAATACCAGTAAGCCCTACCCATACCGTAACATACGCACTAAAATTAAATCCAACTCGAAGTTGCTCTGCCCAGAATTGAATGTCATGTTTTGGATGTTTGACTGTATAATTGTTGCAGCATAATCGATGCAACCAAAATGACGTTCGCTGCTAAATACACTTATGTATCTCTGACCATTTCCAATTCCTTTACAATCTGTCCGTCTAACACTTACGTCGCTGATACGCAAACACATTAGATTACCTTAGCACTTCATCTCTGTATAGCCACTGCGCAAATATGTCCAAAACCTAAGCCCTAGCTCTGCCTGTAACCAAATTGTCTCGTATTGCACAGCACTAAGATCCTAGCTAGCCAAACTGGGAACGACTTGCTGGCACCAATATCTCGTGAAACTCTTTCATTGTCGCCGATAAAAAGCAAACCTTTTTTGTTATGGGAAATGATAGATGCAGGAATAAATCTAATAGCGTCGTTTAAACGGTGAAACATAGCACTGGTTCGCATTGATAAGATTCACCGCGTTCTTTCTAAGCGCTTAATGTGATTTCGTGTTCTTTCGTATTGTGGACGTTTTCATTTGGGTGCTAAAATTTCAGTAATGTTATCATTTTGCGTTGTTTGGGAAATCAAGTCATCGATAATACGTTATTAGTGATGGCTTTTACAATATATGCAATACGTAGCAACCGGAGCATACGCATATTCTGGTTTTGTTGCTCAAACTCCCGTTTTCAGTTTCGGATATTCAGAAAAGTCAATCACTTGACACATTTAGTTTGATTATCACTTCACGTCTTTGCAGAGGCCAAAATGCTATTTGTATTCGAATACCACTGCTGAAACTTTTACATTATGACACACTGCTGAGCACCTTTACCGCGGCGTTGTCATATTCGCATTGATTCCATGTCTCTTCACGGCCAAATGAGAGCCCAATAATAATGATAATAATAGTTTATTTCAGGCACCGGGCCCATAGTAAATAAGACATGCATGTAAGTAAGCGTTCAATGTGGTGCATGTAAAATACGGTACCAATTGGTCTATATGGCACCAGACCGTACTATATAACAATCATTCAAGATTATTGAGTTCTATCCTCATGATAAATGCGTAGGTCGATATTCTAATATATGCTTGAAATCCTGGGAGACTGTTTGAGGCAAACATTTGACTCTTTTCGATACATCCAAAATATTTCGGTACATGTTATTACAGTAATTTGTGTGTATAATTAACCCATAGATATGGACAATAATGTGTGCTGCAGTAGGTTTGACAAATTTTAAGTTTTACATGCAATGAGCATTGGTAGAAATTTTGTTTAAAACTGTTTGACCGGCCATATAAAACTCGCATTTGCCTTCGCATGTCATCGTCATCATTGGAATTTGCATATACCATAAGTCCTAAACAATAAGGGCAACCATACATTGGGAAAAGTTGATGGCGGGAGAGGGGGTGGGGTAAGACTATACACCAACAAGCACCGAGAGACAATACACAGGGATCCACCGATTGAACTCGCCTTCAACGATCTCATTGTAAAAGCAGTCGGAAATCAGCTAGGAATATTTTACATAAGCGATTTTGACATATGTTTTTATGATGTCTTCCTTAAGCCGGCGCCTTTGGCAATTTACCAACGTATATACGAATCTTATTGTTACTTAACAGCAGCAGCACGAGCTCACGTGAGTGTTTCCTGATTACACAGGTGACTGTGACTTCACGTTACACAAACATTGGTTGGCATTATTACACTTATATCAATATGTAATATCGTTGAATGTCACTATAGAGTCAACTGTCATGACCCTGTACCCATGACAGTGACCACACAATATCGCCGCTGACCGATCTCGAAACAGATTCTTTGGAGTTGTATAAACACAATGACTAGCCATTTAAGTATCCCTTGCTTGGTAATACCAATGACACATAAGCTATGATTTATCTCGATTATATGAAGTAGAAACGTACTGTTTGCATTTCGCAACATAATAGCAAATACAGCAAGTACTATCTAGGTTGGCGGCGTGTTCTCTCTGGTGGGTTTTTAGTTATCATAACAAATGCACCCCGTTTACTGGTGAAACATGATTATTAAGTATCACTTGCCTCACTTTAAATCATAATTCCCTTGGTGACCATCGCGAAATAAAGTCATTCTACTGTATACATGTATGACTTTATTACAATGTTCCCTACGGATCGTCAGCACGGATGTATATTTGGAGGATCATCAATCGTATGTGCGACGCAAGATATCTCATATTTCTCCGGCTACGAATGCATATTCCATTTTTATTAAATATTTAGATTTAGCTTTTCTGTCCCATAACTTGATTTTGCGGAACAACGCCTCCCCATAAAACATTCCATGTATTGTAGGCAACAACACAATTGTTCCTTGAACATAAAGGTTCAGTTGTTTGTCAGTGTTTGCTGATCGATAAATATAGATCATGGACGATAATTAATCTCTAATGATAGGTTGTTTGTTGTCGACGGTTGGCAACACAGAAATGGCGGCACCATTTGGATGTTGAGAGATTTATGTACAACGGCACAGTAGTTCTTGTGCTTTTGCAAATATCACCATGATGATTCTATAGCTCGCTACTGATTACCACAATGAATACCGCTCCCTTTGGGACATAAAGCGGATGGATGAGATCTTGAGCCGACGGCAGGTGGCAGGAAGGCTCTCAGCTCTCTGTCATTAATCAAGGCAAGGCAGCAGGTGTCTTTCGCGTTATTGACATTGTTACTGTAATGGCTGACACAATGTTGAAGGACTGCGACAAAGCGCGTCAGCATCTGGGAATAAACACGGAACGAAATCACGTGCTGTACTATTCATATTTCCAACCGCAGCTGGGTTTTGGACGCATTGTCTCCACGGGTTTAATAACCACGATATATCCATTTGAATAAGAACAAACATAAGTTTACCCATAAAGCCCCATTATTTGGCACAGAAGGGGTACAGTGCAAGCTGCTCCTCAATGAGTAAGCTGGTCGGGGGTAATGTGGATTCAATCTTGCCTGGTTTTCAGGCTCTAAGTCCCTTTATGTTATCTCTCTGTGTTTGTAAGCGTATATTCATGCGTCCTGGTATACATTTACCCTTATGTAATATAGCAGCTGTGCTGATTAAGTGTTCATTCGAGGAGGCATTGAAGCAGTACTTATACTACTACGCTCTGGTGTGGGTGTGCCGTAATATGAATGTTTCAACATTTGTATTTGAAGCGTGCTCCATATCCAGCTGTCTTTTGTTATACGATAAATTCTTAATGCTAAATTACTGCATCGTGACATTCAAGTATGGTTATAATCTTTGTATGTAAGACATTATGTCCAAACAAGGAGACTGTACATTATATGTGCAGGGTCTTCCAAGTCTATCCTGAAAAACATATTTGCTAACATTGATTATTACTAAAAGCTGCGTCTGAAGTTGGTTTTCTTTAGTGCTTTTACGATCGGTGGCAAAGGTGCAAATTTCGACTCTTATCCGGATGCACATTGTTTTACCTTTCGATAATATATCAGTCATAATGCCTCTGTTTTTATTGCCTGACACCCAAGGCCAGGCCAGTTAATTTATGCTTATTGATATCCCAGCATACTACCTTGATGGTGAGTAGCTTTGCTGACCACGACTTGTTTGTATCGATATGTCCACAAGGCCATTTGCGTCAGCGATTTCGCTTAGTGTTTCCTCTTTGAAACCCACTCATAGCCGTTGGTGGAAAGCTGGCCTATTCTCTCAAGGAAATGGGTATTGGTATCAGGAATCGAAAACTGTGATTAATTGGCGGACTCCATTGCATTGACTCCATTGCATAGAAATACAACTGAATGGAAGGCAAAGCCCTCTAGTGAATACAGTGGAAATAACCATACCTTCCTTCATCTAGTCTTTGTTCTACAGCAACTACCAATATTCGGAGGTCAAAGACAATTGATATGACAACATATTAGGAGGGGACAATGGTTTTTATTATGTATGACTCCTTTATTCACCTGCTGCTTATCCATATAGTAGTAATTCCTTGGTATGTATTTCAGAGTTAGTCGGCGTGGTCAATGTAAGTGATAGGATATGGCTGCGAGACTACTAAACAATAATTACTTGATCTACTACTACAATATAACAATATATATATATGTCAAGATTTTCAAAAGGAAACATTCACTCTTCTTATGCATATCCCACGTTGTGATAAACAATTGAGCGTAGTTTCGTACTGATGCTGCTGGTGTAAATGCGCTGTAATGAAAATACGTCAGGTCTCTCACGATACCGAGCTCTCGGCCCAGAGACCCACGATATTGCCAGCAGACACGCGGTCAAATAACTCGATCTTGACCGCGCGTCCCACTATAAGGGTGGAGGGTGCGAGCGCCATCTTCAAATGTACATTCATGTTGTGCGTGCTGCAGTTTCATACAAAAGAAGGTCAATAGTATGGTCGTGTTCATTATCCGGTGTGATGTCAGGAAGGTCTATTGTTTGTTCGTGTTGGCAATCCAACCACTTTTATTACTCAGGTAGTGTTTTGGACCACTAACCATGGTGTGTTAAGAAATCATACTATTCATTTCGTGCATAGATAGGCTTTCTCTAATTCATCGACGCATAGCCTAAAGGCTCATTTACACACAACGAGCTGGGCACATTTCTTAGGAAGCTATCAAGCCGAACAAAAACTTTGCTAATATTTTCATTTTGTACCAGCGGAAACTGTGCATGTGCAACGAAGAAAGGATGTCGATTGTACTTTTATATATTCTTTCATTTGTACGCATATGCTGCTGTTTTCCATCATCAGTGCCAAACATAGTGCGCGACTCTGAGGCGTTAACGTGTTGGATTGCTGATAACTATTGTGCGTACGTCTATTGTCTGAGAACCAAGGTCGAACCAATTATGTTGAGTAATAGCCTGGGACTGCATACTTCATTGATTCAAAGAAGCTTTGTTGGCATCAATACAATTTGTATCTAGGCATTACCATTACGTCAGCTCTTCGATTGAGGAAATGGGTAAAAGAAATAATCTAATTTATGGCATTGGTTGTTATTGTTTGATTCATACAATCGTTTAGCTAAAAGCTACGATTTCACATGTTGTGCCTTGTGACTAGCCAGTAGTGAAACCAGACCCTGCTCTTTTAAGTCTTGCCCGCGCAAAGGCCACTTTTGCTTTTCGGCGTGGGCCAAGTTTGATAATCAGATATTCACAATTTTATTTGTAAATGGTGGGTTCTCAGAGGGAAATGGAAACAACATGACGACACTGCCCCACTAAAACACGTGCCGCCGTGTTTTGTGCCATTCCATGGGATTGCCCTGACATTGGCAGGGAGGTAAAGTTATGCGCACCTAGCGCATCTAATAAGTCTTTCATCCACTTATAAAGTTTACCGTCAGGTTTGCACGTATATTAGGTGTAAGGGCTACTAGGTGTGATACACGGCTCGCTGCTGTCCACTTCACATGCCTTTCCAGCTTGAATCGGCTGGCATTGTCTTATGGCGGACAGCATGCATACGTTCGTGTTTGTTGGACATCGCCAGTTCAGAGCATGCTTGATACTGTTGTTTACCTAGGAGCAGTTGCACATCCGACAGTCGTTCCATTTCTGGGTCACACTGCAATTTAAGTCACATATCTTGTAACTAGGGGTTGGTACATTGTGATTATAAAATGTGTTGTTATCTATTGCAAGCTTATCTTTTAAAGAGATCGTTATCAATCGCTCAATAAGGTCATTGTCATCAGCAAAGTATGTTAATCGCCCATCAATATGCCTGCAGCTTCGTTACAGTTTATCACTTCTATAGTTATTCGCCATTCTATTACATAATGTATACCACTGTTACCTTCATCAATGACGACAAATACGTTTACCTGCTGCTGACTTGGCACCTTAATCTCGCTGTCCTGTCTTAATCTCCAGACCTGTCCAGATGATGTCTCAGTTCAATTTTGGATCCATTTTATATTTACACTGCAAGGGGGATAGTCCATGGTAAAATCTCCCTAAAGATGTAATGTTTGTATCTCGACTGGTACTTCTTTCACACACGCGAGGTAACCCTGGATCTGAACAACACAGAGGTTGAGTGTTTTGTTGTTATTTTCATCCAGAAGTCAGAAGCAGTCAGGAGTCTACATTGTGTACGCTACCAACTGTTCACTCCGCGTGCCCTGAATGCTGCATATTGTTTATCACATTGTGATAACTGGTGACAACTCAAGGATAGAGTTTGTTAACTTGGTCACTTGACCTGACCAATGCACGTCAGACATAACGCGACGGGCAATGCCTCTGCTGTTTGAATATCGTGCGCAATGAATCAACTACTATGCAAAATACATAATTCACGTTACAACATCACGAAGCGTTGCATATACAAATTTTGGTTCACACGTGCAACAAAATAGCTCTGACAGTTTAATCAAAGCTTGTGAACAAGTGATGCTGAAAGTTGTTTCAACGACACGTTCCCTTTTCTCGAATGTCTTATTATGTTAAAGCCAAATAGTGTCATGTTACGTCATCATGAGCTATAACACATTCCACTTCGTGCCAGTTATAGAGCTATTGATTCTAAGGGAAGAACAAGTCAGCAACACATGGAAGCTATGTATTGGCCAGTTAGGAGGAGTTCTTTAGGTTTTGTTGTTTCATGACTGCCTTTTCTCTGCACTTTTCTTACAATTAGCCTTCCTTATTACCACGAATATTCGCAAATTGGATCTGTTTGATCCTTATTTTATGGGGAAGTAATCTCATATAGCGAATCAATTTGATTCCTGCTGGACAGGCTTACTACCACGTTCCATACAGCATTTCATTTCGATAAGCAGCACTGCTCCGATAGCGAGACGAGGCCACACCTGGTTACCGTGTTTTATGGTGTCATTACTTGTGTGTGACCGATGTGTTCTTTATCGCGGTCTTTTAATTACGACCTTTTACTGCCGTTATTTACAGACATTGACGGTGACCATGTGATCAATCACACTATGACACCAATATCGACAAAGCATGCGCAATTTATCTGATTGTGAGAGATCGTATTGTTTTCTCGCGTGGTATTCCCTATGGATGGTATGAGACAATGAGCTAGGCTTCCCATTCATCAAACGGTATTACCATGCATAAACCTGTATATTATATGGTAGTCCAATCGATCACATTATTTATAGTTAGCCATCATGCGTAATTGATCGATTACCAATACATTCTCTTTACTGAATATTATTCTTCGTTCCATTGTTTATCTTCTACGTATTTGTGCTCGTGAATTCTATGTTTATGTCGCCGTAGTTTAATTGGTGGAATCAGGCTTTAAACATAAAACACGGCGGCGAATAAAAACATCAAGACAACTTAAGCCTGACGTCAACAAAGTCTCATATGGAACAACATTCAGTTGGCATTATTATAATAATTGGTGATGCATAACAATCCGATGCTTATCCGTGGGTAATAGGGTCTGTCTGTCACGTGGGTAATACACGTAATTTGCGTTCCGTCCGTGACACATTTACAAGATGCATGGAGAATACAATGGCGCATATGTCTTACTTGGTTATATTTCGTATTGTTATTCGTGCCATCAACTGAATATCAGTGTCTTCGTGTGCCTGCATCTCTCAAGATTGTCTCTGATAACCCTGAACTCTTCACTCCATAGCTGATTATTGTCCCTGATCATGGCTCTTCAAAATGCTTCTCACTGCTATTATTACCTTGTTTCCCGTAATAGCTAGTCGTTATATAAGCTGCTATCTATTGTTCATTCAGACTCTAATCTACTTACATCCTATCATTCTGTCAGACGCAGCTCTGTCTAAGTAACCTGCATGCTATTAGCTTCTTGAGTTAATCTGCCTCCTACTGTGGCTGCCCTTTACTGTACCGTTGTGCAAAGGGGCAGGGGATGTTTTGTACCGTTGGTCTACTTTTGACATCTTTTCCGCTAGTAACCACGTTTATCTTGCCCATAGTGTCTGTTGTAATCGTGCAACAGCAACTCGTATTCAGCTCATTAATAGCCACCATTGCCCCTATCTTGGTTGCATATTACTCATATCTACGGATATATTTGTCATGTTATCTGCGACCAGTTAAGCCATTTACTGTCTAAGCAGCAAAAGCCTTCAATCTGTGGCACGACGCCAATAAGAGCCCAGGGACGACTGTATATTCCAGAGGATTAGCTTGACGCACTGCGCTTGGTTGGCTTAAATTTATTTCTCTGCCATTTCGTCTTGCGTCGGTAGCGAAAACGTAACATTATTTACTTGGCTAGTTGCTTACAGCATGTTGGCTGGTTGTTTTATTATTCTGTCCCTAGCGCTAGCATACCGCTTGTATCCATCGTCCAGTGTGTTTCTTTACCCGTCAATAGCGGGGTTGTTTCTTCATCCATCGTAGCCCTACAAGACGTCTGAGTAGACGTCTTACTTTCTCTTAAACCGACGCAATGTAAAAAAATTGAGATCGATTCAGACAACTAACAAACACCAAACATACCCAAGTGATGGAAATTTAGAATGCAATGATGTTCACGGACAATTTTATCCCTTTTCGTCGGGGGATTTCATCCATGGTAATTATTTATAGTTCGATCAATTTGGGAAGCGGTTAAAAGTCAGAAACACAGCAATATGTTTGTTTTCAAGTTCAAGACCACGTGCATCGCGCATGCTCAGAATGATGTGACCCATCGACGACTAATGCTAAGGCAATGCGGATGAGGCGGCGGGATTTCGCGGGAAATCACGCGACCCAATATTTTCAAAATGGCGGTCATCGTATCGCGATTTTTCGGAAATTTCTTGAAGATTAGCGTCGAGTGGGGTTAAAGTTTTTGGTGCGTTAGGACTTAGTTACAGGCTCTTGATAAAAGTTATTTTCTCGATGCGTTATGTAACACATTAGCCAAGCGCATTTTCTTGGATGCGCGGAAAATGTTGAAGCAGATTGATATATATTCATATTACCGTTCGACCGGAGCTACATCCATCGTTGCTATGGTACACGAACAAGCCCATTTCAGCTTGACCTCTTTTCAGTACACTCTCATAGACTTTTCCATATATGCTCAACCCTCCTTATTCTCACTCTTCTCCTCTTTTTTCTACATCACTTTCCCCTTTCTTTGATTGTTCCTTGTTTATTCCTGTCCTGATGTATCCGCTACATTACTGCATAGGGTTTTCACTTTCTGTTTATGATACTCCTGGCAATACAGACAGCGCTCAGAACCACTAACATTGACAGAAACTGAACATGTTTTTTGCAGGAAATGCCCTCATACAATAGTCAATCTTCAAGTTATTGTATGAATAAGATTTTTTTGACAATTTGTTGTTATGCTACCGAAACATGATTCAAATACACTGATCTGGTAATTCTGTCGACATGTGTAGACTATTCAGCCCAACATTTGTAACGAGGATGCCTGGCAAGCTGCTTGGTAACCGCATCTTGGAAACCAAAAGTTTAAAGTTTTTAGACTTTCAGTCGCTAAGCGGCGCTGCGTTCTCGGTAAATAGATCCTTTCTTCGGCTGTCGCATTTTTGTTGTCGGAAATTACCCTTCCTGCTTATCGGTCTAATTTTTTGCGCGATGATTCCAACAACTTTATTAATTGAAGATTTTATGAAATCTACATTTTGTAACATAAGCGAAAGAATACACATCGATAGCGAGGTAGTTATAGAGCGCGTAATGGTTTGCAGCTATCATTCGTGTTGCTCATGGTTTTCGGGAGGCACCGTTATCGCTGGAACGACAGATATTAAACAGATATCTACAGTACATCATGATTATTTCCAGTAAAATAATGCTGAAAATTTATCAGCGTGATTTTCGATCAAGTAAAATTTGCGGCAAAAATAAAAGATGGAATTATTTAGGTCAGCGTTAAACGTAGTGATGTATAAACAAAATGACCCCTGAGTGCCCGATAAGGAGCTCAATAGCCTCTTTAAGTGGGTTACAACGAGGGATGTGGGAGTCAATTATGCTCAGTATTGCTTCAGCTTTTGTAATTACCTTAGCTCAGTGTGATGCGAATGGACCAATATTAGTGCTTTACGCCGAAATGTTTCCGGAACACCTCAATAGTTCCGTGATAACACATGTACCCTGATTCATGTGATACATCACAATGAAAATGTTGCCCATTGCAATTAAAAGTCTATTGTATTTGCCATTCACCGAGGAGTATTCAGTGAATCTAAAAAAAACCTAACTTAAACATAGATTACCATCGCATTAAGGCAATCTATGTTATTGCATCCATAAACCTGCTGCTGATGTGCAACAGGTGACTGATGCCCGACATGAGCCAGCAAGCACATCCTACATGGACGCATCAGCCCGGGCGGTTAAAGCTATGCGCTATGACACCCATCGCTTGCATGAGGCAATGTAGTTATCCCCTTTACGCCATCTCGTACAAATGAGGGCTGTGACTCAAATGCTCTGCAGATGGGTAGATGGTTTATAACTTGTACCCTCTCTCTATCCCACATAAAACTACCTGTCCAAAACTAAACTCTATTTTCGTTGGCGGACCCTGAAGAAGATGTAATTCCCGCGTACTTATATCACCTATTCGCAGTCGATCCCGAAACATCGATCTCGTTCGTTATTGTCATGCATGAGTCTATATCCTTCATGACTAACGATGCTTTTCCTCAGTCGAGCAACTTCAAGAACACCTTAACCTTTTCACCAACAGTGCCCTGTTTTCCCCAGCCCTAATGACCCCGCGCCTAGCAATCAGTCCCTTTGTACCCCTGCCTCCTGGAGACACATCATGGACCAAATAATGATTTATCAAAAAAGCATTGGATTATTTGCCATAATATCTGTTTCCATCATCATAATTCCGTAATAGCTGCTATTGAAACAACATAATGTGCCTTTCTAGCATTTTACCGTTAACCCCGCTCAAGTAATATATTTATATTGACAAGTTCCTAAGTCCAGATTTCGTATTCACACAGCTCGAAAGCCAACCTGTGCGCGCAGCTACTAAAATTATAACCAAAAGGAATATGAACACGAGCCTTGAAGCCTACCGAGCGATATTAAGACATTTTCTTGACGCAATGGTTTCCGAAATGGGATTCCCCTTCATAAATATTCATCATTTCCTGTTTAGCAGGAAATGTTGGTGAAAGGGCATGGTTCCCAGTAAACCAGTACTTGGTGGTGAAAGGGTATGGTTCCCGGTAAACGGTACTTGGTGGTGAAAGGGTATGGTTCCCGATAAACCGGTACTTGGTGGTGAAAGGGTATGGTTCCCGGTAAACCGGGAATTGGTGGTGAAAGGGCATGGTTCCTGGTAAACTGGTACTTGGTGGTGAAAGGGTATGGTTCCCGGTAAACCGGTACTTGGTGGTTAAAGGGTATGGTTCCCGGTAAACCGGTATTTGGTGGTGACAAGGATAAAGAGGGCATCCCTGACGGGATATGGAAACCTGTCTGTTTTGAACCAGATTAGAATCGTTGTTAGCGCTACTCCTGGCAAAGCTATGAGCTAGCGATTTCCCATAGCGATTTGCATAACGGACCACGTGCGCTGATTGTTATATAAGCTTGCTGAATTATGATGACTACCGAAAAACACTATCGGAAAAATTCGACAAGGTATTTCTTCCTGAGCAATGCACGGTAAATGGTAGCAACAATATATCTTCAACTTGCAGCTGCATATATTTTGTTCTTGGTATGCTTTGTTAAGGAACAGATCGTTCAAACGTTCTAATATGATAATGATTAACAGATAATTCATTAAGAATAATCTCTTGTCATTGTTTAACAATTATCAGATGGATTACGCACCCGATTAAGGACTAATCGTTGGCGCATTAAAACCGTCGCATTATCGATAAGTTTCACAGACATTCCTCTGGATTCACTATCTAATCTGTGGCTCAGTGTAATTGTTTAAGCCGTCGCTTATTATATTTGGTAATATATTTTATTTATTTCTTTGCGAAAGATTTCTCAGCATTCGTTGTCACGCTTTTCCCTGATTTATATAGCTGTGATATAGATATAGATATATTATATTATTGTTTTTAGATGCTTGTGCTTGGAGCAGGTTATTCAACTTGCTTGGTTTGCTATGTCGTAGACCTTGACCAACAAGTTCAATTCTGTTTTTTGAAATCTTGAGTTGTGGAGCAGGTTATTCAAATAATCTAATTTACACGGACCTTGTGCCAGCATATAATGATTTACTCCCATCTAACGCCTTCTTTATTTAGTACACTCCCTGATATGTGTCCTCTTGCTATGCTTACGTACTTTCATTCCACTTCTTCCCCTGAACTTTAACCACTAACTGTTATTCCACCTTCCCCCTGTGGGTGAGGCGGCTAATAGGGGGCAACTAGTTGGCCGTAGGTTGCAACTCGTGTCAGTGGGCAATGGGATCCTGGTGATTGAGTAGAACGGTCCTTGCGAGGACCATGTCTGCAATATGCCACTTAGTCCCGGATTTCAGCTGAACGATACACTGGAATGGCCTTGTCTAGTCAATCGGCTGGTGGTTACTTGACCTGGGATAATCGTTAGCATTTTTGTCATCATCCACGCATTTTCCCTTTTTTTTTCCATTGATCCCAGAAGGCGGGTGCTCAATCAGATCCACCTTATCCCTTCATATTTATCCCACCTATCGAGGCACCTTATAACACATACGTGTTAGTGTGCCGTTAAACCCTATACTCACTCACTACCTCCACCTACCCTCTTTCTCTTCAGCTCTTGACATTTGCTGTCGTGCCTTATCTTTTGTATGTCATTGGCAGATGCCTCAATTTCTTCACATAAAGTCCTTAGCCCTTATTGATGAGAAATTGACATACGTGTGCAATTTATATCTAGTAATAATATTTCCTCATTTTTGCGAAATTCCCACAGATTACCAAGGCATAGAGTGGAACAGGAAACCAGGATGAAATAGTTTTCTCTTTCGGAAATTGTGTCTGTCAGTTTGGCCATTTCAAGCGACTACAACACATCCAACACATTCGTACTAGAGTAATGAATTACCGCATATCCTTTAACGTGACGTGCTTGCATTTGTAAATAACATGATAAGCACACATGTATGCGTCATAATTACCATGTAGCCGTCTAATTTTGTCTGAAAGGTATGACAATATAAATGGTTAAGTCACATTTTGCACACTGAATAAGAGCATCACATACTACCTTCATTGTTTTTAAGCCCCGCTGTGGGTACGGGGGAGAAGAATAGGTCCACTGTATCCTCCTGCATGTCGTAAGAGGCGACTAATGGGGGGCAACCTACTTGCCGTGGGTTGCGACTCATGTCGGTGGACAATGTGCTCCTGGTGGTTGAACAGAGAGGTCTTTGCTAGGACAAGATTTGCAAAACACCATTTTGTCCCGGATTTCACCCAGACGAGAGGCTGGAATGGCATATGGTCCAGTCAATCGGCTGGTGGTGACTTGTAGGATAATCGTTTCCATTTTTATCTTTTTCATTTCCCTTTTCACTTATACTAGAAGGCGGCTGCTTAACCAGGTCATTCTTATCTACTAACCTTTCTTGGCAACATAAAAAACAGTGTTACTGGTTTTGGTGTTCACGAACATATCCACCGTATGTGTAGGGCTTCGTATCAACTTTGATTTATTACATCATGGTTTACTCATCTTGCTTTACTTGCACGCTCGCCATTAAGTCTACTGCTCTCCAATACACGGCCCTATGTGCCGTTTCACACAAGTGAAATGGCTGCGATTGCCTCTTGGCTTATTCGGCAGACGCTAAATGGATGTCTATGCCAAAGGAAACCAGCGTCGCTGATACTTTCTCTGCCACACTGGTTAAGCTTTTATAGTGCTCACGCGTCATATTGCACTACGGAGCTCAACTGTATGTTATCAGTCTTGATATCAGCACTCATTTTAATATATGTAAATGCTGTGTGTTGTGTACATGTCTACTCTGGTGTATTGAAGAGAATTTACACTCTAAACCAATGCAGCCATTTCGCTTTGCCCTATTGGCTTAATCCGCAGGTTTGCATAGCATCTCCATTGAAGGTCATGTTCAGCACGATATACTTACAGCTCATATCAGCCCGCTGTTAAATTGTCTTCCACGTGACTCCTCTTCGTTGAAATACTCTAAAAAACAAGAACTCCGCGTAGAGTTACTCAAGCAATGGCCACCTGATATGTGCCATGTAGACACCGATATGAATAATATGCCCGTAATCCATCTATAAAGCACATTCCCAGGGGATAAAGACGTCTAGCCGATACTGACAGCAGCATATTATCCGATCATTCGCCGGCCTTCTCATTATTCTAGTATGGCAATGTTACTCTCTTGTAGGGACTGCAATGTGTTGTTTTAAACGAAATACAAACCGATCCCTAGTGGCAGCCCCAAAAAGAAAACCAAACAATTACCCACATTGTAAACATAAAGTCACGTAATCTGGTGATCGAGCTATATAAACGTCCATGTTTCTTTAAACCTCGTAACGCTGCGAGTATCACCCTTAGAGTATGTTGAATAAACGGAAGGTCAAAACATGTAACAGCCGATTCGGACTTTTGTTAGCACATATTTTTCTGTAAGTGTGTCTTGATTTTAATGTAAGTCCATTCTACATATTTCGTTGCATTGCTAATTTGTAGAAACTATCGTTATATCATGCTATTTAAACTCTGCCGTACCTTTGTACAATTAAGTTTGACTTGGCTGAATTATTTATGTTTTTGCACAATTTCAGCACATGAGCAATACGGATATGTCCTATATTGGCCCTGATAAGTGAGCCTGCCTGATACCCACTTTTCCTTGTAGTCACAGTGCTTTTGTCGATCTATCGGAAAACCAAGGTCAAGCCATTTGCTTTGTGTGTAAAGCACCTCAATGCAATTATGCTAATGACAATTTGACATCCACAGGTTGTTCACACAAACCTTTGTCAGTCTTTATACATCAGGCAAATATTACTCATTTTAAGTTCCAAGTCTAGTTCAATCGAGGAATGCCAGATGAATAACTCTGTTAAAGTGGTGATTCATGGTTATCATGGTTGGATTCATGCATCATTTAAGGAGGTGTTTTTTTCTTTTGCAATTTAACCCCGGGATATGGCTGTGGTAAATTTGAGGGATCATTATGTATATTTTATTGATATCATGAAGACGCAATGTGGTTTGCGCATAGTTATCAAGTTCGTTGTAACATATGCGTATAATACTGTCGTATATTAAGGTCTTGACATCGTCAGTATTGTGTCACCAAGTTTATATAAGACAAAATAAAACGGATTATACTATTTCTATCGAGTTGTAGATCAAGGTTGACTGCTCCTACTTCGCCGGATAGGCTAGATATCGTTAACAATCGGCGATGGAATAATCCAGCAATGCAACATCGTCAATAATCATAGCTGCACCTTAAGACACAGTGTCAAAGGGTGCATGTTTAATTGCCATTCGCATGCGCTTCTGTTACCTTATAACAATATCTCTTTGAGGCCATCATGCTTTGCCTAATGATCTGACACCCAATCCCGAGCCGTTTCATCGAAGTGATAGCCTTGAATTGCACACTGCCTTGAATCCAGGTAACTTTTCAACTGCTTTTTGCGTCAGAATAATAGGTGCAGAACATGGTATAACGTAGACTGACTCACTTATCACTAGTGTATTTGTACAGGTATACAACGATTTGTATGCTCACTGTTCTAATCTGTCAATATCAAGCTGTACAAAAGGGTCGAGGTGACACAATGTCACAGTGTGTTTCTTTGCAGTCTTGAACACTCCAGACTCATGATCAGCACTAACGGCATTCATTTCGGAAGTTTTTGACCGCTACACATGTTGTGTCATGAAATCCTTCTTTTCGCTTTGTGCAACGACAGCTTATCATTGCATTAGCTCAGACAATCTTGGCTTTCATGCTGAAAACATATTTGCTAACGGTAACATTTGCTATAAAGCGTTGCATAAAAAGATAGAATTGCTGTCGCCAGTAGTAGGATTGCTTGCTACCTTTATTACATGTAGCCTAGTTGGTATTAATAAACTGTGATTACATATATTCATCTAGCCCTTTACGGCAGCTTAGCTTCTTTACAAAAAGACACACTTATTCCGCTGATGGTAAGTTAAACGTGTTTCGAACCAAGCACTGGATAGTGGAAGGTGATTTATGGCATTGTTTTTTATTGTTTGTTGTAGCCAATCGTTTAGCTAATAGCTTTTGATCTTATGGGAATAAAATGTGATGTCAGGTGACACCCTTAGTGCATACTATTGCACTAGCGAGTTGAAAAACCACGCACTGCTTTGCCGGAGCAAAGGCCCTCAGTGCTTTATAGCGTATGCCAGGATTGATACTCATGCATCCATACTAATGATTGTAAACGCTGATTTCCCAGAAAGTGCAGAGATGGATGCAAACTGCCCAAACGAGACTTTATTGCATCCACGTGCAATCACCTTTTGTCCCATTCCATGGTCTTTCTCTGACATTATCAGGATGGTTCACATCACCCATCATTGTCAATTCATTTGGTACGTTAAAGCCAAAAAACGTGCATACATATGACTTGAGAGCGAAAGGGTAATGGGAACAAGCAGTCTGTTGTTTCATTACTGCTACTTCTCTGGACCTGGCTATGAATCATCACTCCCAAGAAGAGACGTCAATTGATTCCACTGACTCCATATTCAACGCTTAGATTATCCCATGTTGCAAATTTGTTCGATTCCTTTTGTGAATAAATCTACAATTGCTTCGATTATTCTACGTATGTATTTAAAACAAGCATTTTATCTAGCGAGACGAGGCCACTTCTGGTTATCATGTTTGATGTTCTTTTTCTGCTTGTGTGTAACAGGTACGTTCCTTACAACAGTCTTTTAAACCTGACCATTTACTGACGTCATTTGAAGACAGTGACAGTGAGTAGGTCATGTGATCAATCACACTCGGAAACCAATATCGATTGAGAGTGCGCAGTCTATCTGATTATCCGAGATCTGATTGTTTTCCTGCGAGTCATTTTCCTTGTGGATGGTATGAAACAATACATTAGCATAAACCTGTATATAACACCATACCCATTAACCACATTTTATGCTGTTATCTTTACCATCATGCATAATTGAGCAATTCTCATTACTAAATAGTATTCCTCGTTTTGGTGTTTATCTTCTACATATTTGTGTTCGTGAATTAGATTAGCTAATTGATGTTCATGTCGCCGATGTTATCATTGGTGGAGTCAGCCATTACGGAACAACATAACAGTTGGTGTTGTATGATCACCCAATGCTTATTCTTGGGCCATAGGGTCTGTCGGTCACGTGGGTAATAAACGACTGTTGATTAATATATGTCCGCTCTGTGACACATATACAAGCTGTATGGAGAATACAATAGCGCGTGCGTCTCCGTTGAATATATTTGGTATCGTTATCCGTGCTATCAACCGAATATCGGCCGTAAATATCAAGTGGCTTCTGGCGCCTGCATCTCTCTAGAGTGTCTTTGATAAGTGTTACCCTGATTAATGTCCCTCATCGTCCATGCTTCTTTCTGCTATTATTATCTCGTTTCCTGCAGTAGCTAGTCGTTATATAAGCTGCATACTATTGTTCAGTCAGACTCATATCTACTTCGAGCCTGTCATTCTGCAAGACGCAGTTCTGCCATAGTAACCTACTTTTTGTTACCTTCTTGAGATAATCCGGCTCCTGCTGTGGCTACCCCTTACAGTACCATTCTGCATCAGGACAGGGGGATATTTTGTGCTGTTGGTCTACTATTGTAGCCACGTTTATCTAGCCTTTGGTGTTAATTGCGACCGTGGACCAGTCAATCCATTTAGCCAATTAATAGACATCATTTCCCCTATCTTGGTTGTATATTACACGGAAATCCACTGATATATTTGTCTTGCTATCTGCGACCAGTCAAGCCATTTACTCAATAGGCAGCAATAGCAATCGGTCTGTGCAGGACACAGATAGAAGCCCGGCATTGACATTATGACTTGCACCCCATGTATAGGCCTGGGAAAGCGACTGTATTCTATCAAGAATATGGTTGACTTCAGCTCATGTGCTCCTTCGACGGGCGTCTGTAACGTGGAATAAATAGTATTCGCCTGGCTAATTCCTCACACCATGCTCGTTGGTTATTCAAAGACCTGCATTATTGGGATGGCACCCTCTTCTTACGCAGCGTCTGTTCAGTACTGTATCATCATCATCTAGTTGCGCCGCCCATGTTTCCTATGCATCTGCCCCTCTTCACAGACACACCTCTTTGTTTCTCTACATCACTTCTCCCTTTTTCTATTGTTTTCCTTGTAAATTTTTTTCTCGATAAATCCGCTTCATAACTACACTGGGTTTTCCTTTCCCTTTATGATACTCCTGACCAATACAGGCAGCGCCTAGAACCACTGACAGGGACAGAAGATCAACAAGCTGATTCACTGTTCATATTTTCTGGCGTTAAATAGTGCACCTTATCCGTGTCATAATGCAAAAGTTAATACTCAAGTCAGTGTCTTAATAAGATGTCTGACATTGTGTTGTTATATTACCCAAACGTGACTCAAATACAGTGCTCTAATAATTTTGTCTACAAGTGAGAGCAGTTGGTCTTTAAAGGGCGTACTCACGTTTAACTAAAATCGAAGGACGGTGAAATCAATTACCGTCTCTTCTTATTGCTCCTGAGGGTACAATTGTGAGTATTTGGTGCTATTGTGTGTTTTAAAAGTTACCAAAGTTGCAATTGCTTATTTTCTTACAGCAATTTATTGTAAGGAAAGGGCTATCTGAATGAGCCGTCAGCCTCAAAGTGATGCTGTTTCAACACTTGGGAGTCTTTAAGGGCGATTACGCAGCCAGGCGAAACAGTCAATTGTTTCCTTACGGCGACAATCTTTCCTGCAGCTGTCACGTGTCTATGAATGTGAATAGAGTCCTCAATGTCATGGGGGATTCCGTATTTGGATCTGCTGCTTCTGAATTTCTACTTTATACCGATGTTGTTCGGATGTGCAACTGGTTAGGCGACTTTCATGTGTCAGTATTGATTACCCTCGCTATGTATTAAGACAGGTAGGACATGCTTGGATGATTCGCTTGATCGTGTTTCATGTGTGTTCGTTTATCTGACTTATCATTTGAAGGCGACATCTGAGAGCATTGCATTCAATCAGTCATATATTAAAACCAATTACTGACAGGACTCGCCTTGCCTATAGGTATCTGAGAGAATCCATAGAAATATCGTGCAAGGAATAAATCACGTCTTTTGATTACCTTGCCCCTGTGCACGATGTGCAATACGCTCCACTCCCTAAGCCAGGCTCCTGTGTACGAAGTGCTGTGCTCTTATCTTCCTATACTTGACGCTGTACACGGGGTTCAATACGCTGTACTCTCTATGCCTGGTCCATGTGTACGCGGTCAATGCGTTCCTCCTCCCTTGCTTACTGTGCTGTACTATCTCCCCCATCCCCTCATATGTTTTACATTAGCTGTGTTTTGGTTTTATGGGGTAAAACCTAAAACGCAGCTGCCTTTGTAAGTAAAAGGATGGATGATGATAGCTCATTAAATAATAAGGCATCGACCTAGGCATAACTTTCAGCTCGTTAGAATGCCTCCCAACTCTCTTTCATTGATTGCGGGCTTGTTGAAACAGTGAACTTGTCCACAGAAGCATCAATGAGATGTTTTCTACTTGGGGGATAAAGTTTATATCATAGGGTTATGCAAACGACTGTGCTTTGATCTAGCCGATTCACCCAATCTTTGGACGGCCCGAAATTGCACAGGACATACTATTCTCACCATTGCTTCAGCCTTTGTAATTACCTTGGCTCAGTGTGGTACGAATAGACCAATATAAGAGTTTGATGCCAAAATGTATCCAGTACACCTCAACAGTTAAGTGATAACACATATTCCCTGATTCAAATAATGTTTCACAAAGAAAATGTTTGCAATGTGCAGGCTAATGTATTTGCTATTCACTAAGCGATCGGCACCTATTATGGGTCTGGGCAGCAAGCTGCACAGTCTTCTGATTCATAAGGACCATGTCGGCAAGCAAAGGTGCGCTGACAACATTTAGATGTCACAAACGAGCCGATGAGCATTAAGTGATGCTAAAAGAAACAGCTTCAACAAAGATTAGAATCGCTTAAAGGCAATCTATGTTATTGCATCAATAAACCTGCTGCTGATATGCAACAGGTGACTGATGCCCGACACGAGCCAGCATTTAAATATAAATCACATCCTACATGGACGCATCAACCTGGACGGTTAAAGCTATGAGCTATGACACCCATCGCTTGCATGAGGCAATGTAGCAATCCACTTTACGCCAACCCGCACAAATGAGGGCTGTGACTCAAACGCTCTGCAAGTGGGGAGATGGTTTATAATTTGTACCTTATTTCTCCACCCCACATAAAACTACTTGCCCAAACTAAAACATTCGTAGGCGGACCCTGAAGAAGATGTAATTCTCGCATACTTATATCACCTATTCACCAGTCGATCCTGAAACATCGATCTCATTCATTATTATCATACAGGAGTCGTGTCCATCAAGCTGACTGCAAGCCTATATCTTTCATGGGCCACTAACGTTGGTTGATTGAGCGACTTCAAGAACACCATTAAGAGGGCATCCCTGACGAGAATAGAATCGTAGTTAGCGCTACTCCTGGCAACGCTACAAGCTAGCGATTTCCCATAGCGATTTGCATAACGGAGCTCGGTTAAAGCGGTTCATTGCAATCATGCTTCCTCGGGAGCAGTCAAGGAGAATCATTATTTACTGGAGCAAACGTTCACAACACGTGCGCGGATTGTTATATGAGCTTGCTGAATTACGATGACTACCGAAGAACAATATTGGCAAAATACGACAAGGAAGTTCTTCCGCAACAATGCACGGTTAATGGCATCAACAATACATCTCCAACTTGCAGCTGCATATATTTCGTTCTTAGTTTACTTCGTTAAGGAGCAGATCGTTCAAACAATCTTATTTGATAATAATTATTAGTTGATTCATTTGAATATGAAGATGTCTTATCTAGAAGAATATGAAGTCATGTTAAAACATTTATCAGTTAAATAACGCAACTGGCTAAGGACTATTAATTGGCGCATTAACACTGTCGCATTATCGATCGATAAGTTACACAGACCCTCCTCTGCAGTTACCTTCTCAACTGTGGCTCAGAGTAATAGCTTATCATTTAGGCGTCGCGTGATATATTTGGTAATATTTGTTTTAAACATTTCTTTGCGAAAGATTTCTCAGCTTTCATTGACAGGCCCTCCTGCGATTTATACAGCCGTGCGGTCCTTTCCCAAATAAGATATGTTCTGTTATTTGCTTTAGATGCTTGTGCTTGAATCTGGTTTGCTGTGTCGTAGACCTTACCCCAAAGATAAATTATGTTTTTGGATTCTTGAGTTGTGGAGCAGGTTATTCAAATAATCTAATTTAAGACGACACGGACCTTGTGCCAGCATATAATGATTTACTCCCATCTAACGCCTTCTTTAATTAGTACACTCGCTGATATGTGTCCTTTTGCTATGCTTGTACACTTTCATTCCAATTTTCACTGCTTCCCCTGAACTTTAACCACTCAGGTCTACTCTCTCTCTCTCTCTCTCTCTCTCTCTCTCTCTCTCTCTCTCTCTCTCTCTCTCTCTCTCTCTCTCTCTCTCTCTCTCTCTCTCTCTCTCTCTCTATCTCTCTCTCTCTCTCTCTCTCTCTCTCTCTCTCTCTCTCTCTCTCTCTCTCTCTCTCTCTCTCTCTCTCTCTCTCTCTCTCTCTCTCTCTCTCTCTCTCTCTCTCTCTCTCTCTCTCTCTCTCATCAGCTCTTGGCATTTGCTATTGTGCTGTATCTATTGTATATCATTGGCAGAGGAGTTCTTCACATTAAGTTCTTAGCCCTTAAGTGTACAATTTTCACTCTTCAGAAAATAACTAGCTATAATATTGGTAAACGATATGGAATTAAGTATATCGAATTATAACTTTCTTCTATAGATTACCAAAGCATAGAATGGATCAGGAAACCAGAAGGAAATAGTTTTCTCTTTTGGCATTTGTTTCTGCCTGTTTGGTCATTGTAAACTTCTTCAACGCATCCAACACATTTGTACTTGAGTCAAGTATTGCCGCATATCCTTTAACGTGAAGTATTTGTATTTGTAAATAGCATGGCAAGCACAAATATATGCGTCATAATTACCATGTAGCCGTTTTATGTTCTCTGACAGGTAGAACAATATAAATGGGTAGGTCACATTTTGCATATCATATAAGAGCATCATAAACTCCCTTCAATATTTTAGCACCATATATAGAACCAGATCGGCCAATTTTCGTTTCAAACACATCCTGCATAATGATTTTTCGTTTTGCATTGTTGAATGTAATTATTTCTTACCAAAGCTAGTAATGATACATTGACGATTCATGCTAGCATATAAACTTCAACTGCCGCACATCATTCCTCTCCGTTCTTTGTGTTCACGAAACGTATGTGTAGGGCTTCGTATCAACTGCGAGTCATTAAATCATGGTTCACTCGTTCTGCTTTACTTGAACGCTTGCCAATAAGTCTTCTGCTCTCCCTCACACGGCCTATGTGTCCGTTTAACACAAGTGGATTTTGCAGTACCCTGTAAGGCATTTTGTGATGATGAAATAGTTGCGACTGCCTCTTGGCTTTTTCGGCAGATGCTAAATTTCTGTCCTTGCCAAACGGAAACAAGCGTCGCCGATATATTATGCGCCATTCTTGAATAGGAATAAATTCCTCCAAAATCTATGTGTTCGTTTTGGCAACGCTGTGTTAACATTCGTCGGCATAGCTAAGTACTGCTGCCATTGCAATATAATAAAACGGCCATTTAGTAATTCATCGTAAATAGTACGAATAGCACAATTCGCACTTTTTGAATTTTTTCATCCGGCGATATTTTCTGCTGATTAGCTATTTCAAAGCACATGGTTTGAGTTTGAGAAGTAAGAAGAAAAACAGGTACTCCGCCAATGGCCACCTGGCGCCGTTATGATGTGTGCCATGCCATCGTAATTTCCTGACTTTATTAGGCAGGCGCCAATATGAACAAGATGCCCGCAATCCATTCCCAGGGGACGATGCTGTCTAGCAGATAATGACAGCAAGAAATCACTCTATCAGTGGTGACAGAGACAACCATTAGACAGCACAAAAAAGCAAACCAAACAAATACCCACATTTAAAGTCACGTCATCAGGTGATCAAGCAATGTAACATCAGTCGACTTGAAACCTCGTGACGCTGCGTGTGTCAGACATTGAATGAATGGAAGTTCAAAGAGGTAACTGCTGATGCGGATTTTCGGCAGCATATATTTTTCAATAGGTATGTCATGATTTTAATGTAAGTCCATTCCACATCTTTCGTTGCATTGCTGATTTGTAGAACTATTGTTTGATCATGCTATTCAAACTCTGCCTTACGTTTGTACCATTAAGTTTGACTTGCCGAATTGTTCATTTTTTTTGCAAAATTGTAGCACATGAGCAATACGGATATGTCCTATATGCATTGGATTCAAATGTGCGTTTCGTTCATATTGGTAGAAATGTGATTTGCCCATAATCGATGCTACTAATGCATTCAACTCGCACGCCCGGCTCTAGTAAGTGAGCCTGCCTGATACCCACTATTCCTTGTAGCCAGGGTGTTTTTGTCCATTTAGCTGAAACCCAAGGTCAAGCCATTTGCTTTGTGTGTAAAGCACCTCAATGCTTTTATGCTTACGACATTTTGGCATGCACATGTTGTTCACACAAACCTTTGTTATCCTTTGCACATCAGGCCAATATTTCTCATTTTAATCAACCTATTGTCGTAAATTTTTCTTTTGACATTTACCTACGAGATACGACTGTAATACCAAATGATAACAGATTTAACTGTTTGCTATTTGACTGCTCTTACTTCGCCGGATAGGCTAGACATCGTTAACAATCGGTGATGGAATATTCCAGCAATTCAACATCGTCAATTATCTAACATGTTAATTGAATTAGTCTAAAGGACTACTTGACTACCATAGCTGGACCCGAAGACACAGTGTCAAAGGGTGCATTGCCATTATATAACCTTCTTCGCGTATTCTATAACCTTCTAACAATATCTCTTTACGGCCATCATGCTTTGCCTAATGATCTGACACCCAAGCCCGAGCCGTTTTATCAAACTGATAGCCTTTAATTACACACTACCTTGAGTCCAGACAACTTTGCTGAAAAGGACTTATTTTTTTAAATATATCTACCAGGCCATTGGCGGCAGCTCTTTTGTTTAAATTTCCATCATAGGAACCTACTCGTAAACGCTGATGGAAAGCAGGCCTAATTCTATCAAGGAAAGAGACATAGAATCGGAAATCGTGTTACTGTGATAATTGATAGTGGTTTTTCATTGTTTGATTCATACAATCATATAGCCAACCATTGCATCTAAGCTATGGACTGCATTCCGTGGGAATGCAAATCAATGCCAGGCAACCAGTGAAAACCGTGAATATAACCACACCCTCCTCCATTTAGTCCTTGCTTGACAGAAAACCAATTAGTGGTAAGTGCAAACTATTAGGCTATAATTGCGTATGGTATTCATGCTATCGCATGCGTTAATTTGGTGGTATCCTTCTTACAAATATGGCGACTTCACAGAGACAGCACGGACTGACACTCAATGAATACCACTCCCCAATTAGCTCTTTTGGTCCCCATGCATCGCTGTGTTGTTACCCATTCCATGGTCATGCCTTGGTCTTATCAGGGCGATGCAGTCATGCAACGTGTATCTGATGCACATGGCCAATCCGCTAACCATACCCTAGGCTCACACCCGGCTTTGGTATATCGACCACGCGATACAATACACGTGGCTCGCTATTTGAAATATATGTTCGTTCTACGACTTATTCCCACGCTGATTTCCTACTGTCTTGTGACGGCTGTATGCATTAGATCCATCGCGATAGCATGCTGTTGTGTGCTTACGACGCTAGTTAATGACATGCTTGATCATGTTGGCGAACAACAGTTTGGTTGTTTGCTATGTTATCCTCGCATCTTTTAACTTGCTACCACTAGTTTGACTGAAACATAGGCGTTCTTGCCAATTTCAGGTGGTTCTGTTCTTGCTAGTTTCATCCATCTCAAGTAGAAAGAGTCCTTAATCGTATATGTGTCCTATATACTACCAGCGTAGATCTACAAGCTGCTCCATTACAGTAACTCTCGTCTACAGCTATCTGTCACTCTATGGAATTCATTAACATTTAATGAATACAGTTTTTTCATCGTATGTGGATCAGTTACTGACATTAGGCCCATAGTTACTGGTACGTGTTAGTAGACGAGCAGTAGAATAATGTACAAGTTCTGTGCAAGTTATTATGTACAAGTTCACGCGATCTGTGAAAACCACCAGACAAGTCTTCACAGCAGGGGTATATTGTATCATGGCTATACAAGATACGGACTATAGTTGACTAGCATTAGTAGTAAATTAACACTTATTATACTCCAACATGGGACAGTCATAGTTATTATCTCACTACCAATATGAATTTGATCACTTTGTGGTCACTGCGGTATTGCCTTCTTGAAAGGATTATACTTCTACAGAGAAAAGTTGTGAACGAGCCAACGATGAGAATGATTGGTGAGTCGCAATGTCATTTAACTATAATTTAGCTTAACGAGTTACCAGTTACGAGATGACTTATTAAAATAGTGCGTTGCGATACAACAGATGCAGCTCGAGTATCTTTTTGGCTTCTTTTGCCTTGCAACTACGGGAACATGCAGTGTTTCGTTTCTGTGGTGAGCTAGAGCGTTCATTACATCGGAAGAGATAATGTGTGTAGTGCTTGACTCATTTGTCTGTATGACGTTTTGTCAACATTATTCAGATGTAAAAAGTCCATGCCAAGATACGCATTTCCTCTCATTTGTAAACAGCGCACTTTTGAACTTCAGATGCGCATGTTAAACATTTACTCATGCAGTGTTCACTAAATAGTTGATCCTTGGCTATTATATGCCTTGCACTTTTTGTTGGAATACTGTTTTACTCTGTTTAATTCTATCTGCCAATGACGAATAATAGACCGTGTTAAGTTTCCGTGACATTCTTTCCCTTGTCAGCAGCAATAATCCAATCCATGTAAACCCAATATCTTTAGTCTCTTATGATATAGGGCCGCGAATAAGTTCACTATAGAAGAGCCATTTTAATGCAGTAGTGTTGCTAGTTATATCAGCTCGTAAGCATAGATATTTCCCGGATATTGCTGTGTCAGATGTTTATTTTGTATGGTTCCCTCAGCTGACATGTCAAAATATTTTAGCTTCTATAGTTACACTAGAGGAAATTGCGTGACAAGTTCCCTTTTTAATTATCAAAATAATATTAGCACAACGTGCCCCTAATCCATCTGCCCCGATGTAATGCATGTGACAAATGCTATGAACTGTATCAACATTTACTTATTTGATCCCAGTTCTGTATTAGCGCTTAGTGTTTACATAAATGCGACATTAGTTCTTGCAACAGTTAAGTGATATATATAGATCTGTATAGTACATGGTCTTAATGGTGCTTTTGGCGTCAGAATAGGCCCGGAACATGGTATAACGGATATTGACTCACTTATCACTGGTGACCATTTGTACCGGTACACAACGGTTTGTATACTCACTGGTATAATTTGTCAATGTGTTTGAACGCATATGCAATAATTCAATCCATTTGTTACTGAAAATACATAGGATAATTATGACCCTAAACTGATGTATTTGAGACTAAACACGTCTCTTAAAGGGCCTCGTAGTATCGACAATGACCGTAAATTCATTGTTTGTAACGCCAGTAAATCTTAGCAGACATAGAAATCCATAGCGTAGATTGACAGAGGCTCATTCTGACCCTGATATTATGTCGTTGGACCAAACAGTAAGGTTGTAAATTTCAGTGTGAGCTGTTAAGGATGCATCGTGGTCGCCATCAGTGTGAGCTGTTAAGGATGCATCGTGGTCGCCATCAGTGTGAGCTGTTAAGGATGCATCGTGGTCGCCATCATGACGCTGTTCGTCCTGAGTCCACGTCTACATCTCCCATCATCGTTTTATCGTTGTCTGGTGCGTTAAAGCCACACACGTGCATACTTATGACTCTAGAGCGACACGGTAATAAGAACAAGCAGTCTGTAGGTTTCTGACTGCCATTTCTCTGCACTTGGCTATAAAGAAGAGACGCCAATTGTTTCTGCTGACTCCATATTCAACGCTTACATTAACGCTAATTGTTTTGCTATTAAAAGTTATTGCTTTCATTATTCTACATATGCATTTACAACAGCATTTCATTTAGCGAGACGTGGCCACTCTTGGTAACTATGTTTGATTTTCTGTATTTACTTGTACCGGGTACATTCATTACAACAGTCTTTTAACTACGACCATTTACTGACGTCATTTGAAGACAGTGACAGTGAGTAGGGCATGTGATCAATCACACTCTGAAACCAATATCGAAGGAGAACGCGCAGTCTATTTGATTGTCCGAGGTCTTATTGCTTTCTCACGAGCCATATTCCTTGTCAGTTAGAAGAGAAAAGTGCTAGAGTCCTCCAACCAAGCATAAACCTGTATCTAACACCGATCAATCACATTTATAGTTAACTTTAATTATATCCATCATGCGTAATTGGTCGATAACCAGTACATTCTCATTACTAAATATTATTCCTCGTTTCCGTGTTTATGTTCTACATATTTCTTCTCGTGGATTACATTGGCTAATTGATGTTCATGTCACCATTAGGAGAATCATGCTTCAAACCCTAAATGCGGTGGCGGATAATGACATCAGGACTTGCCTAGCCTGATGATGTCCTATATGGAACAACATTACGGTTGGCATGATTGCGATTACTGGTGTTCCATAGCCATTCGATGTTTACCCGTGAGTCATAGGGCCTGTCGGTCATGTGGGTAATGTATGGCTGTCTATATATTTCTGTCGTGTCTGTGACACATAAATCAGCAGTATGGAGGTTAGAATGGCATTCACACTCGTTCCTCCTTCCTCTTGTTGTTCCATTTACATGGACGTCGCGATGTATCCGCTTAATCACTTACATGGGGTGTTTTCCCTTTTTTCACATTACTCCTGACCAGTGCAGACAGCACTCAAAACCTCTGATTCTCTGTCCATAGAAATTATGGCGGAAAGCAGTGTCTTTCTGTGATAGTTAATCTTCATGCAATTGCGTCAACAAATGCTGCAAATATGTTACCTAAACGTGATGCATATACACTAGTCTGTTAATTGTGTCTGAGAGTGAGCGCAAACAATATGAAGTGGCTTTTAAAAGGCGGGATCCCGTTTAACCAACAACGAAGCACGTTGGAGTCAATAAGCACCTCTTCGTACTGCCCTTGAGATATTTGATGCCGTCTTGTGCTAATTCCTTATTTCAATAGAACAATTAATTGGATCCCCCTGTGGGTCCGGGGTAGGATAGGCCCGGGTATCCTCCTGCATGTCGTAAGAGGCGACTAATAGGGGGCAACCTGTTGGCCGTGGGTTGCGACTCGTGTCGGTGAACAATGGGATCCAAGTGGTTGAGTGGAGCGGTCCTTCTGAGGGCCATATCTGCAACACACTACTCTGGCCCGGATTTCGCCTAGACGAGAGGCTGGAATGGCCTGGTCCAAACAATCGGCTTGTGGTAACTTGCCCCAGGATACTATTTGCATTTTTATCCTTTTCAACATCATCCACTTGTGTGTCCCTCTTTTTTCCATTTATCTTAGAAGGCGGCTGCTTAATCAGGTCAAAATTATCTATTAACCTTTCTAGGCGCCATATAACACATACGTGTTGGTGTGCCGTTAAACCCTATTCTCACTCACTTACTCACAATTAATTGGAAGGGATAGTTTATCCGAATAAGCAACAGAATTGAGGATTGATCTTCTTGCCAGACTCGGTTGTCTTTAAGGGGTAGTTACGCAGCAAGGAGTAACCTTCAATTGTTTCCTGACGGTAATTTCTTTCCCGCAATTGCCTTGGTCCTCAATGTCATTTGTCCACAATGTTATGAGTCCTCAATGTCATGGATGATTCCATAGCTGGGTCCGCTGCATTTGAATTTCTATCTTATGCCGATGTTGTTCGGATGTACAACTTGTTCGGTGACCTTTTTGTATCAGTATTGATTATTATCTGCATTTTTTAAGACAGGGATCACAACCACGCTCCAGAATATTGCTATAATGACCAGATGAGTACCCTGTGCTGATTGTAATACAGTCTACTCTCGATGGGAATTAAATGAATCCAAAAGACACAACAGCAATGTACACTTCCATTTCTCCAAAGCGATATACACCATTGCATCAATTAACCGACTACCGATATGCAACAAGTGATTGATGCCCGATACAAGCCAGCTTCCAGCCATAAAGTACATCCCCCTGGGATGCATCAGCCTGGTCGGTTACAACCATGAGTTATGACACCTATCCCTCGCTTGGCTGATCCCGGTAGTTGTGAGGCAATGCTGCTATAACCTTTGTGTCATTTATATGACTATTGGCTGTGATGAATACGCTTATGCGGGCGGTTAAATGTTATTTTCTTTTTAACTTGGACTCTATTGCTCGACCCAACATAGGACTGGTGCTCCTTGAAGAAGACAGAATACCCTCATCGTTATATTACATATTCACCCGTCAATCCTAAAACATCGATCTTGTTACTATCTGGGAGGAAACGGAAAGAGCATTCCTGCATCTATCAAGCTGACTATGACCCTATATCTTTCTGGGGCCACCCATAAAGATTAAGCAATGCCATATGGAAGGCGTTCCTAGCGGCTCATGGAAACTTGTCCATAATAGGCCAGAATTGGATCGTGGTTGGCGCTACTCCTATAGATGCTAGACGCGAGCCCGAATTTGATTAGCGAGCAGTAACGGAGAATCATTATTTACTGGACCCAATGTTCAGTGCACGTGTGCGGATTGCTATATGAGCTTGCTGATTTCTGGTCACTATTGATGGAGATCCTTTGAAAAAAACAGCCAGTGTATCGTGGTTAGCAATGCATGGTTAGTGGTAGTAACAATATATCATTGGCTTGATGCTACATATTTTGTGTTTTTGTTTTCCAAAGAACACGTGCAATCATTGGCTCACTTGATCTGCTGTACTATCAATCGACTTGTAACACAGAGTTTCTTCTGAAAATTACCATCTGTAGCATCGTGTTATTACTCATCACATGGGTGTATCGGGTTGCTTTGACATTTTATATTGGTTGTTGAATTCTTGTTTTTTTGGCAGGTTATTTAGATAGTATTGATTACGGCTACCTGGACCTTGCCCCGATCATATCCCACCCAACCTCTTTTCATTCAGTACACGCTCGCGTACTTTTCCCGATCCCCGCTTTATTACTACCTATTTCTCCCTAATTCTCGCCACTCACTCTACCTCCACCTACCATCTTAATTACTTAATCTCTTTTGCTTAAGCTATTGGCATGCTCTGTCGTGCTTTATCAGTTGTGTATCATTTGCAGATGCCTCAATCTCTTCGCTCCATGTATAATATTCAATCTACGCATCCAAGTTATCCACTTAAAAACTATGAAAAGCCGTTTTCATGTCATCCGTTAAGCTGATGAGATTGTCAAACAATAAACAGGCCAATATGTTATTTAATATATGGTAAGTTTATGAATCTGTTAGCTATATCACGGTGAAGCACCATCAAGCAACATAAACAAGTAAACTGAGATTCAATTTATAAATGGAAAGACGACTGTAGTTCGACAAACTATGCGGGAATGTCAGACAGTCCGAAACTGTGTCTTTCCTTGGCTCTTTAAGTGCCGTTCAAAAAGCACGTAAGGATAGGGGTGTATGAGTTATTGTAACGATGCGTTACGTGGGGTTGGGGGTTTCTGCTCCAGCGTTACGTAACACTTCAGTATATTAATATCAGCTCATAAGTTGTGTGGAGAATTGAGTGGGGATGTAGTGGGGCAAGGAGTGCTCTAGTAAATAAAAGTAGCTCTCTACCGGCAGGGGGTGTGTACGCCTTTAGATATTGTCTTATTGTATATCCCAACTCATGCCACATTGATTATTTTGGGGTGGGATGGGGTGGGGGTGGCGATTTTGGGGAACTAGAATTGTGAATATATTGTATTGGTAGCGTCAAGAGCTGTATTTACAAGGAGTACGTGGAGTAGCACTATATTATGGATGGTTACAAATGCAATATCATGCGAGTTGTTGGTATTAGATGCAAAACATCTACAACTCACCTAATAGAGCGAGCAATGAAAGAGTCAATAAAGAAGTACGGCCTTCTGGGTTACACTGACCAGTGATAGCTGTAATCTCCTGCGAGACCATGCATTGGATACGTCACTGTCTTTTTCATTTATAAGCACTTGCTATCATCAGGTAAGTACAGCCTTTGCATTTCAAGGATTATCAGTCAATGTTGGTATGGGTCGATAATGCAGACAAAGCTCGTAAACCCAAATATTACTGAAGGCGCATCTAATGGGCAATTGTACTGCCTGTGAAAATTCTTGTTAATGCGCCAGCAAGACTATGGGTTTTTTTTTAATTGGTGTAATTAAACTGTTCAACTTGGCGGTTTGCTTGATGGTTGGACTCGGAGTAATAAGAAAGTAGCGTGAGAAAATAACATAGGCTTCTCATAGCACGAACGAGTCAATCAAGATAGATGGGAAGAAAAATTCTTACCTATTGTACTTTTTCATTTAATAATGTTCATTTCTGTTTTGAATAATCAAGCCGTTCAAACAATGAAATTGGTATATATTGACTCCACTTAGCTGGATAATAGTCGGATAGTGTATTGCAAAATCCGTTAAATGACCACAACTTATCAGATTGTATCATTTAGTTAAGAATTAAGAACATTGAAGCATCGAGTTGCAAAATCGATTGTCTATACAAATCAAAAGCATAATCGTATGACATTTATGAGTACCAAATCACTGTCTGACAAAACGAATAGCATGAGCAGTCACTCATCTATTTCACTCTTTTTCCATTGGAAGAGTGCACCCCCCAGATATGAGGGATGCTGTAGAAAGTGCAAAAAAAAGCAAACAGACGGCAGATCCAAACGAACAACTATCAACGAATTCGTAAACGGGCACAATATAGAAATGACCTTCCTATCACCTGCAGAATAATGACCTTTTGTTCTCAAATCTTTTATCTCAGTAGTTTATACCATTAACAATAATATGTGAGCCTAAGAGCTGCCACACATATATTTTCTACGTCTCCAAATGTTAAGTACCTTTTCACCGTGTGTGAAGCTGGAGTAATACGTATTACTCCATGGTATGTTACAATCGACCTCCGGCTTCGCGTCAACCTTGGGTTATGAAATCACTGTTTACTCGCCGTGTTTTACTTGAAAGTTTCCCATAAAGTCAAGGAGTTTATAGCTGCGCTAAGAGCGTTCACTCAATCCTCAGCCCGAGGAACAAAACGTGAAGACGCCACCTATGAGCCGCCATGTATTGCTTTGTCATAGCGTCCCTTAAAACCACGTGGAATTCTCTTATTAATTCGGTCGCTGTACATGGCTAAAAGAGGACAAACAGTGTTAAAGTTGAAACAGCAGCAACAGCAGCATGATTAATTAGGAGCCGTGGAAGACTGCACCAATCAGAATACTTCATGTCTTTAACAGACACCGGCCCCGCAGACGTCGGATAAACAATCTCACGCGCTTTCGTTGATTTTCATGGTATCGTCGCATGTTGGCGACGGTGTATTTCAAGTAATTTCATAGTTCCCACAGCTTATTGAAGCCATAACTCTATGCTTCAGAAATTCACATGTCCTAGGCAAGCCAACAGATGTTAATGATGACCCAAGGCGCGTTCCCTCACTCTGGACGGTTGTTGACAATCTAATATCACCATCTACAGCGTGGATATTATAGATCGAGGATCGTAAACGGTGTGGACGCTGTGAGAAGCAATTGATCAAATTGACATTTATTTCATGTTGGAGTTGTCGACATGTTTTAGCAGTGGAAAGGTTGTGCAAAACGACATCTTCCCCGCTCTCATCAATCCGAATAACGTCAGCCCAGTATTCCCATATGCTTTTGATTATCTCACGGTAGCGTAAATAGGGAAGGGATCACCACAGAGCCATTCGAAGTGAACCCTCTAATAAACTCTTCGATAAAGTCTTCTGCTATCACATACACAGCCCCAATGCGTCCATTTATCGCAAGTGGATTTCGTAGTACCTTGTCAAACCTTTTGGCAAGATGAAATAGCCACGATTGCTTCTGTCTTTTTGGATACTTCATATTTGCCCAGCTCGTTTAGTGGGTGGGATTGCTACTGCCTGTGTCACCGAGTAGATCATGGAGCTCTATTCGATGAAACTAGTCTTTACATGTTTCCATTTGCTTTGAGATAACCTATTTTACATGTAAAACTTGAAAAACATGTGTGTTGGAGAGAATTTGTTAATCCACTAATAACCCCCACCCCCGCTCACCCTAACCGCTATATAGTTCAGCAACTAAACTGTGCATAAATAAGCGCTTCTTGAACAAAAGCCTAAACCTACAGTTTAATTGCTCATTTTATTGACGCTGTGTAAACCTTCGTTGGTATAGGTAGGTTATGCAATCACTGCAATTTAATAAATCGACCATTTATTTGCTGAATCTTAACAATATGTCTATTAACATCGGTTTCAAGTCCATTATTCGCACCTCTTTGGTTGGTGATCGAGGAGTTAAGAGTTGTAAAAACAGGCATTCTACAAGGAGTTCCTCTGGCAATGGCCACCATTCCACGGTATTTTTCTGTCTCTATCAGGCAGGCATAGATAAGAACAACAGGATTTGGCCCCATCACTAGCTTGGCTTCTCCTTGTTGTGGCACGGCAAACTTGTCTCTAGCGGTGATTGCAATGCGTTGTTTATAATCCAATGCTGCTCCATCATGGTATTGGTACGTAGTCGGTCGCTCCTTTAATTGTTATATATGTACAATGGTATCTGGTGTGTTCTTTGCTTAATTGATATTTATCCAAGATGTGCAATGGATTGTTTCCACGTTGGTAGAGGTGTGATTCATCTATTATCGTTGCTACCGAAGTATTCTACTTCCTTGTTTGGTTTGTGTTTAAATCACCTTGGATGCTATTGTGCAAACGACTTGTTGACATCCACACGTTGTTCACGCACACCCCTGTCAGTCACTTCACACCAGCCCTCAGTTAATTATTAGCCCATTGTCGGAGATGATTGTATAGTTCAGTCGAGGAAATGAAAGATTAGAGCCAAAAGAACATTAAATAGCTCTATTTAAATACATGCAATCATGTACGGAAATGACTTCCCATTCGACATTCCTTCGGGAGGATGCAATTCTGATTGAGCTGGTATAGCTAGACATTTGCGACTCACGTGTGATATTTTGTGTAGTGGCGTTGCATATTATATCCATATCATTATGAAACTCTCCCGTTTACACTAACTTAACAAATCCCAGCCTGCGAAGAAGCTAATGCTTTATGAGACCGCATAATCGCATGTATAACATATGTCCGCCCCCCCCCCCCCACTTGCCCCTTAGCATCGGAGTACCTCTTATCTGCTTATGTATGCGCCAATATTACTTCCCTGATAACCGTCTTCATTGGTTCCCATAATACAAAAATCATGCGTCGACCGCGGAGGGAAGACGAAATTGTCAGTCTCAAAACCTGATTGAATCTTTGAAGTCGGTGCCCGCACCCTCAACCCCTTACGATGGGACGCGCGGTCCAAATTCGACTTCACATTCATCGGCAGGCGATCTCGCGGGTAATTGGCCAGGGAAATTGTGTTCCCGAAATTGGTAAATATATTTTTCACACAAAGCCGAACCAGTTGGCATAAAACACGTCTTCATTGGGGGGAAAATGGCGCTGGAGAGATAAGTTGAACACTTTTTATAACCTGCCATTTTCTTACTGTCCATTACTGTCCATTTATACGCCAATATGCAATATAAGCGCCGATTGAAAAGATGATGGTTCACATACACCCACTCAAGTTTAAAAACGCGCCTCCTCTGTAGTAAGTGAGAAAAGAACCTTATCATATATTAGTGGTTAACGAGAAGGGGTGAGAGAACGAACAGATCGTTATTTGATATTTGACACGTATTACTGTAGGAACAACTCCGTTTCTTTTGCTGTGTGTTTAATTGCTAGGGAAGAGTTTCCCAAGCAACTGGCAAGGTTGCAAGTATGGGGAACTTAACTGCAATTGCCATTTCCATTGAAGCCTTATAGTGAGGCATTGCTTGAATGGATATTCTTTTTGTCATTCATACAAATACTTATGCTTGCAACAATCTTTGATTAATTGATGACAGAAATAGCTGATATTTAAAAAAATATATACACCCGTTTAGTTTGGCCTTTCATCTGTTCACACATTGATATGCCACTGTAGAAAACAATGCTGTAAAAGCCAATCTGAAAACTTCTGAAGGTAGTTTTGTCTGTGTGTTTCAGGTATGTTCTTCTTCGTCGCCTTTTATCTACGACCATTTGAAGGCAATTTAATAGAGTAGTTCATGCAATCAATAACATTCAGTTACCAGTAATGACAGGACACGCGCTGTCTGCAGGGATCTATGAGATCTCATTGTATTCTCGCGTGACACATTCCTCGCTCATAATAATGTAGGGGGACAACGAACCACTGGCTTCCTCATTCATCACGTGATATCATCGGGCGTCACGTTACTGAGGATCCAGATATGGTTAATTGATTGAGTACGCTTGCATACACTTTGTATAACATTGTTATCAGTTTTGGCCACGTGACTATTTGGTCATTTGATACAAATGATGGCCAAGTAACCTGGATCTTTTCAGGAATCGTAACTGACACAACACTAGTTTGACGTTATCCGGCATATCCTTCCACGAGCATATTATTTACGAAATTGTATATCGTTGCCAGAGTCGCAACTCATTTATAAAATTCAAATAATGTAGAATTTACACCACACGCGATTTGTCACCAGCTCGATGACACCAGTAAATAATTACTGCTTTCAATTGACTATATTCCTAAGATGAATATTATTCATTCGATTGCGAGCAATATGGCGCAATTGTTATCGGCCCTATTAAAATTTCCAATTTTGTCACGGCCTATCTTTTTGGTTGGCCAATATCAATTCTATTTTCAATTATGGTCCGTGTTTATGCTTATACCCATGGGGGTCCTTTAAGTTAGGCATTTGACTATATACAAGTAATGATTTTAAATATATCGATATCAATGATTTGCCATCATAAACTACTAACTAAGTACATTATGTTCATAGCTACGTTATGCAAGAGTTAACGTTTTGCGAATGCTACTTACACCTGGCATCCCATTTTGTTAGAATTGCTAATTTCATTAAAGAGCACTGTTTTTGATATTTGCTGGAACGAAATAGTTTCATGCATTTGTAAACAGCATCATGCAGCTGAGCGTAGATGCTACGGAGAGAATCCATAGGTCTAGTCTAATGGCATGGCATCTTATGGGAATGGCGCGTGTGCTATATGGAGCTCAGGAAGATAACACATCGTAGGATATGTACAGAAGGTGTAGTATGTTATATAATTGTAATGAATACAGATGCTCCTATCAGAAACAAAGAATTCTGATAATTCCGTTTTCCCCCTGATAATGTTAAATCATTACATGCATTTCGGGGATATAAAATGCATTTCATTTTTCTCATAATACATCAGCAATCACATCCTATGGGCACCTTTACGAATGGCAGATTAACAAACTAACTAAAAACGCGGGGTTTAATTCAATCAATATCAGGAGAAACCTTTTTTTTCAGCAACCTCTCAAGTTAAAAGAAGCCAGGCACTCCGGCAATTGATTAACATGTATTCCTTTCATATTAAGTGCAGACATAATTAGTCTTAGCCTTATAGCTGCATCATACATTTAGGGTACTGAATGAACAGAAGGCACACAAAAAGTAAATAGCGAACAGTCGAATAATATATTTGCTAACATATGATATTCCCACCTGTCGGACATAATTCATGTTTTACAGTAACCCTGAACCGTGCCCGCACCTATTCGATACAACAAAATACAGTGTTTTTCGAATGTAAGAAGGCGTACATTGTATGCCTTGATACAAATGTGAGTTAACTTTTATTATCTTGTGTCACAGTTTTGTTCTGTGTGAGTACTATTTGATCATACATATGTAATATACATTCGTATCATTGAAAGTGCCATGGTGAATGACAATACCTCCAGGCGTGTCTGCCATATCAGATGATCTCTTGTGAGTTTCCGAGAAGTCGTGAACCTCAAACAGGATATCCGACGCCACCTCTGTGGGCATCACTCCCAGTGATTGCGATTGCACTCTTACAGTGACAGCAATGGAAAATGAAAACAATGGCTCTTGGTAATCACCCAATAATTCTGCTGACTAATGCACTAGCTTGATTCTATCATTGCCGTTACAAGTAAAGATTTTCTAGCGATTTATTTTGAACGATTTGTATAACGCACAATTACCACTTATGTATCTCTGTGGCGCATGAGCTAAATGAGTGTATACGCAGCAGCGATGAGCAAATGTAAGAACATGCGTTGAGCGTTATTTCTATATCAACCTGCTTGCAGTGATTCATATGCTATCAAATGAATGTTACTCGATAAATAATTTTTTTTGCATTTCAATACCTTTGACAAATCTCTGATTCGCACGCAACGTAATATTTTGCCTTGTTACATTTGATCTTACTGGCTTAATCTTTACTTGGTTACTATGCTTGGCACCACTTGTTGTCGTCAGTATGATATACACGCAAACGCCATCCCGCGGCTGTGGTTCTTCTCTCCCTCTTGCCATTTCCCATAGAAACCTTCTCTTAACCACTCATGAATAGCTGGCCTAATTCAATCAAGGAAATGGAAGATGGAAGCGAAAAACTAATTGCGCTATTTAAACGGTCATTCATGGCAATGGTACTTATTGTTTGAATCCATACAACCCTTTCGGCTAATGCTTTGCTTTTGATCCCTAGAGGCATTACTACTAAATGGAATGGCCGGTGACGTCGTAAATGGAATGTTGTGGGTCTGTTCAGCTCTGCAATCTGTCCTTGTACTTTCAACCTCTTTTATCTTTCAAAGCCACAGTTACTCAGCTTTGGGAGAGACTGCAGTCCTCTATACTGCACATTAACCTCTGTTTGTATAGCTGAACTTTACATCTGTTACAATACAATGACTTAAACCTAGCAGGCACTGCATTGTCAATCATTCGTAAGTATTATTGCTGCTTATATGATGCTATTACATGAATAGTCATAGTTGTGTCGCTGGAATTACTCCTCATTCGTAGAACCCAGAATAGGTACAAAAGTACTACCATTCCACGCGACTAAGCAGACATTCTGTGCCACGTGCCTGTGTTAAACCCAATGGTCTTTTATCGACCTTATCGGCAAAATGCAGACACGCGGAAGAGATACACCTATAAAGCACACTCTCCAGAGATGCACCTGCCTGTGGGTAACGACCGCGATACATGACAGCCATTGCTTCCTTGGACAACCATTGTCACAGCGATAATCGAAATCTTTTGACTATTTCCAACAATGCATTTGTGTCATCTAGCCCAAAGTGATACACTGTGGACCGCTAGTTTTTCCGCTGGTTCATATGAAATTAAATCAAGCATTTTACTCGCTTTTTATAAATTTTATGCTGATCTTTTTGCATAATGAATCGCAATGTGGTGCGCGTATAGTTCTACAAGCACAGTGGCTCTTTGTGTCCAAAGTCCGGTTGGTTTGCCGAGTATGATTATCAAAGAAACGCAAATCGTGATAGATTCTGTACCTCTGATATTACGTGGTTTGTGACACAGCCGTGAAGGCTACAGTTATTGGCTGCCTTCTCGGCATTTTGTGATAATTGTGGCCTTAATGATAAACGTTTGCGTATCAATAGCGATTTCCATTAAACCTCCACTTACTCGAGCACATCCTCTACCTAATCGCCGTCCTCATTACCGTTATGATCATCACAGCCATTGTCGTCATTATCGCCAGCATCATAATCATCATGTTAATCATAGTCAAAACCTTGTAATCTCCGTTGAACATCATTGGATCTATTTGAAATGGTTATGATTACAGACCACTTCGTAGCCATGTAAATCAGACACAAATACGTTTAAGCCAGGCTTAGCTTACCTTGACAAATCGGGTAAGAATAACCCCAAATGCGGGACCACAAGAGACTCTAGCTATGTTCATGTTTTCTCAAATATATTTGATGATATGATGGACATATGAAGTGTACAAGATCAAACGTCAAGCTTGAAACTATCGGTCTTTGTATTGAAGTGTTTTGATATAATATAGGTATGGCTGCAGTGGCTACGCTACCGATGTATATATCGGGCAAATAGCATCTGCTATATATTGGCTTCCAACGATCGCTTTTGTCATTTATCTCGACTTCGAAGCCCCATATTCAGCAGCCGATCCACCCCCTCGTGTCGCCAGTAACACCTATCTGCTTCTGACATCAGACCTGACCGCAACCAGACCAGCTGCTTCCCTCGTCCAGATCCATATGTTATTGTCGTTGTCTTTATTAATGACATTAAGTAGGTCATTTATATCAGTCCATGAATAACTAACGGACCCTTTATCATATGAAGTCGTTTGACGGCCTCGGTATTGCAATAACATCTGAGCGTTAGGCCAATCTTGGCTAGTTCTCCTTGACTGGCCTGAGGTCATGTTCTCTTCTTTGCAACAGCAATAAGCAACCATTTAAGAAGTACATGCTCGTAGTGTAAATAAGCACACTTCCAGTAGGTATGCAGCCATGGGTCTATGCGTAATTTGAAAGCTCACGTAATATTAACACAGCATTTAAAATGAAGCCTTTCAGCAAAACATTTCGTTAATAGCGTGATTGGTTGTAAATTTGCTCTGAACATTCGTTCTTTGGCTTATCAGTAACAAACATTGACGTCATATCTGTCCTCCTGTCTCATTCGTTCTACTCATTTGTCACTGACGACTGACTTGCTCCTGCTCGTCATCCTTCTGCATGATTTCCTGCTTCCTTCAAGAGAAAATGACATCTTATAGATGACCTCACGATATTCATCATCTTAGCAATCATTGTGATATGATCTCTCTGTGATATGTTTCTGTTGTACCAAGTATGCTGTTGGAAGTCCAGGTAATTCATTATCATTTATTATTTGCCTAGGAAGCGTTATATGTATCGTAATATGGTCTAAGCATACTGCTCTGGCTATTCGATATATTCCACAGGCTGTGGTAGACCCAACTGAGCGGTGATTACGTTCGCTTTCGTCCTTTAATGGGTGACCCTGGACAAATAGTGTCAATTTTCATAGCTCTTAAGAGAGGCATTTGTGACTATTTAGCGCCGTCTGTGGTTACCATACGGACAATTCCTTTTCATTTATAGAACAATCAATAGGAAGGGAACGGTTATCGAACTAGACCTACAGGCTGGCAGCATATGGCTCTGACTACACAATGAGTTACTTTGAGGGGTGATATCTCGACTTTATGTGCTTTGCTTTGGCTCTTTTTGCAGTGAGTTTGTCGTTAATATATTATTCTAAATAAATGCTACTATCATTAATGCTTGATATTTGTTTTGGTTCTCTATGTCGGTAAACAGGTGTTTAGTTTATGGAATTTTGTGTAGGTATATTGGTCATAAATCGATATGTAGATAAATGTACAGCTGGGTGAGGTTTGTCCAAGATATTTCCGCATCTCCTCAATCAATGGTAGTACTACTGAGTAGCAAATGTAATAAATTTCAACAAGAAATTATCAATCACAGGACACGCGTGTAAGAATCAGTCACAATGCATCTTTGTCCTCTGAAGACTGTTTCCACTACAATGATTAGTCTTGGAGGCACCAAATCACTAGGTTCCATATTTCCATACGTAATGTTGTTTTGCATCACAAATCTAGTTGCTCAATGACACTAGCGTGCAATCTCATCTATTTGGCCGCGGACGTAGGTAGGTACACGCTTCTCATGGACCCCCCTGTGGGTCCGGGGGTAGGATAGACACACTGTAACCTCCTGCATGTCGTAAGAGACGACTAATAGGGGGCAACCTGTTGGCCGTGGGTTGCGACTCGTGTCGGTGGACAATGGGATCCTGGTTGTTGAGTGGAGAGGTCTTTGCGACGGCCATATCTGCAACACATCACTCGGCCTGGATTTCACGTGGACGAGAGGCTGGAATGGTCTAGTCCAGTCAATCGGCTGGTGATGACATGCCCTTGGATAATCATTTGCATTTTTATCTTTTTCATCATCATCCATGTCTTTTTCCCCATTTATCCAAGAAGGTCAATCTTATCAATTTACCTTTCTAGGCGCCATATAACACATCAGTGTTGGTGTGCCGCTAAACACTATACTCACGTTTCTCATGGATAAGGACCCATCTGGATCCTTGTGTTGTTTAGCAAAGTTTGTAAATTGTTGTTTGATTTATTAAGGAAGTCTGTCAATGCGACATTATCCAATTTGGGGCTTCTGTCACGATTGGTACAATCAATACATATCTAGATATTCATCCATGCCAGATACACCTCATTCGAATATGCAAATCTAAACTCTGTTTCCTTTGTTGGACCAAGAAACGCCCTTCGATGCAATTGAATGAACTACCATTACCTAAATATTGCCTTTGTATCTATGATCCTGCATGATAGGAAAAAGACAATGCACACTAAAGTAGATATACATATAAGAGGATGCCGATATTTGTCTTATGTTTAGCTTTTTATCAATTTTCAGTCTTACACATTTTGCTCTCTAAGATGGACATTCCGACGCAAATATATTTATCTATCGTTTCTTCAACTATAAAATAGAAAACAGTAGTATTTCCGGAATCAGATGCCGCCCACTTCCCATGCTATAAACAAATTCGTTGGTGTATTAATGTCTGAGAATTGCATTGAATTCGAATGAAATTATCCATGCATATTGGGTAAGAGGGTTATATTTTGCGTTATTGATTATGATATATTTGCAAGACAATTGCTTTGCTCAGTATTATTGTAGGTTTATATATGATGTTGCACCTACGTCATGGAATGTGAAGACAAGAATATCAAAAATGTGATGATCAGGTTTGAGGTACACGATGACCTACTCATAAGCCATAATAATACTTACTACCATATTTTTCGTTTACTCATATCTAATTGGGTAAGGTGCTAATCCTACGGCCAGATCTTTCCCTATTGTCTGATGACAATATTGTGCTGCACCAACTCTTTGCAACGATACACAATTGGGTTTGGGATAACGGCCAAGGATGCAACAATGGGCAATTTCAAGAGATAGATGATCGTATTTTTGTGTAATATTTACATCGTTTACCGCAGACCTAAACTTCTTGATTGCCTTGTAACAATGATATTAAGACAATAACTGTACGTTTTTTTCGATACGAAATATGATATAAGTACCTAATGATATCCATATTGCCAATAATAGTCCTTCCATGTGTATGCCTCACTTGTGATTGTCACCATGGGTTGAGGACACACCTGATCGGCTGACCGAATATTGCTGGCAGAAGGGTACTTTACAGTACCCGTGCTTCCGTAGCGCCACTTCACTGCATTCTACTGCCCGATCACGATTAATCCTATTGTATTAACGACAAACTTAAATCTATCAGTCGTAGCTCCAGAAAAGCAAACACCAGTCAGTCTTCTGTGAGAACACTCATGGGCGACTAATCTGCAATACCGAAACAATTTAAATATCCCGCTCTTTTGTATGAGTTATTGCCGTTAATTACTACCTGTGGTTGGTGTTGATCCTTGCTATTGGATCACTGTGCTATGTACATATCTATGCAGTACAAACAAGCATCCTGGGGTAGTCGGACACCTGCCTGTCGCCTTGACAGTACCTCATAGCAGTCTTTCAGTGCCGCTGATAAGATTCCGGTCCGATTCTATCAAGGAAATGGGAAACCGTAGCGTAAATCTGATAGCGCTGTTGAAGCAGGTGTTTCATACAAGCATTGCCGCTACAGTTTTGCTCGTGACTACTGTCAATGAGAGTATCACTCACTGACTTGCGACACCATCTGAGGAATGTTGCAGAATTATCCGGTTCAGAAACCAGATGTTGCTCTCATGAGGCCCTCTTGATCAAACAGCTAATCCTCTCAAAGGCGCCATTACTCAGTCTCCTGGGTGACTTTTGTTCTTCTGTAGGCAGATAAACCTTCTCCGCATGGCTAGACATAGCGACAAATGCAAGGCAATATAATGCTAACCCCAAGGAGCTGCAAGCACTGGCCGCCAAGTGTGGCTGTGTTTTGTCACATTCCGTAGTTTGTGCTGCCTTATCAGGGGGGAACATACATGCCTGGTGCACGAGATCTGCTTGCCGTTTATTCACATGAACCCCCAGCCCCATCCCCCCTCCTCTGACCTCACCCCTCAACCCCCCCCCTGCTCACGCCTCATCATCCCCCCCCCCCCTCACCCGCGACCCCCCGCCCCCACCCCCTCCCCGGGTGCACCTGCTCTGTCAGTAACTACAGTGATGTTACTGTTAATTTGATGTCGTATTTGTGGCGATTACCAGTGATGAATATGTATAATCATGAAGCCTGCAATACCCGTAGCAGTCCTCGACAACACGAGTGCAGCACACCAGGCACGCCCATCAAATGGCGTGGCCTAATTTGATTTCTGCGAAACACGGGAAGTGAAGAAGGCAGGGTTAGTGTTGCTGTGACACATATGCCTATCATAGTGACTGGAACTCGTGACTAGATGTTGTAGTTGATAGTATTGTTATTGCATTCGACATAAACAGTACAATGCATAACAATCCTTAGACAAAATTAAGTCTTGAACGGGCAAGATTTATCATTTCAATAATGTATGTCTTACAGCGTCATCGTCATCTTCATCATCATCAAGTTATTGTTAACATCATAATTGTCATCTACATAATCGTTATTATTACTTTCCACACAATTATCAAAACCTCGTGATACAATCAGTAGCCATTCATCCACTTAACCAAAACCTATTTCCGGCGCTCTAAGAAACCCTCTATTGAATCTATGTGGACGTTAAGTAGCGCTTAAGTGCCAAGCGTGATTATAAGATATACGCTGAGTATGGAAGATTCCAGACACAATATGTATGACTTTCAGGCTTTGTGACACAGCCGTGGCGGCTCATGCAATGGACTTCTTTGTCTATGCTACGGTAAATGGTTGACTGTTAATTGTGGCCTCGATGGGAGTTTTTGCGTTTTGCAAACGGCTTTCCTTAAACCTCTACATCCTCTTCATCATACACACCCCTCTTCTCCACTTCTTTAACTTCCATATGACGCTATTAAAACCCAAGATTGGTAGCGACCACAAACCACTTAACCACCGCGTCTTGTTATTCAGTCAAAAGTGCCTTAGCGCCAAGTTTGGATCTCTGTGACACATCTTTGGTAATACAAACAAAGGATGAGGAATGGCAAGAGTCCCGAGGGATGTGCATGTTTCGGAGAATGTATTTGATGGACATATGATGTGTTAGAGATAACTCCCAAATCCCTGTAGGCCGAGGTATACAAGCTGCATGAACAAGGGCAGCAATAAACTTGAAGCAATCCGTCTTTGGATTGAATTGGTTGACTGACCGTCGGGTCGTGATAGGATACAGTTGTGCCTGTAGCAGATTTGGACACTTGATGTACATGGCGGGGGATTGGCATTTGCTATTTATTAGCTCCCTCAGACTTATTTCTTCTTACAAACATTAACCCTGATTTTGTGACAGATTTATTCCTGTACCCGCGATTTGCGTTCCGATTTATTTCGATAGACATCTCCCGTATTCAACAGCCGAATCACCGCCTGGTGTCGCTTGTAACACCTACCTGCTACTGACATCAATCCCGACTGCAAGTAGACCCGCTGCTCCCCTCGTCGGGCCCATGTGGTGCGGACGCCGAGTGCATGTATTATACGAAGTAGGTAATTTCTAATCAGTTCATGAATGACTCGGCCTCAACTGGCCGAAATTAGACTTTGAACTTCTCGACGCGATTTGAACCTGAACACTTAACAAGGTTTGAATATTGGTTTACTGGTCTCACCATTTCGCGCTGATCTGAGATAGGTCGAGTCATGGTTAGGCCGTTGCCCTTAACATCATATGAACTTCTCTGCGCAACTGCAACTTTCCAGTCGACCACTTGAAAAGAACATGCCCATTGTTCCTACAAGAAAACTTTCAGTGGGTATGCTGCTATTGGTAAAAACTTGATTTCAGTGCGCATATAATTTCAACGCAGTGGGAAATCACAATGTCAAATCAAGCCTATCTATTTCGTGAATTGCATGGACGTTCGATAGCCTTCTCAATTGTTCTCTAAAACTCCCATCTTCCTCTTGTCTATAGCGCACATGAAAGTTATATCAGTCTTCCTATCTGAGTCGCTCTACTCGTTTGTCACTGACTACTGACCTGTTCCTCTCGTCATTCCTTTCAGGTCATTTACTCTTTCCATCAAATGGAAAAAAAAACATTCCAATGTTGACCTCACGATATTTGTCATCCAGGCAATCATTGTGATATGATCTTTCTGTGATGTACATCTATTGTAGTATAGTGTATGAGCGTTAGTAAATCACTCACGACAGCAAACAATACCAAGGGATTGATCCTCTTATCTCTCCTAACATCTTAGGATAAGGATCATGTCTTTGTCTAACTTATGCTTTCACATATCGACACATCTAGAGGTCATTGGAAGTGCTGGTATTCCGTTATCGTTTTATGTCTGCCTGGCAAATATTTCCAGTTTCCTTGACCTCACTATATGATTAGCTCTTATCCCTTCCGTGTAATAATCCGTCGATTAAATATTGGCATACGCTCCTCTTGAAGTGCACAGACGTTAATGTGATTGTACAAATGGGAGTTTAGATTGAGGGTGATAGTGATAGTACATTAGCAAAGCAGACCTCGATGCCGCCACTGCATGCCCGGTGCTGTCCTACACTGCCACTCAAGCGAACCAGACGGACCTCACTACATACATAGTGATCTGCATAACCTGTCAAATTGGAAGAATTCAGAAAGAAAAAAGTGTCATCTACCAACAGATAAATGCTGGTAGCTTACTTATCGTTCCATAATATGTCTGCATTTCTTTTATTGACATTGATTGACAATAAGCATGATTCCTCTTTGATTTCCAATGTATTGTGGATAAAAACATCGTGAACCATTATGTGCCTTACCATGGCCTAAACATGTTCCTCGCTCATTTTACATATCTAAGTATGCCCTAAATATCCTGCGCTGTTTATCAATATATTGTTGAAGTTATGGTAAACCCAACTGAGCGGTGATTACATCAGAGTCTACCTTTTCTGGGTAATACGTGAGTCGAATGGAGTCTATTTTCATGGCTCTAAAGAGAGGCTTTTATGATAATATACCACGGTCTGCTGTTACCATGCCGACCATTCCTTTTCATTTATAGAGTAGTCTATTTGAAGGACACGGTTATCGTGAGGGGCTAACAGGCTGTTAGAGTCTCGTCATGGGTGCACATTGACGGGTGCTATGTTGACTGAGCTTATCTGCTTTGTTTTGGCCAGCTTGCGTGAATTACTGTCGCTTTAATAGAGGTTTGAAAATTGTTTTGAATCTTATGTGAACACATCGATTTACAGTTTATATTATTTGGTGTATTTATATTGGCCTTTTATCCACATGTTCATGTATGTACAGGTGTGGAGATGACTACTCTACCAAGCCGATGGTATATGTCGATAGCTTGGGTCCCAGCTATTTTCGAATCCCGCCAATTTATTACAGTACTACTGAGCAGTACATGTAATCAACTGCAGCAAGAAACTGTCAATTACAGGACACGCGTGGTTTGTAGAAATCAACCACACCCCAATTGTTCTCCCAAGATTTTACCCTCGATATTGATTACTCACAGAGACAACAAATAACTAGGCTCATATTTCAATACGTAATGTCGTGAAGCATTCTCACCAAACTAGATGCTCATTGAAAAGTATGTGCAATTCCACCTGTTTAACAACGGACGTACATCATCTTAATGAGCACCCACTGGTACCCTGGGTACCACACAAACGCAACATCACTCTCTGGGAAGTTCAGGAAGTCTACTAAAGCGACAACGCCCAGTACAATTGTTAAGCTGCTTCCGTTTATATGGTTACGATAGGTACATATGTAGATATATATCCATGCCTGATACACCTCAATTGAATACAAATATCTAAAACTGGTTCATTTGCGATCAACAACGTACATTGGTAAAAATCCCAATTACCAAAATATTGCCTTTGAATGTGTTATATTTATTGTATTACTACGACCCCAAAGAATTGACAACCATAATAAATTTACTTAATAGACGAAGCGCATATTTGGCTTATGTTAAGCTAATTAGCAATTAGCCTTTCCATTCTATCTAAGACGGTCATTCCTATACATTTATATTCATATATCGTATACACATACCATGATGTTTTGTCCAGTGAAATCCTCTTTGTATGCTGGGCAGGGTTAGATCTAGTGTTACTGCTTGAAGGAAATCTAAACACGTGTCATGGCTTCCCCGGCATTTTAGTTATTACAGATGTCATGCTGCACTACAGTCATATCGTTTGTTGACAGGTATTTCACAAAAGGTCATAACAGGGTTTTAGGTACATTGAGAAATACTCAAAACTTTACGTTTTGTAGCAATACCTCACTTGCAAGAGTCCTAATCTGATGCTGACTCTCCGTGGTATGGTGTCAGTTTTCTGATGCACTAACTCGTTGAAAGACAGGCACAATTGGATCAGAGAAATAAGCCATAGAAGGAAGGACGGGCTATAATTGAATGGATTGATTGCTAGGTCCTTTTTGTGTCATTTTTATATCGTTCGAAAGAAAAGCTAATGAACCTGGGTATGACTTATTTGATGTTTGCTATCAATGACCATGCGTAACTACAGCGTGTTGGCATCTTAATGCAGTACTACACAACACCTGGCACTGGTCAGACACCTGATTGTCGCCTCATGGCAGCGCTTTCATTGTCGCTGATGTAAAGTCAGCCCATTTCTAACAAGGAAATGGGAAATTGGAGCGGAAAGCTAATAGCACTGCTTGAACGGGGAATTATAGCAGCGGTTTTTATCACTATTTGGTTCCATGCAATCATTCGAGTTATTGTTTTTCCTTGTAACTACGCCCCCATGAGAACACAATTCATTGACTGAAGACGCCATCTGGGGAGCGTTGTGGTATTATCCGGTCCAGAAACCTGATGTTGCTCTCACGAGACCTTCCTGATCAAGCAGCTTATCCTCTCAAAGGCACCATCTCTCAGTCAACTGGCTGACTATTGGTCTACCATATTCTAATTGTGTTCACCATGACCAGACATTGCGACAAATACGCGGCACCTCTCCTCTCCTTGTCATACTGCTGTGATGCAATTAACTTAACGGTCTGTATTGCTGCGATATGTTTGTGTCATCGTGAGGCCGGCAACGCTCTTAGCAGTCATTGTCATCCCGAGTGTATTACGCCAGGCACCTTCATCATAACCTGATTTTTGCAAAGCACGTACCTAGGTTATTTTCCGTCTAAATCATCAGATATATGTGTGTGGTTATCGCTAGTATCAATAAAGCCCATGGTGAGGTAGGCAGGGGTCTCGTGTTGCAAGAAGAGAAAAGCGCATCGTGGCAACTGATACTCGTCACTTGGTGTTTTGGGTGATGTTACCAGCACTCGTAAAATTAGCAGACATAAAACTGCTTTCCCGACGCAAACTACTTGATGTTCTTACATCTTAGGGCAATATTAACGGGTGAATTTTGATATTTTGATATACATGTCTTGTAGATTCGTTGTTATCGTCGTCATCATCACCACGGCCAAATTTATTGTTGACATCATCATTGTCATCTGACTAATCGCCATTATTGTCTGCAAATGATGTGAGAATACGCAGTCAGATATGATGACTCACCATATGAGGTTCATCCTCTTCGCTTTAGAATGATATATATCAGGTGACGCTGAAGCACCGATTGCATCTGGTTGATGCACCACTTCTCCCATAACTCACACCAATGTGCGTACTTCGAATAATGTGCACCCGGTAAACCCTTCACATCTTGTTACTGGTAACAAAATGTTTTGTCAGAATCGTAGCTACGTGTGTCCCTTGCACTCTACTCTCTGATCAGGCACATCCCCTCATCGTCATCCTTCATCATCCAGCAACAGCTGATCCATCACTTTGTACATTTAAATTAGTCCTGTCCTTGGTTATCGGAGTGCAGGTTGTAATGCACATAAAATCCGCTGAATCCGCCTGTAGTCTTATCAGTGTCGCCCATTACGCCTATCTGTTACTGGCAAAACCGACCTATGCCTAAGTCCAGTAAAGATGTCTTCTTTCGCCAGAGTGCAATACTTATAGCAGGGGCCGGTATGATGTCATCAAATCGATCATTCCCCTCAGTCCATAGATCTTAAGATAATATGTACTTGCTAGCGGAAATACAAGTTCGTTTGGTCAAGCAATTATTTCAGCGATATTGTTATCAAATATAGAAATCTATTTGGCCAAACTAATGCTGTATAAACATATTTGTTAGGCACCCACATCCCTCCCCATTTTTTTCGAGTATATCCATTTTCGTAACCTTTCGGTGGGTGGCGCCCCTTATCCTCGTTAGACAAAGCTATCCGTAACATTTATGATTGCCAGACATGCCTCTTGATATGGACAAATGGAAGTTGCAAATTATCAATCAGCTGTTAATATTTGGTCTCATAAGGGAGTCAGCGAGAAGGTATCATATCCCTACGATCGTAACATTAAGTACTTATTTGTGTAATAGTAAATTCGAATCACCTAGATGAACGCGTACATGCCCATAATGCTAACAATACAGTGTTCATTTGGTTTGCTGCTGAGTCAGTTATCAATATAATAGGCGCGTATGATATATAATTGTAGTTATGATATTAAAATGATGTATTATGACAATATCTGATAATGTTTTCCAACAAGCGTGTGAAGCATATGTTTTGAATTTGATTGATCTCACTAGTGCTTGTAGAGTCTTTCTGTCTGATTTATTCTGCTCAACAGTCACAAGTGTTGATGTTCTTCTAGTTTCTAATGTGCCATATATGGTCATCACATTATCAACAACAGTAATCAATATATATTGTTGGATCCTGTTTCCTCTCGCAACAACCTCGAAAAATGTCCGCTATAACAGATTAGTTTCTCTGCAAGCCCAGTTTATTCATCAGCAACTTAACAAGCCATCAAGTATAAGCGTAGTGTCGGCATTTAATAAGTTGTTAAACTATATGTCTGCTTCATATTTCTTCCTCCATATTGTTTGATTATAGGTGTAAATGTCTAACTGCAACCTGACTGTTAACATATTTGCAGACAAAACACTGGGAAATATTATATATCTAAATGCGTCCCGAACATCTGCTCATGTTACCAGACCTTCAAATTGAGAGGGACAAAACACTGAGCGGTTTTTACAACTGGGGTCTTCTTCTTATGGGTATCTATTCACGTCGTTCTTACAATAGGCATCAGTGAACATTTATCACCGTCTACTGTTTCAATGCAGACCATTCTTATTTATTCATATAATCGTTTGGGCAGAAAGGGTTACTTTGATAAACCAATAGGTTAGCGAAATGTCGTTTTGACCGCACAAAGAAGATCACGAGGGACGGTAAAGCAGCCGAGCGTGCAATTTGTCTTGACCAAGCTTCTCTGCTTCTTAAAGCAACTGATTCGTCTCCTTATTGAATGGTCATTTCCGTAATAAATGCTGAGGTTGGCGTGTTGGAATCCTTGTGTGACCGTCCAGATAATCATTTTATAATATTTGATTTATTTACGTAAGTCTTTTATCCACATGTACATCGTTGTATTGCTGCGGAGATGAGTATTGCAATAAGTCCATCTGATTTCTCCATCTTCCCTCAGTGACACTGTAAATCGATATCTATTACTTCACGCCAGAGAAGAAGTTCACCATAGCCATAAATAGTTATAACTTCAGTGCGCTTGCATATACAATTGCACACATGTAATCAATCAGCCGTAAATTCAGAAAGACAACTAATGTCCGTCTTCTGTGCGAACATTCGCAGGCTCATATAGGTACAATGTTACATCTTCGGAATAAGGTAAACTGTAAATATTTTATATTTCTCAAGCGGGTTTGCCATTTTGCAAGAGACTCAGATCTGACCTTGTTAATTCAATTGATTTGTGATCCTCGTTGATACTGAATAGCTCACCTAGCAACAACGTGCCGTCCCCACTCGTAATATAAATGAACACCTATCGGTACTCAGGTAACTGCTCAGGAAATGTCTCATGAGAATCCTTCTTCCCCCCCCCCCCCCACCCCTCCCTGTGGGTCCGGGGTCAGAACAGTCGCCCCCTGTGGGTTTAGGGGTAGAATAGGCCCACTTTACCCTCCTGCATGTCGTAAGAGGCGATTAATAGGGGGCTACCTGTTGGCCGTGGGTTGTGACTCATGTCGGTGGACAATGGGATCCTGATGGCTGAGTGGGCAAGTCTTTGCGAGGGCTATATCTGCAACACACCACTATTGTCCGGATTTCGCCCAGACGAGAAGATGGAATGGCATGGTCCGGTCAATCGGCCGGTGGTGATATGCACTAGGACTGTAAATTTACATTTTTCATCACCATCCACATGTTTGTCCCTCTTGCTGCCATTTATCCCAGAAGGCAGTTGCTCAATCATTATTCTTCGCATTCATCCAACCTTCTGAGGCGCCATATAACACACTATTATTGGTGTGCCGTTAAGCCGTTAACTTACTTACTTATTCATAGAAATCCTCTTACTGCTGTTGATTAAAACCTAACCCAATTTTACGAAAGAAATTGAAAGTTTGAGCGGAAATTTAATAACGCGGCTTTGACGGTGATTTATAGCAGCGGTTCCTGTCATTATTTGGTTTCATACTATCATGGCAATTAATGTTCCACCTTGTAACTATGCCCTCATGGGAATATAATACAATTATTGGCAATGTCCTCTGGAGAACGTTGTGGTATTATGCGGTTCAGAAACCAGATGCAGCTTTCATGAGGCCCTCTTAATCAGGCAGCTAATCCTCTCCAAGGCACCATCTCTTAGTCAGTTGCTGACTGTTGTTCTACTGTCGCTACATAGACTTCACCATGATTATGTTGCAGCCAGCACAATGCGATATCACAACCGAAATGCGTCCATACACATTATCATTGCTCTGTGATTAAAAATAATGCAACTGTTTGATTACCTGTGTGGCATTAGGTCTTACAAAAAGTGGTGGTTTCCTCAAAGGAGTTCGGAAAAAGAGTAAAATACAGAAAATTCGCCTAGGCTGTGCAATCACCGGCCGCCATGTGTCGCTGTGTTTTGTCTCATTCTGTAGTTGTGCTGCCTTATCAGGGGGGAACAGATATGCAACATGTGCCTGATGCAGGAGACAAAACCGCCATCCATCCATACGAACCACCCATGGGTATGCTTTGTTGGTAACGGCGCCACACACGTCGCCCGTTTAGCCACCCCTGGCCATCTACCTAATAACTGTTGCCTATGTATGGCATGCCGCTGACTTTTACTATGTGTTTCACTCGAACACCTTGTATTGTCTATTCATTTAAAACAACTGTGTGTTGTTACTGCTGGTAAGTGACTAGTCCAGTGCTGTACGTCTCTATGCAAATCGAACATTAGCGGGGCGGATACCGGCTGTTGTATGTTATGCAGTGCATTTTGTCTCAAATGCCACTGCCATGGACGCTACCGTGGTGCTCAATCTCATTATAGTCACTATTATGCTACACATAATTTCCCGGGAGCATCCCCATCTTAACAAGAAACACCTCTCCTCCCACAATGATTGATACAAGGGTAAGTCCCCCGCGCGGCAACATCTGATTCACCATCTTCTGTTTTTAATTTGGTTTACGATTGCATTGCCCAGAATGACAGGTATAAACGTACAAAAACGCCCCCATAAAGCCCAATGAAAGCTGTCCTTATCAGTGATGCATGTTACCTCTTTATGTCACTGATATAAAACGTATCTCTGACTAAGGCTAGTAGAGCTGTTTCCCTCTTCAGGGCGTGTAGGTTACTGGAGCTGCCTGCACAATGACAGTATATGGATCATTCCTATCAGTCCATAGAAAACGCACCATTGAGAGGATGGAATGGGGTGTTGGTAGGCACTCTGGTAGCTCTAATCTGCGTATTGCACCTCGCTTGACTGGCTTAAGAGTGTCAATGGTATCGTATTGGGAGTCCAGAGTACCATTAATTAGTGGACTGTTGGTTCAATGGGATGCATGAACTGTTGAATGAGCAATTACCACGGTGGTTCTTGTGACTGGTGATATTAACATTATGTGTACTTCTCGGGTGTAATGCAGGATTGCGTATTGTTCCAAAATAACATTATATTTAAGGATTTATGTTCGCTGTTTTTCTCCCCTTTCAGTTTCATCCATTACCGTTAACACACTGAAGGTGGTGCCAGTTATTCGCATTAGACAGAGCAATCTGTAATGTTAATGATTGCCAAACACGCCACCCAACGCGGACAAATGTAAGTTTGGTAATGCAAATGGCAACATAAAGTGGCGGCCACAGTGATGTCACACTGCGCTGTTTGGTCATGCAGTTGTTTCAATATCATTGATGCTGACATGGCGGTTCCTATCACAGCCTGGTGCTATTTTACTGGCGTTTTCCTGGTATTATCTCGGGATATATCAGTTCATATGGTAATTTGCAGCGTGTCATGGTATGTGTTGGTTTTCAATATGAGGTGGTTATTTGTCGATTTACAAAATGATGGTTATATGTCGGGTAAATAATACATTATGGACCTCAACATGGCTAACATTTCATACTCTGGTGATTTGATCTACAATCGGGACTAAATTATGAGCTAACCAGTGTGCAGTTTCATTTATCTTCGTATACAATTGTTAATCTCCAAATGCGTAAGCTTACCTTTGTTGATAACAATGCCTTACCAAGCGCATCCGCCCTCCATCTTTGATGAAATTATATTCGCATGATGCACCTATGATGTCTGATTATCCCGACGATAACTGGCCTTCACTTGAGAGAAGGGAGAGTGAGAAGTGCACATTATCAATCACAAACGGAAGCCAATGGTATTGTAGGCATGTACGAGACAGAACTGTATTCTCGCTGGCCATATTCATGTCTAATAGCATACGAAAAGGTCATAGCGTACTAGTTCATCCCTAGATGTAATCATGCGTTACATAATTTGTCCAATTATCAAATCCCTCACCGTTTAAGGATCAGTGGCAATCCTCACTGGTAATTCAATCATGAGAAGTTCATTGAGTACTTGTGCATAGAGCGTCCCGTGTATAATACAATTTTCGATTGTGCTGGTATGTATATGGTGTTTCCTTTAGTTTGCGTCACTTCATCCACGCCCTGTTTCTGAGAATTTTGTTGTTAATGCACTGAAATAATGCTGATTGACCTAATAAGAAGACGGTGGCGGTGCTGCATATCCTGTCTTGTAAATCTATTCACGGAAAGATGTCAAATGGCTACCTGCTTATTTACATATGCTGATTTGCCTAACAAAATAGTGAATGACGTAACATTGTTACTGACAAAAATAGTGACGAAATCTTACCATATCATGTTCGTTCATTCACTTTCAACTATTATACTTTATATTGAATAAGCCCTAACTTTTTGTATATTTTCCTACAAGTAAAAATGTGTGATTCTGGTGTTAGTACAATAAAAGGCGTGAAGCATCCATTGGTATCCGCTGTGAAAACAACCTCTACTCTCATGGGATATCAGAACATTGAAGCCATTTTGGCATTCAGGGAATAAATTGACAAAGCACAGAATGAGTTTATTTTGAAGAGGCAATTTCCCCGAAATTAATGACAAATATTTTGAGCATTCTCTATATAATTCGCACTGAATCATGTAGCATTACATGTTTCAGGAAGAAGCTGAGACATTTCTTTACGTCTTGATGGTAATACAAATTAACTTTCAGATCTTGTGTCACGGGTAAATGTTATACTGTGCAACATTTTACACGGTACAACATTTCATTTACACCATAGCAAATACCATTGTGCACATGGCATATAGCAAGCAAAGATTATGAAAAATCAGGTTTCATTAGTTTCATTGCCAATTTACTCTTCTCCATTAACAGAAATGGGTATGAAATCGATAGTTGCACATCGTAGATCGACTTTCCATTTATCCAATGCACAATCTCGAAACCACCAACGCCAAAATAGAGCAAATTAATGTGACGTCTGAGAGCATTTCCTGGTAGCCTGTCAAGTCATTTGTGAAACCTAAATTTCCGGCAATTGCTTTCTCCAAACATTCCATTCCCACGTGCGCTACACCAATGCATGTGACAGACATATTTGCCTGCGCGAGACTAAACGGGGCGAAATTGCTACCGCCTTTATATGTTTCAGTATCAGTGTCATAAAGCGAATATTTGTTATTTCCTGGGTTTGTCCCACAAAGGCATTATGCTCATCATGCTTAATTTGCATGTGTCTTTCACAGCCTTGCTGTTTCAATGGTATTTTTTTCTTTATGAGATTGCTTTGCAAATCACCTCAAATCAACAAGCTGTGCTGTATTTGCAAGTACTTGACATTTTTTTCTTGGTAATTCTCCATAAAAATATGCCCGCTGTTGAAAAGGCAAATTCCATCAAACAAGTGGGAAAACAAACATATAAAAGCGACGATTAATAGCTGCAGCTCTAATTGTTTGCATTCATATCATGATTTTAGCTAATGCGTTTTGCCGTACATTGCACGACTACAACTCAATAGCGTTCTGTGTCTTCTATGGAGTCATGGCATACTCTGGTTAAGAAACCAATCCTTGACGGCTAACCAGCCGTTGTTCCCAAAGCCATCACAATACGGTCTTCATGTTTATCTTGACATAGCATATAACTGCACATAGATATCGTTCAATACTATAACACGACCATTTAGAACCTAGACTCATTCTCTAAGTCTGCATATCTTTACCTATTCCACGAATGTTATCATTGTCATTCGTTATGTGGTATATTTTGTCTCACTGTAATGGTTATGCCTTGGCTGGAGCTGAATATGTGATGTGTTCAGAACGATATACATACAATAGTCGTTATGTGCCGTTCCCACGTCTTGGTCTGGCCATCTTTGACAGGTACGGGTACAAGCCTTGTGCACGCGATAAGCCCGACAAACACCAATAATGATGGTTAATGACGACCATGGTTGTGAAACAAATTAATCGCTCGCCCGTCACTAGTCATAGTGAGACAATGCTTGTGACACCTTAACATATTCCATGACCATCGTCTGCAATGATTTCCCTTTTATTTGTAAATGACAATGCTCGTATTAGTCTTTAAGCTTGGGGTTAGATGTGCTATGGCGGAACATGCATATATTTTGCCATACGTGGTTACGAGACATACATGAACTGAACAGGTGGTAGCTCAAAGAATCACAAAGACAATCTCATAATGCGTTTATTGCTGAAGGTGCAATAGATCAATGATGGATGGACACCTTTGACACTTATTGAACCTCATGGAATCATGCCAACTAAATTTCTTTCTACTCTTTTGATGTTCAGAAAATTTGAAGACAGATTTAAATTTGTTCATTTGTAATTTAAATAAGGCACTCTAAATGTCGGTACAGGTGTTTGTTTCTTTTGTACACTTTGATACTAAGGCCGTCATTGTCTTGTTTACGTCAATGGCGCATATTTTGTACATATTTCGGCCCTTATTTTCTTGTAAATTGATACATCATCTCAGTAGCTGTGCTTTGACAAAAATGTATTGGAAAACTCCCGAAGTTTGGCGATGAAATACTATTCGAAGAGGACGAAAAACATTCCCTCGCGTCCAAAACGATTATGCTGGAGCATCATTACAAACAATGGTGTTTGTGGAATTCATTCAAATAGAAGTGTCGGTCACGTCTTAGATGATTATTCGGCAGATTATGAAAATAGACAAAGAACATGACTGTATTCCTTCATTAATTTCTAATTTCCTCACTGGAAAAAGCCTCGATACGAAGGTCAAATCAACAGCAAATACCCCACTGACCCGTTGAAAGGCAGATACAATTTGATCAACTTAATAGGACAACGAATCAACAAGAGTTAGTCGAAGGGATGTGAATATATAGATATATATATATATATATATATATATATATATATATATATATATATATATATATATATATATATATATATATATATATATATATATATATATATATATATATATATACATATATATATATATATATATATGTATATATATATATGATATATATAATGTATATACATATATATATATATATATATATATATATATATATATATATATATATATATATATATATATATATATATATGTGTGTGTGTATATATATATATATATATGTGTATGTATATATATCCATGTATATATGTATATACAAAATAAGTATATATGTTTTTTTGTTTTGCTTCAAATCCATAAGCAGGTTTTACAATTCTTGGTTCCGGATTGCGAAGCTGGTAAAAAAAGGTTTGCCATTTGCACAATGCTCCTACAAGCATCTGACGGTGTTCACACGTCTGCTTGTCGACCGCAGAGTATTATCCTTGTTGCATCTGATAAAACGCCAGTCCGATTCAATCAAGGAAATAGGATCGGAAATCTAATAGCGCTGCCCAAACGGTGAAATGAAATACAATTCATCGGTGTTCTCCTGTGAATGTTGTGGTATTATACTGTCCAGAAACCAGATGTTGCTCTCATGAGACCTTCCTGATCAAGCAGCTTAATCTCACAAAGGCACCATCTCTCAGTTTTCTGCGTGAATGTTGTTTTACTATCGTTTTTACTAGTGTTGTGCGGCACAATGACCAAATGACTACATATTCAATTTACTTTATTCTTTAATGGCAATATACACGCCCAGAATGTAACTATTTAACTAGTTATCTCCCATGGAAATGGTGATTCCCTCACGGGAACGGGACAAGAGATACAATGGTCGAAACGTGTTTTTGTCTCATTCCTGGTATGTGCTGCCTTATCAGAGAGGAACAGACCATGTGCTTGCTGTCACCATTTCATAAAGGCACACCACTATCATCCTTTCTCAAATTATATACAACAGGTAGAGGCTCGGCTCTCCATGATGTGGACCCCTCTCATGCATCCATACGAGGATCTCGATTGACGTATTCTCTGTTTATTTGTTAAAAATATCTTACCACTTGAAATGTCATGGGTTTTTTGTTCAGAGCACATAGATACTTCTCTAGCTTAAACATTCGGGACCATCCCCATCCACACACGAAATACTTCCCCTCCCAAATATGTCCCCAAAGCTCCAACCTCTGATCCACCACTTGCTGTGTTTCAATTGATCTGTTTTACGATTGTATGGCCCAGGGTGACACGTATACACGAACAACAACCGCCCCATTAAGCCCTATAAAAGCTGCCCTTAGTCTAATCAGATGCATATTACGTTTTTTCTGTCAATGACATTAAACTTAACTCTGACAAAGCCCGGTCAAGCTGTTTCCCTCTTCAGGGTGCATAGATTATCGAACCTGCCTTTGCAAAGGCATTAAATGAATCATTCCTATCAGTCCATAGAAAACGTTCCGAATTTGGGAACTTGGTCAATACTTTGGTTACTCAAGGCTGCGTATCGCATACGCTCGACTGGCTCAAGTGTATCAATGCTATCTTGTTTGGAGCCCAAGGAAATAATTATCGACTGGACCGTTGGTTCATTGAGACGCGTTAGCCGTTTAATGAGTTACCACAGTGGTGACCAGTGATCTTTACATTATGTGTACTTCTTTGGGGGAAAAGTTCAGATTTTCCAGTTATCAATGCAGTGAAAAAGTCGTCGGTTAAAAAATTCCGATGCTCCCAAATAACTTAATATAGGTATATGAAGGAACTTCTGAAAAAAAAAACTTACCTCTCACATTCGATGTTTTTCTCCATTTTCAGTTTCATCCATTACCGTATCCTCACAGTGGGTGGCGCTCGTTATTAACATTAGACATAGCAATCCGTATTGTTTACGATTGCCAGGCACGCGGTATAACACAGACAAATGGAAGTTTGGCTATGCAAATGAGAGAATAAGTAGAGATTTCATTGTGGGGTCACATATACGGGGCGCCGACTCTAGTAAATTTCGATATCACGCAGTCTGGTTCTACTGTAATGGCTCTGGCACAGCATGAAATCATCTTTACCCATCAGAATGCCTGCAAGATTTATTTTTATCGTCTACTTCTTTCACAATATTTTATAACGCAAGAATGTTTTTTCCGGCATTGTTTCTCTAAATCTGTCGGGCATTTGTAATTCATGGATAGACCAATAGTTGCTGCTCAATAAGCCTGAAGACTACATACTTGCATGATTTTATTCAACGCAGTGCAAAGAAAGTCTATCAATACTTAATGGTATTATCATCCCATCTGTGCAGCTAATAGTGGGGAGTTTGTTCATTTCCAGGTGGCGTGTATTGCATAAAGAAAGTTTATAGGTGAAGAGACAAACAATCCATTGTGGGATATTGTTGTGTATTGTTGAAGACAATGCCACCATTGAAGTGTTCATTGTGTTGCCATGCTCTGGTACGCTGGTAGCAATAGGATGTTTGTGCTTACTTCTCGTGCACGTATATCGTGTACTGCCAAGTATCTCTCATCGCTAATCGGTTTTTGCGTTCACGTTATGGCATTCAAGTCCTGGCTACGTTTGAATCAGTTCCTCAAAGAGAAATTAATGAAGGCAAGGATGACGCAAAAGGCTACAAAGATTGATGCTATGGCCAGTGACAAGGGAGTTTAACGTCGCCGGCTGTAATTGGCCGGCCAACTAAGGTAGAGGGTTTGCCTTCATGCAAGTTGGCCTGAAAAAGATGAAGGAGTTGAAAGGGAGATCCGGGTTGGGAGGCGAAGGCTTGGAAAGGAATTATGTATTTCTTTTGATGGAAACGCTATATCGGCTTAGGTCGTCTCGACAACTGTTCTTATGGGAAAAAAATAATTCTCACAGTTCAATGGAATATCCCCCGTTGGTCTTCTGGAATTTCTTACATATTTCATGCTATCATGGAACCTGCTTTGAATCTGGTGTACGGTTTCACCTTAACGTTTTATTCCAAAATACAACAGATTACCATCGTTGAGACCAATACCTGACGAGGCACATCCGCTCTCTATGTTTAATGAAATCACGTTTGTCTGTTGCGGATTTAATCCTTCTTCCTGTCTGTAGATCCCGGCAATTACTAACCCTCATTTGGAGGTAGGAACAGCGAGTAGCACCGAGGATTAATCACACACTGAAGCATATGGTATTTACGAGATCGCATTGTACTCTCATTGGCCATATTCTCGCTGATAATAAATGCGTCTTCATACATCCTTAGATGTCAGTATGCATTACATCTTATATCCATATATCAAATTCCTAATGATCTAATTATCAGTGGCAATCTTCACTGAGGATCGAATCATGCATAGTTCATTGAGTACTGGTGAATATCGGCATGTGGTTTGCATAATGGTTTGCTATCTAGAAACACAATGGTCTGCGTCACTCTATTTACTCACATGGAATTTGCTATTTCTATGGATAATGTTGCAAATGCACTTAATAGAGGGAATGACAGCTGCATTTGAAAAAATGCTGAGTGATGCGCTAATGAGCAGGCTACATGTGGCAGTGCTGCGTATCCTGGTCTTATTCATCATTCGAAAAAGGTTACCAGATGGTTAACTGCTTATTAACATCAGTTTATACTCTAATCACAATTGCGTCAGTTATACTAGCAAAACATTGTACGACATCTCACTATAATTTTTCCTTTATCCACTTGTAACTACGTATTAAATTGAATTAATTGAACGTCTTTAATTTTTGCATGACAAAAGTCTGATGTATGCATCTTGAATACGCTCACCTATTTAGTGACAGCGGTATTCGGTTTGATAGAACATGTAAAGATATTGGGTTCTGATGTGATTGCTATTAAAGACGTGAAGCATCCATCGTCATTAGCATTCTCTCAATTTAAAGTATTTCCTGGAACCTGTCCTGTAAAACATGGCCTAACTTGACTTGACATGAACAATTATTCTAATAAATTTTTGTTTAATAAATCACCCCGGCTTCAATTAGGAATAGTAGTAATATGCATTATTCCGTTCAATAAACATCCAGTGCGGTAACTAAAATTACTGCCAGATTTGTCGATGGCGAGTGTATTGGATATTGAGGTTGATGACATGACTGGATTTTTCTGTTTTAAAGAACCAGATCATCATTGTAATGGCAATTCGGAAGATGATTTATTTGTTTTTTTCTTTTGACATCGACACGAGATTGGGTCTGCCTTTTGTTACCAGAATATAAAGATTATATTTGAGCATTACTGTAGAAACTAACCTGTTTGCATTTAAATTCATATTCTTATTTATTCTGCTAATGTACTGTGAGAAATATCAACCAATTTTAATTGCTTTGCAGCAATAATGATAAAAACGCAGGCACAAGAGACAATTTGCCTACATAGCCGGCCACAGTAACCAGTAGTACGGCAAAGCCAAATCTTTTGTAATGCTCTTAGCGATGTTCGGTAATTTTCACGCTCTGAAAGACTATCTACAGTTACCATCTCCTTCCGTACACCACCGCGTTCTAAGGTCCACATTAAGACACGGGTTGTCATTGAATGGTACTTTGTTATATTTATATATCTGTATTATGTAACTGATTGTATAAACATATTATGCTTTGTTTTACTATTTCATATGTTAAACTATGAAAGGCTCTTTCGCTGCGATGCATAAAAATCAATGCGGTATAGAAAGGTGGCCTTATAATAATAGAAAATATAATGATAATAATTATTATAGCATTAATAATTCCTTGGAAGGTCCTAGGCAAGATGTAGAATGACCATAATCCTTTTAAGAATCGCAGACAATACACGCCATGTGTCATTGCGCTTTGTCCCACCTCGAGGTCGTCTCTATTTGTGTAAGTCCATATATGTAAAAAAATGTCTGATGCGCACAGCAAGTCAGTATCCCTCTTACAAAGATCATTTCCTGTGGAATCATCTGTTGGTATGAAAACAAACATGACTATTCTTTGTTCTCATAAGACATTGGTACATTGAGCTGCTTGCTACTTTAATGAGGTACACGCCTTTTCTACTATTGAGTAATAGAGTCTGGCAAACACATGTAAAGCATTGAGTTGCGATATATAGGAACAAACTGCATTTCAAAAATAAGCAAACATATGCAGAAGAAATATTGGTATCAAGACGTATAGTCATCTTATTTCTAGGAACCCCATGTACACCCATCGGCGCTCATTGCAATTGTTTTAGATACTGAACGAAGGGGCAGTCTCAAAAAAGTTTAGTTGCAAATATGTATGGTTGGAAATAATCTATACTCTCTATAACATCAACATTTGGTGTTTTTTTCGCCGTGAATGTAATATTTAATTTAATTTCGACACAGGTGTATTTTTAATGTGCACCATTGCTTATGTATATGTCATAGTAAATACCCTTGTGTTAGATGGCATATAACACGTAATTCTAATTGCACGTTGCTCGACATTGACAGTAGAAGGCTATGGAATTGATTGTTGCACATCGTATTGTGACTTGGATGTATTTATTGCACAACCTCAATACCAATAAGATTTCCAAAGTGTCATTTTATCTTATTTATTCTGACCCGAGAGACCCAGACCAACTATGTATCAACATGCCTTGGTTTGCATGGCCCCTCGATACCCAATAGTTGTGCTGGGACCAACTTGGTGGCACCAGAAACACGTGCCGGGAGCTAGACATCTGTTCTTCTTGTTTATTCCTCATCTGTTTAAAATCGGAATTCCATCAAGTAAATTGTAAATCCAATATCGTTGTTGATCGCAGTAATTCGCATTGCTTGTATTCTTATTATCATTAAACCTCATGACTTTTTTACCGTATCTTGCAGGACTCAATGGCGGACTATGCCCTTTTTGTGGCCTCTTTCAGTTAGTAAATCAACCAAGCCTTTACTCCCAGCGCCACCATAACTCGGGTGTTCATGATTCGACACATGTACACATAGAAACCATTGAATCCCAAATAATACGACAATACAGTTCCTTGAGTCATCATTATCTAAGCCAGCACATAAAAAAAGTTCCCACGAATTGTATTAGTTTCATTCCATATGTGGTATTTTATATATCTCTGAATTGGTTTGTGCAATGGTAGGAGCTGGATTGGAGATGATATACGATATTCTCGAAACGCTTTACATACAGTAGTCTGTATGTGCTATTGCATTCCGTGCTGTTCCGACCTTCTCAGGTAGGTTCAGTTATTCACCAGGTGAACGAGACAAGTCCTTCATCCACCCATAAATAACTCTCCCCTGAGACACTGATATATGTTACTAATTAATCGCTTGGCCGTTCGTGTCGTTGTAATGCAATGATTCTGCCCAACTTACATATTCCCTGACCAGAATCTGTGGTGATTTAGTTTATAATTGTGACAGATATTGCGCGTAGTAGTCCTTGTGTTATCAACTACTTGGCCTAGAAATTTTGCATTACATAATTTTTCATAATGGACATCTCACTTTCACTGCTTAACATCACTTTGAACGTTATTTGTATGGTGACAGACCAATGACAGAGCATTAATCGCACAAACTTCATTTTAATTCACATAACTAGAGCTGCATTCTGTTCATTGTGTAACTTACACCATGTTAATCCCCCATGCACAAATCTATTCCGGTGATTTTTACCCTTTTGTTTTACTCAAGACCCTAGGCAGATCATATTAATGGCTACAGTGAGTGAGTGAGGTATAATAACTCTCACGTCAACAACAGCTGTGCTGCATTTTAATTGATCTCGTTTACAGTTCTCTGGACAGAATGGCTGGTATAAACGCACATCAACCCATACAGTCCCTAATAAACGTCACCCTTAGTCTTATCAGTGGCTCCCATTGCGTCTGCCTTCTTGACTGCGAGCTATTTCTATCTCATGGATATAGGTTATTGAAGCATCCTGCTCAATGACGTTAATCGGACCCTTCCAGTCATTCTTTATTCTGCTGGTAAACGCACCATTTAGAAGCCGGAAATAGGTTTCGTGTCTGGAACTCTGCACAATATAGGTCATTGTTAGAGGCCTCATCTTCTAGTCGGGGGCATTCAGGAGGAAGCATAATGTATTTGGCTGATTGTTTCCTGAAACGTGTGCTGCTGGATGAGTGTGCTACTCAGGCGATTTCTGTCGATTGCTGAGTTGTTGGGCATGGATATATGCGGTGATTATTGATTGTGTTTTTCTGATGATTTTCGTATAATATGATGAACTCGTTGATTTTGCTCAGCTTAGCTAAATATTTCTATTAATCTAGTTTAAAATCACGTGCTGCTGACACGATAGCTAGTGATGAATAAGATGTCAATAATCTTTATTGGTGTTTATTACGCACATTCTGCGGTATGTGCAAACTTAGAAAGCACAATTAGCGATCTTAACAATTATATCTCTATCTTTCTACATCAATAGATCTGTTGAGATTCTTTTCCAATAATTGTCACCGACAGCTGTATTGCATATGTTCCGCGATCATTCCAGTAAGGTCGAGAACCAGAACTATGTTCTAGGATTTATATCTAGGTATTGTGTGTTGCAATAGCTCTCTGGTATGCACCATGCATTGCATACTGTACATTGCTCACGGCGGCAGTAGCTGTCATCAATCGTACTTAAGACACAATCAAATTCTGACATCTCATGCAATCCTGCATGAAAACATATTTTCAAGTATCAACATATCTTTTGATACTGCTCGTTCATTTTCATTGGTTATGTTTTGAAATTCCATCCATTACCTTCATCTCACTGAAGATGGCGCCCTGTGTCTTCGTTACACAAAGATATCATGATTGCACATGATTGCCAGACGCATCTCGTGATATAGACACATGGTAATGTGATGATGCAAATGGGATAATGAAGTACACCTAACAGTGATGTCGTTCAAAGGGACCACACATCAGGTACGCTGCCCTAGTATAACTGCTGCATGTATCCCGCTCGCGGCAGTATCGCGCAATGTGCACAATTCATGGCATATTCCCCCTTCACAATGTCCGCCATGATAAATTAATCCTATTTCGCACAACGTTTGTATTGAGGAAATTGCAACAGCGAAGCTTGTCATGTTCCATGCAAATGTCAGCAGTAATTTTATAGCGTATGCCGACTGTAGGAGTTTGTACCAATTTAAATTCACACTCAATCGATTGATTGTGCAGTCGGCCAACGATGCTCCAAATAGTCTAAGACATCATTTTCCTGCTTTACCAATCAGCATAATTTGCATGTTAGGTAAATCGTTGTGTTTGAAACATGTAAGCAAAGCAAACGTTCAATTTAGAACAATGCAATAGGAATGATTTTCGAAGCATGTGCCCTAAATACGTATTTGATGGATGCCAACACCACACGTATCACCGCTGCTGTGCATAAAGTGCTAGGTGCCGCTATCCATTCTATATGTCACTGGTTCTTACATTTGAGTGCTACTTGTCCTTCTGTATGCACCTGGTTCCTACATTTGAGTGCTACTTGTCCTTCTGTATGCACCTGGTTCCTACATTTGAGTGCTACCTGTCCTTCTTTATGCACCTGGTTCCTACATTTGAGTGCTACCTGTTCTTCTGTATGCACCTGGTTCCTACATTTGAGTGCTACCTGTCCTTCTTTATGCACCCGCTTCCTACGTTTGGGTGTTCTGTGTCCCTCTTGAAGTGCATGAAATGCTACGCGCCCTTCAATATTTGAAGGGCCTCTAGGTTGTCTCGTGCCAGTTGGTGCTCATTGACCTCTTTATGATATTTTTTTCATCCATTGAAGTTTTATGACATACCCGCGTCCACCAAGGTGTATCGTTAATTTAACCGTGAGTCGCTGTGCGTTGTGTTGCGTTTCTTAATCGACATAATCTCTTCTCATGTGTGATGGGGTATTTCCAAAAATGTTGTTGTAAACACACTGAATAGACAGATAGACATTTACATTTGAGATGGTGAGAAGACGACACATGCTAACAAAACTGTAAGTACCACCTGAGATGATAATTCATGACTTCATACACTACTCACTCCTCGCCCCAACTACGCAGATATGTACGCTTAGATTGATCCTAGGGATAAAATGAAGAGTCAACAATTGGCTGACGATTCGCCAGTACAAACGTAACCCACATGGCTTTGCAGATGCTGTAAATTATAATCAATGTGAATGGTTGATTTAAGTGCGATTGAATTTAGCTCATTATCATTGATAAGCATCACTAACCTAATCCCAGCTGGCTTGAAGGCTATGTAGTTTTCCTTATGAGGCAAACATCCCTACACATGTTGACATCAAAACACATGCACATTAATGCAGCGCGAAGAAGCGTGTGCCTACAATGTTACAGGGTGTACGACGCAGCATGAAGCGCAAACATCATAACGTGCTCATACCGCCAGTGCCTTTTCTGTTCTCAGGCAACTGCAACCTCCCTTGTCTCAGTACATAATACTATTCGTTTTTGATGTCTACAAACAAGACAATTTGTGCAAAAATTTCATCACATTAAGCATGTGACGTTTTCGTTGAAGTAGCAAAGCCTCTGAGCCCGCGTAATGGCAAGTGTCCAGACGACCTCAAGCTTCACAAAATGCCTAAGGAAAAACCGGTTCCGGAAAAGGTATTCGGGCTGACTGAAAACCGACAATAGACGCGAGATAAATTGTCTGCGGTGCCTTGCGTGTGATGTCGATTGATGTAAAGACATGGGATTGCCTAGGTCATTTATTATGCGACACAATGTAAATAAGCAGGATGGGCTGTTCCGTAAACCAAAACATTTATCCCTACCAGCGGCACTTCCCCGTCGGCCTAAGTCTGTATTTGCAACAAGTTGGTTGAAATTCAAAATTTGAAAATTTATATTATATGCACATATATATATATGTATATATTTATATATATATATGTATAAATATATATATATATATGAATATATATATATATATTTCATTTATATATATTTATGTATATATATGTATATATGAATATATATATATATATATATTTATATATATTATGTATATATATATATATATATATATATATATATATATATATATATATATATATATATATATATATATATATATATATATTCATGTATATATATTTATATATGGGTGTTTGACCTGGCATTAGACAATATACGACAGTCGTATACAAACCATACAAAAGGCTACATATGTCATCTTACACAACCATAATTGACAGCGACAATATCATTCTCGTAGAAATATTGAGGCATTCCCCTGATTGATATCATTGACTTACACAGCATTACCAACAGCCTCAACCTGTTTGATTAATGCAATTGTTTGTGCTATTCTAAAGCTGTTTAAGGGATGCTTTTTTTGTCGTTTGTAATCAATACCCGAAGTCTTTTCTCTTCCATTCAAAATATTAATACTTTATGTCTGAAGACGGCCATATTTCATGGATTTTATTGGCTGTGTAAAGGAATGTTATCTGACTGGATTTTCAACCTGTTGATATCTATTTATATTGCCGTCCGTTGCGTTGCGCAGAAGACATATTTCATACAGGAACAACCGGATTATGGCCCATGGACTTTCCATCAACGTTCGACATACATAGCCATACATCTGATTTACACCTATTACATTGGTCTCTGGGACAGTATTTCAAATGTCAAACATGCTTGACTGCCGAATATTACACTCGCTGCGCTGTTTCAGATCCACAGAAAAAGGCAATAAAGCAGCAAGAACATATTGTTACTCGTTACTAAACCCTGAATCCCGCCTTCTATACACTATGCGAAGCGCGATGTTATACGCTTCACATAAGTGTGAAAGCTACTTATGTTTGACATTTCCCTGCACCGGGATTCCACGACTCTCAAATAACGGAAGAAATAGCTTGACATATATATGACAGCGAATTTCCAAAGCCGGCATATTGAATTGGACGTCATCCGTCAGCATTGTCGTGACACCCACTGCTGTGCCAACAAAGGCACGTTATTAACATCCACATTTTCGCAGATGAATCACAACCAGTAAATACTTAATAAATAAAGAAGTTCTAGCTGTGTATGAAACAACGTCTGTCATAACCTGCTGTTCTTTTATCATTATGATAGATCAATTAGCTGGTGGCAAATTTGAATAAACAATGGCAAAACTGTTCATATTCTCTATTTATAATCATGACACATCGATACAATATTTGTGGTTTGAGTCCGATGTTACCAACCGGTTCCAAGACAAACATGGTTGGTATGACGAGCGACAAAGGTGTTCCTTGTAATTAGCTTATCTCACTCCCCAGTGACAGGTTAACGGTTTCCTGTATCCTTTGTACTCGCAAACATCACACTTATATCGGTTGGGAATAATTAGTTTATAAAAAGCATTGTCGTCTATTTAACTACATATTATCCGGTCTATTATTGCTTATAGTTGTAGTTATCTGTATTAATCCTTATAATTGTGAAATATGCAAATGAATCACAACTGTCTAATGACTATTCTTTGCAACAGTAATTATTTCCTGTTGGCAACGTTGGACAAAAAAATGGGTTAAAGAAGCTATACTAGACACTGACAGTGATTCAGATTCGTTTTTATTAGCTCGTTTGTAGATCCATTGGAATTACGTTGGTTATCCTGACTATTAATAATGCGACAAATGAATATTCAATTGTAGAATCATTCCCTTTTGTTAAAAAGGGTAGCTGACAACAAATGTCACGGGCAATAGTTGTCATGTATATACATGTTAGGGTCCCTTCCGTGATCATTTCCTGGCTTTATCAAGCAGCTACAGGATCAAAAAGTGATATTTTGACGGTCACAACATTGATTTGTATATTCTGTCCACTAAGCGTACTAACCGTGTTTTGGGAAGGAATTGAGTGAATACCTATGTCATCGTGTCAATCAATAGGAACGTAAAACAACTCTAACCACCCTTGGTCTAAATGTTACGTCCTTGTGCCATTAGGTCATGTTATACCAGCTCTGGTTTCTGTTCGCACCATTCAACATGCCATTGATATCTAGCATCCATGTCATCTTGTTAACTTTAACCGCTTTCACAGAACTCGTAAATATCAGCAAATCTATTGACATTAAGCTTCATTATTGCTAGTGTGTTATGATTAATATGCAATGCAAGCCATTGGATGCGAAATCAATGTTTCCACATCGTGTCTGTTTTTAAGGTTCTTATAAATCTCTACTGACTGCCTAGATAACCGAAAACGTCTCTTTTCGAACATTCCTTGTGCTCATGTGCTAAATCGATGCACGTGCCACAGATATTCGCAAGTGATGGGGATTCGATAGTGCGTTGTCGTTGGTTATCCTGACTATTAATAATGTGACAAATGAATGTTCTGTCTTCTGAAATGGTGATCCCTTCAAGGAAGCTGGATTAGTGATAAGATAAAACATTATCTGAAGCAGTACAGGCGATGGCCACTATGAGTTTTGTGGCGTTTCATGGAATTCCCCAGTGACACCTGCATTGTAGCTAACCACCATGGCACCAACCGCTTGGGCACACCTAATCGTTGTGCGACAATGCTGCTATCAACTTTCGCCTGACGTCTTCTACATGTGACTTATTGTCTCCACTTGGTCGGATGAACCCATTTTGCGAAACATCTACATCTTAATGATATATGTATGTGGGAATGATATATGTCTGCAATCGCAACGGACCTTATTACTAGGTGAAGCAGGCTCAATTTTACCATATACTTATGATATTAACATTTTTGATGACCAAATTACTCCTCATCTCTTCCTCGGTGTTGGTATCACTGGCATCATCGTCAGCATTATGGTCGTCACTATCACCGGCATCATCGTCAGCATTATGGTCGTCACTATCACCGGCATCATCGTCAACATTATGGTCGTCACTATCACCGGCATCATCATCGTCAGCATTATGGTCGTCACTATCACCGGCATCATCGTCAGCATTATGGTCGTCACTATCACTGGCATCATCGTCAGCATTATGGTCGTCACTATCACCGGTATCATCGTCAGCATTATGGTCGTCACTATCACTGGCATCATCGTCAATTATGGTCGTCACTATCAATATTATCTGTCAATCGACGGAGTGACGAATTGACTTTTGGATTATGAGAGAACATATGAATACGTTTACAGAAGTGTGACGGACCGCAACCATATCGAGGTAACATAGATGTGTTTACTATGACCGGTGATTGACTAGGGAACTGACTTGCATCTTTTGTCCACACCACGCCACCATCGGGGTCATTCCATTCCTCGTGAAAGACCCAATAAAGAGTAATCGCGTGTGAGAAAGGAAATACCCACGTATTCAAACAGCTAATCCACTCTTTGCTGCATTTCAATTAATTGCATTCACTGTTACCCAGGCTGCAGGTATAAAAGATTATCAAACGCCCCATAAAGCCCAATGGAACCCACCCTTATTCCTATCAGTGTGGCCCATTAAGCCTGTCTGCTACTGGCTTTAAACTTATCTCTGACTGCAACCAGTTAAGCTGTTTTCCTTCATCAGGGCCCATAATTTATTGAAGCGGCTTGCACAATGACATTAAGTTAGTCAGTCGTATCAGTCCATAGACAACTCGCCCTTACATGCTGGAATTAGGATGTCGGCTGGAACTATGCACGAATTAAGCCTGTGCACTGTTGTAGGTTTCATCAATGAGTCGGTAGCAGTCATGGCGAATCATTATTTACTGGGCCGATTGCTCCCAGCAACGTGTGTAGATTGCTGTATGAGCTATTGTGGGCTGAATGAAGACTCGTTGCAGATCTCTCCTTTTGAATTGGTTGACTGTTGATTGAGGTCACAAATGCTTCATGCAATGAGAGTTGATCGGTATCAACTATGATTAATACTGAATGAATATAAAACTGACATCCACATATCGACCATCTCGCTGTATATGTCAACCTGTAGGACCCTGCTTCATTATCCGTGCCGGCTGTGTTGTACACTGCAATAATTCGAGTTAAGTTCTAAAGCCGAATGATATCACGTCTTCTTTTCATCCAAGGGAGGTATTGTGTTGCCGTGCGATATGTTCTAGCATATGTGGCGCACTGTATACAAAAATTGCAACAAAACGTCCATTCCATCGGATCCTGACATCTCACGCTAAACCTGCAGCCAAACATATCCATTACCGAACCCTCACTACAGGTGGCGCCCGTTATCCTCATTAGACAAAGCCGGCCGGGCTGTTTGTGATTGCCAGACACGCCTCCTAATATGGACAAATGGCTATGTAAATGAGAGTATGAATCATAGATGGCAGTGATATCCCACTGTGGGACTACACATCAGGCATACTCACTGGTTCAACGCAGAATTAAAGGTTGCAATCCTAAAGCTTCTTCCGAAGAGCGTATGTGTCCTACAAGTCATCGGCGCCCTGTCGTGTTCCATATGATGTTATATGCATCCTCGGCCGTGTCATCTACAGTGCCCTGTATCAGTGCAGGCGTTCAAATTAAAATTCCATTCTAACAATTTGTGATTCAACCATACAACAAATCAGCATGAAACAAATAATTTTACGGGTGATGCTCCCTGCATTTGGGCGTGTACTGCGCTTGGTGTGAGGTGATGTTCGATGATGGTGGGACACCCTCTTCCCCACCAATCGAGCATCACCCATACGGAATCACCAGATTACATTCACAATGCGCGTTGTGTTTTGTTTTAATCCTAGTTTTGCTTACAAAAATAGCAACACCTTCATCACCTGTATTAGGCAAGCAGACGCATCCTAATCATCCTGACTAACATGGACATCGCCTGTATTAGGCGAGCAGACGCATCCTAATCATCCTGACTAACATGGACATCGCCTGTATTAGGCGAGCCTAATCATCCTGACTAACATGGACATCGCCTGTATTAGGCGAGCAGACGCATCCTAATCATCCTGACTAACATGGACATCGCCTGTATTAGGCGAGCAGACGCACCCTAATCATCCTGACTAACATGGACATCGCCTGTATTAGGCGAGCAGACGCACCCTAATCATCCTGACTAACATGGACATCAGCCTCGTCGTCTATCGGCCTTATTGTCACGTCATCTCTCTTCCCTGACCGCCCAGCAGCGGACACTCCTCTAGGCACCGTCCCATTGTCCCCAGCATGGCGTCCTTTCTGGTGAAGCATCCGTCTTGTGCTGCCCCCACCAACCCCTCCCATCACTGATCATTGACATTTTTTTTCCTTGTAAACCCTTGTCACCCCCTCATTCTCATACCGCTCTCCATGCAACACTAGTACTCCCTTTCAATCTATTTCCCTCTTGTTCTTCTTGGTTGCCTGTTTCACTAATAACGTCTTTCCTTCCCTGTCCTGCCCTACATCACCTGAGCGATGGTCTGCTAAAGCGGGTCCCGATACCTATCCGATAAGTGCACTGATTGACAGCGCGTACCAATTGATCGGGCAGGAACAAAGAACACACATTCCCTGTCACCATTCAACACTACAATGTCTATCGTTGGCTAGCCATTCACCAACGTATGACTAGTCAAAATTAGCGTCATCTTGTGTAAACCATACAAGCTATTCCTTATCATGTACAGAGCAATAAATCGGTGGTAGAACATTTGTCGGAATAAGCCACCAGGCAATGGAATGATGTTCTGGCAAGATCAGGGTCTCCTTGAGGGGCAGTTATCCAGCCGAGCAGCACCGTCAATTGCTTCCTGGCGCTCGCTATCGCTTTCACTCCTTTAAAATACATGTCAATATAGCCATCGGTTCGACGGATGATCCGTCTTTGATCTGCGTGATTTGCGTCACTGTGTCACACTGGTGTGGACCATGTTTGTAATGCGAAAAGCTCATGTGATACTGAGCACGCTTGCCAACTATGTCTGATTGTTATTTTGTCTGTGTGTTACAGGTATGTTCCTCTCAGATGTCTCTTAACGGCGACCATATATAGCCGTCATTTGAAGACAGTAGCAGTGAGTAGGGAATGCGATCAATCACACACGGAACAAATGACAGGGCATGCGTAGTCAGTCAGATTCTATGAGATTTCATTGTAATCTCGCGTGTCCCCGCCAATACTGAATGATAAAGACCACGTACAATCGATGTACTATACATCACGTGGTGCACGATGACATATCGTGATATGTGATTGCATCACGTGATCCAAGATTACGTGATTTATAATTATCTAAAACTTACCTAATGTCGTAACATTCGACAATTCCGATATCAACTAAGTGGTGTGAGAGACGTGCGGGTTTAAAAGGGGTCGTTGTATTATTGACACAGCTGCCAATGTCATATCCACTTGCCAGTCTTAATGGCTAATGCTAAGGGCTTGGGTTAAATGCCCTTAAGCAGAGGAACACCTGTAGGTGTTAACCACGGTCCGTCACATACTGTGTGTGCCGGTGACCAGTCTCAAGCTGGGTATGATTTGTGTTACGTATAGTTTTGCTGTCTCGGACAGATCTTGCTCATTTGTCAGTTTAAAGTTTCCCGTATCTTTGTCCTTTTTAGGAGGTTTAACACAACTGGCACTCGAGTCATAAATTGCCCTTTCTCAATTCTAATATATGAAATCTTTATGCATCAGAAGCCGGAGAGGAGGGCCGTTTTATGACACGAGCGCTTGTTCTGCACACTAACAACATTGGACTTCTAGAACCCCAATTTCAGCAAATGTTGGTGATTAATCAAAGGTCAGACTAATTATAATTGCGATCTGAATAAGGCAGAATTGTTGACGTCCACAGAGTAACGAACATGGTGCCCTTTCTTAAGATGTCCATCTCTTGGATGAACATTGCCTCCCGCTTCGCAATTTCTTTATATACTCGCTTGAAATGTATTGAGGCATCCTCTCACAGCAGCAGTTTCCCTCGTCATCTACACCAACATCGCATAGGGTAATGATATGAGACAATACATCGGGCATGCTGACCCAGTTTCTTGTCACACCGCTGAAACTATTATGCAGTTTTGTGAGACTATATTGCATTTGCCAGACATGCGGCAGTCATTCGCACTTTTATGTATGTTTTTACCCTGGTTCCTGTGTGTGAGTATGTGTGTGTGTGTGTGTGTGTGTGTGTGTGTGTGTGTGTGTGTGTGTGTGGGGGGGGGGGGGGGGGGGTACTACCTGCCCTTCATTATGTGCCTGGTACATGTGCATGATTGCTTCATACCCTATATATGTGCCTAACTTCTGTGTTGGCTTGCTATATGCCCTCCAATATGTGCCTGGTGCCTTTGCCATATCCTTCTTCTTGTATTGGAAGTACTATCCGTCCTTCATGAAGTGCATAGTTGATGTGTATAAAGGGCTACTCACCGTTCTATATATGCCAGGCATATGAATAAGAAGTGCCACTTGCCCTAATTTGTTTATGCTAGTTGATGCACATTGACTTTAGATACATAATTTTGTCATCTATTGGTGGTAAATCGAATTGTCTAATTAAGGGAGTTTCATGACATACCTGTGTCCAGCCAGGTATATGTCATTAACCTAACCATGGTGTACATTGGTTTGCATCCGCTAATCGACTCTCTTATCACTTGTAATGTGGTTCTTTATAGATAATTTTGTAAATACACCTAATAGAACACAGGCACTTCCATTTGAAATGTAGCAAATTAAATAGTTCATGGGAAAAAGACACGTGGCAAGTCAAATTTGTCATTCAAAGCTAAATACCACCTGAGATGATGCTTAATGTGCTCAGTATTTCATAAATTCCTCGTTCCCTCTCCCCAACTACGCAGATATGTACGCTTAGACAGTTCCTTTGTATAAAATGAGGATTCAGCAATTTGCCGACGATTCGCCAGTGCGAACATGAACAACATGGCTTTTCAGATGCTGTAAATTCTAATGGGTAAATTAAGCACGATTATACGAAGCTCGCTATCGCTGACAAGCTAGTCTAGCTGTGTAGTATTATTGGTCAGACAAGCATTGTTCTATCCATGTTGACATCAAGACATACGCACATTTATGCAGCGCGAGGAAGTGTGCGCCATCATGGAGTGTAAGACGCAGCATAAAGCTTAAACGTCATTATGCGCACTTAAATGCCGTGGCTTTTCTGATCGTAGGCAACGGCAGTACCTCTGTCTGTTTTGGCTGACTAGGTTTGCTTTTCTGAGTAAAACAAGGCAAATAGACACATTTAAGCGTGAGACATATTCGTTGAAGTAGCAAAGCCTCTGAGCCCGCGTAATGGCAAGTTACCAGACGACCTGAAGCTTCACAAAATACCTAAGGAAAAACAGGTTCCGTAAATGGAATTAGTGCTGGCTGAAAACTAACAATAAACGTGAGATAAATTGGCTGCAGTGTCTTGTGTGTGTTGCCGCCTGATGCAAAGATATGGGATTGCCAAGGTCAATTATGATGCGAGACATTGTCTACGAGCTTCGTTTTGAATAGTCTCGACTTATTGTTTATAAATAACCAGGGCCGGCTGCTTCGTAAATTAAAATTCCTTTGTTTAGATTTGACCCTACCAGCGAGTGTTTCTCGTTGGCTCCCCACTCCATATTTGCAACTATTTTGAAATATTGTCAAAGATTCGATAATAAAACTTGGTTTCATTCACCACTTGACTAGCATTACAGTCAAAGGTTGTGACTTATCTGGATAACGGGTTCTCTTGTTTGCAGAAATGCATGCAAACAGTTTTTGGTTTTGAAAACAAATAGCCATACTGCTTCTTTTTATGGATAGCTTTGATGCATATTTATTTCTTGCAAATTAAGAAGTCATCCTCATAAATCATTCTTTGTCAAATATCATTCACAGAACAATGATTCTGAGCATTAACAGAAGTGACAGACAAAATGCCTAATGATTCCGCTAACCTTAGAGGCAACTAAAAATATAGGCCTTTAAAATTCTACACACAGAAGGAAACAAATACTTGAACTGTCGTTATATGTCATCTTACACAACTATAATTGGCAGTGCAACTAGCATATTCGTAGAAATATTGAGACATTCCTCTGATTTATATCATTGACTTAATCTATATCATCAACAGCCTCACCCTGTCTGATTAGTGCAATTGCGTGATTCTAGTACTATTAAAGATACGTTCTATTTGCCGTTTGTTATCAGTACCCTAGGTCTTTTCTGAAGAGAATTAATGACGTTTGATATTCAATGTGGCTAACGTTACAGTCATTATTGAATATAGACATCTTTTCTTATATTAAGCGCAACCTTATTAAGGATACTTTGTGTTTGACGGCGGCCTTATTTCAGGTATATATTGGCTATAGAACGAAATGTTAACCTGCCGGTTTTCCACCTGTTGATATCCATCTTTGTTGCCATCCGTTTTGTTGCGCTGAAGGCATATTTCATACAGTTAATACCGGATTACGAACCACACATTATCCCTCAACGTTCGACATCCCATGCATCTGATGTTGACCTATTACATTGGTCTCTCGGGATAGAATCCCAAATGTCAAACATGTTTGACTGCCGAATAATACACTTTTCATTACTAAACCCTGAATCACTCCTGCCATACACAACACGTAGCGCTGTATTATACAATGCACATTATTGTGAAAGCTACTTATATTTGACATTTCCATATATTGGGAATCCTGTTTTCACACGACCCTCATAATAAAGGAGGAAATTGCTCGTTGTATATATAAAAACCAATATTGGCTCACCTCTCTCCAGTAACCAATCTTCTGAGCATACGTGTTGCCGAACGATATCCATCTACATTTTCATGACGCCCGCTGCTGTACCAACACTGAATAAAGGGCAGCTTATTAAAAGCCATATGTTATCAAATGAAAACGAACCAGTAAATACTTTATAAATAAAGTAGATCAACTCTTATACGACACTACTTCAGTCAAAGCCTGATGCACTTGGAATCATAGAGATATAGAAGTGACAATATGTTGATATGTGAGAGCACGACAATGAATTGTAATGTATAACTCAGATTACAGGCTATGTGTAATGTTTTGCCTTTCCTCCATTATGATGGAACATCAATTACCTGGTGTTATAATTGACTAACACAATAGCCAAGCTGTCCATATTCGCTGTTTATCATGAAACATCGATATAATATTTGTGGTTTGAATCAGATGCCACCATCCGGTTCCACCACAAACATGGTTGTCAATTAATGCAAGCAACAAACGTGCTCCTTAAAATAAACTTTCCATGCTTCAGTGGCATATACAACAGTTTGACTTCAACCTCTTTACTCGCAAATATACCTCTATGACATCGGCTGGGAATGATCAGTTCATGAATAGGCATGTCGCCTCATTAACAGCATTCTATTCATTATTGCCTATAGCTGTAGTCATATGTTCTTATCCTTCAAGGGTACACTTATATAGTGACATGAACAAATGAATCACATCTATCTAATGACTATATTTTGCTACAATAATTAAGGCAACGTTGGATCAAGGAAATGGCCAATTGAAGCTACAATAGACAGCTTAAAGAGACGTATTACACTGACAGTAATTCAGATTCATTTTTATTACCTCGTTTGGAGAAACTCACTAGAATTACTTCTATATTCGTTTGTAATAATGTCATTATGGGGATTTCAATGATGGCAATCTAGACTCGAAAGCTTCATAGTGACGTGAAACAATGGTGGTTGTTTTGTCATAAAAGTTTGTAGAAGTCACTGCCCTCCTGGTTAGAACGGGATAATTTCAAACCTACCGTTTGTCACTGTCAGGTTTCGTATATCATTCAGTTTCAACGGAACGTCAATTCCCATTCGTTAGACGAAGCAGACGAAAATTAAGACATTACTGCCAAGTGTCACAGCTGTGTTTTAGCTCATTCCGCGATCGTTCCCTGACTTTATCAAGGAAGTACACGTGCAAAAGAGGCCAAATGCCTGAAACAAAGCACATCTCTCGGGGATATGTCGGCCTGTAAGTCGTATTGTCCATAGTTCAAACACACCAAACAGGTACATCATTATCGGTATCATTTGTATTCCATGGTATCATGTCAACAATCAGATGGAGACTGTCAGATGGCAGACTTCACAGAAGCTACGAGTCTGCAGTGGATTAATACATATGGTACAACTATTTCTGTGAACATTAGAGAAGCGCCACATGTTCGCCATAGCAACAATAACCATGTCAATCAACTGTCGTTATTTTGTCGGTAACAACATTGATTTGTATATTGTTTTAACTAAGCGTGAATACATATGTCATTATGTCAATCAATAGGAACGTAAAACAACTCTAACCACCCTTGGTCTTATGTTACGTCCTTGTGCCATTAGGTCATGTTATACCAGCTCTGGTTTCTATTCGCACCATTCAACATGCCATTGATATCTAGCATCCATGTCATCTTTCAAGGAAATATCCTCAAGATAGTTAAGGATAAAGAGCAGCAACTGTTTTTAACACAAGACCTCGTGATTGTGTTTGCATAATTATTCATATCCAATGACAGACATGTTTTTTTCTTGAAGTTGCCTGTATATTTGTACTGACTAATAGCTAGATAAATGGAAATGTTTCCTGATGCACATGTGCTAAATAGATTCACGTGCCACAGATATTTGGAAGTGCTGGGAATGTGGTGATACGTTATCGTTGTTTATCCTCAATCGTAGGAATGAATGCGTCGTCACCGAAATGTTGATTCCTTCCAGGAAGCTTGATTGAAGATAAAACAGGATATTATGTCAAGCTGTACACGCGAGGCCACGGCATTCTTTTGCGGTTTGTGCTGTACCATGAAGCACAACGGATATACACCTGATTGGTAGGTTACGACCTTGAGATATGGTACTCGTCAACTAATTGGACACGCCTTGTTATGGTACGGCACCCTGACTTCTTCCTCTGGTTAATACTTGTCCACAAATACGACGAAACGCAGCAGTCTTCGTTTCCTGGTATGCATTTAAGCCAGACTAGGTCGGCCGGTGTCATGCCACTTGATTGTGGCTGCGTGAAACATCTACATCATAACAAAATTTGTGCACAGTATAAGCATATTTCTGTAAGTATAACCGACCCCAGTACCAAGGTGAATCAGGCTGAGGTTTGCCACGATTGGTTATGACATAATCGTGATCTAAATCGAAAACAAGTTTGATTTTGATAATAAATTTACTCCTCTGCTCTTCTTCGAGGGTGGTATCATCGTCAATATTATGGTCATCCCGATCATTATCATCATTATCAATTTCATGTCATTTGATGTAATCCCCGTCGATCCGCGCCACTACACCGCCAACTATCAAACTGCCATTAAATTCAGTTGAATCAATGAGAACGTTGGTGTGGTATAGGTAGACGCAGCCACGTATGATGACAGACCACTCACTCTATCGTAATCAAGCTCTCGACGTTCAAGATATATACAACTAGCCAGGTTAAAGCCCAGCTAGCATCTCTATGACACACACCTGATAAGATTAATGAGTGTGCTGGAGCCTCGGGTGTATGGGCAAAATATATTGAATGAACATGTAGAGGGTGAGAGATCAAAGATCAAGTTTTGTTGCTAGAATACAGGAATGGTTTCAGTCAGTGATAGACTGAAGGAAATAATTCGAGTTATGCTTGACACTGTCAGTCGGCGGAGAGACTAATTGACTTTTGGATTATGAGAGGACATAGGAATACGGTTACAGACGTGTGGAGGGCTCGCCACCTTAACCAGGTAACATCCGTTGGATAGATGTGTTTGCTATGACTGGTGATTGACTAGGGAATTGACTTGCATCTTTTGTCCACACCACGCCACCATCGGGGTTATTCCGTTCCTCGTGAAAGACGTTTTCTAGTCCAAATAAAAAGTCATCGCATGTGAGAAAGGAGATACCCACGTATTCCAACAGCTAATCCACTCTTTGCTGCATTTCAATTAATTGCATTCACTGTTACCCAGGCTGCAGGTTTAAAAGATTAAGAAACGCCCCATAAAGCCCAATGGAACCCACCCTTATTCCTATCAGTGTGGCCCATTAAGCCTGTCTGCTACTGACATTAAACCTATCTCTGACTGCAACCAGTTAAGCTGTTTTCCTTCATCAGGGCCCATAATTTATTGAAGCGGCTTGCACAATGACATTAAGCGAGTCAGTCGTATCAGTCCATAGAAAACTCGCCCTTAGCTGCTGGAATTAGAATGTTGGCTGGTACTTGGCCAGACTATGCCCTGTTATATGTTTCCTCTGTGAGTCGGGAGCGGTCAGGGCGACACTTACTTACTGGGCCGATTATTCATAACAACGTGCGTTGATTGCTGTATGAGTTGCCACATTGACATTTACTATTGTAGGCTGAATTAAGACATGTTCAAGATATTTCCTTTTGAATTGGTTGTCTGCAGGAAACAATTATTAATACTGAATGATTATAAAACTGATTTCAATATATCTACCATCTTGCTATATATGTGAACCTGCAGGGCCCCACTTAATTATACGTACAGGCTGCGATGTTCATTGCAATTATTCAAGATGATTTCAGGAGCCGAATGACATCATGTCGGTGACTTCGCAAAGTGTTTCATCCAGGGGAGGTATTCTGTTGCAATGTGATATGTTCTAGCATATGTGGCACTCTGTATACAAGAATTGCAACAAAACGTCTATTCCATCGGATCCTGACATCTCACGCTAAACCTGCAGCCAAACATATCCATTACCAAACCCTCACTACAGGTGGCGTCCGTTATCCTCATTAGACACAGCTATTGCCAGACACGCCCCCTGATATGGACAAATGAAAGTTTCGTTATGCGAATGAGAGTATGATTCATAGATGACAGTGATATCCCACTGTGGGACTTCACATCAGGCATACTCACTGGTTCAACGCAGAATAAAACGTAGCAGTTTTAATGCTTCCGACATCTTGGTGTCTGCACCTTACACGAGACTATATCACACGGATGTCTTTGTCCTGCTAGACGGATTTCCCATTGCATTCACAGCGCACGTTTTGTTTTGTTCTTTTCCTAATTTTGATTACAATTACAGGAACATCTTCACCCCCGTCATTTGTCGCCTTCAGTTGGTCTCATTGCTGTCATCCTCCCCATCCCCTGACCACCCAGAACCCCCCTTCCCCCCCCCCCACCCCTCTTGACGTCGTCCCATTGTCACCATCATGACGTCCTCCCTGCTGAGGCATCCGTCTTGTGCTGCCCCCAACAACTCCTACCGTCACTGATCATGGATAATTTGTGGGTTTTTTCAATTCCTTTGTCACCCCCTCATCCACCAACCCGTTTGCCAGCAATCACGAGCACCACCCACAGACACACCTTCCCGAAAAACCCCACAACTATTTTATTCAAGTCCTCCTGTGCCATTTTTGGCCCCCTTCTTTTCGCTTACTATTGTTCACTTTTCCTCGCTCGGCTGCATCCTCCCCTTCTCTATTCAAACTATTTTTTCGGGCTGTCTCCCCTTTCGAGTTCTCTTTTTTTTTACGTCGTCTTCCCTTCCATTTATCTCTGGATTGCTCGTCGTCTTTCCTTCCATTTATCTCTGGATTGAAGTTCTCTTTTTCTTTTTCTCTTTTTCATTTATTTGGATTGAAGTCGTCTTTCCTCCATTTATCTCCCTTCCATTTTTTCTCTGTCTTTCCTTCCATTTATCTCTGGAAGTTCTCTTTTACGTTTTTCTTTTTACGTTCTCTTTTTCTTTTTTCCTTTCCCATTTATCTCTGGATTGAAGTTCTCTTTTTCTTTTACGTCGTCTTTCCTTCCATTTATCTCTGGATTGAAGTTCTCTTTTTCTTCTACGTCGTCTTTCCTTCCATTTATCTCTGGATTGAAGTTCTCTTTTTCTTCTACGAGTTCCATTTATCTCTGGATTTTTTTTTTCTTTTACGTCGTCTTTCTTCCATTTATCTCTGGATTGAAGTTCTCTTTTTCTTTTACGTCGTCTTTCCTTCCCTTTTATCCACTTGATAAGCGAGGGTCATTTCTGTTGCTCTTCAAGCGACTCCTCACTCCCATCCGATACGTTCACTGCCCATGGTTGATTCTGTTAAGATCACAGCGCGTACCCAACTGATCGGGCAGGACCAAAGAACACTTCCCTGCCATCTTTCGACATTAGAATGATGATCGATTGACAGTCATTCAACAAAGCATAACTGCAAATCACGCCTTTTAAAATTATTTCATGATACGTCAGTTAAATCGATTTGCTGCTTTTCAATATGCCGTAAAGCATTGTAAAACTGAATCACTTTCGATGACTAGTCGATCAACAGGTGTTGCGCGTTATAAGGTGGTTTGTATTGGTGAGAAGGTGCTCGTGGTGTACTTACTACTCTGAACATGAACTATATTCATAGATGAAAAGACCCCCTGTTGGTCCAAGGTAGAAAAGGCCCACTGCACCCTCTTGCATGTCATACGAGGCGACTTATAGGGGCCAACATGTTGGCCGTGGGTTGCGACTCGTGTCGGTGGACAATGGGATCCTGGTGTGTTGAGCGGAGTGGTCCTTGTGAGGGGCATATCACACCTTTTTGGCACGGATTTCGCCGAGAGGCTGAAATGGCCTGGTCTAACCAATCGGCAAATGGTGACATGCCCTAGGATAATCGTTTTCATGCTATCTATTTCATCATCATGCCTATTGATTTCCTTTTTGTCCGTTTATCCTGGACGGTGGGTGCTCAATTAGGCCTCATCCTGATCATCCAACCTTTCTAGGCGCCATCTTACACATTCGTGTTGGTGTGCCTTCAAACCCTTTACTTACTTGCTTACTTCATAGAGCAAAAGAGGGACAATAGTCCAACATTAGCGTCATCTTGTGTAAACCATACAAGCGATTCCTTATCATGTACAGAGCAATAAATCGGTGGTAGAACATTTGTCGGAATAAGCCACCAGGCAATGGAATGATGTTCTGGCAAGATCAGGGTCTCCTTGAGGGGCAGTTATCCAGCCGAGCAGCACCGTCAATTGCTTCCTGGCTCTTGCTACCGCTTTCACTATTTTTGTATAACTGCAAATAGAGCCATCTTTTCGACGGATGGTCATGTTGATCATGTTTGGAATAATGTGATAAGCGCATGTGTTACAGAGCACACCTGCCAATCTGATTGGTCGTAACCGTACACGCGGTGAACGATACACGAGTTCCAATTATACACGATAATTACACAAATGTACATATGAAGAATAATTTTTCACACATATGAATGTTTATGAACAAGTTGAGACAGCTTACGTGTGAGATTTCGTCAAAGGCGATTTAATCCGGCCAGACAAATTTTGAAAAGTTCATGTTTATTTTGAGTGTCAATGACGCGCAGACAAGGTTCTTCGTAAGCGAATTTTTGCTTTTCGAAATTTATTTTTTAAGTCATGTGTCATTTTGTCAATGATTATCTTTTGGCAATACCTGCCTTAGAGGGGGGATATGTATTCAATGATATCGCATTGACAATTAAAACAAAGATAACATTATGGATACCCGCAGCTCGGAGGGGGCACTTGGCCTTGTCCTGAGTAGTGGTGTGCCCTGGACCTCGAAAACCCATACCCGTCGTACAAGGTGAAAATGGTAAAAGCATACCCCGTCGTACAGATACGAGGCCCAACGAAACCCGTCGTACAAGCCGTGAGGCCGAAAAAACATACCCCGTCGCCCGGCACGTGTATATTTTCTATATACACTTAAGTGCCCCTCCCCCGGCACATGCAGCCACATGGAGAGTGAAACTGAAACCGCGTAATGTGACGTGATATTTCCAAGACGGGGGTTGCCGTGAACGAAAGTAGTGATTCTCATAGTTCACGAGATAGTGGATAACCAAAATAGTGCTGATCAAAGGATGTTTATCTCAATTCTCGACATATATAGATACGTAAGTACTCAACTTTGATGAGAAGCTATGGACACTCGAAATAAAACGCACGACATACAGCGCCTCGCGCACGACGGTGTTTATTAATATTACCGTAATGCACAGCTAACCTGCTAACTATGTCTGATTGTTATTTTGTCTGTGTGTTACAGGTATGTTCCTCTCAGATGTCTCTTAACGGTGACCATATATAGCCGTCGTTTGAAGACAGTAGCAGTGAGCAGGGAATGCAATCAATCACATACGGAACGAATAATGGCAAGGCATGCGCAGTCAGATTCTACGAGATTTCATTGTAATATCGCGTGACATGTTCCCCGCCAATACTAAAGACCATGTGTCATTGATGTATTAATGACACATCACGTGATGCATGACATCACATGATGCATGATGACTTCGCGTGATGCATGATGACATCACGTGATGCATGATGTGTAATTGGGATAAACAACACCATCATATACTTCATGTGTAATATATCTTGAAGCTACTATAGCGCTGAAACCAAAACGGTGATACATTCAAATAACATTGATTGCCTGGCTGACATGGTTTTAAACATACCTAGTGTCGTAGCACTTGACAAGTTCTCTATCAGCTAAGTGGTGTGAGAGACGTGCCGGTTTAAAAGGGGTCATCGTATTACTGACACAACTGCCAATGTCATATCCACTTGCCAGTCTTAAGGGCCCTTGTCAGTACAGCCCGGGTAAGATCCCCTTAAGCGTTACTACACCTGCTCATGTTAACAGCTGTCTGTCGTCCACAGCACCAGGTGGTGACCCTAAGCTAACATGGTATGATTTGTGTACGATGTAGTAACGCTGACTCATCATAGTTGTCTCAGTCTGTCAGTCTGTCTGTATCATTACTTCCGCGAAGTAGGTGCACATGGGTTCATTCCGGGACCCTCAATTTCCGCGACTTGAATGATTGCTGATATGTATAGCAAATGATAATTGCGACGAGCCACATCGACAGAATGACGACCTCCTGTCATAACGCTCTCTGAAGACTCGCTCTGTCGTGAACTCGGCCTCGCTTATCGCAATCCCATTATCTCCGCATTCTCTTAAAACGTACTGAAGCATCCTCGCGCGGCTTCGGTCACCCTCCTCCTTTCCTCCAACGACCGCCCTCATTTCTAACCCCAGACCCACAGGCCACCTGCCGAGTCCTCCGGGAATCCCACGCCGGCGCATCCGACCAATTTCTGCGTATTTATTCTGGCAGCCTGCTGCCATTACGGCTCTACAATGGTGCTACGTTCATCCTGTCCCAGGAACAACACAGAGGGGTACTCACGAGGCTCGCTCTAATTTGGCGGAGCTGTGATAGAGAGAGGCATCCAATACAATTGGCTTCCGCAGCACAGGTCATAGGCCCGTTATTACACATATATATCATATATATATGACACGTGTGTCTCTATGGAGAATGAGGGGAAGCTCGATGCTGGATGATGAGATCTGCAGATGACAACTAGCCCCTCCTTTTCCCATCCACCCCGACCAGCCTATTTACTGTAGTCCATACGTTACAAACGCCCACCCCTTCCCCGCTGCGCCATGTCGAGAATGATACAGTTCTAACCAATAAGAGCCAGCCATTCGTTCTCCATCTCGTCACCGCCACAGCAATATTGGTTGTCATTATTAATGTGACACAAATTCAGTAAAAAAGACAATTTTGGACAACTAGTTAATGAAATATACGAAGATATTTTCTTTGAGACCCTTTGTTCTTGTAATGCAAAACATGGACTTATCGGCTTACAGAGGTGACATTCCGTGTTGAGAGGTCACCTCTTAAAGGGCCACACGCACAGCAGGGCTGAAAACCTATTCATGAACTCGAGACAATTCCGAAACAAAAGCCTGGTCTCGATCATGATGATGACGGCTTTGTAGGGCTGCTTCTGTCCCTAAACACGTGGTCCCCAGGGTCACCCAGCCCTGCTCCCCTATACATTGTCATAAACGATGACAACTCTTACCAGTTTTATCGCAGGCGCTTCACCCACGTCAGAGAGGCGAGATATCACGCATATTACACAGGAACTGCACCCATCGCGGGCTATTCTTTACGACAGTTTCTTTTGCGACATAATTCAGAGTAACAATGAATGTGACGTTATGGCAGCGGTAAAATGTGTTTTTACGTTTATAAATGAATGGCTGAATGATGGGTCGGCGTAAGGGCTCCGGTGAGGCCCAAGATGACCGTTCTGTACTCTATGACCGAATGAAGAACTTGCATGCAGTGCTGAAGCTCTCATTGTCTCGTATCCTGACATCACCGGTCCAGTACAAAGCTTAAGAGCGAATTCAGTCCCGTATACATTGAAGGCTTCTGGTGGTAAATGGGTGTTATAAAGATGGTCCAGTGGAATTCATATACAGTTATCCTCCACTAACGACGCAATCAATGAGTCGCATTGTCCAAGTGGGACGGCATTACCGTAATGTGTCGACGCATTCAACGTGATTTTTTAATGCATAATGTAAGCTTATGTAGATTAGAGTTATTGGCAGTTTGGCTTGTCGACGACTTGACGTCTCGCGACGTCTCGCGCCATCTCGCGACATCTCGCCTGACTGACAACCTCGCAACCGCGCCATTTGCCTAATGAAATTACCCAGGGCTGCTTGTTGATGGCCGCAATCTTCTCCTACATCTCAGCGCACCCGTAGCGCCCTTTACCACTCAACTTGACCTGATAGCCTCATTTGGGATTCCACTAATTCCTCCCAGCTTGCTCCCGACTTGGTGGCATTAGCCGACATTGTCCAGCGACCAAGGTCTAGCCTTTGCTAAACTGAGAGGACTATATTTGTGAAATGTATGGTATAATCAATGAAAAATTATGGTAAGCGACCGACAACCCTTCTATTGGTGTTCGTTAAAATTTGTGATAGTTGATTTTCCAAATCAATTCGGATTCATTTGCCAAAGTAATGTTTCACCACCTTGTCGTATCTTATGATATAATTTGCACGTTATGATCGTGTAAATCTACCGAGAATTTGTGCTTAAACGTTATGAATGCAAACATTCTCCACCAAGTATTCGCTCTGCCGTGGAAAATAATTTGCGACTGATATATCCTGAGAAGTGCATTATGAAAATATCAATGTTCCATTTCACCGAATGATTCAGCGAGATATGATATTTCTGATATACGCGAATAATCATGGGTTATGAAATTATCCGAGGTTGTAGTGTCAACAGATATCATCAAGTAATTCACCCGGTCTTTGTCGATTTACATAGATATCAATTCATTGTTTGTACATAGAACCAGCGCATCACATTATGTCGCTCAAGCAATCATAACGGATCTAGCATTATCATGACTTGACAGACAGACCGACAGACCCAAGTAACAACAGACAAAGGCTGTAAGAGTTCTGTGTTTTTCCTTCGATTCCATACCAATGACGCCACCTGGCGAACTAGATAGAACGGATGGGCCTCACATGGGCCGTGGGAACTGTCTGATGTCTATCTGAAATATCGTCCGCCGCCAGCACGATAGCGTCTCATCTTTAAAGACCCTCTGGGTGGCCATCGAAATTGCAGTCACCGAGCATCATATCGCAACAAAACACCTGCTTCTGAGCGCTTTAGAGATCCAGAGCAGGCATCTGGAGGGCTAGTGCAGTCACCTCACCAGTGCATTAGTGCACCAAGAATCTCAAATACTTTCTGAATATAAGCATAGACGAACGTTCTCTTCGAACGAATTTCTGCTTCGCGCAAGCAAACGTCATCATAACGGATAATGTGCGTTATGATTACCCCACAGCAGCACACGGCATCATCCTGGTGTGGCGCTGCCCATCAAATGAAAAGATGAATGACGCTTGAGATACAAACGAATTTGTTAGGATAATGCGATCGAGTCCTCAGCCCTAAGAGGAGTGGGGGGAACCAGGAGCACCCCCACCCCCTCCCCCACTCACATCGCCATTCTCTGACTGTACCAAACTCTGACAGAGCCCTGCCTTGATCACTCAGTAGATACCATGCCCACTTTGATTCAACGCATTATTCGTTCACTAACCCAATAGAGCTGTAAGCAGTGACCTGGCAGTGACCCCCCTCAGAGTTACACTCACTGCTAGTCGTACACACACCCACACACACACACCCACACACACACACACACACACACACACACACACACACACACACACACACACACACACACACACACACACACACACACACACACACACACACACACACACACACACACATCACTTCGGATACATTGACAGATACATTGAATGTCTGCCGCCTCCGAGGCCTACCACGTTTAACGAAGCGTCATAACTCACTCGCACGTGTATTGAGTAAGAAGAGTGCGCGACACCGATCCCAATATGACGAAGGAAGAAATCAAACGAATGGATTCAGTGCCTTTGTCTGTAAAGGATAACAGATATGCAGTGGCTATTCTCAAAACTAACTTTGGGGTTATCGAAATGGCTGGTAATATTTCATTTCCCAGCGGAAAGAAGTCGTTTCCTGATACAACAATAGTTACGATTGTCTCAGTGGACAGTCTGTCAGAAGTGGAGTCGTCCTGGGCCCCCTGGCAATATAGGAGGCTATTTATTCTGCAGCAACCCGGGACGCCATGACTAATAACGTATAGTATTCCAGCTTGTCTTCAAGAGATCCACGATTGCTATGGAAACCTAAAATGACGACGAAAGAGTTTGCGCAGAGTGTATAGACTGCAATCACCAAGCTTACATTTGGGACTGCTGACATATAGACAGCGTCCAGGCACCAAATGACATGCATGCACACACACACACACACACACACACACACACACACACACACACACACACACACACACACACACACACACACACACACACACACACGCACACACACACACACACACACACACACACACACACACACACACACACACACACACACACACACACACACACACACACACACACACACACATCGAAATAGACAGACAGACAGACATAATGTGGGAGCGCTTGCAGGGAGGAAATGGTGACGTTCATGCTTATACATGGGCCCAAATCGAAGCAGGCTGATTGACAGACATGTACGTGCAGACACTAGTACAGCTACACAGACATTGCGAGATACCATCAATACCCCCGGCTCTACACACAGTTGACTCGTCACAACCAGCCATCCTCTAATGCACCTCTATCAAGTCGTACATTTGATTAAGTCATGTGTTTAATGAATAGAAAGCCGCGCAGATTCTGTCAGATAGCTGGTCTGATCCATTGTATGTCTCGACCTTAATGGAGATGGATGGTCGACTGGCAGGGTACTCTCTTTCTCTGGTCTACTCTATCCAATATAACTAACCAAGATTCCCCACCCATTTCCCCCGACCATCTCCCCCCTACCCCGGTCATTTCCTCTCCACTTCCCCTTAACACATTGTACCACGCCAGCCCACATACCCAATTAGTACTCTATTCAAAGTGTACACGCCGACACTGAAACACTGCGCTCTGTTCGTCTTATCTCCTCCTCAAATGATCCCTCATCTGCCCACAAACTCTTGCCCCTGAGATGCAACTGGTCACCCCGCCTTTGACATTCTTATTGTGGACAGCCTCCCTATATTCGTGTAAAATAATGACAGCTTTATCTGCAGCCCGCCAGACAAAGACTTCCCTCGGGCCACGACGTTATAACTATCTTTTCCAACTGAATTGCGGTTGCAATTCTCCCCTATTATACTGCAGGTGTAGGCATTGACTTCAATAGGTCCATCTCATTTATATTTATGATTCAGACGCTGTTTGTTTTTCTACACGTTTAGCTCCAATTTTTATGTGTAGATATGAAGCGATATTGAGAATGGCATTTTGTGTGCATCCAGTCGGGCTTGTGGATGATATGAGCGCCGAGATGGCACTAGGGGAGGCAATTATCATGCAGCACCCGCCTGTTAAGTGCACTATCTGTTGCCATTGGAGGCTCCCGTCAGTCTTCTCCTAGTCTGACATGGAATAGCAATGATGCATATCACACTGTCAGTCTCAAAAGCAAGCTCTTAGGACCTGCTCGCATGTCGTAAAGTCTGCTCGACTTTCCTACACCAGGGAACAGACGCGATGGGAGCTCTAGCGAGATCTCGCGCTATTCCTTCTGATTGTTACGGGCAGGGGGGCGCCTTATTAGCAAAGCGAATGTCGTGCATTGGTCGGTGTTCCATGATTGGCCAGGAGCGTGTGTGCTGCAGCAGCAGCAGCATCAGGACGAGTTTCTTGGAGACCATTCGATCACGCACCAATCACATCCCATCACAACCAATCTGTCACTGTTTATTCTCTCTTCTTGCCTAAATCCATCTTACAATCAATTTCTCCTTAATCAAGAAGCAGTAATTACCTCCAAAAACTCATTATTATGGCTAAGTTGTGTTGGTCTTTAATTACACAGGACGCCCAACGGTTTCTAATAAATGAGTGTTTTACCTGCCAGCTTCATCAGCTTTCGCCGGTCTTTGCCAGTTACTCCTGATTACCTGACTCGGCTATTTATTGCTCTCTAATGGCGCTGATGAGGAATGCATTATTTACGGAATGTCAGCGCGGTCAGACTGGAGACAGACGTTCGTCTTGGCCGCTCCCAGCAACCAGCATCCGCCCCGTCTGCACCTGGTCAATCGTTATACGGGTAGCTTCAAGCCGCAGGATCCGCGCCATCCATTTATAGAACATTAAGCATTTGCCTTCTTATACTGCGATCTTTCGTACCAATCTTCTGTTTGAAGCCTCCCTCTTTTATTCGCCTAACTATTGATGTATTGTCTGATGTTTTATAAGAGAGGTTTTCGACCCAAAGAGAAGCGGAGACAGAACTGACGTCAGATGGCGTACTAAGTGGATAGCTTACTGAGGGGTAACTTATAGAATGGTGAATGATTCCAAATGAAATGTACTAATCTACGATGCTAATTTCACCAAATTCAAATCCTGGTCAAAACGTTTGCTGAGATGACCAAGCCGCATCGGTATGGTAAAAATCTGAACATGTATGGCTGATATCAACACGCACGCAACTGTTGACACGCGTAAAACAATATTTCTGCTAATTAAGCAGATTCTTTAATGACCACCACTGTTATTGTCCATGTAGATGCTGATAATGTCCCTTATCGTATGTTGCTGTTGTTGACATCAATGCTGACCACAACAATGCTGACCCTTCCCGTGATGGTCGGTTATATAGGGTGTGTTATTCTCACAGACCCTCCTCTGTTGTTCCAGATGTGCTTAAGGATATTTTACTTAAATTGTGTGTTGCTCTGATGCTGTTGATGCTGCTTGTGATGTAAGCATGATTGATGTTGCTTGTGATGTAGGCATGATTGATGCTGTTGATGCTGTTTGTGATGTAGGCATGATTGATGCTGTTGTTTTAAGCATGATTGATGCTGTTGTTTTAAGCCTGATTGATGCTGTTGTTTTAAGCATGATTGATGCTGTTGATTTAAGCATGATTGATGCTATTTTTTATGTACATGATTGATGCTGTTGATGTGGGTGAGGTTGCTGCTGTTTTCTCTGTGTGTATATTTGTGTGCGTGTGTATATGTGGGTGTATGTGTGTATATATGTGTGCATGCGTGTATTTGTGTGTATATGTGTGTGTATATGTGTGTATATGTGTGTGCGTGTGAATGATGCGGCTGTCGTTTATACGATTGATATTGTTTCGTGAGTTTATGATTGTTTTCGTTGCTGTGTGTATAAATGATGTTGCTGTTTTGTGTGTATGAATAATGTTGCTGTTATGTGTGTATGAATGATGCGATTGCTATGCGTGTATGAATGATGCGGCTGTTATGTGTGTATTAATGATGCTAGTGTTATGTATGTATAAATGATGTTGCTGTTATGTGTGTATGAATGATGTTTCTGCTATGTGTGTATGAGTGATGCTGTTGCTATGCTTGTATGAATGATGCTGTTGCTATGCGTGTATGAATGATGTTGCTGTTATGTGTGTATGAATGATATAATTGTTATGTGTGTATGATTGATGTTGCTGTTATGTGTGTATGAATAATGTTGTTGCTATGTGTGTATGAATGATGTTGCTGTTATGTGTGTATGAATGATGTTACTGTTATGAGTGTATGAATGATGTTGCTGCTATGTGTGTATGAACGATATAATTGTTGTGTGCATATGAATGATGTTGCTGTTATGTGTGTATGAATGATATAATTGTTATGTGTGTATGATTGATGTTGCTGTTATGTGTGTATGAATGATGTTGCTGTTATATGTGTATGAATAATGTTGCTGTTATGTGTGTATGAATAATGTTGCTGTTATGTGTGTATGAATGATGTTGCTGCTATGTGTGTATGAATGATGCTATGAGTGTATGAATGATGTTGCTGCTATGTGTGTATGAATGATATAATTGTTATGTTTTTATGATTGATGTTGCTGTTATGTGTGTATGAATAATGTTGCTGTTATGTGTGTATGAATAATGTTGCTGTTATGTGTGTATGAATGATGTTGTTGCTATGTGTGTATGAATGATGTTGCTGTTATGTGTGTATGAATGATGTTGCTGTTATGCGTGTATGAATGATGTTGCTGCTATGTGTGTATGAATGATATAATTGTTATGTGTGTATGAATAATGTTGCTGTTATGTGTGTATGAATAATGTTGCTGTTATGTGTGTATGAATAATGTTGCTGTTATGTGTGTATGAATGATGTTGCTGCTATGTGTGTATGAATGATGCTATGAGTGTATGAATGATATTGCTGCTATGTGTGTATGAATGATATAATTGTTAAGTGTGTATGAATGATGTTGCTGTTATGTGTGTGTGAATGATGTTGCTGTTATGTGTGTATGAATAATGTTGCTGTTATGTGTGCATGAATGATGCTATGAGTGTATAAATGATGTTGCTGTTATGTGTGTATGAATAATGTTGCTGTTATGTGTGTATGAATAATGTTGCTGTTATGTGTGTATGAATGATGTTGCTGTTATGTGTGTATGAATGATGTTGCTGTTATGTGTGTATGAATAATGTTGCTGTTATGTGTGTATGAATAATGTTGCTGTTATGTGTGTATGAATAATGTTGCTGTTATGTGTGTATGAATGATGTTGCTGTTATGTGTGTATGAATAATGTTGCTGCAATGTGGATGTGTTGTGCTGTTGCTGTGGGTATGACTTATGTTGCTCGGTAAGTGTATGATTGATGGAGTTGCTGTGAATTTAATAAATACTGCTGCTGCATATATGATTGATGCTGTCACTGTGAGTGTCATCGATTTTGCTGTCTCTGTATGATTGATGTTGTCACAGTAGGTATGATTTATGCTGTTGCTTTGGGTATGATTGATGCTGTTTGGTATGTGTGATTTCAGTCTTTGTTATTTGTATGATTGATGCTGTTTGGTATGTGTGATTTCAGGCTTTGTTATTTGTATGATTGATGCTGTTTGGTATGTGTGATTTCAGGCTTTGTTATTTGTATGATTGATGCTGTTTGGTATGTGTGATTTCAGGCTTTGTTATTTGTATGATTGATGCTGTTTGGTATGTGTGATTTCAGGCTTTGTTATTTGTATGATTGATGCTGTTTGGTATGTGTGATTTCAGGCTTTGTTATTTGTATGATTGATGCTGTTTGGTATGTGTGATTTCAGGCTTTGTTATTTGTATGATTTGATGCTGTTTGGTATGTGTGATTTCAGGCTTTGTTATTTGTATGATTGATGCTGTTTGGTATGTGTGATTTCAGGCTTTGTTATTTGTATGATTGATGCTGTTTGGTATGTGTGATTTCAGGCTTTGTTATTTGTATGATTGATGTTGTTTGCTCTGAGTGTATGATTGATGTGGTCGCTTAGTGTATGATTGAAGCTGCCATTGTGTATTAGAGCTGTTTATTATGGTGAAAACCTCAAAGATTCTGTAACCGAAGTCTACCTCTGCTGAAAGGGTGAGCCAAGTCAATCCCGACTCGTAGACAAATGCTTATACTGTATCTCGCTGTCTACATAGGAATAGCTAGAGCTGGTGTCGGACATTACCCCTTCCGTCTGATATTTACATTGATCTCAAACGTTTGATGTTAGACTAAATCCTCCAGATCTGATTCCTTGGTATTCATGTTATCCACAGTGACAATGTTGGTAGAGAGGTCAGTAAGCCGTCATAGAAACACGATCTACCTATACTTCACATTCATCGAGGGCATCGACTGATTCCAATCCCGGTCAAAGTGCCTCAGCAAGTTACGACCCTATTTCATTGTTCAATCTAACCCAATGGCTTCTTGTTGGCTGTATAGAATCCAACTGGCGATTTGTCTAGATTGAATCGATTTCATAAATGGGCCATTGCTGCTCGCTTTGCAGTGTGGACAAACTAGGGGCTGCAGCGTTCTATGTAGACCATGAAGGCCATAGTGACCCTGAAGTGATGTATTTATAGCCCCCTCAATTCCCTCCTCCTGAATGGTGGTGGTGTAATTGTCGTTAATGAAAATATATTGTCAAGGATATAATAGTTTATATTGCTTCGGTTACCAATTCATCGAATCAAGGCAATTTCTTTAAAAGCTATGAAATATGATCTGTACGTACAGCAGGCCGTTTCGTACCATTGGGTAGGGAGCTTAATTACTGCCATCGCCCTTCGGGTATCTGTTTTAATTACTTTGTTTTTGTCTAACGACGTTGTATTCATGAAATACCCATCGGGTAAATTCAACTGCAATTCTATGCTAATTCGCGCTGTTTTAATTTCTTTGTTTTTGTCTAACGACGTTGTATTCATGAAATACGTTATTACATCAATAAATTCAACTGCAATTCTATGCTAATTCGCGCTGGTTTTAAATGCATGACATGAATAACCCTTGATCGTTGCATACGTCACCTCTTGTCTTATGCTGATCATATTTCATCAATGACCACGGAATTAAATTTGGCAAAAAACACGATTTAGTATCGAAATGAGAATTCCGGATGGGCGGTTATCGTTGGATCACGTGCTAAAGTCACGTGTGAAAAGGCGCCATATTGGCAGAGAACGTCGTAGTTCTCTGATCACGCTTGCCAACGGATTGTGCTTTGCCCTGATGAGATATGAATAATTCATACCATCAACAGATGTCGGCATAAACCAATAGTTAATGTCAGATTAATGAATATCACGGGCTTGCCATGCTGTGTTGCATTGTTAAGTGTCCCATTAATCTCGTGTTTGGCGTTTCGATGCATATGTTCTGTTATAGCTTGACTTGGAACACTAACTAGTGACATGGTATCTTTTAAGTTGGTATACGAGCATGGCCGTGGGATTGGCAGTACGGCTCCAGAGCGAGCTGTACAGTTGTTGGCGTTGTTGCTGTGCTTCCGAGTGTTATCAGCTTAATAGCATTGGGCTCGTTGGTATGCATCTGGTGAGACGGCTTATCTGATTAAGCTTCTAATTCAAGTCGACCCCTCCTCGCGCTGTCTGATGGCTTTATCCATCAGCTTAGTGTCTGCTAGCATGACGCAGCCAGATTGCGCGCAAACACGGATAAAATGCCAAGTCTTTTTGCCATCGAGAACCATCTATTCTTTGCTCGTATCCACCTTCCCATACTACAAACAACCATATCACCCCCACCCCACCCCAACCCACTAGTCTACACTGCAACCCACCAGCCCATACTCCAACCAACCGTCCACACTCAACGTATTGTCCAAAGTCGTCCACATATCCAAACTCTCAACCTAACCTCTAAGCTTTGCAGCTAACCATCCATGCGCTCAACCAAACATCCATGATCTCAACCAACCATCTACACTCTCAACCAACCATCCACACTCTCAACCAACCATCCACACTCTCAACCAACCATCCACACTCTCAACCAACCATCCACACTCTCAACCGACCATCCACACTCTCAACCAACCTTCCACACTCTCAACCAACACTCTCAACCAACCATCCACACTCTCAACCAACCTTCCACACTCTCAACCAACCTTCCACACTCTCAACTTACATTTCAAGCACTCGGCCAAGCACTCGAAATACAAACTCTTTTCATCTAGCCATTCAAGCTCTGCACCAACCTATATTTCTCCTCGGCAGCCTTCCACTTCCCACAGCAAGCCATAGAAACGAAATCCTACGAACAATTTCAGAAACAACACGGCCTTCCCAGCTGAATTTACTTATTTTGTATATCCGTGAGTCAAAGTAATGATATGAATACAAATTCAGAACCTCAGTGACGTCAGAATCTTTGTCAAATAGCATTCACTTAATCTCAGAAAAGAAGTTATTGCATTCTCCAAATACTTTAATGCGCCTTAGCAGCAGATAAATCGACTTATCTTTCTGCCAGCAATGAACAATCGAATTTGTGTAATATCTAGGCGGCGTAGAGGGAGTCATTAGAAAGATAAGGCTTCTACGTAGGGATCCATTACTTCAACTCCGCATGGAATGCACCAGGCAGAGACAACCTGATATGCCTCCATTCCCGATTACCGCCTTCAAATAACGAGCATCATTTCCAATTACATTTTTTTCGTAACCGATTACCATAAGCAGCGATTACCTAAGTACATATGTCATCATAAACAGCGATTACCTAAGTACATATGTCATCATAAGCAGCGATTACCTAAGTATGTATGTCACCATAAGCAGCGATTACCTAAATACATATGTCATCATAAGCAGCGATTACCTAAGTATGTATGTCACCATAAGCAGCGATTACCTTAGTACCTATGTCACACTAAGCAGCAATTACCTAAGTAAGTATGTCACCATATACATCGATTACCTAAGTTAGCATGTCACCATAAACAGTGATTACCTAAGTGCGTATGTCACCATAAGCAGCGATTACCGAAGAACGTATGTCACCATAAGCAGCGATTATCTAAGTACCTAAGTCACCATACACAGTGATTACCTAAGCACGTATGTCACCATAAGCAGCGATTACCGACGTACGTATGCTAAATCACAGAAACGCCAGAAACCAGCAAAGGTGATTGATTGCGTGCAGAAAGAGAAATCCCAGATGTTATTAGCAAGTGCTGCATTGGCGAAGCTTACCCTATGGCGAGACTGTCACAAAGAAAGGCATAAACAACCCCCACCTATTGTCGGCACTTCCTGATGAGGCACACATCGGGCCCTCCCGACAACAACCTCCGTTCAGGGACTGTCTTTAGTTGAGGTTGAATTAGAGACTTCCTCCAATCTGTACTTGGGGTCAGGGATGTGACCATCACGGCTACCTACCCCCGCCTCAATTCCTATAAGACCACTCGCACACCGCCACTTTACCCATATTCACTACTGATAAATGCCACCAGAGTTTTGCCAATCTTGCCGCGCACAATAGTTCCGTTTGAAAGCCAGTAGTTTGTAGTGTCAACTGAGATTTCTTTATGCATCAGCTGCTTGGCTTACTGCATACACAACGACTCGTCTTTGTGGGTCGAACATTTCTTACCGGAATGCACCGGAAGTGATTCCCAACCCCTCGAATTCACCATCATTACTCGTGAATCATTTCGTAAGGATCAGATTTCCATATAAGATACAAGGAGCCAATTCATGATACGAGCCGGCCCGAGTAATAAATGGGCGCATCGTATAAACGACTCGAACTGAATGCATTACTGCTGATGCATGTTACGTTAGAATTCATCAAACACTGGCGCATTTTGTGGCGTATAGCTTGAATATGTGCTTCTGTTAGCAATAAATGGAATGGAAAGTGAGCCGCACTAGAATAAAGATTGCACTTTAACTCTTCGTCTGTCATATAATTAGAAAAACGATATTTGGAAGACCTCTCAAACTGCAAACGATGGCTAGCATGAAAGGTACAATATAAAGACGCAAGCATCCTCGCTAATATTTTTAAAGACTTTTAGATCATTTTTAAAGATAATCATTAGGTTGTAAAATGTCAGCATCTGGTGGAACTTATTGATTTTTTTGGTTCTTGGACATTAACGTGAGAGTAAAGCTTGCGAATCAGTGGCGTTGGGGAAACTGTAAGACTGTAATATTTTGTTAAGATAAGCATTAGTTAGGGTAGTGACTCTACTTCGGATAGATCTAGAAGACGTTGTTAACTTATGAAGCTGGTACTTCTCGTTATCACACAAAAAAAAAACCCTTACCAACAATGAACAATTGGTCCCCTCAAACCCCCTCACCCCTCCTCACCCTACCTCACCCCTGAGTTGCTGGCTCCAGCAGCCGGGCTTTTGGAAGTATCCCCTGTCCGCAGCTGGCCTCCACTGCTTCCCCATCCCTCCGAGCAGATCCAGCTTCTCCACAACCCTGCCTCCCTCCGACGCTCCCGGCTGCTGCAGCAGGCAGCGCCTCTTGTGATGCTGGCAACGGTGCTTGACATCCACAGCGGAGCTAAACACACTGTTGTGGAGGTAGCCGTTGTCGAGAGCGGCTAATCTAGAGGTAGAGGATGCCGCATCACTTGTAGCTGGCCACAAGTGGTGAGTTCACGCAGCAGCTACTGTCGTCATCCACCGTGCTCTCCTCCGAGTCCGAGCTGCTTTCGTTGAAGCTTCATTGGGAGTCAGTTGTCACTCACGCCCTGAGGCCCTGACCAGAAGTTTGACCAAAACATACGCTGCATGTTTATTTGTTTGTCTCATCAGCGTATTGGACACGGAAATATATTACTATACATATTGAATTTTTGAAAGAAAAGAAATATAGCTAAACCAGCAAATATCTCAATTTATACACCCCAGTGGCTACTCACCTGGTGAGTGGCGTACCTACACGGCATACCTGTACGATATATGATTGGGATATTGGAGAAAACTCGTCTGTGACACTCGCTCTGCAGTTTTTGCTGATATTGCCCCATTGTAGGACGCCAGTAGTATTGGAGCTGATTGGAGTCGCAATGGCTTTGGTGAGTGGAGCTACCTAATTTGTGATTTACTCATTAAATGCGTTCATGTTATATTTGCATTATGCTGTATAGGATAACAACAGATATTTCTCTCAGCTGCCTTCATCAGCGCAACCCCGAATAAGCTCCAATGAGTTAAGCTCTCTGCTTTGAATCAATTCGCTCTATGTCATTTGTCATTGTTTCCAAATAATGTCCCGCATCACCCCCCACCCCCCGCCAACCCGCTCCTCACTCCCTCCCACCAGCTAGTCCCCGACCCCGCGTCGCATCCTCCTGTGATCTACCGTACCATTGACGTCCCCCACCAAGTGGCCCGCAGACACTTAACGTGCCACCGCCTGGCTACTGAGGCTGCATGTTGCCTGTAGTGTCCTTCGTGCTCCGTGCTGAGTGGATCATAACAACCATCGACAAACGTCCTCTATACTACGATAAGTATTGGTTTATAGGTGGGTGGCTAACACGAGATGGTGGACTCAGACACCATTCAAAACAAAACCACATTCCTTCTGCTGATGTCGTTCTGTTCATCGCAGTTATCAGAGGAATTATTTCAATTTCGTGTTATTTGTACGATATATAAATGTTACATGTAGAGAATGCCATCGTGTTGTCACCATATTATTGATGTATGTGAGGTCAAATGTCAACCAACGCTACGCTACGCTACGCTATGTGATCCCAGAATCCTCGGGGGTCGTGCCTGTCCAGTGGTTTGGAATGGTGAGTGTTGCGGGTTCGAATCTCGATGGTACCATTTCGTGACATCTTGCACTTGAAAGAGTTCTTATTACCACATACAATAGGCACCATGTGAATTGATACTAATTGATCGATGTCCAATCTCAAACAGTTTTGGTCGTTTTAAAGAGCAAACCACATTATTGCTTAGTCAGCATTTCCCTCCACATCAACGTCTAGGACTATAACAGCAGGGCTTAATATATTCCACTTACCTAATCAGCCACCGAGCTCATGCTAATGAAATCAAGTGATTTGTTAATTTCGTCCTGCCATTTCCGTCACCGCAGCGACCTTTGCTGGCCGCTGAGGATGGAATCATGCAGACTGCAATTGGTGAACCTTCTTTCTCCTTCCTAGTCAAGCAGCATATATGGCGAACCTATTAGTTGAAGTGGCATATCTGGTGATGTTGCTATCGATCATTAATGCTGTGAGTATCTTTACCAACGAAAACGGCACTGGTAATTAACTGGGGCACTGCAGACCGATGTCGCTTAAAGCTATTCTGGTAGGGAACGTTTCAGAACTCATAACCCTGCCAAGTAGCGATGTGATTATTGGTCCATGACTTGGAGATAGATGCACTTGGTTGAACCCGGTCTATCTAACAAAGCGGTCCGTTTCATCCTTGCCTCTGGTGCAATGATTTGTCTTTACCGCGGCTAATGCGCCCCTTGTTGCAGACAGACTACTCCAACGGCTCCGCAAACGATGATCGTTTCTTTTATCGTGAGCCATCCATCCCGCGGCTTGGTGGCTGCTGCCGATTGAATAGCGCCGGTTTGTTGCTCACTCATCCGTGTATTTGATAAAATAGTTCCTCCCTGCCACCCTGACCCATCCATTCCACGCTGCCCCTTTTTACTAGAGCCCCCAAAACTCCAAGCTAACGGGCTATGGCGCAACAAATCTTGTTCATGACATTACATTAGAACTAAGAGGAGTATAAGTCAATTAAGCACTTCCCCATTGGCGCGCTGCTATTTGCTATCGTGGCCAGCTTACGCCACGCTCGCCTCGCGCCTTAATGTTTCGGCACATAACGGTAAGTGAATACGTGCAATTCGCAAGAGTGTCACGTTGGAAGAAGCTTGGACGTGCGTTAAATGGGTGATTGGAGGTTGGAATGTCAGCTAATGTGGGCTCCGCTAATGTATGCCACGCAAAAGGTGTCATGCATACAGATCATGGTGTTGGTTGCCCCCCCACCCCCATTCTCACCCTCCCTCGTGCACTTCCACGACTCCTCCTAAGATCGCCCAGTTTATTACCTTCACTTCTACCTACCTCAATCACATTGTCCTCTTCCTATATCAAGGCTTGCACTAGGCATTATGATCAAACATGGTTAGGTTGGTAGCATGGAGTGTGATTGGATATACTGCGAGCCGTCCGCCATGTAGCCGTCTTGTGTAAAGATCGTGCCCGCCACACCCGTTGGTGGTGGATCGGCGCGCGCGTCAATGTGTAGGCCTGTCTATCTTGTCTATGTCTATCTTATTGTCTTATCAGCCACGGGGCTTTTATCTCCCCTCCTAGTGCCCCTTGTCATCTCGATGATGTGGGGCTGATATAAAAGTAGCACTCTTTTGTCTGCCCGCGGCTTTTCCTTTTAAAACACTCCCAGCCCGGCGGGCGCGGACGTAATCCCACATCCCATCTTCCGGATCCGTGCCTTCCCGCATCTACACGACATACCAATCGTGGACGCAGCCATGCACAAACGTGCGCGCGTATTCACACTCCACACACACACACACACACACACACACACACACACACACACACACACACACACACACACACACACACACACACACACACACACACACACACACACACACACACACACACACATACACACACATACACACACACACACACACACACACACCGGTCACTAGACTACCGGCACGCGTACGCTTCCGCTTACAATCACCGCCCGCTGCCCCATACATCTCACGTTTTCAACCATTTCCCTGTTCCAGTTCTCTCTCTCATCTTTCTTTCGACCGCAATCGAACTCTTGCGCCATGGAGTCCTTTCTTTGCGTCCTTAACGATGTCTCAGGGACTATCCATCTAGTCTCACTCGGCCGTATATTGCTCACCTCGATGGACTTGGGTCCCCAGAAAGCAACACCATCACCATAAAGAGACGCACACATTTCCGGTTACCCCGCCTGCTGGATGAAACTGCACCGGGTTTTATTTCAAGCGGCAGCGTCGAACTCCCAGTGGAGAATTCTTCCTGCCTTCATCGTGTCATATTTGGTGCAGATCACTGGCTTATCAGCGGGGCCAGTTGGTTGTACAAGACGAGTTTTGCTTAATGTTTAGTCGATGACCACGATCAAACGCACACGCCAACAACTTCATCCAAGTTGAGCCTGGTATCCCACCATACACCAAATGACAAGTCATCCTGGGATAGCGCATGCAGCTTCAATATCCGCAGCTCTTACTCGCGTCAATAGAGTGGTTATTGGAACGAAAATAAACCACGATCTTAGTGCTTCATAGAAGTTGTTGTCAGCAACACAAAGCGACAAATCCATTGAATACTCAGTGAGTCTATACACTTCTCCCCTTGTCGTGGTTTATAACTTACCAAGTCCACATAAACAAATAGGCTCCCCGTGTTCCATTCCATGCGTAGATGCACTCTCCTTGGGGGAGTCACGTATCGCCTACACTTACCAATATTCCCATGTAAGACCCCCGCTTGTAGCGTCTTTAAACCACACATGTCCCCTTAAGTCATGTCTGTGTAGGTCTTAGCTAGGTGAAATCCCCCTGGCTAAGGCTGGATATGACGTGGGTTGTTGAGCTGATGTGACCTGCTTATGAGCAGTAAGATCCTTATCAAAGCACCTGTTGTGAGTGCTGCATGAAGACACCGCGGGTTAATGTTGACTCCTCCCGATTAATCATGGATAATGATGGATTGCCTGGATCAGTCTGCCACGGCTGCATGATTAATGAGGGCGTGCTGTGGCCAGGTGTAGTCTAAATACTAATGTGGCGATATTACCACACATACCGCGTGTCATCCGTGGTCAACCTCGACCAGTTGAATTTGATGCCTCTTACGGATGGTGATTGTTCATTATCATTTTGATTATACAGAACAGAAATAATGATAAGATAACAGTATTACCATTATTCTCAATGGACGTTTTCTACGTGGAATTCTAACACTCTACAACATTATAAACTATCATCGATTCAGACAAAGCAAAGCTTAATTCCATTACATCTGGCTATTCAGTCATACACATCATAAACACCATCCCGTTAAGAGAAACCACTGCAAAAATTACCACCTGCTGGCATTACCGATCGATGATTTAATGCATAATTAATTGCTAATTGGCTCCACCAGTTTTCAACAACACCAGCAATCACTCGTTGCAGGTGTCTCTGTGTTTGAGGTCGCCTCCAGCTCGTTCATCTGCCATTGCTCGTTGTCCTTTGGTTTGTAATTAGCCGCCTCTCTTCTTGTCTTGATTTCAGTCACTTTTCCTCCTTTGATAAACAGCCAATGGCATAGCGACTGAATACGTACATACTGGAATCAAAATAGTTCTAATAGGTTGCATTACTCCTATTCATCACAGTGTGCATTGAGCGACTACCGATTATCTCATATTCCATACCTTGATCATAGCAACACCGCATACTGTGGTGCACTTAAAACAAAATGATTTGTGGATCATTGTTCTGCGGGGCAGGTCAGTAAACCTAATGGGTCTCCACACAATCCTCGCGTATTACGCTCAGTTCGTGCAGAGACAGATGTGAACGACCAGTGACTAACTAGGGGGGGTCACCAGTGTAATCAAGACAAGTAACTTCGCTGGGGAGATTCTACTCGTTTCCATTAGTGTGCCGTGTGCATGCAGCAGTGGGTGGTGTGGGTGGGTGTGGGGCTACTCGTGGGGCTGGAATATTGTTTATGTGAGGCAATTTTGCATTATTCCTAGTTGTAAGACTCAATACACCCTCTTTCTACATAGCACATACTGCATTTCTCTTGACCAACCTCATTAAATTCTTCACGCGGCAATTCTCATTCCGTACATATTGTGGCCAGCCTCATTCCCTACCTCTCATTCCAAGCCTCATTCCACACTTCTCGTGCCTAGCCTCATTCCGTACATAATGTGGCCAGCCTCATTCCCTACCTGTCATTCCAAGCCTCATTCCACACTTCTCGTGGCTAGCCTCATTCAATATTTCTTGCAGACTGTATTCCTGCATCAAAATTAACACCGTTCCAAACCTCACAATAAGCGCCATCCACAACACCCTCTGTTATGAACCTCATTTCACATATCGCATTTTAGGCACCAATACACTTTCGGTGTTCCTTTTCTCATTTCGGCTTCATCACAGCCACTTTTTCATCATTTCACCCGAACACTTTTCATTTTATGAGGCTCCCCTAACCTATCCTAATTACTTCAGTTATATTAACCTAGCTCACTAAGCCGTGTAACAGAGGCCCTATCAAAGTTTACTCCATGCTATATGCCTTTTCATTATCTGCGTCTTTTGTTCTGCCGTCTCTCTTTTACCTGATGACACAAACTTATCATAAAGTATGACTCAGATTCAATTACATCGATATAATATATGTGGAAGGCATCTGTTTTCTATTTCGACAGTATGTCACTTTACAAGTAACTATAGTAGGCAACTACGGGACGCAGATGGTGATACGATAAGAGGGCGCTGATTATCAGGGATCATGGACAGCCGAGGGATGGATGTGATGCAGCAAATAATGTGGACATATCATCTTGACACTAATGAGCAATTGGAATACCAGACTAGATGGAATGTTCACTCTTCAACACAATTCTAACCTTTATTACTCCCAATGGGAAAGGGAAAACAAAATGCCGTGTCTTTGAATCCTCAGTCTTATCCAGGTTTTGTCCATTTTAATTAGTGCCTTCTCTTTGGAACTATTGGGCCTATCCGAGTTGGCGCTCTCTCAATATCGTGAGGGTCCCGAGGCTCATGGTATGGTTACTGTCTAGTAATGCGAGGGATCTAGAGTAAACAGGTATTGCCCAGAATGATGTCAGGTCGTAGGTTATTTTGCATGTTGGTTAATCGTATGTGCAATTTACATTATCCCTCTTTTCTAACATTGACTCGGGACATGCAAGTGAATTATTCGTTTGTTCATACCACTAGACTCGCAATTTAGAGCAGTGAATTCGCTCTTCATGTTGATGTACGTAATATGTTGATGATCTTGAATGCTGATACATTTCTACCGCTTAAAATACTCCATTAAGTGTTACATGTGGGTATTTGCTAGCCTTGCGCTGAAGGGGATCAACGAATGGATCATGGATCCAGTGTCTGGGTGTCTGGATCCAGTGTCTGGGTATGGCGAAGTACCATGGCGACATTCGCATAACCGGTGGTGTTCACATAAAACCATCCATAACATATTACAAGGACATACCCCTTACATGTTGTTATATTTAAATACCCGCTTCTAACATTTGCGCTTGACCTTCTGGATGTTTTGTCGTATATGAGATCAAACAATCAAATCATACTAACTTGTGGTTTAAGGGGTAATGAGAAAAACCCAAGCGATTGATGACTAGCTTGTGGAGTCGTAATGTTGGTTGTAACTGAGCGTTCAAAAGGAGGGGTATATGCCCTTTGAGTCACAAGAAGCTGATATGACATGCTTAATATTTACGACGCCACCATGAACAACTTCTACACCTAGTATCCATATCACACGTACACCTGTCTGCATCATTCCGCCTCCTAACATTCTTCTTTATTGCATAAAATTATTACTTTATTATGTCCAATTAGACTTCGTAAGCGATTGACATTGGCAGGCAGCCCTGTCTACTAGCTTTGCTCTGTGTGTTTCCCTAGTAGAGACATTTGTATGGAATTACTCGACATCCTCCACTAATTCACTTATTCATGGCATGTTCAGGAATAATATAGGACGTTCATTGAATTGTTACCATCCAAAATAACCGTTTTGACTTCATGTCATACTTTGTTTGCACTTTGCATGCTGTAAAATACCAATTTGTATCCCTATTTTTAGTGGCCATAAGAGCTGCTTGGGCACTTACTGGCTTCAGAAGTAGCTAGCTGTGTCATGTCAAAAGGTCGTCATTTAAAAAATTCCCTCGTCCTTTATCATCAAGCAATAGTGCTTATTGCGCTTCTTAATGCGTCTATGGTCAAAGTCTCTTCGGTCTTTTCATTGACCAAAGCAAGTTACTGTTTGTCAGCACACAAGATAGTTCAAATACTTTTAGCGTTGTCACATAACAAGTCTCCCAAGTAAACCGACAGTTTTTGTTAAGAATAGCTCACCAGTTGTCTTTCTCTCACTTTCTGTTGGTATGTTTGCAAACTAAGCAGAAATGAATTACGCCAAAGCGTGGAGCGGGACGAGAGCCATCTGCTCCAGGAAGTGTGATGCGTGTGTTCAGTTTATGGCGACTATTGCAGGAAATATATGAATGCTCAGATGACGCGATCAATCAATGTTAAGCTAGGAGCTACCATGATGTTGTCAAACCGGGATTACCTTCCCTACAATAGACTTGTTGTGATTCAACTGCTAATGCCGTACATACATAAAAGTTCGTGATTGTCGTCTTTGGAAATCCCGCAGATGCTTCCGGCTGGTAAATCTAACTATTTGATGGGTACACGTTAAAGCTGATTGCCAATATAGAAACCGTTACCATGAGTGTACATTAGCAGTTTCCTGGACACTATTGCATTCTCAATCGCACCAACCACATACCTTGTATTTCATTGCAAATGCAGATGGGAGAAACTTGCTCTATAAATTAGCACTTTGAAATGGATTAACATGGCTGAAAGACAAGCTTACGTACACAAGGCAACAAGTCCACTCAGTCATTTATGAATAGCCCACACGAAAGTCGTATATAATGATACTCAACTCTCACTGGACACTAACTAAGTGTAACATTGACTCAAACACTCCGGCCACGTGCTGCCAACACAAACAATCACACTCACACTCACAGAACAATCGGTAAATTTTGCTAGTACCGTGCTTTCCATTACCTCTATTCCGTATACCTGCCCAGCGTTGTATAAACTCCTGAATGGTATATTTCCATGAAGAGAAACAGATATTCAGCGCATGTAACCCTTATATTCATCGTGCGTCGATCTATAAATGCAGCAACTTACTGAAGGGGGCATTCACCCCAAACAAGTCCACATCTGTAATACCTGCGCTATTGTTGCACTATATATGCCTCTATGTCTGATACATTGAGCTACTGCCGCGATTATCTCATGCTCCATACCTTGATTATAACAATTCTGCATACTGTAATGCACTTTAAACAACATGATTTGGAATGCCACCGAGTTTTGTGGATCTTTGTTTTTCGGGGCAGATCAGTAAATCTGATGGGTCACAACACAATCAACACTAGCTGCCTACGTATTATGCTCAGTTCATGCAGAGAAAGAAGCTAACGACCAATGACTAACTAAAAAGGTCGCTAGGTTAATTGAGACTAGTTGCTGCGCAGGGAAGATTCTACTCGTTTTTATTAGTGTGCCGTGTGCATGCAGTAGGGGGTGGTGTCGGTGGGGCTACTCGTGCTGGAATATTGTTTTTGTGAGGCAATTTCACATTGTTCCTAATTGTAAGGCTCAATACACACTCATTCGTTGCAAATCTCATGGCCAGCTTCATTCCATGTATCCCATGGCCAGCCTCATTCCGCGAATTTCTAGGTCAGTCTCAATCCATGAATCTCATGGCCAGCCTCATTTGACGAATCTCCTGGCCAGCCGTTTTAAATTTGTCAATTGTCTACTTCCGTCACCATGAGGCATTCAATACTACATATGACTTTAAATTCTGATTTAATTTCTGCAGCCACGTTATTCGAAGCTTCAAGTCATCAAGCAATTTTACCCTTTATTGCTTCCAAATAGGAAATGGGAAATATGGTGTCTTTGTATGCTAAGTCTTAACAAGGATTTGTTCATTTGTCTTATTGACCTGCTTTCTCTATTGAAATATTTGGCCTATACGCCTTCTCAAAATATCACTTGTGCTATTTAGCATCTTGATTGCTTAAATGAGAGGAAATTGAGCAATCTATTCATCTTTACTTGATGCTTTGAGGCTCAGGGCCTTTTTGGGAAAAAAACTAAATTATTGATGACTAACTGGCTAAGTCAAAGATAGGATGAGAACGATTGCAACATCTTTGTAAAAACAGTACCAAACGTTGTACCACTTTCATCACTCTGCCGTTCTTACATTCATTTTTATTCCATGAAAAAATATGACTGTATTACATCTTCTAATATTCACAATATCCGCACACATTTAGATAAATCAGCTTTTGACATCGGTTGGCAGCCTATCATTTTCTTATAGCTTGGCATAATTCCCTTGTCAATCTGTTGGAAAGTACCCGACATCCTCCACTTATCAACTTATTCATGTCATGTTCACATATATTTAAAGGACCTTCATTGAATTTTCCACCAACCAGGAATAAGTGTCATAATTTGCTTGCACTTTGCAAGCTGTATAATGCCAATTTGGATTACATCCTCCATTTAGTGGCCATGTGTGCTGCAAGGGTCGATACTGGCGTCAGAAGCGACCAGCTATGACATGTTGAGAGGTTTTCAATAGTGATAGTTGAACAAAATGTTGCTTAATACAAGCTTAACAGTTTAATACTCCTAATATTGTCATATGGCAGTTTATCCTTTCTGTAAGTATTGTTTCAACCTAACTAGATATGCCAAAGCATGGGACAACCGGTTCAAAGACATCTGCTCTGGGAATTGTGATAGATTTGATTCGTTTATGGCGACCATTGCAGGAATATTTAAAGGGCCATACCACGTGATCAATCATTGCTGCCCTAGTGACTACGAGGATGCTGTTAATCCAGGATTACATTCCCTACAATGAACAGATGGTGTATCCACTGCACATGCCGCCTGTATATAATGATCCAGCAAATATTTCCCCCTGGTAATCTATTGTTTGATGGGTTCATGTTGAATGTGATGGTCAATTCAAGACCGGGCAGTGTACATAAGCATTTTCCTTGGGGGGGATATCTCCACTGCTTATTGACACAACACTTTAGGTAGTCACCATTAACTGACTATAGTGTGTTTTTATGCGCTAAGCATTGATACAACTTCTATGATGGACCTCCTACTGGCGATAAAACGAATTTCACGTTCAACTTTGTGCTACGAAATTTACAACGTGGACCCCATTATCTAAACACATACACATATCGCCTGGTTATCGCCCATGCCTTTATTGCTTTTGACATCGACAGATTTGATAACCATATCTTACATCCCCATCCCGTTTGTCTGTCATGTATCTATACCTGACATAATTACACACAAACAACCTATGTCTGACAGGTGTACCTTCCTTTATAAATAAGGTAAACCTGACATACATAGGTCACACAAAGCACACAAAATCACTCGACTATAACTTGCACGCGCCTGTCTAGTGTCAAACATAAACTATATCACTCCATTGGATGCTTATAGTGAAGCATTGACGCGAACACTCCATCCACCTGTTAACGACACTAACAGCTCCATCGCACTGAATTAACGTCTGTTTCGCAGAACGATTTACAATTCACCAATGGTGTGCGTTGATATGCTCTTGCATAATATATTTCTATGAAGAGACACTAACATTATGCTCCTGTAACCCTTTTATTCCTCGTGTGGCCATCTTTTAATACAAAACTTCCTGATTGAAATTTCATCCCCTCACGAGACCATATCAATGATAACATCATAATGCTTCTTGAGTTAGTAGGCGAACGGGTACATATCACAGGGTGAAAGTCTAACCTTATTACTATGGTCATGCTAATTACCATATGTTATGCTTCGTTATGGACAAACCCAAGGACTTCATTCATTGAATACATTGATAAATCGCAAACATCATGCTGAACATTCATAGAATACATTGATATATCACAAACATAATGCTGAACATTCATAGAATACATTGATATATCACAAACATAATGCTCATCATTCATAGAATACATTGATATATCACAAACATCATGCTCATCATTCATAGAATACATTGATATATCACAAACATCATGCTACACATTCATAGAATACATTGATATATCACAAACATCATGCTACACATTCATAGAATACATTGATATATCACAAACATCATGCTGAACATTCATTCATAGAATACATTGATATATCACAAACATAATGCTCATCATTCATAGAATACATTGATATATCACAAACATCATGCTCATCATTCATAGAATACATTGATATATCACAAACATCATGCTCATCATTCATAGAATACATTTATAAGTCACAAACACCATGCTCAACATTCATAGAATACATTGATATATCACAAACATCATGCTCAACATTGCAACAAATTCTAATCATGCCATTGCGCCTGCGCCTCATTCACCTAACAAAAACATATTGGTCCTTTTTCACTATTCGCATTATAGGTCAATTATTTAATCCACTATAAGTTGTTAGTTGTCTCCAGCATTAGCAGTCATTAGTTGCAAGTGACTTCCTCGTAACTCTGTACTTTTGGACGCCTCTTGCTCATAAACGTTCTGTTGCTATTGCTTGTTGTCTTTTGATCTGTTTAAACCATGTGCTGATTTCAGTCCCCTTTCCTGCTTCAAAAACAAATGCACTTAATTCAGTTATAATGGTAACGATGCATCATAAACATCATGCTTACAATTTCAAGCAAAGCCAAAGCTAGCCATAACGCCTCCGTCCTTAACTTCGAATCATTCACCAAACAAAAAACTAATTTGTTCTTTGTATTTCATTCATTCCGGTAAATACATAAAGCCCAAAAACAAACACCTGTCATTTATTTAATGCATAGAAAATGGCTGTTTGTCTCTACAAGTTTTCACCAGCATCAGCAATCATTAGTTGCAGGTGTTTCTGTGTTTTAGGTTGCCTCCTGCTCGTTCATCTGCCATTGCTTGTCGCCTTTCGATTTGTAATTACCCCCTTTCTTCTTCTTGTCCTGATTTCAGTCCTGTTTCCATCATTGATGGGCTCCTTGTGTCGTAGTAATAACCACACACGCACATTACTCTGATGAGACATTGGTGTGCATACTGGGGTATAGATGCTTCTAAATGCCAGCATTCCACGCATTCATCACGGCGTGGTATTGTTACAGAGTATATGCCGCTGTCTCTGATGCGTTGAGCGACTGCGTGTGATTACCATACTAACCGATGCTAGCAAAACTCTATACTGTGGTGCAGCTTACACAACTCGTTTGGGAATGGCACCGCCTTTTGTGTATCTTTGTTTTGTGGGGCAGGTCAGTAAATCTAATGGGTCTCCACACAATCCGCCCTAGCTGCCTACGGATAATGCTCAGTTCGTAGAGAGACAGAAGTGGACGACTAGTGACTAAACAGTGGGGTCGCCAGGTTAATCAAGACTAGTTGCTATGCTGGGGAGATTCCACTCGTTTATGTTAGAGTGCGGTGCACACGCTGCGTTGGGGTGAGGGTGGTGGCGCTTGCCGTGTTGAACGACCTGCATATGTCTCGGTAGAAATGCTAGAACATTGTTTATGTGAGACCATTTCGCATTGTTCATCAGTGTAAGACTTAATACACGCTCATTTGAAACTGCGCATTCATATGGCTTCTGACCAGCCTCATGCCATACTTCTGATGAGCGTCCATCTTCGCCACGTAATAAATGTCATTCTTTCCTTCGCAATAGGCGCCATTGTACACCACACAGCAAGTATTATCCACAAGAGCCACATAATAAGTTCAGTTATTTCCCTCACAATAAGCACCATTCCACACCATACTATAGTGCCCTTCTTTTTGTCGTAATAAGCGCCCAGGCATGTTTGCTAATAAGCGTCATTCTTTCCCTCACAATAAGCGCCATTCTACATCCAGACTCGCGAACGCGGATAGACACATCGTGTCAGAAGCATCAATATTCTTTTATTATTATTTTCTGAATTTCGAATTCCTAACAGACACCTGTTCATCATTTCCTAGCGACACATCATATTTAATTGCAAGGAGCTTCTCGGACCTATCTTGACAACTTCAGTTGTGTTTGTGTATCACTGGCCCCTTTTTAAAGTTTATTCTGTGTCTATAATAGCCCAGAAAATCCTCCCAATGTAGAACATATACTGGCCGAGCTGGCTATTGTTTCATCGCCTGTTCGTTTATCTCCATTTTAACACAAACTTACCTGGAGTCATTGCATGGCGATTACATCATGGCGTGTAGCTTCTTCCAACGTCCATAACGGTATGTTTTCATTGTATTGACAAATGATGTCAGCGGTCAGAGGTCAATACAACATTTACAAAAACAGCAAGCTCGTAGTTGGTAAATAAACAAAGGCCACTTAGAGCGATCATATAATGTTAAGGCTCTGTGCATGGCGACAAGAGCAGAACATCAAACAGGGGTTATCGGAACTTGGAGGTAGGCCTATTGCCTTAAGCAGGGGGATCGGTGGAGGGTCATTCGAAAAAGACATATGTCCTAACCAGCCACTGTACCTATCTTTCATAATAACAAGTAAATAACCGTGCCGAGATTTCCGCATCAATAGTTTTATTTATGTTGCGCCTTACATTCGGCTTTATGCCGTACAAGCCTCCTTTGACTCTAGTAAGCATCGTTTGACAGCTTTTCATGCTCCCTGTGCTTGCTGTGATTTTGTGGCCGAGTCAGCTGATAGGAAGGGCTGGCCATCTGACACTTATTCACTTACCCAGGCCATGCGTCAGGCGTAATAGATGGATTTCTATAAATTGTTTACCATCTAATGTATTTGTGCAGAGGAAAATAATTTGCTCGCACTTCGCAAGCTTGGAAATACCCATTTGGATTGCATACCTGCATTTAGCGGCCATAAATGCTGCACAAGCCTTTACCGCAGCCCGCTATGGCATGCCAAGAGATTGTCAATTTGATAAATTCTCTGTTCAAAGCGCTAGCGCATCAAGGCGAACTGTGCAGCCACTCTGCTATAATTGAATAGTAATTAAATTAATGCACCTCTTAATACATCACTCTAACAGGCACGCATGCAAATGCGAGTTGCCAGTTACGATGCGCGAACGACATTATAGCATTTCGAGTTGTGACATATCGCATTTATCCATCAGGCGCTGACTGTCAGTTTGTTGATAAATTGTACTCGTAATAATCTTTCTTCTCGTTTTTTTTAACCTACTTTTTTAAGGCATTGTTGTGGTATAACAACACAGCGATACATCACAAGCGTGGAGCAACCAGTACAAAAGACACTGCTCTGGGAATTGTGAGATATGTTACTTTTATAACGGCTACTGAAGGAATATTTAATCGGTCAGACTACGCAATCAATCAATGTTTACTTTGAAACTGCATTGAATAGCTTTATCTGGGATCGCTGATTGTCCCTGCCTTAGACGGTTGATGGTTCGACCACAACCCGCTTATCATCCGTCGAATACAATGTATCCTATCTATATAACATAGAATCGAAATCTTCATTGATGTTCTGTGTAACGTTGTCATGTGGGTTCAAAACTACGGAAAATAATCAAGTTACACATGTGGACCACATTAACTGACTTTCAATGAGCTTCCATATTCAACGAAGATTTAATGACGTTTTTTCTGAGCAGGGAGCGTGACTCAGCATGCTGTTCTCAATGTTTCATAAACCAAATGTGTATACAGATATAGGTTACGATATTATAGGTCTGTTGGAATGTGCATCTCCCTGAAATACACTATATTTGCTGTGAATTATGACGTCAGTTTCACTGCGCGACAAAAACGTGCATTTGTCTATTACTAGTTCATTTTTGCACAGACGTTAAAAGATGCTTACAGATGCTTACAGACGCAAGCAAACGCTAACAGATTCTAACAGACGCTTGCAGACGCTGAGATATGCTTACAGACGCAAACAGATGTTAATAGATGCTGGCAGACGCTTTCCGATGCTTGCAGACGCAAACAAGATGCTAACAGACGCTAATTTATGCTTGCAGATGCTAATATATGCTTACATTAAAACGCTAACACATGTTTGCAGACGCTACCAGAAGCTTTTCATAATATGTCGCCCGTGTGTTACTTTCACATAAATACATTTGGTTACCATTTCATACACTCTCATCGCGTCTGCCTGGCATGTCTGTGTAAGCAACCAGCTTTATCTCCGATTTAATGTGAAGCCATACGGTATGTTCCTCTGCGTCAGCGCTATGACCATACTAACTAGAGCGCACTCGAATGCTACCTTATTCGACTGCGTACGCAAATAGTCACTACTTTGTACCCATTTACTTTCCGGTCACTTACGTCGAACAGAATGGTCACGCTAACCAAATATTATCTCCAAACTACACCTGTTTAGTGCAGTGCATGTTATATTCTATGCCCGCATTATAGAGACGTTTAGATTCTTGTATGTGTTTGCACTGCCATCTTCTAATGAGCATTTCTATCCATCGTATGACCATTCTGTACCTCTCAAAACGTGAGTCACGCCTACGAAACACAAACCTGGGGTTGATCCACTACAACTCAGACTAACCTGGATCGACTGGTACGGAGATTAAACTGCGGCTTGTCGCAATAGGCTCTCCATTTGGCTTGCTATGAGTGATTTACAGTGATATCTCTTGGTCCACCTGAATATATGTAATTCCCAAAACTTGAAAATTATAAATCTCAGCAATTGTTTCCACACTTAAGTCTCATCCGACCTACTTTAAGTGTCGTTATAGTTAATAAGCCCAGCGCGCCGCGTGGCAAGGAGCCTCCGTGTAACCCGCCGTATGATGACACCTTTCTTATCGCTAAGCTGGCTCTTGCTTCACTCCTCAGTCCTTGTTGTCATCTCCAAGCCTGGATGGCCAACACCCCGAGCAGCATGAACGGATGATAAAGTCTTTCCATGACACGCCTCGCCATTAAATCCATGTACATAGCAAGCAGCGTTAAGACGTCTGATGTGAGATTTGTGACGGATATGTTTCTTTCATTGTCTACATAAATCAGAATGCTGTCAGGAAGCTACTTATCCGGGATCGGCCTCAGCGGTTTAGCCACAAATACCACCCATCCATTACCTCGGCCACGATGAGCAATTGGAGTCCAGGAAAAACAGCTTGTACTACTGCATATCCTGTTGGTTTATCTGTACTATAGACGCAGCAAGCATTGATATGCCCCTGCCAGACTGGTGCTCGATGGAAGACGTCACATATAGGCGGGATGGTTCGTTCACTGCTTAAGGCAGCTTTGTTTGTTGTCTTTGGTTGCAGCTATATAGCTTGCCCTTCTGAGATTGCTAAACAGGACTTGTTTAAGGTGGGAGCTACATGTCTCAATGTCACATAAAGGGAAGCATACAAAGCGGGAATTCAAAATATCATTAATGCTACAGAGTCGGTACTCAGTAGGCGATAGCACATTCGATGCGCTTTTCATTATTGTCATCATTCCAGGCATTGGAAGGCATCCTTGTCGGGTTGCCATAAGCTGATTAGTTGAGACATCATCGTCATTAGTGGTTCATATCGGTCCACTTGTCAGAGCTACTGTACTCATCCGTTGTTGATGAAATCACTCGAAGCTGATGTTTTATTTCATATCATCTGTAACGCTATTCTAGTCAACCTTATTTGAATTATTTAAAGACGTATGTTAAGATGGTCAGTTATGTAATTTCCCAGTTCATGGTACAAAAGCTAGAACATTATAATTAAACAGCTGTTTACTTACTGAACCCTTTAGTATCTCTTCCCTTTTTGCTTTTACCGAATCATGTTTCTTTTAGGCAGCACGCATATTGTTAATTATTGCGGTCATAGTTATTTTTATCCTCACTGTTTTCTATCATTTCTGTAAGTATTGTTTAAACCTTAAAAGATATGAATTTAGCCAAACCATGGGACAACCGGTTCAAAGACATCTGCTCTAGGAATTGTGATAAATATGTCTCGTTAAAGGTGACCATTGATGGAATATTTAAAGGGTCATACCACGTGATCAATCTACGATGAATCTGTTTATTAGGGAATACATTACCTACAAGGTAAAACCCTTAATGAACCACGATTGACGCCTTTGGAAATCCAGCAAATATTTCAGTATGGTTTGATTGGTGCATGCTATAGGTGATTGTTGAAGGTGATTGCTGATATAGGAACGGTTCCTGTGGGTATATATAGGTATTTCCCCTTGGAGAATAGTTCAACTATTAATAAACATAACACTTCAACTTGGCATCGTTCAGTGACTACAATGTGTTTAATCCATTAAGCAGTTATACAGCATTTATTATGTGCCCCTCTCCGGGTCCGGGAGTAGAATAGTCCCACTGGCTCCTTCTGTATGTCGTAAGAGGCGACTAATAGGGGGCAACCTGTTGGCCGTGGGTTGCAACTTGTGTCCGTGGGCAATGGGATTTTGGTGATTGAGCAGAGTGGTCCTTGTGAGGGCCATATCTACAACACACCACGTTTGCCCGGATTTCACCTAGACAAGCGGCTGGAATAGCCTGGCTCTGTCGATCAGCTAGTGGTGACATGCCCGAGGACAGTCGTTTGCATTTGCATCTTTTTCGCCGCCTTTTTCTAGTTAATCTTCATCATTATCGATTTCCCTTTTCCCCTTTATCCTAGAAGGCTAGTGCTTAATCAGGTCAAAGTTATCTATTCCCCTTTATCCTAGAAGGCTAGTGCTTAATCAGGTCAAAGTTATCTATTCCCCTTTATCCTAGAAGGCTAGTGCTTAATCAGGTCAAAGTTATCTATTCCCCTTTGAAGAGACCATATAACACATGATTGTTGGTGTGTACTCACTTACTTACTTACTTCTATGATGAGCATCCATACATAATTGCTAGGATCTCATTGTACATTGTACTAGGATCTCATTGTTTCGTTCTGTCACCATGTGGCCTGTGAACCACTAGTGTCAAGGCCATCGTGTGTCTTCCAAGCAGCGATGCTGTGAACACTTCGCTTGTTCTGTTCTGTTGTGACGAGGAGTGTGTTTTCACGACTGTTTGAGTGAGCCGGAACCTTTTACTGTGCATTAGATTGATGTGCAATCGTAATCTTTCAGGTTCTAAACCTTAAGACTATGACAGGATAGCATCGCAATACTGCAATACTGTATGCTGTTATGCACTTTAAACAAGAGTTTTGTTTTGTGGGACAGGTCAGCAATCAAAACTAGCTGCCTACGTATAATGCTCAGTTAGTACAGGAGTGTGAGAACGACTAATGACAAACTACAGGGGTCGCCAGGTTAATCAAGACTAGTAGCTTCTCAAGGGAGATAACACATGTTTCTGTTCTTGTGTCGTGCACACGCTGCAGGGTTAGTGAGGGGTAGGGGCTAGCAGTGATGAATGACATGCAAAGGTCTCAGCGACAATACTGGAATATTGCTTGTGTAAGGCATTGTTCCTAATTATTAGACGTTCATAAGAACCTAATGTGAATCTGCACATACCATACTTCCAATGGCCAGTCTCATTCAATACTCCTAATGGCCATTCACAAATGCAACACATTGTCTTTAGTGCCACTTTGCACCGCCTAATAAGCGCCATTGCATGCCTTACTCCTAGCGACTTACTATAAGAGCCATTGTTTACCGCACAATAAATGTTCTTCTCCCCCTCACAATAAGCGCCATTCTTCCCCTCACAATAAGCGCCATTCTCCCCCTCACAATAAGCGTCATTCTTCCCCTCACAATAAGCGTCATTCTTCCCCTCACAATAAGCGTCATTCTTCCCCTCACAATAAGCGCCATTCCCCCCCCCACAATAAGCGTCATTCTTCCCCTCACAATAAGCGACATTCTTCCCCTCACAATAAGCGTCATTCTTCCCCTCACAATAGGCGACATTCTCAACCACAGAATAAGCGCCATTTTTTCCCTCACAATAAGCGACATTCTTCCCCTCACAATAAGCGTCATTCTTCCCCTCACAATAGGCGACATTCTCAACCACAGAATAAGCGCCATTCTTCCCCTCACAATAAGCGCTATTCTTCCCCTCACAATAAGCGTCATTCTTCCCCTCACAATAAGCGCCATTCTTCCCCTCACAAAAAGCCTCATTCGTCCCCTCACAATAGGCGACATTCTCAACCACAGAATAAGCGCCATTCTTCCCCTCACAATAAGCGCCATTCTTCCCCTCACAATAAGCGCTATTCTTCCCCTCACAATAAGCGCCATTCTTCCCCTCACAAAAAGCCTCATTCTTCCCCTCACAATAAGCGCCATTCTTCCCCTTGCAATAAGCGACATTCTCAACCACAGAATAACGCCATTCTTCCCCTCACAATAAGCGCCATTCTTCCCCTTACAATAAGCGACATTCTTCCCCTCACAATAAGCGTCATTCTTCCCCTCACAAAAAGCGCCATTCTTCCACTTACAATAAGCGACATTCTTCTATGCCTTACTGCATCTTTTCGTATCTCCACCAAAAAGAAGGAGGATTTTTTTCATTCTTGCCACACAAAACACAGTTACAGAATTATTTCCATAGAAGCTGTTTGCATTTATCACTCAGTACCAAAGGCAAATGTGTTTCATTCAACAAGCTACTTATCGGGGGAAATAGATCATACAGTGCTACAACTCCGCTCATCCCGAGAAAAAGCCTAACAATCCTACCAATCAGTCGCACATGCGCTAAATAGCTGTGGGGGCGGGGCTATACAACGGCATTGACTATATCTACCTTGCTACCGTATCTACCTGGCTACCATATCTACTTTTCTACCATATCTACCTTGCTACCGTATCTACCTTGCTACCATATCTACTTATCTACCATATCTACCGTGTTACCGTATCTACCTTGCTACCGTATCTACCTTGCTACCGTATCTACCTTGCTACCATATCTACCTTGATACCGTATCTACCTTGCTACCGTATCTACCTTGCTACTATATCTACCTTCCTACCGTATCTTATTTGAAGAACAGCAAATGAATAAATAGCAGGGCAAAGATTTCCATGTAAAATGTATTTATTCATGTTGCACCTTACATTGGGTTTTATTCCGTCAACAGAGAGAAATGTGTACTTCTTTATCACTTTATTCTATCTTCAATATTCTACTCCAACAAGACACAGTTTATGCATCGGTTGACAGTTTTGCTTACTTCCGTGCTCGGAACAAATGACAGGCAATACTAGACATCCACCACTTATTCACTTATTCATGCCATATTTATGCAAATTAGTTCCATGAATTGCTTACCAACTGATGTATTTGTGCCGGCTGCATCAGAAAGGAAAAGAATTTGCTCGCACTTAGCAAGCTTGAAAATACCAATTTGAATTGCATACCTCCATTTAGCGGCCATAAATGCTGATCGAGCCTTCACTGTCGTCAGAAGCAGTCCACTATAGAATGCCAAGAGATTGTCAATTTGATAAATTCCCTGTTCAAAGCGCTAGAGCATAAAAGCGAACAGAGCAGTCACTCTGCTATAATTGAATGGTGGTTAAACAAACCATTAAATGCATTATGGCACTCAATGCGAGTTATGCTGCACGAACGACATTATAGCATTTCGAGTTGTGACATATCGCATTTATCCATCACCGACTTAGCTGTAGCGAAGGCGCTGACTGTCAGTTTGTTGATAAATTGTACTCGTAATAATCTTTCTTCTCGTTTTGTTTATCTACTTAATAAGGCATTGTTGTGGTATAACAAGACAGCGATACAAACGAGGAGCAACCATTACAAAAGACACCTGCTCTGGGAATCGTGATAGATATGTTAGTTCTGTAGTGGTTATTAAAGGAATATTTAAGCGGTCAGACTTCGCAATCAATCAATGTTTAGCAAGGAACTACCGTGAATCGCTTTATCCGTGATCATCGACCGTCCCTGCATTGGGCGGTAGGTAATTCAACCGCAGATCGTTTATGCAATCTGATTATACATTTCTCTTCTTCCGCTGTTTTTATTTTCATTATTGCGTTCTTTTAACATGTTTACAATAATTTTCATTTGTTTAGTGGTGGAAAACACGTGAAATTGTCTATGACTCGTTTCAACACAGACGCAAACAGCTGCTTACAGATGCTTACGGTTTACACCCATTTGTCAAATTGATTGCTTCTCACATTGTCAAGTTTGGTCACTATTTCATGCGCTCTAATGGCGTCTGTCTTGTATGTCTGTGATGAGATGTGGAAGAACTTGATGTCTGTAAAAATGTTGCCTCTAGGGCTATGCGTCTAATATACTAGCGATATCGTGCTGTAATACAACGCGACGTACAGCACAATGCACCTACGCTTGCTCACTCACGCGCGTTCACAAATAGTCCCTCCTAGGACTAAGCAACCATTGACTATCAGAGGTGTCCACACGCTTACACTTCCATCAAACAGATCTAAAATGTATCTTCAAAAAACACCTGTACAGTGTAGTGAGTAACATATCCCCCACATTAAAGAGACTGCTCAGGCCCCCCAATTCTTTTATGTGTTTTTACAGCCACCTTCAACTACGCATTTCCTTCCATTGTATGAGCATTCCCTAGCTTATTATGCGCATTTCACTCCAATCAAGTCCACGCGAGTCATGTCTTCGCTACACAAAACCGTTGTTACACTTCTAAAGTCAGACTGACCATGACATGAGTCGTGATCGAATGGGAAGCAAATGTAACAGCGGCTTGTAGCAAAATGCTCTTCATTTGGCTTGCTAGGAGGGAAAGATTTCTCAACCATCTGTTGTAATTACACAAATTACTAAATTAATCACATAAATCGCTTGCTACATATGTACCTTCAAAGCCAATGTGACGTTATTTGACTGTATCTGTCCTCAGTAGAGGTTATATCAAGTGATCCATTGGGTGAGTAGAGGTCATATCAAGTGATCCATTGGGTGAGTAGAGGTCATATCAAGTGATCTATTTGGTGAGTAGAGGTCATATCAAGTGATCCATTGGGTGGTGGGTTGATAACGAGGCATATCAAGTTCATTGGGTGAGTAGAGGTCATATCGCTATATACAGTCATAAATGATCGACTCATTCAAGTTTCATTGGGTGAGTAGAGTTTATCCTGGCGAGTAGAGGTTTGATGATCCATTGAATGATGTTTACCTGCTTTGATGACATTGAATGATACTATCGCATCCGTGAGCAATATGAATAAAAGTCTGTCATCTATTTCGCAATATTTGTTTTTTCTGTGCACTTTGAATACGATGAATAGTCGATAAATGTTCATGATCGTAATCAACTCGAGATGCCTATATTTGAGGTTCACCTCGTGCTTAGAAGCTTCCTGTTATCTACCTCATTGTTCACATCACGCGTCCTCGATTCATCCCTCACCCCGTACTTTATATTCCTTGGCTAAAGTCTCCCCCGTCCTGTTTTATGCGTCGTTGTGGCAATTACGCTCATCCCAGCGAGTCGAGGAGCCTGGGTGAAATATTACGACCCTCCCCAATAGCCCGCACTTACGTCATAACCCGCCGTATGATAACATTTTTCTTATCAATAAGCTGACTCTTGTTTTAATGCCAATTCCCGAGCAATATGAATGGATGATAAAGTCTTTTCTTGACAGGCCTCGCCTTCAACCCATGAACATAGCAAGCAGCATGATGACGTCTGATGTGAGATTTGTGACGGATATGCTTGTTTTATTGTCGACATAAATCAGAATGCTGTCAGGAAGCTACATATCCGGGATCGGCCTCAGCCGATGGTTGGCGGTTAAGCCACAAATACCACCCATCCATTACCTCGGCCATGATGAGCAATTGGAGAGCATGAAAAAATCGTTTGTACAACTGCGTATTCTGTTGGATAAGCTGGATGAGAGACGCACCAAGCGGTGTTTTCCAGGATGTTCCATTGTTAATATTTCCTAGCCAGACTGGTGCTCAGCAGGAGAAGCCACAAGTGAACCCTGATGTAACTTTTGTACATCTGCAATTAAACTAAGCATTATACAACGGTTCGGATAGAGCAGGATTCAACAGAATCTCGCGCCTTTAGAATCTGTAGCCTAATCGAGGTTTGTCGACTTAACTTTGAAACTGTTAGGCCCGTCATTTGCAAATCCCTAATTGTCCCCACTCACTGTTATAAGACTCCCATGGTGTGTGTGCTGTCTGATGACTTACTCAGAATAAAGGCATTCAATGTTATGTCATGGAAGGTCCTAGACGACTTCTCATGTTGTTTTGATGTATATATGCTCCCGCGGTAAGCTAGCAGCTCAAATAATCTAGAATGCATGACCTATTCCGTTATTAACAATGACCACAGATGTGTACTTGGATAATTCATCTGTTCATACCATGCATATTCTATTGACTTAAACGCACTAGCCTCGTTTCCCAGAGCATCGAATATTCTCCTTTTTGTTGATGCGCATTACATATTTATGATCTTGATTGCAACTGTTTTAAATAAAAACCATTCAGAGCCTGTATTACACGTGGGTATTTACCATCATTGCGCTCGATGTGATTAACGATTAGAGTCTTGATTCAGTGTCTAGGTGTCTGGATTCATTGTCTGTGTGTCATGATTCTGTGTCTGGGTGTTTGGATTCAGTGTCTGAGTGTCTGGATTCAGCGTCTGGGTGTCTGGATTCAGTGTCTGGGTGTCTGGATTCAGTGTTTGAGTGTCTGGATTCGGTGTCTGAGTGTCTGGATTCAGTGTCTGAGTGTCTGGATTCAGTGTCTGGGTGTCTGGATTCAGTGTCTGGGTCTGGATTCATTGTCTAAGTATGTCTGGATTCAGTGTCTGAGTGTCTGGATTCAGTGTTTGAGTGTCTAGATTCAGTGTCTGAGTGTCTGGATTCAGTGTCTGTGTGTCTGGATTCAGTGTCTGGGTGTCTGGATTCAGTGTCTGAATGTCTGGATTCAGTGTCTGGGTGTCTAGATTCAGTATCTGGATTCATTGTCTGTGTGTCTGGATTCAGTGTCTGGGTGTCTGGATTCAGTGTCTGGGTGTCTGGATTCAGTGTCTGGGTGTCTGGATTCAGTGCCTGGGGGTCTGGATTCAGTGTCTGGGTGTCTGGATTCAGTGCCTGGGTGTCTGGATTCAGTGTCTGGGTGTCTGGATTCAGTGTCTGGGTGTCTGGATTCAGTGCCTGGGTGTCTGGATTCAGTGCCTGGGTGTCTGGATTCAGTGCCTGGGTGTACTGATTCAGTGTTTGGGTGTCTGGATTCAGTGTCTGGGTGTCTGGATTCAGTGTCTGGGTGTCTGGATTCAGTGCCTGGGTGTCTGGATTCACTGTCTGGGTGTTTAGATTCAGTGACTCGGTGTCCCTAGACGATGTATTAGTTAGAACGTGTTCGGCGTCTTCCATTTGTTCACTTATTTATGCCGTGTTTAGGAATACTTAAGTACTTTCATTAAAATGTTCACCATCCCATAAAAAACTAATCATTTCCTGTAATAAATTGCTTGCGCCTTACAAGCTGTTAACTACCACTTTGCCCTTTACTGGCGTTCGGAGCAGCCAGCTGGGCATTTAGAGAGGTTGTCGAATTAATAATTTCCCAGCTCAAGCAATAGCGCCTTAACCATAAACCATACAGGCATTCATTGAAAAGAAAACAATACGTAGTGCGCTGTGTGATGTTTCTTCAATTCATTCTTTAAACAAAGTAAGTTACTTTCCGGCAACATGCTCAATCGTGTAACACTCCTACTAGTGCTACTAGTGTCACATGGCGTGTCTCCCAGTTTACCGACAGTTTCGTTGAATATTGTTCCTGTAGTTATATGCATCTTCGCTATTTGGCTTCTTTTCTGTTAGCATGGTGTTAACCTAACAGAGGAACCGCTGCGAAGGACATCTGCTCTGGGAATTGTGATCGATATGTTCCGTTTATGGCAGCTATTGCCGGATTATTTAAACGGCCATTTCATGCGATCAATCAAATTTCAGCTAGAAGCTATCATTTATACTGTTAATTCGGGATTACCTTTGCACTGCAAAAGCCGTCCGTACATATTGATTCGTAACCGTCGTCGTTGCAAATCAAGCAAATGTTTCCGGATGGTTAACCTAGCTGTTTGATGGGCGAAGAACGGTTACTTTGAGTGTATATAAGCACCCCCTGTTGGTGGATATTTCCGCTGTTTATAGACACAACCCTTGACTACGTTCAGGGACTACAATGGATTTTTGTAATCTAAGCATTAATACAACTTCTATGCTGGGCTTCTTACCTCGGCTCCACACGTGATTTTAGTTTCAACATTATGCTACGATATCCGTTACTTCTATCTGAGAATTTTAAAACATGGACCGTATTATCTATTCATGTTTATTTCAATATGTGAACTGGGAATCATTTGTGCCGTGTGCATCGTCATATACAACGATGTATCTAGTTAACGATGTTGTTAACACTACGCACATTCTGTTGTGTTGTGACGATGTTGTTAACACTACGCACATTCTGTTGTGTTGTGACGATGCTGTTAACACTACGCACATTCTGTTGTGTTGTGACGATGCTGTTAACACTACGCACATTCTGTTGTGTTGTGACGATGCTGTTAACACTACGCACATTTTGTTGTGTTGTGACGATGCTGTTAACACTACGCACATTTTGTTGTGTTGTGACGATGAGTGTATTTTGATGACTGTCGAAGTGAGCCATAATCACTTACCTTGTATTTGATGGATGCAACTTATGACCTGTGATAGGATAATGCAGTTATATGCTATAAAGCTTCGCGGGTTTACAGGTGAACTGACATGTCAGGCCGTAAGAAGATCTAATATAAACATTTGTATTTCATTTATAAAATACAATGATTATATCAAAATTCATGCTTAATGTTTCAAACGAAGCCAAAGCAAATAAAAACCAACCGTTCCTTTCTATTCCGTTTATTTCGATTAATTAGCAAGGCACAAGAACCAAAGGTCGCATTACAGGTCAATCATTTAATACATCAAAAATTGCTAATTGACTTCAAGAGCTCACACCAACATAAGTAATCACTAGTTGCAGGTGTCTCTGCCATTGCTATTTGGGGTTGATGTTTTTTTGTAATTGACCCCGTTCTTCGTCTTGTCCTGATTCCTGCACTTTAGCCTGCTTTGGCATACTACTCGTGTCATTGTAACTGACCACGCACGTACATTATCCAGATGACACATTGATGTGCATACTGTGAGATGCTTTCAAAACTCTCATCAATAACGGAGTGTTATTGTTATAATGTGTAAACCGCTTGAATCAACTTTTAACGATCACCATGTATTCAATATCTCGATTATCAAAATACTGTACACTGTTATGCACAATATATAACATGATTTGGAATGCCACCTACCTTTGTAGGGCTTTGTGAAGCAGTTGAGTAATTCTAACGGGTGTCTACACAATCAACTCTTGCTGCCTGCACGTGATGCTTAGTTCATGCAGATAAAGAAGCGAACGACTAGTGATTAACTAGAGGGGTCGCTAGGTTAATCAAGACTAGTATCTACGCTGGGGATATTCTACTCTTTTCTATTAGTGTGCCGTGCATATGCTGCAGCAGATGGGCGTGGGGTTAAGGAGGGGGTGGGAGAAGTAATGTTGGCTAGCTGTGTTGAACGACCTACATAGGTCTCGGTATAAACGCTTAAATATAACTTGTGTGACGCAATGTCGCATTGTTGCTCATTGTTAGACTAAAAAAATCATTCGAAAATGCACATTTCCTACTTCTTCTTGCCATCCTAATTCCATGATTCTAATACTACTGACCAGCCCTAATAACCGCCCATCTAATACTACTGACCAGCCCTAATAACCGCCCATCTAATACTACTGACCAGCCCTTATAACCGCCCATTTAATACCACTGACCAGCCCTAATAACCGCCCATCTAATACTACTGACCAGCCCCAATAACCGCCCATCTAATACTACTGACCAGCCCCAATAACCGCCCATCTAATACTACTGACCAGCCCTAATAACCGCCCATCTAATACTACTGACCAGCCCTAATAACCGCCCATCTAATACTACTGACCAGCCCCAATAACCGCCCCCTATGACCAGCCCTAACTAATACTACTGACCAGCCCCAATAACCGCCCATCTAATACTACTGACCAGCCCTAATAACCGCCCATCTAATACTACTGACCAGCCCTAATAACCGCCCATCTTTACCGAACAATAAGTTTCATTCTTCTTCTAACAATAATCATCTTTCCAAACCTCACAATTAGCACCCTTCTTCAACACATGGTGCATGCAATACTTCCCACCATAAACGGAATTCTAAATCACGCAATGAGCCCCCTTTTTTCGCAATAACCGCTTTTGCATGGTTTACAAAAAGTGATATTCTTCACCTCGGGATAAGTAACCCCCCCCCCCCACCCCCGCACTCGCACACACAATAAGCACCATTCCACTCCCCTATTCGTGAAGGCTGATTTACACGTCGCACCATAATCACCAATGCACTTTCTTTGCTCTTTTCGTCTTTTCGAATTTATCTCAGCCGCTCGTTCATCATATCATAGGAACACTTTAATAGCGAGAAGCTTCCAGGACCTATCTTAATTGCGTCAGTAAAATTTAATTAGTCTTGTAACACCGGTCTTTATTAACTTTGATTCTATGTCCATGATAGCCCAAACAAGTGACTGTATCAACATCTCTTCTGAAACCATATAATGGCCAAGTTAGCTGTGGTTTCGTTTGACCTCGTGATGACATCATGGCGGGAAACATCGTCTTAGGTCAATGTTTTCATTGTACAGACCCACATAGAATGATGTCAGCGGCCAGAGAACTGAATCAACCATGCCAAAGTATTCATGAAGCTGTGAGCTGGGAATTAGAAATATATGAAACGAAAGAAGAAAATATATGAGGTCTATTAACAGAGAGCTGTTAGTTAGGGATGACTTTCAGCCTCATGGTGTCATGTATAGCTGCCGCTTGGTGTCATTGTGACTGCGATGTGGTCGTGGCATGGCATGTGTCAGAAACGGTGTAGGAAGAAATGTTAGCCATTTGGCCATACTGGGGACTTGCCTGTTTGATAACAAGGTATGTTAAACTGACATATCGTGTTAAAGCTGGCAAAATAATCGATTGGAAGTATTTGCTGTTGAACAATGACATCATCCAGTGATATGATGTATTGTAATGGAAGTTATCATCATCGGCAATAAGTTGAACTCATCGATTCTACTGTTTGATGCTTATTTCGATATTTCCTTGCCATACAAAGAGGAGATTTTGTATCCTTGCCATACAAAGAGGAGATTTTGTATCCTTGCCATACAAAGAGGAGATTTTGTATCCTTGCTATACAAAGAGGGGATTTTGTATCCTTGCCATACAAAGAGGAGCTTCAGATTTGTTTCAACTGAAGCCGTTGCTTTCATCACACAATCTCAAAAGCAAATGTATTTTATTCACCACACGATCATGCAGTGATAAAACACTATTCATGCTCAGAAATACCCCAGCAACTAGCAAATATGATCGTAAGGCTGGAGGTAAGCATTATGCCTACCCGTCAGTCACATATGCGCTGTATAATGGTGATGTGGTGGGGGAGGGGTAGGGAGATATTTTTTAATATCATACATCATATCTTCTCTGCCGCTGGAACTAATTTTAGCTACAACAACGAACTAACATAGCCCAGATTACCACATCAAATATATTTATTAATGTTATGCTGTATACTCAGCTTATTCCGTCAATAATATTTTACCACTTCAGTACAATATAATCCCAACATATTTGCAAATCTGTTTCTCCATTTAGACATAGAGTAATCATGGGTTGACAGCTTGTCATGCTCTTCGTAATTCTGTGCTCGAGACAATTGTCAGGAAATGCTGGACATTCGCCACTTATTCATGCCGTGTTCACGCAATATAAAGGACTTTCCATAAATTGTTCACCATCCTAAGTATCTGTTCCGACTACATCAAAAAGGAAACTAATTTGCTTGCACTTTGCAAGCTGTAAAATACCCATTTTGATTGCATCACTCTATTTGGCGGTTATAAGTGCTTCTCGGGCCGTAACTGTCGTCAGCAGAAGCGATCTATGGCGTGCGAGAGGTGCTCAATTAGATGAACTCCCTGTTCAAAGCGCTAGTGCATAAGGGCGAACCGTGCAGCCACTCTGCTATAATTGAATGATAATTGAATTAAAGCGCCTATTAATACACTCATCCTTACAGGCACGCTATTACGTGTTATCCACTTAACCGCACTAACGACAACATAGCATTTCGACAAGCATTGTTATTGTTATTTTGTCGATATACACATCATTATCATCTTCCTTCACTGTATGTTAACCTACTTGATAAGGCATTGTTGTGGTATAACAAGACAGCGATACATCACAAGCGCGGAGCAACCAGTACAAAAGACACCTGCTCTGGGAATCGTGATAGATATGTTAGTTCTGTAGTGGTTATTAAAGGAATATTTAAGCGACCTGTACTACGCAATCAATCAATGGTTACTTAGGAACTGCTGTGGATCTTTTTATCCGGGATCAGCGACGGTCCCCGCATTGGACGGTAGGTGGTTCAACCTCAGATCGTTCATCGTCGGTCGTATGCAATGTGTCCTATCTATTTAACATTGAACAGGAATAATTTGTCTTCTTCAGCTTCTTTTGTGTTCATTGTAACGTTCTTCTTATAAGGGTTCATATAGCTATGGTACATTCTGTGACAAATCCTATGCAGACCATTTTATCTGGCTCTCCATGGGCTTCCAAATTCTTACAAGATTTGATAACATCGACCCAAAGCACGTGTGGAATTATTTCACCTCTGAGTGGGGTGAGTGACTCGAATCAACTCGGGTCAAATAAGTTTCACTTCTCACGTGTTGATACACGCTGCAACTGGCTCTAGGCTGTCTGAGGGCATGGACTAATTAACTGCGCCATATCCTACACATTTAATAATAGACCATAGGTGTAAACTGAAACAGGCTCCGAGTTTCTGTGTCTTTCGAAAGTGCATATTCCTGAAATAGATTATGTTTACAATAATGTAGTTGGTTTAGTGGTGGAAAACACGTGAATTTGTCTATGACTCGTTTTAGCACAGACGCTAGCAGATCATTACAGACACTTATAGATGCTGACAGACACTAACAGATGCTTACAGACACTAACATGAAAGATGCTAACATATGCTTAGGGACGCTAGAAGATGCTGACAGACGCTTCCCACAGAGAAAATAATTGTTCACACCTCGCATTCTCGTTTTATCCCTCACAGCATACATCTGTATACGTCGCTTTAGTTATTAAGCCCACCACACAGCAGGTCAAGGAGCCTCATCGAACATTACGCCCCGCCCCAAATAGCCCGCCCTTGTGTCTTAAACCGCCCTATGATGACACCTTTCTTATAGCTAAGCTGGCTCTTGCTTAATTGCTCAGTCATGGTTGTCGTTTCCAAGTCTTTGCCGGACATCGTAAACTATTGATAAAGTCTTTTCATGACAGGCCTCGCCTTCAACCCATGAACATAGCAAGCAGCATGATGACGTCTGATGTGAGATTTGTGACGGATATGCTTGTTTTATTGTCGACATAAATCAGAATGCTGTCAGGTAGCTACTTATCCGGGATCGGCCTCAGCCGATGGTTGGCGGTTAAGCCACAAATACCACCCATCCATTAGCTCGGCCATGATGAGCAATTGTACAACTGCATATTCTGTTGGATAAGCTGGATGATAGACGCAACAAGCGGTGTTAACCATAATGTCCTTGGAGGCTATACCCCAGTCAGACTGGTGCTCGCTGGAAGGGGGCGGGTATATGCGGGGTAGTGATGGTATGTGGCTTGAGGCTGCTTTGTTTTTGGCATTTTGATCCAAATTGTGTCGATCTAGTCAGCTTGTCCACGAACTAATCAAACCGAGCATGCTTATGGTCCAAAGGGTTGCGATGTCAGATAAAAAAAACGCGCGCAAATACAAGTGATGCTTCCTGTTCCTCCTCGATTGGCGATAGCAAATGCAAGGTGCTTATCATCATTTCCACTTGAGTGTTATTGCTATAATTATATCGATAGAACACATCCTGGTGCAGTTCACGTTCCACCATCTTAATTGGTCGGAGTTGAGGATGATTGATAGAAGATTGTGGGAGATGAATTGGCGATTCCAGCTATCTATTCAGGGGCGGCCGTATCATTGTCAGTAGATTTTTATCATTGTACATCTGCCGCGGGCGGAAATGAATCGGTTAGTAACTAGCGATACATTTCCGCGTGACCATAAAATCAGGCTGGCTGGATATTACCTCACATCAACACATTCACTTCAATGTAATTCCAGATGCGTTGCATCTGACCGTGTTCGTGGAGCAATGGCGCCGAGTATGCTGATTCGTGATGTTTGTCTAGCATAATATAAGATTAAGGTCGAATTTACAACATTCCGTCGATCAAATGACCAACTTAGCCGGATGCGGCCACCAGCAGTCTTCATGTTGTACGCAATTAATTTCCCCGTTTTCGCATTAATCTTTGCGAATATGCTTCGAGCTAACAACCAGTCTTGAATTCAACCAACCCGCGCTTCAATGAAATCATCCCTGTTGTTTCATACAGTTTTACGCTTATGCAGCCTAGCCAATTTGTCTCTGGCGTGTTATGTTATTGCTCGGCAAATAGCGGCGCTCGTTTCCTTTCATGTTTTCTTTGCTTTGTCAGCATTCGATGTTGTTTGCTGGTTTGCCAATAGCGTCAGAGAGATGTGTAGTTATTAAGCAGTTTTACTGTTTTGGGATCCCCATGCTATAAGCAAACAAAGTAAGAGTATTGCCCCAATCATGCCGGAAGCAAAACAAAATAGCCGCGCGCCACGAGCGCTTTATACTGAATCATTGATGGCTATTGTAGTGTTCGTTTGGTTGGCGCATTCCTCTAACACGCAGTCCAGACCTCTCACTGTTATCTCCACTTAAGTCCGCTTAGTCCACTCACTGTTATCTCCATTTTAGTCCGCTCAGACCACTCACTGTTATCTCCATGTTAGTCCGCTCACTGTTATCTCCATTTTAGTCCGCTCAGTCCACTAACTATTATCTCCATTTTAGTCCGCTCAGTCCACTCACTGTTACCTCCAGTTACCTTGGCGAACCAAGGGAGCACTTGTATTCCTTTGAGACATTGCCACGACTGACTCGCTGATGTATACAGCGCACAACATACATGTGTTTATCCGTGGACAACTCATGATAATACTTTTGCGAACGCTCAGGACAAGTGACGATGGGCTTGCCGCTGGCAGGACAAGTGACGACGGGCTTGCCGCTGGCAGGACAAGTGACGACGGGCTTGCCGCTGGCAGGACAAGTGACGATGGGCTTGCAGCTGGCAGGACAAGTGACGATGGGCTTGCCGCTGGCAGGACAAGTGACGATGGGCTTGCCGCTGGCAGGACAAGTGACGATGGGCTTGCCGCTGGCTAGACTTGTGCGAAAACGTTGTCATTGGTTCTAGTGCATTGTGTGTACATCATTTGTCCGACCTATCTCAAATGAGAATCGAAGCAATTCATCTTAATATTTTCAGCCTCATATGGAGTTATATCATCTCCAGGGTAACATTACTCTATAATAAATGACCCATCACATTCAATTGCGAACACATAGCTTCTAAATCAACATGCATTTATAAAGTAACTCCCCTTCATAAGAGCAGAAGCTCGACAAAGCTCAGGGAATTGTATGTTATGGCACGTGTCACGTGAGGTGTTGTTTGTCATTTGTCTTGTACAGATGCATTCAGCAGGTGTTGTCAAAGATGAGGTTCTGATTAGCCAGCTGACTTTGAAGTCACGATTTGTACACATATGCAGGCTCAGGTGCTAGTTCGTGTCAAAACACCGTTTTAGACCCACGACAGATGAATGGTTTGTAGCGCTGTTGGAAATCTTCATCTGAACAAATCTTCTCTGGATCTTGTTTACGGCTTTATCACGTCAGATCTCTTGTCTCCCCAATCGGGGCGTTTACCTGCCATGTCAATCTGTTAGGCGTGATTACTTATATATGTTATAGTACTTAGATTACACCCTCTTGTAAAAGACTCCTTTTACCTCACAAATCTACATCAGATATGTGTATGCACCAGATATGAGCATACACAAAGACAATGAACCTTTTTAATTTCCCAGGATATTATCATCTCATTTCCGGTCAAACAAGGTTTAGTCAGGCCATAGTTGTTTTGGTGCTTGCGTGGATGACAGATGTTCGCAGAAGCATACCTAAACATCTCCATTCTGCAGTCTGGTATGGACTCACACCGGATTTGGTACTGAATAATTCATCTATTCATGCAGCAAGCAGTGTTTTAGAATATAAAATGCAGTAACCTCTTATATCGGTCTACACTAATGAGAAACAGTAAGAGGTCAGGACACTTGTCGAGTTCCTTCCGGTTGATACAATATCCCAGCCTCACTGCCACAGCTAACGAATAGTCAAAATAGAGAATATATCCTGCATGGTCATTTGCAACAAGAATTCGGTCAGCGTTGATTAAGGTTGATTGTGGTTAGCGAACTGAATGGCAATATTAATATTCATAATGTTGTTCCTGTTCAGCCATGCATGACGACACGACACGTCAGAGGATTCACACGACTGAAATGAAGTTAGTTGGTTATTCATGACCCAAACATGTGTAGAATTTTCCTCACGAAGAATGGAGCTATTCGGATGAACGTGTCTGCGGTTTTTGCTTATTGTGGATTGCATGTTGGCACCGAGTTTCTTCATGATGAATACTTTTGCGAAATGACACGTGGGATGTTGGCTACATATGCTGCTTCTGTTGCTGCGTCTAATCCATCATGGCCGTGATCACAACCACAACGTGCTTGAGAGACATGTGTGTCATATATGTATGCCATTCAAGCATGTGACTAAAAGATACCACGGTACAACGCGAGTAACTCTACGCTATATCACTTCCGTCTAGAGTATAAGCCAATCAGCGTTCCAGTTGGGTCGCTATGTTAATGAGGACCAATCGCCCTGCTGGAGATATACACTGCTATTTGATCTGGGAGGGGAGGGGTGTTGGCTGTCGCATGGTCTCTTTATATTATGCATATGTGTTGCAATTGGGGGGTTCAGATTGTATAAAACCAAGCATAAGACATCCAACCCAACTCATATCTGTTTTAAAGCACGTTATCTACACTCTTTCTATCAGTTCACATTGATCATGTCACGGTCGAATGTTGGCGCTACGATTCTACTCCCGTACTGTTTCAGGTGTGATAAAAAGGACTCTCCATTGATTGTTTCAGGTGTGATAAAAAGGACTCTCCATTGATTGTTTCAGGTTTGATAAAAAGGACTCTCCATTGATTATTTTATTGATGGATTGCCAACAAAAAATACTCCAATCGCATAAGCATTTAACCAAACTGATCGATGCTATTTTGGATTGCAAATGTTATAAGCGCGTTTCCGTTTCGTCTCCATGACACTTCTATGGTTAGGAGAAGCCGTGTGTCAGCCTTATTGGTCATGCAATAATCCTAGCAGATCGCTAGTACTTGGGATCTGAGGACCAAGCAGGCCGTTGCATTGATGTCATTGTCCACTGAAGTGCCTCTTGCTGTGCCCTGAATTCATCCCATTGGTCTTTCTCATGCCTCATCTACCAAAGCACCCTCATTATAGAAGGTAAAGTAGTACTTCAAACAGCCACCATTGAAATAAGTTCCATCCATATTGCATTTTTCTATCACCCGTTAAGCTACAACCAGCTTATAGACTATTGGGTTTTTTTATGCGTCATTATCGTAATTGAGCGGCGTGATGGCCTTACGGCTAACGATCCCCACCTGGCATCATAAGTAGTATACCGTGCATGGCCAGCATCCGATTGAACAGGCATCTGCATCCGGAGCGGTGATGGATACGTTTCGTTTGTAGTGATTTCAACGGGCGAATATAGTCAAATAGGAAACGTGGTCAATCAAGACTCAGCTAGGAGCTGTTATGAAACCTTTGATCAAATTGTTCCGACTGTCCCCGCAGGAAGGACGGTAGTGAAGCTATTTATGCCTTTTGGGTATAAATCATGCATTGTTAGTACAAACAACACAAATAAGTACTTTCAATTACTTGATAAAGCGTTAACTTTAATTGCAAAGGGTGCCGTCCTATTCATCGTCTCAGTGTAATCACGTCCAGATCAACATAACCTGATTAGCGATAGCTCTTCACTTGTAAATGTGAACACGGAGCTTCATCTGTGACGACATCTGTCGCTCATCACAGGAGAAAAGGTCAGGGGTCAGCTGGATTGTTCTCCAAATAAGCACGCGTCACAAGAAATGCTCCATGTTTCCATTTCTATGGTACTGATACAGTCAACGAATGATGATTTAGGTTGGATGTTGTACCCACATGGAGACCATTCTCAGATTCAAGCAGCTGTAATATGTTTAATAATGCACGTTCTGGGACCGTATTTGTCTTTGAGTCTTTGAACCAAACCATTTGTAGTCTTTGGGGATGTTTATCTGTATTTCAGGGCATTTGTCGATCTTATCGGGGCGTTTACCTGTCTTTTCGGGGCGTTTACCTGTCATGTCATTGATGAGATGCTCATAGAGAAACCCCTGCAGTCTCTCCCGCCAACTGTCGACATATGCAACGCATCATCAAACCTGCGTGACCGATTGTGATCATTTCCGAGCCCCCATTTAAAGAACATATTGACCGGGACACACTCTTATAGTAACACGACGCATGGATCAAGCAGTGAATGTGCTCGAATGTTCTCACACACGCATATCAATGGAAAAAACTCGCACATTTCCGGTTACGCCACCTAGTGGATTTGAAACCCATTTCTTAGTAGGCACGATGCCAATATTAATCCTTTTCGTTTACTGACATGATATGAATGAATCTGTCCATTTCCTTAGTGTTCAGTTGAGCATTGTGTCAGCTCAGTACTTCCTGCTTCCGCCCATTCCTACACCCGATGATGAATGAACCTCATCCTCGTGTTTCTAATCAACTCCGACTGAGTGTCCCCTACCACTCATCTACTCTGACATTTGTTCCATGTCGACAAACGTCACGTACATCATCTTGACGCTACTGGGGGCTTGTCATACCCTCCTCTAAATTGGTTCCGTTTCATATTGACCCCTCATAAACACACTCACAATGCTCCCTAGTCACTGCCTTTTGTTGACGCCAACTTTCTAGCACCTATCACTAGCCTGTACCTGCTTATTGCTTTTAATTTTTCCTGCCATATTTTATGTAACCACGCAAAAAAGGTTTGATATTCTGCACCCATGTCCTGTCCACCCTTATTGAAGCCTCCCCATCAAGATTCTTCCCTCATGCATCCACGTAAGTCGAGTCCGCGTATAACAAAGCTGGTGGAAATCTTCCAGATTAAAACTGGTCTTGACGAGGGTCGTCATCTGGTGTGACAGGGCTTTATGGGCGAGATGCTAATGAAATCACCAGGTATACCTGCCACCTGAAGCGGGCATGTTTAATCTCGGTTCCCCGGGTGATGTCAGGAATTTACATGGTTCAGTTGTGTAACTATTACATGATTGGAAAGCTGAATATTCATGATCAGCGTGGCTTGGCGAACGGCTGGATAAAACATATACATGCTACAGACGGTATGCAATTCAAGTTTTATTTGTGATTCTATAGCAACCCTGTTCTTGCAGGCATAAGTGTGAATCTGCTTGGGATTAAATCCAGATAGATTTCCCTTCACAACTATTGTTTGATCACATAAGTGTTAGATTCATGTCACCTTAGAAATATTGATGTTCTTTAAATGGCGCTTCTCATTGTTTAACTATTGGTCCATATTATCTGATTGAGGCACAAAAATAAGGAGGATTCCAGCCTCTCTTGACACTTGAGCTGCCCATATGCAATGAATCTAATGAGCGTGCATTAATTAATTTGTCATACAAGTAAGCATGGACATGGTGATGCATGACCCCGTGGGTAGGGGGGTGCACTTGGCCTTATTCTGGATAGGGGTGTGCCGCGGGACCTCGAAAAACCGTACCCGTCGTACAAGGTCAAAAAGGTCAAAAGCATACCCCGTCGTACAAGGTATTATGCGAATATATAACCCGTCGTACAGATTGAAGCTGAAAAACATACCCCGTCGTGCAAGTCTGAGGCCCAAAAAACCGTCGTACAAATCGAGAGGCCGAAAAAACATACCCCGTCGCGCGGCACATATATACTACCTCTATACACTTAAGTGCCCCCCCCCCCCCCCGGGTGCATGACACACGCAGGAAGATGTTGTGGAACGAAAATAAGGCAAAGGCGTTCGTTTAAATAACGATCTTAGACATTGTACCGTCCTGACATGTTAGTGCATGTCGTAATAACTTGCTGTCGCAGAAGAAACACATAGAGATAAGGTCTAAAGAAAAGTTGTGTCGAGTTAAAACAGAGTGGACTGTGATGTAAGTAAGGATCTCAGCTTAATTTCCATGATTACCAGTGTTGCCTCAAATATGGATGGCAAATTGCTTAGAACCTTAAATACATAGTCTTTGTTTGTTATTGCGTACACTTAATTTTTAATTTTGCAAATATCTCTGAATGTACGGTTTTCATTCCCAAGAACATTCTTACAGTGTGTTTTTTTCATTTACAGCCGGACTAATTGTCTCGTGGAATGTTATTGCTCCGTCAATCGGTGCGCTCATGGCTTGCTATCTTTGCTTTTGTCTGCATTCGATGTTTTTCTCGCTTTGTTTATTGCGTCAGAGAGATCCAACGTAGTTTACTGTGATGGAATCACGATGTTAGGAGAAAAACTAAATCCGAGTAGTGCCTCTGTTGTGCCAGAGGAAAAACAGAATGTCGGCGCGCCTCGTGTGCTTTATAGCGGCCAGTAATGGCCATTGTAGCGTTCTCATTGCCTTCATTTGGCTTGTCCATTCATCCCAGGCGTATTCCACGTCCATTGTGTAACAATCAATTGCTGATTCGCGACTGTTGGGCTCTTTTTGTTTTTCAAGCTGAAATACTGAGTATTTTTTGTACACCAATAGGGCTACTGTGCAATCGGCTGTTCATGTTGTGATAATGGCAAGCGTGACTGAATCACAGACGAGATGCGTTGCTTAATGAAGTGAATTTGCTGCGATGTGGCTTCGTTAGGTTTATGGTGCAAAATGCATGTGGAAAGACACGTGCATATAACAGGCATATCCTAGATGCTGACACTATTTGATTGCAATTGGTAATTAGCGCACAGTCTCTACCATCTCATTTTCAGTTTTCTTTGTCAGTGCTTTCTATCTGTCCGGCTCTCTACCTATTCCCACGCTAGTACTCTCTCTTCCTCTCCTTTCAAACTAATTCTAACTATTTCCCTTACTCGTGTACATAAGAACTGGTAAATAAATATGGTTTATATATATATATATATATATATATATATATATATATATATATATATATATATATATATATATATATATATATATATATATATATATATATAATCATCTATATCAACAATATATATAATATATATATATATATATCATCTCTATATGAATAATATATAAATATATATATTTACATATATATATATTTACATATGCTGCTATCTACTGTCATTGGATACTTTCAGTTTGCCACTCCCCAGGTGAGTGGCTTCTGTACTGTATGTTACGTATTGGCATCCTGCACTCATGGGAGAAGACGTATTTTCCTGATGTCTACCGTTACCCAGAAGTCGCACCCATGTCCATCATTGTCTGTCCCCAGGAGCCTGTTCTCTGCTTAACTACTGACTGTGATCAAAAGTTTGTGATGGTGGTGATAGCTTCACGGTTACGTGGTTTGACAAAATAATCATCCCTTTATAACATCTGTGATTATTTGTTTGCCTATACGATGGTCGTTATCTATACATACATATCACGACTCTTCTATGGTACACTCCTACATGTGCATGCTTTACGTATCATTAATGAAGCAAATTCTCACAATGCATTAAATGACAACAGTTCGGCACATTTTGGTCATTACACCATCGCTCTTTAACCAATATTTCCCATTTTGCAAATCCCCCAAATGTACAACATTCCACGCTTTAGCAACTTTCGTCATTATGATAAATACCACTATAACAACTTCAATCACAGGAGCACATCTAGGTCGACAATTACTCCAAAATTCTCCCAATCCATTCAATGTAAGCATCGCGTGTGGTATAAATCATCATCTTCATGGCAACGGTTACTGGGTGACTTAGATTATTGGGACGACCTATGACTCATACAGCCGACAGCAGGCCGTTGATCCGGGATTATACGTCCATACATGATGCTGTCCCCAGTAGACTGTCGTCAATCCTTGATGCGGCTCATTGTAAACACATAAACCCACTTTGCGAGCATCAGTAAATACAGCCTGGTCTACGGGTGCATCTCCGCCTCGTGCCTTTCTTCCTCCAGCTCATCTATGGTTCTGTGTGTTCCTTTGCTGAGGCCCTTGACTCATTCAGACAATTACCGGATGTGATGAAATAGGGGACCCAATATCCGTGGTGACCGGCAGTGCTTCCGTACAGTCGACTTATTGTCTCATTAACCAGGCGCCTCGTGAGGACACATACATGTAGGTGCCATCTTCATTCGCAACTGAAAAGCTGGCGTCAGATAACGGCTTAAGGACATCAATTAATACCCTCCTGCCGGGTTACTATTGACCCGTATATCCATCCTATGGCATAGCACCAGAGCTATACGCAAACTTCAATTTCTTCAGAACGTACCGAAAATTTGTTGATCGCTTGGTTCGACATTATTTCTTCGCTGTTAATGAAAGTATTTTGCTAGGAAAGTAAACCTGATGAGGAAATAACAGGTCTAATGAGGCGACTGTTTATTGTTCCTAGACATTGTTTCGTGCTACGAGAATAGCGTCCATCCCTCGCTCCATCCTGTTTACCGTCCGCCTGTGACCTGCCATCCCACGTACCTCTCCGCCTGGCCGTAGTCATCAAGTTAAGGTGCGGATTAAGCTAAGATCAAGGACGAATGTGGCACTAGAATAAGCTCCATCAGGGGAAGCTGCTAATTCAATAAGCCACTGTTGGCAAACGCCGGTTTACGCTTTGTTGATTAGGAATTGCAAATGGCTACAGTATTGTAGTATTGCTCTTTCGAGGAAAGATAGATCAGTGGGACACAGCGGCATACTGGCCGTGGCATGCGCCGTGACACAGCCAAACCAGACGCCGGACTTAACCTGTTGATGTCACCTAACAGCAGAACATGCCAGGCTCACCTTCAGCATCTTGTACTTAGCACAATGCCTCACATCGAGTTAAAGCTTTCAACATTGACAACAAGAATATCATGGCCGCCGCTGCTGCCATAGCGTGAGCCCGCAACATCTCAGGTGACAGCTCCTGGTTTTCTAATGATATATGGTTAGCGCGTCAATGATTGCAAGCTGAAATCTCGCCGCTGTTTGCCAATGCACACCAACTCTCCTCGACATGTTTAGGTCCGCCACAGGAAAACGACAGCAATTTGGGAAGTGCTGACACAGCAAAACTGGCTTGACATGCAAGCATTGGGTTGATGGATGAGTTTGCCAGAGGGAATGAGGTAGTTGGTACATCAGACAAGCTTCGCTGCGGCTCACAACACATAAAACATACCACACCGTCGACAGAGGCATATTTTTTTTAAATAATATGGGTTCAATAGAATACACCAAGTGAAATATAAGATGGGTAAACCTGATATACACCAAGTGGAATATAAGATGGGTAAACCTGATATACACCAAGTGAAATATAAGATGGGTAAACCTGATATACACCAAGTGGAAATATCAACCTGATAAGATAAACCTGATATACACCAAGGGTAAGATGGGTAAACCTGATATACACCAAGTGAAATATAAGATGGGTAAACCTGATATACACCAAGTGAAATATAAGAAGGGTTCAACCTGATATACACCAAGTGGAATATAAGATGGGTAAACCTGATATAATCCAAGTGAAATATAAGATGGGTAAACCTGATATACACCAAGTGGAATATAAGATGGGTAAACCTGATATACACCAAGTGGAATATAAGATGGGTAAACCTGATATACACCAAGTGGAATATAAGATGGGTAAACCTGATATACACCAAGTGGAATATAAGATGGGTAAACCTGATATACACCAAGTGGAATATAAGATGGGTTAAACCTGATATAACCTGGAATATATAAACCTGATAGTCCAAGTGGAATATAAGATGGATATAACCAAGTGGAACATAAGATGGGTAAACCTGATATACACCAAGTGAAATATAAGATGGGTAAACCTGATATACACCAAGTGAAATATAAGATGGGTAAACCTGATATACACCAAGTGAAATATAAGAAGGGTTCAACCTGATATACACCAAGTGGAATATAAGATGGGTAAACCTGATATACACCAAGTGAAATATAAGATGGGTAAACCTGACCAAGTGGAATATGATGGTAACCCTGATATACACCAAGTGGAATATAAGAAGGGTTCAACCTGATATACACCAAGTGGAATATAAAGATACACCAAGGGTAAACCTGATAACCTGATATACACCAAGTGGAATATAAGATGGGTAAACCTGATATACACCAATCCATAAGATGGGTAAACCTGAATACACCAATATAAGATGGGTAAACCTGATATAATCCAAGTGGAATATAAGATGGGTAAACCTGATATACACCAAGTGGAATATAACATGGGTAAACCTGTTGGCCGTGGGTTGCGACTCGTGTCGGTGTACAATGAGATCTAGGTGGTTGAGAAGGGAGGTCTTTGCTGAGGCCATATCTGCAACACACCTCTACGGCCAGGGTTCACCTTGACGAGCGGCTGAAATGGCCAGGTCCAGTCAATCGGCTTGTGGCAACTTGCCCTAGAAAATTCGTTTGCATTTGTATCTTCTTCATCTCCCTCAACGTGTGTGGTTTCCCCCTTTCCCCACTGATCCCAGAAGGCGGCTGCTCAAGCAGGTCAATCTTATCCTCCCACATTTGTAGGCGCCATATAACACATGTGGGTTGGTGTGCCGTTAAACTCTATACTTACCTTACCGTACTATATAGCATGGGTACAACTGTTGTAATGACAGAAAGTAATCACTTGAGGAAACCAAAGTAGATATCAAGAATGATGGCTGGTATATGCCGAGACACACCCACTTGTAACTTGCATATTAAATGGGGTGCTTATTGTTTGTATGATATCGAAAAGCTGCAGTGCAGCAATATGCCAACCGTATAGGGTCAATCATACTCGCCCAGATAATTAAGACAATAAGCAGCCAGGTTATGTGCCTGTTACGGTATTTGTTATTTACTATCTAATCAGTGCACAGCGTGAATACCAAACCATGCCGGCTGCCACAACCCAGTCGGGCCGGCGATTGCGACCTGGTCGTGCCGTCGATGGCGAACTGGTCGTGCCGTCGATGGCGACCTGGTCGTGCCGGCGATGGCGACCTGGACGTGCCGGCGATGGCGACCCGGTCGTGTCGGCTTCATTACCCTGGTCGCACCAGCCTGGCCGCTCGGTCGCGCCAGCCTGGCCGCTCGGTCAAGCCACGTACGTCGATCCGCGGTAGTAACTCAAACCATTCCAGCTGTAGCCACCCATCCACGCCGGCTATGACCAATTCGCTTAGCCCTGCACCCCTTTCCCAACTTGTTGGTCCACTCTTAGATTGCAGAAAACAAATCTGTCTGTTTGCTTTGTTGAGCACCGGGTCATCAGGCGCTTAGATTGCATTTTTTTGTGCAGGCCCAACCAGGTAGATTTGATTACGACTTTGATATACAGCCCTATTGGTGCAAAGAGCAAGTGGTATTGGGCGGTATCGGCGGGGTATGGGTGGCACGTATAAGAACACACAGTCAGCCTGTTTATCAATATTTTCTTAGAGACACTTAAAACTCTGCTCGCAATCACGTTGCAATTGTCCAATATCCGATTTCTCAATGGTGTTTTTTGCTAGGCAATGGTCTAAAAAAGCCCACCGAGCCATTTCTCTGGCATCAAGCCTCACAGGCGCTCGACTGCCTAATCACCAGGCCTATATAAGCTCTGTTAAATCTGCCGTTTTGACAATGTTTGGCGCTCAACTTGCCTTTGATGAGCCACTTAACATGCCGATAGCCAACCACATGGTTCAGAGGGTTAATTACGTTCTCTACCTCACCCCGTCCCTCAATAGCAACCTCCTCCGGCCTTATGCAAAATCTCTTTATTACCGATATCCAGTGGACGGGGCGGAGACCACAGCAGATTGTGGGGAACACATGAACGCTATGACGTGTTCCGTGCATCGTACTGGTTATAAGTGGCGGCTCGGTGCGTATGATACTGGCTCTTAATGGCGGCTCGGCGCATATGATACTGGCTCTAAATGGCGGCTAGGCGCGTATGATACTGGCTCTAAATGGCGGCTAGGCGCGTATGATACTGGCTTTAAATGGCGGCTCGGCGCATATGATACTGGCGTATGATACTGGCTTTAAATGGCGGCTCGGCGCATATTATACTGGCTCTAAATGGCGGCTAGGCGCGTATGATACTGGCTTTAAATGGCGGCTCGGCGCATATGATACTGGCTCTAAATGGCGGCTAGGCGCGTATGATACTGGCTTTAAATGGCGGATCGGCGCATATGATACTGGCTCTAAATGGCGGCTAGGCGCGTATGATACTGGCTTTAAATGGCGGCTCGGCGCATATGATACTGGCTCTAAATGGCGGCTAGGCGCGTATGATAATGGCTCTAAATGGAGGCTAGGCGCGTATGATACTGGCTCTAAATGGCGGCTAGGCGCGTATGATACTGGCTCTAAATGGCGGCTAGGCGCGTATGATACTGGCTCTAAATGGCGGCTAGGCGCGTATGATACTGGCTCTAAATGGCGGCTAGGTGCGTATGATACTGGCTCTAAATGGCGGCTAGGCGCGTATGATACTGGCTCTAAATGGCGGCTAGGCGCGTATGATACTGGCTCTAAATGGCGGCTAGGCGCGTATTATTCCGTCGTCTCTCTCCCTATGTTTTTGTACGGTGATAGAATTTAACACGGAAATCGTTATGAGAGTTCTGTTCCTAGCTTTTAGGGAGTAACCATGTGTGAGCTCTCGGTGATCACGGGGTGTATCCTGTCAATCTAGTCGCGCAGCTCTCGGCTTTTGATCGCTATCGATGACTACAGCGGTTCTGTCGTCATCAGTAGTTGTTTAGGCAACGTAAAATGCTTTGTTTATTGCATCACGTGATTCGTGATCCTGCTAACACAAATTATGTCCTTTGCTTACGGACCAAACTTATCCAGTGTCGAGTCTATGTATATTTCAATACATACGGATCAATCGATTGTCAACTAAGCTTGAGGTAAATTCATCATAACAGCGAATGTTTTTCCTCTGATTCTGCCTCATTCTTCATCAGACACGTTGTTTTCCTCTTCAACTTTCATACGGAGCCAAACGTACACGGTGAGTACTGTTGCCCAAACACGGCATTCAGTCAATACGTGGTGACAGTGTTTATGGACCATGCCTTGAATTCCTCCATCTTATTTACATAAGGTCGCTGTTTGGTGGCATTGTTCCAGGCGCCGGTGCCAGCCTACTGCACGCCATCCTGCGACAGTCAACTGTCTCTCTTACTGCTCACATCCCTTCACCATACCGCCGTCAATCGCTGACGGAATCTTATTATCGCATTGTCAAGCATATGCCACTGCTTTCTTTAACAACACCCCCATTGCATATACAATGTTAAATCATAAAATAGGCCATTAAAGCTTACCTTATCCATTGGCCATTAATATTGTATGCCTGCCATACCGTCTAGACAATGCATCTACTCCCGACCCCACACCGCCCACCAGCATCCCATCCCCCACCCTCATCAACAACATCCCCACCCCAACCAGCACCTCATCCTCTAACACACACTCCCACCACCCCACCCCAACCCTACTCCCACCGCCCCTCCCCACCCCTACAACCACCCCATCCCCCACCCCCTGCACCACCCCATGACCACCCCCATCCCATCCCCCATTCCCCCCCACTCACCACCACCACCCCACCCCACCCCCACCCCATCCCCCCACCCCACCACCCCACAACTCAAAACAGACCCATTCTCACCACCCAAGTAGCTCAAACAGCCATGCTCTGTGGTACATCGCGGAGGTGAGCTATATGATTTTCTGATGGCGTTTCAGATGCCCACAGATTAGCCTTTCTTTCACGAGTGTTTAGCCGTAATGAGTTCGACCATGCAAACCCATTCCACTACCATAGCCCTGCAAACTAATTGCTGGTCATATGTGGCTCCTGCGACTCACATAAGCTATAATGCTGTCGGAAAGTCAATTCATTCTGCGTTATTGTCGCATCATATCGTAAACCCCAGCACTCTGTGAACGTGCGTACCCTAGCATGCGCTATCTTCAAGCAGCTCGTATCCTCATGACTTTTATCTTCTATTAGCACTACTACATCACCCTTTATGACTGCCATGACAATGGCGAGTGAACTTGGAGGCGCAATAAGCAGTCTCTCTCATTACACCCTTACACTTGCCTATGAATACCTATACGTCTCTCATATTACGGCATTCTTTAATATTTGGACCTATTTATACATTAAAGGATTTTAATATGGATAAGCTGTCTCATATTTGCTTCAGTTATGTGGCCTTACATGACAAATCGTGTAATATGAAACGACGTGAAGTCGACTTTTGACCGTAGCTACACTCATTACTCTGGTGGGGGGGGGGGGAGGGTTTCCACGAGGGACGGGTGGACGGGGGTCGCGTATTGAAGCCACCCTGCTGATGACGTCATGCTGGGAAATAATAGAGGTATTGTTTTATGGTGCACGAGTGAAGGTGGCAGTTTGTCTTTGTCGGACAGAGGACGGTATTGTATTTCTTATCACTTTCATCTGTCCAATTATTGTTTTTGTATTTTCCCAAAAAAATGCAGCATCATTTTATCTTCTTGTCATTTGTTTTAGAGCACAATTTTGCTTACATGGCGATAGCACTGAGAATACTTTATGAACCTAACCATAGCGGCTGCTTTTTCATGAGGTATTATAAATTGCCTTCATGTGACAATTATCTTCAGTCAGATTCATTATGATTGAATGATATAATACACACGGGTTAGTCCTTGAATAAGAAATTTTATCGTATACTACCAAATTTGTAATCAAAATACACAGAACAACATCTAACTGGAATCAAATGTTCTCTTTGGGTTTTTTTCTTTCGGTCTCAACTAATGCAAAGGAATATGTCTTACAGGGAGCAGTCCTCACTGTCCACTAGTCTTGGTTTTTATTCTCGTTTCCATAGCAAAACGTTCGTTCAAAGTAGCTCCAGACGAACAACAGACCGCCTCAACGCGTTTGGTGTAAAACCTCACTTTCCCTCAATTGTACATTCCAAATTCGTTGGCAGCTTTAAGATTCATCGTACGTGACATATGAGACTGGGCCACGCACGCTTTCATGCGCTGATAAGCGGGGGACTTGAGATGCAAAAGGCCAATAAGAGAAGATGACTTGGCAATAAATAGCCTTCCGAGTTTTTACCTTTTGGTAGCTAGCTTGCCGTCCTGTACACGCACCGGAAACACAACTGGCCTATCAGGGCGCTTCATGCTGCTTTGTATGGCACCCTGGTCAGAAGAGGCCAGTCTGGCTGATGAAGATTCGAGCAGAAGAAGGCATAAAGCTCGTTTGTTTTGCGGTATCTAGTAATCGCTCAAGGGGATAAAAGAGATTTGATGGATGGTGTCAATGAAACTGCCTCATGAAACAATCATTGCTTTTACTTAATCTCTGAGACTTCTGGGTTAAGTTATTTCTCTTTCCGATGATTTAAGCATCGCATTTTTGCTCATACGGTAGAATAGGTCATATGATCCTATGGTCAATTTCTGTGAGACCAAGAACACTTGCTGATTTGGCCAGTTTGATAATGGATGTGTCAGAGTAGCCAATGTGCTACAATGCGTGTTTAGTTCGTGTGATAGCTTGATGGAGGTTAGCGTATTTAGTGTACATATTTGCAAAAACAATCCTCTCCGGTTGATAGCCCCATGAGTGCAGATATTCGGCATTCCAAGTCACTATTACCTCTTGGAGGCGGGTTATATTATGCGGACTACTTATACGACCTATATTGTGTGGGGCAATTGAAGTCATCACTCCTGGTCGACTTACCTTAGAATGGAATCCGCCTTGCACATGTAAGGGAGGTGCTCCAGACATTTATATATGTCAGAAAGACGCCTCACCATTGGCCGGCACATTGACGCTGACATTACCCTTGCCCGCTGCCCCGTGCTGTGTTGTATCTAAGCTCGTCTTTAAGTGAAGTATCAGCCTCCCACATAACAAAGGGCGGTGTCACAAACCTGCCAATGAATCATCACCTAGTTGTTGTGGCATAATGTCGACGAACAATGGTGATAATGGGTCGTCGTCCATCGTCATCTGGGCACATTTAACACGTCATCCATACGTCACCACACCACCTCGTGTCACCACATACGTCGTCACAAAACACGAAACATGGCCATCATTATATCACACCATACATGGCCGTCACTACATCACACTATACATGGCCGTCACTACATCATACCATACACGGCCGTCACTACATCATACCATACACGGCCGTCACTACATCACACCATACACGGCCGTCACACCATACATTGCCATCACACTACATCACACCATACACGGCCGTCACTACATCACACATCACGGCCGTCACTACATCACACCATACACGGCCGTCACTACATCACACCATACATGGCCGTCACTACATCACACCATACACGGCCGTCACTACATCACACCAAACACGGCCGTCACACTCATCACACCATACACGGCCGTCACTACATCACACCATACATGGCCGTCACTACATCACACCATACATGGCCGTCACTACATCACACCATACACGGCCGTCACTACATCACACCATACACGGCCGTCACTACATCACACCATACACGGCCGTCACTACATCACACCATACACGGCCGTCACTACATCACACCATACACGGCCGTCACTCACTACATCACACCATACACGGCCGTCACTACATCACACCATACACGGCCGTCACTACATCACACACCATACATGGCCGTCACTACATCACACCATACACGGCCGTCACTACATCACCACGGCCGTCATACATCACACCGTACATTGCCGTCACTACATCACACCATACACGGCCGTCACTACATCACACCATACACGGCCGTCACTACATCACACCATACACGGCCGTCACTACATCACACCACACGCAGCTAAGACATCTGCTCTCCTCAAGATGAAGCCATGCTGGCCGTCATTAAATCATCCCGTCCCTAACACCGCCTTTGATCCTCATCTTTGCCCCTTGAAGCCTCGTCTGGTCCGCAATGCAGCCCTCACCAATGTCAGCCCACGACCGCATTCTGCCCAGGTTGCAAGAATGACCGCGGTCTAATTTATTGTGGACTGCTATGAGAAAGGGGAATGGGGGACGAGCATGTTGAGTATCCGGAATAAGTTACGCGGTTCCTCTTATAGTGTAGTGGAGCCCATTGACGCTACCGGCGCAGCCAGCGTCAGAATCTATCAGGATGTATATAATCAGGGTATATAACTCACTAATTTCGAGAAAATGTCTTGAATGTTTGATGCTTTCTTTAATGATAGTGGATTCATGTCGGTGCGTAGAATATGAATGTCGATTTCGGTCGATGGCGACTGTCAAGGGGCGGATGTCGTCAAGTCGTGACTGGCGTTTCCGGAGGTCGTCTACCGATCGCTGTGTCAGTGAGATGAATTAATACCTAAAGCGGAATAACTGCGTGTTAGATCGTCGTGCGCAATGATTGCGGCCTTGGATATAAATACTAATATCTGCATTTCCGACTACCCCCACCCCCCGCTCCCTCGTGATTTATACCCACAATTATACTCATCTCATTCCTTACAAAATAAGCGTCCTCAGTTTACCCATCGTGACGTCATAGTGACCTCATCACCGTGTCATTCGCTGCAGTAACAACCTAACGCCCAATCAAACATACAACCCATATGTCTGGTGAAGATCTCTCCATGATCACCTCCCGCTTCAAGCGTCACTCTCTTAGTCTGCTAACCTCCGACAAGCCTTTCCACGCGTTTTCTCTTGTTCTCCTTACAAACCTCGTCGATTACTACCCAGTGTCTCTCGTACTCGACGCGGAACATGCCACCATTACTCAACACTCGTCACGGTTGAGCGGAGCCCGTCGACTCGTCAGGCGCCACAGCCTCCGTGTGTTACTCTGCTTCCTTCTCCTCACGTCGACCCTCTGTGCAGGCCAATGATTAATAGTGCCTCTTTATCACTTCTATTTCCACGTGAATTGTCCACATCTCATCCAGCCGTAAGCTGTCGATTTCTCACTGCTACACACAGCATGTACCTTACAAACGAGTCGAGTTCGGACCAGTGACTCTTCGCTGACAGGTCCCGGATTGACTGGCACGGATCATCGACGCATTATGGATTGATATTGATATGATTAAGCCAGCATGCCTACAGGCGTTTGAGCTTAACCACTGTGTATCTACCACAAAGCTCGCATGTAGTGCTATGATATTGTTGTCTGTATAACACTGCTGCATGCCATCATAATGGTCCGCCTGTGAGTGTGACTTCATATAGCTAGTTACATATCTTATGTCTTCGTATTTTGTCTCTTCTAAGTGATGTAATATCGTGAAAGGATTTCATCTATTGTCGAATACTTCCACTTCAAGATGAATTGAATTATTGTTTACTTAAGATAGCTACTACCAACTATGATGGTACGTGGAAGTGGATGAGGACGTAGGTCGTGATAGGGGATTCAGCTGTTGGGTCGTGACGAGGACCGGAACTCGACCTACACCATCCAAGTTCTCTAGGAACTAGTTTGGCTGGTTATATTTGTGAATTATATCGTTGAGCTATCTAGGACCGTAAACTTAATCTCTTAAACAAGACAAGTAACTCGATCAGACAAACAATTCAATTGGCCACAAATACAGGTTGCATTCATTGCCAACTAAAAACACGCTTACCCCTCAGGCGTCTTAAACCAATCTTCTTATATCGACGGAGAATGAATCGACCAAGCATGCGCTGGTCCATCCTATCACGTGACTCGGGTAAGGATAAAACACTATGCATCAACATGCCTCGATACCGTTCCACAGATGAGGAAACTTGCAAGTACCTCTAGCCAATTTTCCTCCGTCGGTTGATTTAGTGATCAGGCAAGGTTTAATTAGGCCTCGAGCTGTCTAATGAATCAGCGGGACTTCCGTGGGACGATGTAGCGTCCATCATGACCGACTCATTTTCCCGCCGACACGATCCTCATGCAAACTTCTCATTCAATCTCCGCAGTATGGATCTCCTACCTCTGCGACTATCCCTCACAGGCGCGACCTCTGATGATGGAGTGAAGATTATTCTCCGTGCGCAAGTTTTGTCCGACATTATATAGACGCGGTCGATGTGAATAAGGGCGGGTGGTGAGTCAGTCATTGCTAGTGTGCGTGAAACCTTCAGAAATACCATGTAGGGTTGAGATATAAACCTTTACCGCTTGCATTTTGTCAACACATTTGTATTACTACCGCGATATGGGACGCCAAATAAGATGTCTGCTTCAGTAGCGGTATTCTTCTCATCAGTCGCTAGAGGGAGTATCCGTCACCTCTAACACACCATACCCGGCTACACCGAATAAATTCAAACAATGGACTGCAGCATTAGTATTAATTGCTATTCATTCGAAGTTCCCCCATTTTCGGTTCTCTTTTCGGGGAAAAAAAACAGTCCGCGTATTGATGTATAGCAAATCAGGCATTGCAATAAATGCCTTCCAATTCTAATTTTGAAGAGATTTTAAATAATATTGACATGGGTAAATTAAATAAGCTGTCTGCTGTAGAACTTGTGAAAATACAGCTGGGATCAGCTGGTTGTTTTGTCTTCTGATGATAGGAAAGAGCAGGACAAACGACAGGCATGATGATAGCTGGAAGAAGCAGGCGCCATTGTTCGCCCTGAGTTGTTATTGCCGAGAATGGCGCGCGCAACAAAGAAGACATCAAAGCGTTTATTTTTCTGTTGTCAGCGTGCGCGCCGTCCTTTCATACGTAATGACGTCCCGAGCCCGACACCCTTCCTGCGAGGCGCCAAAAGTGTGATCATTTCCCATCTGCTTCCGGTCGCTGGCGAATGTGACATTTCAGCGCTAAAGCAACCTGCTTTGCTATCTGTAGTGGGATTGTCGTGTTCGGCTTGTGACCAGTTGATGGGACACGCCACATACCATGTAAGGAAGGTGCGACTTGGACGGCTGGGCTTTAATCACTGTCTCAAGCTCTTGTCCGTATTCTCAATGGAAGACATCGGCGACGGCCTTGACGGTATAACTGCCGCGAGCGACAACTTCTCAAGTCATCTCCTCTCTTATTTATGACTTATATGAATCAACAATCAAAACCGTATATGAACCCCTTCCCCACCCAAATATGTCCATCGCCCTACTACCCCTACAGGTTTCTGAGCGGGAAGTCTATAGCGCTCTTCCGACCTCCCATCAGTCGCAGATGAAACTTGATCACAGCACTGACTATAGACTAACATGGCGGCTTCAGTCATCCGTCTTCCGGTGCTTCCATCTTGCCACACGCCTCATCTCACACGGCCTTTCATTTCGCCGCTTGGGGGCGACAGCGGTTATAGCGTGATAACAGTTAACGCCGTTTATAACGGAACAATGCCACCGTGTTTTCTCTCTCCTAAAGATGCAGATTGTAAGCTTCAAATGAATCATGTTGTTTTCGCTTAGTAAGATCGCCGATGTCGTTATTGCCAGATATGAGGCTGCATCAAGCCGAGTTTTTTCTGTCATAACTAGATACTTTTTTGATATTGGTTTTATAAATGAAATGGCAAGTTGAGTTCTAGCTCTACAAGACGTCCGAGTAGATGTAGTACTCTGTTTGAAAACGACGCTATGTTATAAATTTTGAGATCGATTCAGACAACTACCAAACATCACACATACCCAAGTGATGGAGTTTTAGAATGCAATGATGTTCGCGGACAATTTTATCCCTTTGTGGCGGGGGATTTCATCCATGGTAATTAGTTACAGTTCGATAAATTTGAATGCGGTAGAAAGTCCGAAACACAGCAACATGTTTGTTTTCAAGTTCAAGACCACGTACATCGCGCATGCTCAGAATGACGTGACCCATCGACGACTATTGCTTCCTGTGTTTGAACTCGATAAGATACAGCAGATTGTATTCAAAGTGCGTCAACGTGCTTCGCAAGCTTAGCAGGGAGGCAATGCGGATGAGGCGCGGGAAATCGCGCGACCCAATATTTTCCAAAATGGCGGTCATCGCATCGCGATTTTTCGGAATTGATGTATAGATGGCATTTCTTAAAGAATAGCATCGATCGGGGGTAAGCTTTTGGTGCGCTGTGACTTTTATTTCACACGCTCTTGATATATGTTGTTTTAGATGCCAAACCCAGCGCTGTAGTCAAACGCATATTTGAATGTGCGCCCAAAATATCGAAGCAGAACGGTATATACTTATATTGCCGTTCGACCGGAGCTAGTTGAGTTCGAGTTGACAATTTTTCGTTAGCTTCAGTTTGTCTGAGAAACGGTTGTCACATATTGCTACGTGTTAGTGTGTTTGATACGGAGTAAGCAAATAACACCCCGACTGGTGGATATTAACAACTGTCAACTACAATTCCTCTTACTTACACAAACATTAGCAACAAGTCATTCCCACCAGATGCGCAACAGACTGTCTCGCTGCCCTCACTGTGGGTCGCTGTCATTCTCCTCCACGTCAATTGCTGCTCACTAATGGAAACAGCACAGGGTGATTATCGCTTAGTCCTCCCGTACCAAACTCATCGGTTATTCTCGGTTGATTGATGTGAGGGCGAGCTGGCACGGGGTAGAATGGCTTGGGATGGTGCGTGTTCGGTGGAATACACTGGTCAAGACATCATTTGGATCTGGTTCCTTGTTAGCACCTAAGTCAAGTGGTGCTTTTGTGTGAAGAAAATATTATTTTCTGCCAATTTGTATTGACATAATTCATATACTTGGTGCTTACATCGTTAGGTGCTTTCGAAGCCATCAGATGTTGATGCATCCAGATCAGCACGATTGCTCGCTTAGCAATGGGAATGCCATCGTGTTGAATGAATCCGGGGAGTAGCGGAATCCGGGGAGTAGCGGAATCCGGGGAGTAGCGGAATCCGGGGAGTAGCGGAATGGAATTAGGATCTAATCTTTGTCGTCCCAGTAACATCGTATGTTGACGTAGAGATGTCATTCAAATACAACCCACGCTGGCTTATAACATTTAATTGCAATTGAATGTTGTTATAAATTGGATCTCAAATACACGTAACTGCGATTAGTAAGCTGCTTATAGTGGTAAATTCATGCGATCCGTTCTCGATATGGAATGTGACCCCACGTTGAATGAAGGCCAACTTACCGGCCAGTTGTTGTTCATAATGAAGGGGTTACCCTTCGGTCCACTATAGCATACTTCTCAATTGAATTATTGACATGGAAAAGAACCTGCCACAGATATACAGTGACAACTATTGCTGGATCCTTGTGGAGCTTCTACCTCGCCCATCCCTAGCTGTTGGTGTTCGGTGACAAACACATGCACGCCATTCACCAATACAACATGCAAATGATGTCATAACAAGTTCATAGTAGCCATGGTCTTAGCTCCGGTGTAACGGTAACATGAATTTATACCGTTACGAAGAGTTCGTCAAACACAGTCGGCAAGTTCTCGTTTGGGTTGAAGGACTACTCTGCGTACCTAGAAAATAACATATATCAAGAGCCTTTACAAAAAATAGACTTTGCGCGCCAAAAAACTTACCACCACTCGACGCTATTCTTCAATAAATGGCATCGATAGTTCGTTTCCTAACAAATCGCGATACGATGTCTGCCATTTTGGAAACAATTAATTCTCGCGATTTCCCGCATTGCCTTAGCATCCCAAGTGGGGGGCACTTACCCTAACTCGGATAGGGGTGTGCCGCGGGACCTCGAAAACCTGTACCCGTTGTACTCGTTGAGAATGAGAAAAAGTATACTCCATCGTACAAGGTATTATGCGAATGTCTAACCCGTCGTAAAAGTCGAGATGTTGAAAAAAACCACCCCCTTCGTGCGGCACATGTATACTATATCTTTACACTTAAGTGCCCCCCCCCCCCCCCGCGCAATGCATGTTGTCTTGAACTTGTAAACAAACATGTTGCTGTGTTTCTGACTTTTTACCGCTTCCCAAATTGATCGAACTATAAATAATTACCACGGATGAAATCACCAGCCGAAAAGGGATGAAATTGTCCGTAAAACATCATTGCATTCTATAACTCCATCACTTGTGTATGTTTGGTGTTTGGTAGTTGTCTGAATCGATCTAAAAATAACTGAGTTGCGTTGTTTCGAGAAACGGTAAGACGTCTACGCAGACGTCTTGTAGGGCTACCATGGTCTATGCCATATGTAGATCATTACAGCTGTAGACTATACCAGACATTACTGCTCTAGATTATGTAATGCATAGATTAGTTTGACCTTAGGTTATGCCGTGACATCTTTAGGTTATTCAAGGCAAAAAATGTATGTGTTTCAACTACATTCCTTTCTAAGACTGTGACATTTGTTTTGTCTTTCCGGTCCCAGACTATGGCATTATTAGTTCACTCCAGCCGTTGACTATGACATTGATAATCCCAGCTCTTAGCTACATCTGGGTCTATTTTCATCTATTCGTTCTATTTGTTCACATCCCATAACGTGCACCATTTGTTGTAAACACAGGTTCGCATTACCGCTTGTGTATACCCAATATACCATGCCAGCCCCCCCCCCCACCCCCGCCCATTCACCCCCTGGCTTTTGCCACACCGTGAGCCACCCTACGTCACCATACCGTTTTCTCCCCCCTACCCCTCTCACCTCCTCCCTCTCCATCCCAACAATACCTACCCCAAAACACATTACAGTGACGCTGCAGCATACGCGTTCGAATGAACAGGGCCATATATTAAACTGGATGTGCTATTGTTGACCACCAGAGGCTGGCGTATGGTGACAGTTGGTGATGTCAAAAGTTAACGATATAGCAGACGGCCGCCAGTTGGCGCGCGCTTATTTCAGTCGCTAATCATTCATTGTGACTCAATCGTTCATTTGTGACGCAAGGACCGAACCACACACCAGTATCGGGTACTCGGCTTGGTCCGTGATGAGTGGGCAGTTTAGACTCTTCAACATAAAACAACATCAGCGCTTAATGTACGTTGCGTCAAAATAGACAAAGTTGATGAGAAAATGAGACCGTCAGAAAGCACACAGAACACAGAACAAACAGCGTCACCACAAACCACATTTCACCTATGATGTCTACAAATGTGGTAGCCGTGCACGACGTTTATTAACGTCGTGCAAAGATCGTAACCGAATGCGCGTGAACGATACATGAGTTCCAATTATACACGATAATTACACAAATGTATATATGAAGAATAATTTTTCACATAAATGAATGTTTATTAACAAGTTGAGTTAGTTTACGGGTGAGATTTCGTCAAGGGCGATTTAATCCGGCCACACAAATTCTGAAAAGTTCATGTTTATTTTGAACGACAAGAACGGTTTCTGCGCGCATGCGCAGACAAGGTTCTTCGCAAGCGAACTTTTTCTTTCTGAATTTTATTATTTAAGTATATGTGTCATTTTGTCAATGATTATCTTTTGGAAATATCTACTTTGAAGGGCGATATGTATTTAACGATATCACATAGACATTTAAAAAAAGATAACACTTATTGATTCCCGCAGTCTGGAGGGGGCACTTGGCCTTGACCTGCGTAGGGGTGTGCCCCGGGATCTCAAAAACCTGTACCTGTCATACAAGGTAAAAATGGCAAGAGCATACCCCATCCTACAAGTATGAGGTCAACAAAACCCGTCGGGAGGCCGAAAAAAAAAAACCTACCCCGACACATGTATACTACCTCTATATACTTAAGTGCCCCCTCCACCGGGACCTGCAGCCACATGGCGAGTGAAACTGGAACTTCGTAATGTGACGTCATATCTCCAAAACTGGGGCTGCCGCGAATGAAAGTTGTGATTCTAAAAGTTTATTCGACTATTGCTAAATAATAACGAGACAGTGGATAACCAAAATAATCCGCTTAAGCGGATATTCATCTCATTTGTCGACATAAATATTTACGTAAGTACACAACTTGGTAGTAGCCCCGGAGTCGTGATATAAAAACACTTTCCACACGACCCACACATCTTCAGTCACGACGGTATATATTTATATTACCGTCGTGCGCGGCTACAAATGTGGGCACTCCAACAAGTAAAAAAATAATCTAATGGCAAGACGTCAACGAAATTCACTCGTGTTTAATGAAGCGCACGCGTTTCCATGGCAACTTAAATGATGCGGTGCACGTTTTCGGTCATTTCCATTGTTATAATGTCAGAAGTTTTCGGAGCCGCGCCTTTTGGGCCATTTCCGGTGATTGGGGTGGGTTTCTGAGCCACTAGGGCGTTTAGGAGGGGGCTAATTTGGACAAAGCTTGAGCGAGCCTGCGTCTCTTTTGGTACGGGCCCGCCGTGCCTGGTCGACTGGGGCTGCAGCAAGCTAATGGATGCTTTTATTGTCTTTTCTGGAATTGTCTGGGATGGAGAGTGGCCTCCTGGGAATGTCTCCGGCTGAAGGTCGCAGGGTCCTGGTCATTCATTATGAGGATGAGTTGGCCACGTAGCTGAGTTGCGACTGGCGGGGGATTGGTGCGGCGGAAGCGCACCGAGGAACGCTTCCAAATCGAGAGTCGACGTGAAAACGACATCACCCTTCATCAAGTTCCGCAATGACGGAGAAATACCCCTTTTTCGTGGTATATAGGTCAATTGTATTGTTTCGCTGCCCCTGTGTCAACGATAAATTATTCGTTGAGGGTTGTTAAAAATATATTGAGTTACCACTCGAGAAAAAAGATATGGTATATCTAGTGCTAAATGAAAAAAACAGATCGAATGAAAACATTTTTCGTCCTGAACAAATTCTCATCTTGTCTTGTCGCACAAAGCTATTTGTGTCGGTGGCGGAGAATCAGTTTGGCTCGCATTCGGGAATTGGCTCAATCATAACGTACTTATCACTATCCTGAAGTCATAGCGTTATTCTCTCGCTCACCTGAGACTGTTATCGACTTGTATCAGGTAATTGGACAGCTTTTGTGACGCTTTTGAATTCATGGTCACAAAAAGGCCAGATAAATGCCGATTGTGCCATTTTCTTTATGCTGGCAATTTTGACCTTCGCTTACCTCCTAAGTTTAATCATATTCTGGCACACCCTAACAAGAACACCCAACCTTCATCTTTTTGTTGATTCATGAAACGATTGTAATAAAACTACTTGGCGTCTGGCTTCATTGATGATAATGGCATTTTCCTTTCTTCCTCTTATTGATTGCTGGTCGTTCTGGGAAGCGGCGGTGACCTGGTGGCATGCAGAACGCTTAGAACAGCCCAGTTAGTTGATGCGTCTTGACGCGTTTGAGTTCAATTCCACTGGAGATGATGGATTCTTTAATGTATTGAATATCTGTCGGGCAAACTTTGACTCGTCTTGACTGTGAACATTAAGCCCTACAAATCTCTTCCCACCCCACACCTTCGCATGTGTACCCTTTCCGCTGTCTCCTCGTACAAGATCGATTACAATTTGATTGATTTAGCGATCTAATGTTAGTGACTTCGGAGCTGTCATTTGCTCGGCACTTGTCATATGTCCACACTAGGAAATCAAACTAGCGCTCTAACCTGACTGATGACGGCATTCATTAGCCTGCTCTCTTCACCTAGTTCTAACGATGGCCACGAGATGGCGCTCTTCAGGCGGCAGGAGACGGGTCCAAGTCGCCGAATCACAAAGACCAATATTGTAAAAGCTTAGGCAAATGCGGCTAGCCCGGGGTGTGCGGACTTGTTGTAAATCGGACATTGTTGCCGTGGCTATGATCAAACATGGGTCTGTAGTGTTGACTAAGGGAGAATGGGTGTGATTGCAGTGAGAACTAAGCGGGCGAGATCTCCTCAAGACTAAGGAAGGGTGGTCGGTCGGGTGATATGGGTCCGGGATAGAGTTGTGGTCCAGCCATGGAAGAGTGGGGTAGGGTGAAGAGAGATGGGGTGAGGGCGTGTTAACGGTACAATGGCAAAGCTGCCCTATCAATCATTGAACCTGGCGCTCGCTTGAGTGGCCAGGCCGAGTTATCGTGGTAACCAGGTGTGTTGTGGTGCATGGAGAGGCAGAGGGACAGTTCAGCCCCTCCCCTACCCCACCCCCACCTTCACCCTCACACCCCACCAGCACCGATCAGTCAACCACAAGGGCTCTGTCACTCCTCTACCAAAACGCGTCACAAATAACCACCCGTGGTGAACGCGACAAGTCACTGCCTTCGCTCCACCTTAGACTTTAGGATATCAATGACAATCCCTCTCATGGAAGTCGTATAGAAATGTGGGCGCTCAGTGAAACTATTGGATCAACTAAATAAGAATTGGGATACTGTTCTTATAGGGATTCCTATTATAGGTGAGAGGATCTATTGGTGTGTGAATCCAGGTGAGAACGGAAATTACAGGTGCTCACTGCAGCACCAGTGGAGCAGCGTCCGGCACGATGGTCTGCCAGGAAGCCAGGATGCAAGCTGAGGTGAGCCGCTACAAATGCTGATTACTCCTCCTTACCTGTATATTTTTCGACCAGAGGTACCGTATCGGGACTTGTATTTCAGTCGCATGGGTTCCGACAATCGCCTGGGTTCCGACAATCGCATGGGTTCCGATAATCGCCTGGGTTCCGACAACCGCCGAATATGGTGGGGCCATAAATGTAGTGACAGGTTTACAATAATAAGAGAATGAACCTTGTCAGATACGCCGACCCCTTGTCAGATGCGCCTACCCCTGGTGTACGCAATCGTTTACTGCATCTAGCGTTATTACCGCAAATCACACTGCCAAGATGTCTGCTCTGACAGAAGGGTGACATCAATATGACGCAGATGTCAATGTGATTGACGTCACATAACAAAAAATAATAACACGCTTCATGTTATAAATATATTGACTGCTGGAAGTCTGTGAGTTTTTGTCATTGGTGGGGGTCGCATGAACGTCGATTGAATGCGGAGTGTAGCGCTGGTAGAGCGCTATCAATGTTTACGGCTTGGTGCTTCACTTGGCTCTCTGTGGGGATATCAGCTGGTGAGTGGTGTGTACATGTAGGATGATTGGGGCATGATATACACGACATATATACAGCAGAAACGCGGCCTCGTCATGGCAGCATTATGGGGTCTGGGTGTAGGGAGCGTTTAAAACGGTGTCAGACGTCACTTCAATTAGAACGTACGCCCTGCGACGAGGGGCACAGCACGTTGGCTTACCTGATCGCTCAGGTGTTCTCTGTGGGAGCAAACATACGTTGCCTCCATTTTTTATCAATGATTCTGAACGAAATAGCTATGTTATATCTAGTCATTTCACTCTTCTTCAACCCGCGTTGAACTTGGTTTGAACGGCGTGCCCACCACCCTCACCCCCACACCCACTACGTAACCCATCGATGTCATGCTCAATTTATCCCTCCACAAACTCTTTTATGTGAACAGATCGTCCCAGTGATTTACCGCCAGCCACTATTCGGGTGTGATGACTTTAAACAGTAGACCACAGTGAATAGTTGGGTCTTCAAGGCCACATTTTTTCCAGCGAAAATGCTATACGTTTCGATAAACGAGCACAAGCTCAAATATCGTTGCTGGCATTGCTAAACGCGGTCTTAATCGACTATCTTGTCGTTAGTTGCGAACACATAGACGCAGTACATTGTATAATTGTGTGATAGTTCACGCATCATGGCTGGATGCTAGCTCTTACGTGACAACGTGTTCTGAATTTCTGACAGGCCAATCAGCTGTAACAACAATGTACACGGCTGTTGTCTTCACTTTCCGATATACCCACACCCCTTTACCCTCCCATCCCACTTACCGCCCCACTTACAATTATCTTCGTCACCCCCACTCCGTGCTTTGTTCACTTTCCGTATACCCCACTACCCCATCTCTTACTTCTCATTACTTTGTTTTCTTTCTTTCCCGCCCCCATCCCGCCTCGTTCTCCCCTTCCCTCACAAATTTCACCCCCCCATTCCTCTCTTCCTCTCATCCTCAGTCTCCCCCACACCCTCTCTCCCTCGTTTTCCTCACATTCTCTCGTAGTCGCATCCCCTCATTGTATGTCACACATACCACCCAGCTAATGTTGACACGTTGTATTCACAGTGCGTGATCAACTTGTAATCACTACAGATCCTGCTCCAAATGAACTGCCACAAACAAAACATATTACAATCGCCACGCGAAACACGGCAGCTGTTTATGGCATCTCAGCCTCTTCTGACAGCCCGAGCATGGTTGCAGTTACAGCAAATATCGCAACACTCGTTCGTTTTTTCTGTCCTAATGAGCAGACGCTCATTCTCTCATGGCATATTAAAGAAATCAAGCTATGGGAATATCACACTGCCCTTCGTAGGTTTGTATCCATGACAACGGACAGACAATGCGCCCTCCATGTTTGACATCTGCGGCTGGGATATGCTTTGTCCGCGCCAGACCGTTAATAACGTGACCCACTTCCTCAAACCACTTCCCTTATCTTGCTAAGGGATGATTTCAGAGCGCTCACGAAAACTATAAATGGCGAACGCTGTAGGGGGGGCGAGGGGTTGGGAATTGGGGTAGGGAGAGCCAGTAGAAATGGTCTGTCTACCCAGGTCCTTTATATCCCCACACCTCACGCCTGACCGACACACCCACGCTTGAGAGAATACATTCTTTAAAGAAGAAACTTCGGACATCTGATATTCATTTCCATTATGCGCCGCTTACCCCTACCACTCTTCACCCACCGGCCTCCTGCCGTGATTACAGGAGTCGCAACCATGTTTTCACCAATATCTGATCTTTGAACATCTGCGCTCTGTGTAAAAAAATCCCGCCAGAGGGGGTACGGCCTGCCTTTAACTTGCCGACAACAAAGATGGACGAGTTTTGTTAAAGTCGGCCATATTGAAATAAAGAGCGGCCGAATAGCGCGGGGTTGAAGTGTGTTTGAAAGCGGCTGATTCCGATACAAGTCGTTGTTATTCCATGTACAGTCGTGCTGCTACAGAATATAATGGGAATGTTGAGGAGGAGAAGAGGTCGCAAAAGGTGATACTTATATGGAGGTGTACATAGCGTGTATGCAGCGCTGCCTAGCCAGCTAACGATACTACCCAGATATCGATTTCTCCAGCGGGGCACTGTCAATCACGTTTCCAACTGCGGTAGCAGCAGCAGCAGCAGCAGCAGCCTGTGCTAGCAGCTAGCCTTGGTGTGTAGTGTGGGTGAAGCGCGGGTAGGCAGTCGACTTCTCTCACCTGGTTGCCAGCAGTTCGTCAGCACGCTGTCACCATTCGTTACGACTATCTCCAGTCTCCTCGCTCCATACATCTTGTAGATCATCCTCGTGTTTGTTGGTGAGTTGCTTGCTATATTGCTGCCTTGTACCGGTGGATTGTTAAATAAGAGACAGGTGGTTTGTGTGCTTCTCACCTGAGACTGGGCCATAGTCGTGATTACTGGCTCCCGGCAGGTGCGATACAGCGCGCATCTAGCTTCACGACAACGCACCTGTTTACAAAGGTACTTCACTCGCGCAGGAAACAAACAATACCAGTGAATATCAGCGAGGCCAACGCTATTTTTACTACCGACCTGGTACCTCCTATTTAACACTGTGATTGCTTGTACGCATCGCATGGATTTAAGTCGCATTAGTCATATACGTATTTGACCTGCCTACATCAGAGAGCCAGAATGCTTCTCATCCGGGGACCTTCCTCGGTTCTGCCGGCATCTCTTCCCACCGTACCCGCTGCCGTTCCCGCTATCGCAGCTGGCCGCACAGCACTCCACGTGCCTCATAACGGGATCCGACTACCTCAGTTATCCTTGGGCCCTGCTGTAGGCGGTTTACGTACGACGACCCTACGGACCTCAACCTCCACTTGCAGCGCCCTCACCAATCCTCCCAAGGTACACAATCATATCTGCATTACCAATTTATCATACAGCCCATGTTTGGTTCTATTTATCGCCATTAATGACGTGGCGTCGTTGGCTACGTTAATCTAATCTGAAGTCACCCACGTAAGGTATGAGCATCACAGGTGATCCTAGTACCCTGCCGATCACCGTGTCAGGCTCCCTGTATACCGTGGCTGCTATTGATTGGGTTGTAATGACCCCGTGTTTTACGTAAGTCGTAATTAGTAAAGAGTATAATTCTATTACCTGTGTACACTGCTTCTCCAATCAACACCGCACGTACAGGTGTGAAAGGCCTTTACATTATTACAATCTGTCACAGGTAACGCGGTTAGTTCTCGGAGAGTATCATTTGTATTCATGGTAACCTCATCCTTCTGTGCATAACGGTTATGATGATCAATGTCATTAGGCCAGTCGGCCGACTCACGCAGAATCGCCCTGGCCATTTCGTTATGGTGATAATCAAGCCCTCTACCCATATCGTGAGGAAATTCCTTCATTTTGATGACGGTTTTAAAGTTTCATTTCATGATGATTAATTTTTTGATGGAGCAATGTCCACAGAAGATTTGCTCAAGGCTTGGTTGTTTTCAGGGCGTTATTTGTGGGTCGTCAGACTGGGGTTAAACTCACTCACGTCTATATCGGGATAGACAGTAAGTGATGTCACTCCAACCCGCGCATGAAGTCGACATGACAACGGTTGATGATAGTTGGACTTAGGCATTAATAGCAGCCACACGACCTTTCTCCCACGTCGTTCCATTAGAAGGAAAGTGCGGATGATCATCATTCGGACTTCCATGCTCATAATAAGCTTAACCATTCAATTAGGGTGCAGATTTGAATGAGGTCGGAGGGAGAATCTGTTCTACTTATGACTCTGAAGCGGTGGGGTGTTGTGATGGTTTGGGGTCGGGGTCTAGGGGAGCTTGGTGTTGATGATGCTACTTTTATTATAAGATATCCCAGCCCACCTGCCACTCTTCTGCCCTGCCCATCCCCTCCCATGCATTGATTTGAATGCATGCTATCCATATATTGACTTGTGTGGTCGATAGCTGTACAACAAGGATAGCTGTCAGAACACCTTTGTTGATTCATTGCAATTTATCACTACTTTTATGCCTCATAGTTCTAGCAAAGCCTCAATATAACCCACCTCCACGTCACCCACCTCCACGACACCCACCTCCACGTCATCCACCTCCGCAGCATCCACCTCCACGTCACCCACCTCCACGTCACCCACCTCAACGTCACCCACCTCCACGTCACCCAACTCCACGTAACCCACCTCCACGTCACCCACCTCCACGTCACCCACCTCCACCTAACCCACCTCCTCGTCACCCACCTCCACGTCACCCACCTCCACCTAACCCACCTCCACCTAACCCACCTCCGCGTCACCCACCTCCACGACACCCACCTCCACGACACCACCTCCACGACACTCGCCTCCACGTCACCCACCTCCACCTAACCCACCTCCACGTCACCCACCTCCACCTAACCCACCTCCACGACACTCACCTCCACCTAACCCACCTCCACGTCACCCACCTCCACGACACTCACCTCCACGACACTCACCTCCACGTCACCCACCTCCACCTAACCCACCTCCACGTCATCCACCTCCACGTCATCCACCTCCGCAGCATCCACCTTCACATTACCCCACTTCACGTCTTACTCAATCCTCAGCCAGCACAATGTAACACAGTTACGCCCCACAGATCATGGCGACTAAATGTGTGTACCCAGGTGTGGATCTGTTTACCTCCAATTCGTCCGTACCAGTAGACAGCTTCTTCTGTCTTAATCCGACTAACGGTGATCAGTAAGCTACGGTTACCAGCAGCAATTAGGCAAATAGCGCCTCTAAGTAAACAGGTCGGCTTTACAGATGCTTTCAGTGCCAAGAGGCCAGGCTATCACTTCCGATTACGACGACTAAACCTTGTGATCTCTTTTCGCGATTGAACCTGGATAGCATGAGATGTGAATGACGTCCGGGGTGACCTAACCCGCCACCCCATTAGTCGACGACACCCTATGTGACGTGTATTGATGCACAGACATATATAGATGTATATCTCCCGTACCATGTGACCAGGCAGGTACGCCCCTAATTTCCCACTGACCATTATATCATTTCCTGGATATCAGCATTATATTCTTAAATATGCCTGGTCGTGTTATTCTTGATCATGTAACCGTAACAACACGTCATTATAAAGGCCTCTGTCCACTGTAATATGGAGGTCAATACTGATTGGTATTGGAGGATGTCTTATGTGTGGTGTTCTATTTCTAATGACCACGTTATAACCTGGTCCGTCGTAAAGCACGGTTTGATCCAATAAATCAAGTCCCAATGGACTCCTCGATATAACGGAAATCTGTTTTAAACAGACACATCTTTGAACTTTAAATTGTCTCATTATCTATTCTGCTATCTCAAGAGTGTCAATGCAGTTAATAACCATTTGTATATAACGCACACACTTGCTCAATAAGTTACCACTGCCGTTAACGGACATCTCCCTAATGTTTCCAGCCACATGAGTGCCCTTATAAAGCAGATTTCATAAAAACCATTCTGTACTTGACACCTTTAGGGCGTTTTATATCTGGGTCATGTATCGCCAGTCGATACCAGAAAACATTCGTCATCTACTTGATAAAGGCCGGCTTTCAATCCCGATTTAATTGATGAAAACGGAGGGCAATTATGGGTGGCAGTGAATATTTCATGAAATGTGTCGTCACGGCCTCTGGCTATTTCTCCATGTCGTGCATGGTGTCTTGTTGCGAGGATATGCCCCATGCGTGTGTATCACCTGGCAGGCATTCTCGGGTTTAATCAACTCACCTGTCCCATGACACCTGCTCCCATTGTGCACCTACACCTGGCGTTATAGCGGACCGCTACTCTGTGCCACACAACCCAAAGACACGCAACCAGGTCTCGCGCTAACACGCCTTATACATGTATACAGTCACCCACAATTGGTTGAATCATGCTCGTATGGACAGTTATAATGTAACCCTCGGGTTTTCACATCGCTACAACCTTGCTGTGTATACACGCACATGCACGAGTGAATCCACTGTGTCTTCTATATCTCTGATTTTAATATCGCTCGACTTATCTGCCCCGTGTGTCGAGCGGGGAGTCTCGAGGATCATCGTAAAATGCCAAGGATACATTGCCGTTGATCTATACCGGGTTGTTAATGAACGTCAGATGTCGTGTGCCTTGTCATCTGTAGGAGATACGACGAGATACACACAGTCCGTATTCCCATCAGGTATAATACAATGCTCTATATGTACACGTTTTTGTGGTGGTGCGCCGAGACCCAATTGAAGGAGCTCTCGGGTGGCGCTCGGCCGCTGCACTATGTGCCTCTTTTTGGATGGTATCAGCTCTCATCATTTTGCAACTGATGCGTATCTATTTCGCTGTTCACGGCCTTGGCTATTTCTACATATGTCCTATGAGACTTCCGATTCTGGTAAATTGTGGTGAACTTGTATGAGAACACTTGATTTGATCAGTAAATGGGGATGCGACGGGGGGTGTGAAGAGTATCATATGACGTGTCCTTACTGAACCTCTTCAACGTAAACATGTTGGCAAATGTCCTCGGGGCACTCGCCAACCACGTCTAGAACATTGTCATTTGAAAACTACAGGAGATAGACCCAACATGCAAATCAAGTGCTGACAGGAAATGACGTCACGCCAATAGACATAGCGCGGTTATTGTGAACGCCTGAGGAGTGGCATTAATAAGAGGTTGTATTGGTGAGGGTAGGGCGGGGAGGTGGTTGCGCTGAGGCTACTGTCATTGTTCCGTCACAAGTCTTTGCACACGGCGCTAATGAAGCTACCATCTGTTATACCTTCGTAAGGCCTGGTCCCTGGAGACCACCGACAGGTTGAACCAGCCCGCCAACCAGCTACGACCCTGTCCCATCCCGGGCATGACACGGATGAGTGATCGTCATCCCCTGGGAATCCCGCTGAGATCCGAATCACCTGACACGGGGCACCTCACACGAGGTAACGCACAACTGAGATGTACGTATGTGTACGCACACCATACTTCACCTCTAAAGTTTTCATTGCGTGCGTTCCTTACAATTATCATGGATACATTTCATGTTAACAGGAAGCATATCTCGTTCCCACGGCTCGTATTCCCGCCTCCGGACAGCCGTTTATGGTCACGTTCACAGACCCTCCGATGTTAGGCTTCCGAGCGTCGAACCGCTTCCGAGCGTCGAGCCGCATCCTTTCGCGCGCTTCTACTCTTAGCTATTGTCGTATATAGATAGCGGCTCGGAAGTGTGGTATCGGGAAACGAGCGCCTGAATCTAAATGGACACTGAATGTGGTCAGAATAATAAGACACGCCAGCCATGTTATTGTCGTAAGTACAGATGGTAACTGGTGAACATGGCCCTCCTGTGATTGACGGGTCGGTCTCATTGTGCGGATCCCATCCTCTGGTGACCACGTCATCTATTAACTTTCATTACTTGGAAGCTTTCTTGAGGGTTCCATGGAAACCATGGTAACTTGTCAATCTTACTGGCATTGCATTGTGTGGCGGGGGGTGGGGGGGTTGTGGGTCTGAGTAGGCGTTAATTACCAATTAATGGCTGTGGCAGGATCGTTGTCGATATGACCCTCTCTTTGCCACCCGCCCAACCATTTCAACAACACACCCCCCCCCCCCCCCCACCATCCGCTGGGCGAGCTGTCGCAGCGAATTGTTTATATCGTGTATGTCAACATATGTCCCTAGTTAACTATCGCATCCACCGACCAGTTGTTACCCGTAAAGCATGACTTGTCGGTAATCAGCCCTTCTATTGACAGACGTCACCGCTATTGGTGTGCAGCCACTAACAATGGTGGTAGCATATTGTGAACTAAATTGTGCCTGTCAGTCCGGAGTGCTATATACCGTGCGCGGGAGCGTGTTGGTGCTGAGGTAATAGGCCACGTGTTACATCTATGAGTCTATGATGTCGTTATTTGCCTGGTTTACGACAAAACGTTGAATATAAATACCATATTAACCTGTCTTAGCCGTCATCTGCGTATAAAGGCCAAATCTGCTTCATCCCAACGGTGGGGCAGATCACAGCAAAGGCTACTGTCAGCGGACACCTGTCGAGAACAGACGCTGAACCGAGTCAGTTTTTAGTCTATGGCAGATGAGGGTGTATGTCAGAGATATAGTTGGTTGGTTGGTTCAATCAGACCCAATCCTCACTCAGATCAAGGACAGGGCTCTTCACATTTAAGGTAACTTGGGAGCTTCGTTATTTGACAGGGCTTTGGTTAGTGTGTCCATAACAGGGGTATCCTCGTCACCTTCAGGCTCCATCTCATGCGCGTGACGTCAGTGGTAACCTTATCGGTGACCAGCCCAGGTGAATCATGCTACTAAGGATAGAGCCCAGCCTCCAGGCTGACCAATTTATGTGACATTTTACCTTTCTCTGCACCTGCATTATGGTGGTCAGCTGCTAATGGCAAGAAGCGAGGCTAAGCTGCGTGCGCATGCACACCCCATATCTAAGCTGTTCCTAATGGAAATACCCCTTCCTGTTAAGGGATGAAAGCTCATTACGCCACGGACGCCGGGACTGCATTAAGCTCCGAGCGTGAGCAGGGAGAGTTTGGGTCGGTAATCAGCGTCTATTTAGCCATCATGTGCACGCGTGGCGCTGCCTTTATCTCATCTTCGCCACTCAATCGTGAGCTGGTAATCCACAGCTCTAGGACGCATTCAAAATGGCACAGGCGCTCGTCAACATGTTCTTAAACGGGACGGAAATATAAAAAAAGGGGAAATACATTGACATTTAAGAGCCCAGATGGAGATATAGTAATTTTCCTTCTGGAGGCTAATTGTTATTTATATGCCCAATGAGGACTAGAAATGGTCGTGGCCGCTTTAGATTGCCCTCCGCGTGAGGCATTCACGGCCATGTGTGTCGCTTGGTGCAGTTTCAGCGGCAATATCCCCTACATGAACTGTGCATAGCTGGGTCGTGATGAGACAAACAGCTCCATTCATGTTACATAAACTGAAGATCATTAGTAGATGAATATCCCAACAATCGACCTTCTCCAGAAAGTCTTTCAAATCCATTCAAGACATTCAAGAAAACATGACTTGGCCGCTGGATAAAACCTATTTCAATTGATGGTGATTGTAAGCAGCTGCTCTCATCCCCCACTACTCCCCCATCAGCCCCCCTCCTTCCCACCTCCCACCCACCCACCCTCTCCCCCCAGCGCCCCCCCCCCCCCCCTCCCCCACCAGCCCCCGCGGCAGTGATGCGGCGAGCGGATTAAGTTAAGGTGATGCTGCCATACGCAACGAGCTGATTTACCTGTGCACTGCCGCCATTACCTTAAATCAGCGCGGTCGTAAACGGTCGATTCTGGTGGAGTAGCCATTGCATGGCGGCGACGCCAGCTTTTTCATATTCGCCTTCACTATGAAGCAGAAGAATTTTGTTTCATTATTTCCACCGTCTCGTGATCGAAGCGATAGCAGACACAGCCGAGCCGCCCGTTTATGACGGGAACGGTTGAGATTAATGCCCTTTGTGAGTTGGGGAAGGCGTATGGGCTTTGTGGATGGCGCTCCGCGGAGTTTCATCAGATCGCGACCTGATAATTACGGAAAGATGGGCAGACTCTGATACCGACGAAGACGATTGAAGCGATTTTTTTTTTGGGTGACAACGATTACGGTGACAACGACGATTACGGTGACAACGATTACAGTGACAACGATTACGGTGACAACGATTACGGTGACAACGACATCGATGATGAGGATAATGATGATGAACATCTTGTGTTGATTCTTGAGACGATGATGTAGATGACGATGTCAACCTGCGAAGACGTTGGCAATGCCAACCCCATGCTCCCCCGTCCCCTCCCAGACCCTCTCGCACCCCATCCCACCACCATAATTTCCGATCTCCTGCGCATCGGCTTCTGCGCAGGCTGGGATTCGCCTCTGCAATACTCTGATCGCTTTGGGCCAAATTCGGGCCATTACGCGACGAAATATTATTACGGAATGTCATCTGTTAAATATTACAAAAACATTTTCTGTTGTGTGTGATTAGAATAATAATAATCATTTTGTTATGGAAAACCTTTTATAGGCCCATTATGAGGCATTTATCGAAAAAAAGTAGTTCCGCGGACGTTTCATGGCCGTCAAGCGTTTCTAAAAATGGCGGCAGTCAGATGTGAAGACGAATTTGTTAACGAAAATCGACTGAAAAAAGCAATAGAAAGTTACACGCCGGGATTGGAAATGACAGACAAGCAGCGAGAGTGTTTGGAGAAGTTGTTCTTTGGAAACTTATCTACCAACGGGGTATGGGAAAAGCCTGATATACCATTTGCTCCCAGATTTGCTGCTGCTCCCCCCAGCCCTCCGATGGGAGTTCACATGTTTTATGGAAAAAATAAAAAGACACACAACCAAAAAAACTTGGACTGCTAATGTTAGAATAAGATTTGCCCAAATTTAATACTTGTGACTGCAGGGCCTTGGTTATATAACCGAAATAACTGCAGCGTATAAAGTAAAGAAAGTTCATAATCAAAGACATCAAAATGCGGCCTTTGTGGACAGTAAACACAGCTTACTTCCGAGCTTCCCCGATAAGCTCCATTCATGTTGACCATTCTTGTTTGTTTATGTTTGACGCGCGCTGTCCGTTATCGCCCGGTCAGAGGTTACAACCGGGTCAAATCGCATGCGCTCCGTGAACTATTGCAGAGATGTTATGTTAGCATTGCGTCAAACATGTCTGCCATGGAGAGTGCATAATTTCTCACCCCCAGCTACATCCCCAAATAATGCCCTTACCTGTCACCAACCAGCCCTGCCGTATGTTACCCAAGTGTGCGTCCATCCTTTATGACACGCCGTCTGGCGGCGGCGAGCAGCGTCATTGCCTCCCTTCATGCGCTCGCCCAATGAAACTGATATACGCTTCGTTCCCTCCATGAAGGCGCTCTCAACTGACTGTCATGGCAAATCAAGGGCCTTCCTTGCTCTGAACGCCCAGCTAGCGTCGCAGGAGGAGGAGAATGAGGAGCAAGAGGAGGCTGACTGATGCTCACTCTTCCATTCCATTACCAAGCATTGAGCATTAACTGATCTGTGTGATTGGAGTCTGAGATTGTCGCTAGTTTTATCCAATAACAACCCAACCAACCCAACCAACTTGTGGAGGCCGTATCGTCTTGCTGTATAGCATCGCAGTAGGAGTGAATTCTGAATTACCTAGTAAACTAACTCTTCCATCAGTTGCCGGATGTGTTTGTGTGATATGGCTTTTACGAATGCTTACTAATTGAATCGCCAGTCGTGTGCATCCATGGCGCTGAGGGCTGATCCTGCCTTCCGTCCGCTCGCCATGTTGCCTTAGTGATGCTAATACGGACAACAGGTTGTACAGAAGTGCTAGAAGAGCTGCACTCGAACGTTCACTTCTAATTAACTGACGTGGGGTCGGGATTCGCTCAAACTCATCTTGTCTTTCACCCACCATGAGTAATTTGTTTTAAAATGATTGGATGTTGGATGCGCGATCTTGTGGAAAACGGGAACCCTAGAGTGATTATACCTTTCTCTCACACTGAATGTTTCACCATGGAGATGAAAATGGGCCGTTGTTAACGTGGATCATGTGATAGTGTGGTCCTCACGAGAGAATATCAGATGACTAATAGCAAGGTTGAAGTTTTTCCTCCAGCTCCATAGAGGTGCTTGCCAGCTGCCGAGTTGACTCGATCCTGTTTGTGATTATCTCAGAGAGGAAGGAAAGAATATACGAAACTGGCGCTCTTTCAAGGCACGGTGAGTTATGGACAAGTAATTACGGCAGGCACTTCCCTGCGACATTGTCGTCTGCTTGCTGACCGTGTATTGCTAGGCAACCGTGTATGGGAGACGTGCGCTTCGACCCGATTCGACCCATGTGTACGAAGCAATGTAATATAGCATCCCAAAAAAAACAATAGAGTTTACGCCGTCTGTTGCCATTTGTCACTATTAGAAGCGTTCTACCCCCATTATCTCTACTAACAAATCGATATAACAGGTAGCATAGAATTTGCTGTACTTGCAAGCTGTTGTCGTATGTTTATTACAGCGGTCTAGTCGCTGGGTGATATTGACAGCGCATGATGTGGCCAGGATAGAATGAATCTATGGTAGACAAGCAAGTACATAGGCAGCGATTTATTATTGAGGTAGTATGGCTGTTTTTGTGAAACACCCTTAAGGGCCACGATATGGTTGATGGTTTCAATACCTCGAACAACTGAGGCGGTGAACAACTTTCATCAGTTTATGTACAAACACCAGTAAACTAGCTGGTTACTAGCCCAGAGCAAACTCTCACAACATGCTGTACCTGCGTTTTATGACCGATATTAACATATAAGTGGCGAGCATCCAACAAGTAGGAACTATATATTAAAGGTCGTCAGAGGTTCAACTGCGAACCAAGCAGCATAATTCGAGATCGGTGACACGAGGATAAAATCGAAAGTGGTGACTGATAAAGGCTACCTTCGCCTTATTCCGTTGATCTCGTCCGCAAAAGATGGTCAAACTTCAAACTTCCCTTAGATATTTATGGTTGAAGTTTGACGCTTGTCTCATCTTAATTGAATTTCATAACATATTTGCGAGACTCACAGATTTTCCAGTGGTTCGCCTTTATCGGTCGTCGGGCTACCTTGAAGGCAATTTAAGCCTTGAAGGCAATTTAAGCCTTGAAGGCAATTTAAGCCTTGAAAGCGGGGACCTTACAAACTGTGATCCACTAGAGCAGATTCCTGATCAGGGGCGGACCAGTTTGCAACTGGCTAGGTGCAGCCGTTAGGGAGGAGAAAGTGGACATACAGACATACACATAGTGATACACCAACTTTATCAAATACAAATTCGATAGTCTTATAAGATCTGAATCGTTCAACATTTCCATTGCCCTCTGAGTTGCGGTAAGCGATTTGTGATCGCCCCGCAGGTATTTTCTCGGACGTCCTTGACACGAAATCTACATTGTAAAATTGTTATATAACCTTTGAATAGTTCGTATATTTCAGGTAAATCGCGTGAATTCAAAGAGGTTCTGGTGCTCATTCTCTCTTTTCTCACTTAACTTAACACGTGGGAATTATTCGGTGAAAATATTGTCAGGTCTTTGAGGTACGCCTTTTTTTATTTATGAAATCCCATTACTAGCCTGGAATATGTTGGGGTTTTTTCCGTGGTCGTCATAACGTATTTTACGAGGAGTCGTTTCCATACCAGTATATTTCGTTCAGCTTCTGCCACCAAGCCTTGATGTAATCGAGATATGTTATCTCACCATGATATGGCTAAAACAGCTTAAAGTACGTCGTTTGTAGTATGAAAGGAACTGCCATATTCACAGAGGATCGATTTTCTGCTGTTTATATCTCCACTTAATTGGCTAAATGCCATGTGCTTTGATTATTGACCTCACCAGTGCTCTCTTTCCTGACCAGCGGCTAACATGCAATCGCTAATACTTCTCGTATCTGGTGGCCCATTCCTTTACATCAAACATGTTCAATGCGGCTATTACAATTACCCATTGTCACAGTACATCGCCTGTGTCCGATGTTTCCTTACAACCCGACACTAAGAGAGCAGCATAGAAACCGATTCGCCTCTTTTCGTGCCCACACAGCCCTGTAACATCACGGGGTTGTGTAAGCATAGCCTCTGAAATAACGCACTGCAGCATTTTCTCAGCATCTATGGCTTTGACGATTTTCCTCTCGCTCTAAGTAGTTATTTGTCTCTAAGCTTTGTCTATGGCCTTATCATCTCATCCTTAATCTTGAAGACAGTTAATGGCGTTGCATGACTTCGGCCCTATCTACCTGGCAAATTAATGGGAAAGGGTTGTTAGATTTTGAGCTAATCCTACAAAGTGCCCAATGATATGCCGTGGATTCAGTGGTAATTGGGTCGTGATGCGCTTATATTTCTGGTTACATACAAAATGATATGATATTTGTTAAATTGTGATTATAAACGCTTGAGTAGTCTTGTTATGAATCATAACGTTTACAACTTCATAGCGGATTTCAAGCATTATGACCACACTATTGTCAGATCACGTCTCGTGGTTTATTTTTGTGAGATGTTTTGGCTAGCAGCACCGCGTATGTATTGCGATAATAATGGCAGGCATCATCTTTCAAAACAACATATTATTCCATGAAATGCACAGTGGCCGCGATATAACTGTAGTCAATGTCGTGAGACAAACACTTTTAACCTAAGAACAATCGTCTCGGCAGCTTGTTTACATGCGCTATCAACCGTACAACTTGCGAGGGCTAACTTTGGTACAAACCCACTCATATTTAGATAGATTCATCCAGGTAAAATCTTCTTCTCGATTTCTCCGACCCAAATATCGCGTCGCTGACATACTTTTTTGGCCATGGTGCCTGGAACATTATGTAGATTTCCATGCTGACGTCGCAGTGTCAAGCATGTACTTATCGCCTCGCTGTCGTCTGCTCGCCGCGTCCTTACAACTTTACCAGTTTTTTAGTGAATGAAATGAGAAAGCTATCTTAGACAGTCATGTCAAAATTAAAGCTCTGTATCAGTGATCGTTATTGGTGGTAGAACAGATGCTCAAATATGTATCCAATCTTCGAAGTAAACCAGACAGTTTTCCACGATACATCGGATGCAGATTGGGAGTTGATCGATCAGTCAATTTGGGTAAGCCGCTTTTCTCTTAATTGTTGACACCATAGGAATCATTCTTTTCACATATTGGTTGTTCTGCGATAACGTATTGCCTTAATCCTCGAAGGCTATATTTACTAACGAGCTTAGTGACGGTCCTCAGGCGAGGTTGTGGTTCATCATTAGTCATTCGTTTATGTTTTAAGAGGGACGCTGGATTGGTGTGTTTGTTTGGTTGGGCATATTGATATACATGAGTTAGTAAATATTTTGGCTGGGCTTCGCCTAACACAGGATATCGTTAATTTTCCTGTAAGCATATTTTGAGCGTATATATTTGGGCTGCGAGGATTTAGTTGTCATTAATGGTCTATATTTGATACTTTAGACACAACACAAAATCCGTTGGACTCTATTTACTAGGACTTTTGTTGTTTTCCGGATTTGCCAAAATTAGCTGATATCGATGTTCTGTCTGAAAACTGGTCTTTATTTGTCCTTTCTAGTATCATAACGTAACCCGAACGCTGTAGTAACTTCGTCATAGCGTAATTGATTTATTTTCGCACGGGTCCACATCTTTCAACTACAGTACAGGTGAATGCGATCCTACGTATCATAGCGACGCTAATCCTGAATCTTACTCGGTTAGTGACAGCAGCTACGAGTAGGAAAATGAACGAATATCTTTTCAGAATAAATAGTACACATGTTGCTGTTATTTCAAATTACATCTCTCTACGTCTATGTAAATGCAAAGTGACGTGCTTACTTCCAATCCTCATGTTCCTTATTCATATTTTGAAATATGAATACACTCGCCAATCGCCAACACTCCTAGCCTTGCATTACGTCATTTGATTTCAGTGTTAATGTAGTCCTGGAAAAATTGAATGGCCGTGTACATCCGGTCAGATTTTGAGGTCAGATTTCTGTACACTGATTGTGTTGCAATTCGACCATAGCTTATAATGTGATGGTACGCGACGCTATGAGTGGTGTAAAATCACTTTTTGTCGTTTGTATCGGTAGCTGTGTCCAAATTATGCGTTTGATGGTGGTTGTGCTCCGTCATATTACTCATATTATCTAAGTTGACTTGCCGTATATAATATGAGTAAATACGCAAAAAGAAGGGCCCTTTTCGCATAGAGAAGACCAAGGTTTGACCTGGGCCAAACGCACATCCACATGGCCACTATCACGTGACGCGTTTCCACTTGCTAATTGGGCAAGCGGCGCTCCGCCCAGTACTTGCATACCGTACATGAAGATTCGAGCCTAGCGATTTAGTTCCGTCGCAGCGCATTGCATATTCGAAGGTCAGATTACTTCTAAGCCGGGTCATTTGTGATCTGGCCGCCGACTTGGTGTACATGTGTGACCCCTCAGCCCTTAGCTGCTTCTCAGACCCAGTGAGAGTCGTCGGTAATTCCCCTGAATAAAGTTCACTGATGTGCCTGCCATGCTGTGCTGCTATTTGTCAAGGCTGAATGGGTGTCTGCCTCTATCTCTGTTTGCCAGGCATCAAGTCCCTTTCTACCGCGTTCTTTATAAACTCTCACTGGGAGATCGTGCTTCCATTATGTTAATTTTAATAACTACTGCTATCAGTGTGTGTGTGTGTGTGTGTGTGTGTGTGTGAGAGAGAGAGAGAGAGAGAGAGAGAGAGAGAGAGAGAGAGCGAGAAAGAGAGTGAGAGACAGAGAGAGAGAGAGAGAGAGAGAGAGAGAGAGAGAGAGAGAGAGAGAGAGCGAGAGAGAGAGTGAGAGAGAGAAAGAGAGAAAGAGAGATAGAGAGTGAGAGAAAGAGAGAGTGGGATGCATGAGTAGCACGGAAATTAAGAAAGACTCAAGTGGGCCTGTTTCACGCTTTGTTATTCCTAGTTGCGATCGGTGAAGCGTGTGTTGTATTCGGACGACAGGTGAATTAGTTACGTGTTCTGTGGATGTATATGAGACTATTTTGGCGCCAGGCCTGTGGGACCGAGCGCCTGTGATTTGCACAAGCACTCAAGTCAATTCATTCAACGAGCGCGTTAGGTTTCGCGCTTATATATATATATATATATATATATATATATATATATATATAGATATATATATATATAGAGATATATATATATATATATAGATATATATATATATATATATATATATATATATATATATATATTATACATGTCATTGTCGCTCGGGGGTATTGACTCCGATTGCCTGTGTTGACTTGGACCTCGATGTCAGGTTTCCGAGCTATGGTCGGATTGGTTTGGATGCATTATCTGAAGCGAGGCATCAATATATCGGTACATCTTGTGGATGCACATATCCCCAGTTCCCCAGTTCCAATAGTACAATTTATGCTGGAGGTCATCTCTCAGCTATCATCCATAAACTTAATCGTTATTGCAGTAGATATGTTTCGGATAGATCAGCTTGTAAGTAGCAATATGTACAATTGGTATGTTACGAAGTTACCAAATGACGCTGTTGCTTATAATCGCCCGGTTTTCAAACGCTCGTCCCAGCTTCTGATGCCCGCTATGAAAGGTCACGTGATACTAAACGTCGCTTATGAACCTTTACACATATACATGCTCGGGTTTTGCTAGGTCATCAGTTAATTGCTATGGCATCGCTCGCATCTTCGTCACCCCACCTCCACCACAGTCATCTGGGACCTTGATTAATTTTATTGATCACAATGCTACTTAGGGAGCACACTTTGTATAATGAGTATGATATTTCGTTACTTATTCATTTTTACTGACAATGTAAATATTATCTTTCTCGTGGTGGGATATCAATTAACTAACTCGCTCAATTATATAAGCCCAATTGGTACCGACAGAGGGCGCGGTGATCGATTCCACCACTTCCTCCGCTCGCTCCTGCTTGTGTCGTACTTTGAATTCCGCGTCTCATACCAGAGAACAGTTCCCTATTATTGCATTCTTGATTGCAACGCAGCTGACATTTTTTGCTCCATGTCACAATCTTGGTTAGAGACAAACTTGACAACGCCCCCCAACATCCAGCTTAAACCTACCCCAATATAAAGCGGCGCACTGGATTATTACGGTCAGAAACTGCACTCAGAAAATTGGAAGATGCAAAGCAATTTTCGGTGGACGATAGGGGAGGGGATGTCATCAATTACAGCGCCATGTTGCGCGGTGATTGTCGCTGCTCATGGCGCATGAGGGGACGAGCTCAGAGGTGGTGGCCCATCAATGCTGACAGTCGGTGCCCGATGAGAACCCTCTTATTGCGTCCTGCTGTGTTGAACGCACGTGATCGTCCAGGAGATCGGCTTCGTCTATGACGCCGGATTAAGACAGGATTCCCCGAAAGCCCCCCGACTCGCCTAGAACGACGCGCTTTCGAATTTGGTGGCAGTATTACTCTGGAATCCCTGGCAGAGTGGCTTCACCCAAGTCCTGCCCCGCTTCCCTCTGGAAGAGCTCGCTTCCCTCCCCTCATCCGCGGGTATTAGATTACTAGGCCCGCTGATAGCTCGGCTTGTGTACAGTCGTGTGTTCCACATTAGTTCATCTTGGCTGCTGGCGTACACAGTTCAAACCTGAGTGGCGACCCCTAGCGAGTGACTGAACAGCCTCATCCTCCTTCTCTGGGTTCAGTCGCTGACGCTTCGCTTGTATACTTAAGTGTACACCTCGTATACCACCAACCAGCCAGAATCCGCTGCTACGTCGCAACTACACTCCTCTCTGCATGTTGTTAACTCGACCCCATTGTGTGAGGAAGTTTCTCGGCGAAGATTTGTGAATTTATCCAAAGTATTCAGGAGACTTCTGTACCGGGACCAAAGTAACAATGACCACAGTTATGTGGATACCACCCGGAAGCTACGTCGGTGCCAACCAAATGGTAAACTCAGCTTTTTTAAACAGTTCACGTAACTACTAGGTTTAGCATTACTAAACAGCTTCAATACGATTCGCTTTGGGGCTGGTGGGTGGGAGGGGGAGGGCGTTGTGAGGAGTAGGGAGAGCGTCCTGGCCCTCATCTTGACTGGAAGTTAATAAATCACGTGTGTCTCGCTGCCGACGCCACGCAGTTCAGGTTTTCGGGTTCCGAAGAAAGTTATCGCCTATATAATTCGGCGCACGATGTGTATGTTTCTGGCAAGATTCCGTTTTTAATAGTAATAACTTTCTGCCATATTCACGGCCAACGACTTGAATCTATTCGAAATTAGGTACATCACAAATTACTTAACTACTTGCTATCGAAATGTATGTATTGCTGTTATTCTTCTAAATTTCAATGGCTTCCAGAGATTGATATATTTTGCTGACTTCATGAGCTCTTTCTAAATTATACCTTAATCACACATACATGCACTCATTATCTAGAGCTTAAATAGTGAAATAAATGATGTAATTTAGGGTCAGATGGTCTTTATAACCTTATAATTGTGTGCATCCCTGGTTGAATAGTTATAAATGTGTACAGTATCCGAGGTACATATTGAGTACAACTAATTTGGAATTTTTGGAATGTATGACTCACTCCTTGGTCCAACCCCTCCTTGTACCCCCGTCCCCTCCTCCCCCCTCCTTCACCCCTCCTCCCCCCCCCAACCCATTCACCATTACCGATATGTCTCCCTTCGACCATTGTGTTAACCTTGCCCGCGGTAGGTATTTAGGTGTAAGATAACCTTTTCACAAGGCTGCAGATTCGTTGCATTTCTTCTAAGACCAAATAATTCTGCTCGTTTTCTCACTCTGCACTGTGTTTGAGAGCCTTAGACGCAACGTATCTACCAGCAAGTTTTATTCCATACTGCTTCCCTTTCGTTGACCCAGCCGCGTTCCAGGCGGCTTCCCTCCAAGCGTTCTAACACAATTCAAAGTTCACTGTAGTCAAAACAATTCCAGTTACAAAGTTCCCACAATCCTACTCGATAAATTGTTGACAGCTGGTTTCACACACGATGAAAAGTTCTATCTTCGAAATGGAATATGATGGCAAATCATTATAGCTAATACACTTTGAGTCGAGAGAAACCATAATTTGTATTGCAAGTGTGTGTGTGTTAATGTATCCAATGCGTTACTCATCCTTTGCACACGTCTTGTAGTTTTAACTGGTACATTTTAATTGAATCCGCTTCCACGGCGGCGCATTGATCCCTTCTTTGGCAACTTGGGTGATCTTGCAGCTGTCTCACTGTTGGTTCAAGCTTTCGCTTCGGTTTCCTAAAACTTATTTGCTTCATTGATTTGTTTATCGGTTTTCATTGCATGAAAGTGTTTTACATCGGTATTTCTAACTTAGCTTGGAATACCTAGCGGAAACTTTTTGTCGGTTGTGACGTCACATAGGAGTTACTACGTTACGCATGAGTAACATGTGCTGTATTGTTTAGCTTAACTCATTGTGAAATTTAGTTCATCCTTATTGCACCGTGAAAGCCATGCTAATCAGAGCGGGCGCTGGATAGAGAGATGAACCAAACACCCACCTCTTCAATCCGCTCTCCAACAAATATTTGTCTTAAGCTATGCTCTCCAAGTTCAGCCAGGAATAATCATGGCGGCTCTACCCGTTTAAATATCCGCTCCTTTGCCCAGGAGGATGGGTTTTTTTTCCTTTGCCCACGATGCGAATTACTCGATCGGCCCTAAACTCCAAGTGGCCGCTTTCCCATAGTTGAGGAGGAGTTCTTTGACTTATCAACAGGATGCCAGGAAACACTTGCTCGGCCATCTGCAAACAACGTCTATCCCCTTCCATGCCCGTGCTATTGGTTGCCATGGTACCCAGTGCCAGATGAAGGAGAACAAGACGTTTGCTGTGGTTGTCATGGTAATGTGAAGTGCTGTCTGTCGAAGAAGCCAACGCTCGAAACGGTCTGCTCGTCCTACGCAACTAACTTGTTATTTGGTCGACTGCAATATAGGAATTTGCCAATGATAATCGTTCAAAAATACGCTTTTGGGCGACCGATTTCATTTACCACAATTTTGCGATTTTCCTGCTTATATCATCAAATTTGCGCGCGACTTTTGTAAACATTGCCTGTGTAAGGTACCAGATAGGCCGTATTTGTCACGTGACATGTATCCGGCAATTGTCTTAATTCAGGTTGAGGAGTACGGTTGTCTGCATCTGGTCTGATCTTAGGCTGCTGCAGTTACCTTGTCTCAGCATGCATATCATATAGAGCTAACAAGTGTGAGTTCACATCGCTGTTAACGATTATCACTGGCTCTTTCACACATTTGTTTTGTAGCATTCTAGTCGCATCTGGGAGGCAGTATATCGGTGATCATTGGGGCTTTAACATACAGATGTTTCATAAGTTTGAAAGTTTTTGAAAGACCAGATGCCAGTCAGCTATGCCATGAGACGCCTTTGTTGAGAGTTTTGTAGTATCACTATGTAGACCTTAATATAAATGTTTGGGTCATGTTTTGAATCAAATCAAGACGAATACAACAACCATCTCTGTATGAGGCATTTGGCTGAGCCCACATAAGCATTATACTCACAGCCCATGAAATTTTGTTATAGAACCATTTGGATCGGTCATGGTACAAAAAGTATGAGTAAATGCACTTTTCCTATATGTTTTTTGTTACTGCCCTTGAATAAAAAAAATCTGGGGTGATTAAAATTGTCCTTGCAGGTGCCACTACTTACGGTTTTGCATGTTTTGGCCCCTGCTTATATACAGCCAATGCTTGGATAATTTATTGGGTTTGGGCGACTAAACTGTGCATTGGGCCACCACAAATTATATTCTTTGTGGCCCAAGCGCGAGCGTTTGGACTACAAAACCTCTCAGCTGAGTTTCAAGTGCTGCTGCGAGGGACTTGAATTTTGGCTGGTGGCCCCAATATGGCTAACAAATGCCCTCTGGTCCAATGCTATACGGCCTGGCCAGCCATCTCCGCTATCTGTTAAGAGTTGGGATTTCTGAGACTCGCCTGGAAGTTATTTTTGCTGTGGTTTGTAGAGTAAGGATAGGTCAAGTTGCTCTCATTAGCTTCGTTACATTCCTGTCATTCCGCAGCGTTCATTTCTGACGCAGGGTTGAGGGTATGGTTTGAAGCTGGGAAACTGCAAACCCAACAATTTAGGATGCACCGAAGCAATTGCGCGCCTTATCTTTGTGATAAAGCCTAGTTATATTTACGGACGTCCACACAAGGCAGTTATTTTGCCTTAATTACCGGATTCTATCTCTTTATCCAGCTTTCCCATACAATGGCAAGTGCTTGCAGCCATTCGTGAACGTAAATGCTTAATGACACAGAATGAATGCCTCCATCATCATCATCATCATCATCATCATCATCATCATCATCAACTTCGTCATCATCTACCCTGATAAAAGTAGCATCATCAGCATCACCTCTGTGAAGTGTAGTGGTCTCAACTAAATAGATTGTCATTGTGCCTGCGGTGTACCAGTGTAAATGATGTGCTGTACTATTGTTCCCCTGTCTGTCTGCCTGTACCTAGTTAGATAGAGACACAGTTGTCGTTGGTGCTCTCTAGCGTACTTGTCCACACGAGGCGCGGACTTCAGCAGATAATTGCTGACAGCTTGTGACGGCGTATTTTAATAATTTCCCCATAAAGGAGATAATGCCGGATACGACAGCGCTTCCCACTCATGTAAATGATGGCATTGCCATTGTGTTTTCATCCATTTTCCTCCCTTCACTGTCTCACATACTCACTATTCCTATATGAATTACACGACTTTTTTATCCGACCCCTTTTTCAATGTTATGGTAATTCCTTGTCATTGTAAAGTGTCTGCGCGCTTCAACATGACTGCTTGCCGGAAATATGAACTACTGCATTCACTTTCAAACCGTCGTATGACTGCAGCGATATATTTTTTATGTCGTCATGTTACCGGTCGTCGACCGTAAGATGACGTCTGAGCGAAGCCGATTGCTGGCTTCTCTTGAAACGATGGATTCCCGTTTCAAGTGTACTGACAGTGGTCATTTTGAAGGTGGGACTTCATCTGGGACTAACAAAAGGTAATTGACGGCTAGATGGCGTTGCTGTTTGTCACTTGCTGGCTACTACAACCAAGCGACTTGCTTTGATGGCGATGAAAAGAACATGTTTTACTTAGTTTCTCACGCACTGCAATGAAAACGAACAACACCATTAATTTTAAAGAAGATCGATATCTAAGCTACTTTCCGCACTCTCCTTGGTCGCGTTTCCCCGCGGCCACTCGTATTCCTCGTCAACATTCCAGTTATGGCGTTATTTCATTTGGGGTAATTTTTTGTTGAAAGCGCATTAAGATCAATGTGTATGAAGTCATACTGCATTGCCACATTTGTTCCGTTCAATAAAAGATAAAGTACGCTATGATCAACTTTCAATTCATCTCACGTTGAACCGCTTATATATATATATATATATATATATATATATATATATATATATATATATATATATATATATATATATATATATATATATATATATATATATATATATATATATATATATATATATATATATATATATATATATATATATATATATATATATATATATATATATATATATACATACAAGTCGCTGCTTTTTCAAGTCCCCCAGACTTGTATATTTACAGTCGTCAAAACACTAGTTGTTAATTGATAGGCTAGCCATGTTCTGCTGCCGTCTCTCTGTTAATTACTACGCGGCTGGTTGTGGCGACGCTGGGCATGGAGTGGGCATTGGTACGTCAGTCCATCAGGTGATACCGGCGCTTGTTCATCGCCTCATTTCCCCTGGGAGCCTCGACTCCCTCTCTGTAATTGTGTAGCATAAATGCCTACGGTATTCATTCATATTGCATGCCAAGTGCTGCCAGCCAGGCTTCTTTTACTATCCTTGTCAGTTGACTTCACGTGACCAAATTCTCCTTACTCTCGCAACCATTTTTCTACCCATCCTCATCAGCCATCAATCGCTCAGAACTTGGATCCCCGCCATTATTGACGGTAGCGTCCTGCTTGATCCTTCAATCCTGAAGTTATACCTGGTCCGTCACAATATTTCCCACCAGGAATGAAATCATTTGTGGCGGGAATTGCTGCAGTCGTCCTGTTTTTCCAGCCAACCACCATTATCAAAACCTTAAATGCCTTGCCAGCGCAATATCACGCCGTTCACATTGTTGACTGTATACTTACAGCGTAAAGACAGCACTGTGGACCTTACCGCTCTTTCCCCTTTCGCGTTGTTTGGTAATATTACACCAGGGTTAGATACATGTACGACACTATCCTATCGTCCATGAACCCGATGTTGTGTCATCTCAAATGGCAAAGCTGATGGCATGTACCCATAAATGAATGGAATTACCATACTCTTGTTTATTTCTGTTTACGTAAGGTCCCAAAGGGTATTTGACACTTTCTTGACCATAGCTGATATTCCAAGCCCGTGGCTAGCGGTTTGATCCTTGTTTACCGCCGTGAGTGTAAACTAATGCTAATCAAATTATAGGATCTGTTTACCTTTCGTTTTTGTGTGGTCGTCCGCTTTGTTGTTTCAGATTGTGTTTTTGTCATCTTCATGATTTTCCGTCTCTTGAGTTGCTAGGTGCTGTTGTGAAGCTTTCGGGCCATTTTAAGTTCGGATTAGTTTCTCTGTCGCTTCAAAGTCAAATAGTCGCCATGTTGAGAGAATAAGGGGGTGGGGGGTATCGGATGATAGCGGGGCGTATGAATTAGCCATGAGTGTTGGTTGATGTAGCGACGGACGTAACATTGCTAATGCATGTGAGGTCCAGTGGTGCCATCTGTCGTCGACATCTGCCTACATGTTGTAATACTCAATGCCTCGTTTCCGCAACACTCCGCTTAGACCAGTCGATATAATTACTGTGCCCAAGTAGACAGTCCTGTGTTAATGTTGTATTCCTGATTTCGTTTGTAAAGACGTCTTGATTAGCGAGATTCAATCATTCGGGAATAGTATCGGCTTCGTGTATATTTATTTAAACAGTGAGTGGGTAGGTGGTGGTGGGGCACACCGAGCATGTATGTTGACATTTATCTGGACTTTGTTTTATGTGTGATTGTCGGGAAGACTAATTGGTTTAAAGTACCGTCTCGCAAGCGGGGGAACACGGGTAATATCCTTTGGGGTTCTTAGCCCGCTAGCTGTCGGCCTCGCTTTGTCCATTCGTCTAACACCGTAAATCCCTCGCCGATGAAATGTTGTGTGCGCCGGGCAGCTGCGAAATAAAACCGGAGGTTGATTTCAGTCAAGTATCTCATTTGCATGCACAATGAGGCGCGTGAATAATTCAACTCAAAAGTGCCATTGAACCATAGCGTCCGGAATTTTAACCCCCATCCCCCCGGTATGGCTGGGTATTATTGCCTAGGCACAGCCATTGCGCCATCAATCACGGCGAGTGCTACAACCTGCCCTCGGCTTATAATAGACTCATGCATGACAGTATATTTGAATTAGCTTGAGGTTGAGTTCGTATTGTTTGATAGCCCGTAAAGGGGATATAAGTTGGTATGGTGATGTCCACATATGAGGTGAGTGTCCCTTTTCATTAGAATTTACCCACGTTTATAGCTGACCGGGTGTCCCTGTAATCAGGTTAGGCCAGTCGAGTGAGCGCTTGCGATGGCTGTAACAAATATAGCTCGTGTTGACGAATCATAAGAATCATAAAGGGAGATATGGGCAAACGAGGGTTTAGATAAGTCTCAGGGGACCTAATTGAGGCGTTATTCCAGGGACATCCTATTCATCTAGCCTTGTCCAACTCCAGCCCACTTCACCATCCTACCCACCCTTAAATCAGTCCTAGTTGTTCCACACAGCGGGGAAAGATGGCGACATGTCTCCGCAGCAGCAGCAGCGACGGCAGCAGCATATAGCTGTGCGCACGCTGCAGGGAGGGATGTGGTTAGCTTTGCCCCGTACTGTATCTCTAGCCTGCTGTAGAAACCGACGCTCATTGTGCGCTCGACAAGCGTCGACCGTTGTTTTGAGAGTCACCTGCTGTCCGCACATATCCACCACCTCATAAGCAGATAAGGGCAGCCAAGCTCGTCTTTTGTTGGCCGAGAACTGTCCAGCATTCTCGCCGCTCCCTGCTCGGCTAATTACTGCTGGGCCGGAAGTGTGCAAGCCAGCTCTATCTAGTGGCGTTAGCGACATCAAGGGATGATTGGTATTTTCGCTGGTACATGAGGGTGATTGGGAGAAGGCGATTGGGGAAGAACAGGAAGAGGAAGCTGGCAATTGTGTACAATTCGATAGCTTATCTAGTTGAGGATGTTGCTGTGATGCGGGCTGAATCTTTGTGTCCACATCTCTACTGTTGCATCCAGCCTTTATAAAGCCCGTGAGACACCATGCAGACCTGCACTCACCTATGTTGCTGCTGCTGTCGCTGCTGCTGCTAATGCCAACGGACAGAGCTGCCTATATTATCTGGGGTTCGCCGGAGTAGTTAGGGCATTCTTTTCGCTGATAGTGGCTAGTGAGGTGTATCCACTTGGGAATTATCGGTTCTAGAAAGGACTCTTAACAAGACAGGCTGCTTCTTGTCTCTTGGCTGCGCACATTACCAGAGAAAGTCGTAACCGCCTGCCCCGACTCCATCATCCTCGTCGGTAGCAGGAGTGAAGAGCAAGGTTGCTGTGCTGGAAGTGCGTCTGTCGGCCCGATGCTTCACTGATTGCGCCGTTAGCTGCATCGCTGGGTTATCTGCGTTTCCCCCCGTCTGACACAAGTGGACAGGCGCCCGTCAAGTAGTCATCCTTACTTGTGCCTTCATTCCTCCTCTGCTTTTTCTTGTGGAAGAAACCTCGCCCTGGGAGGAAGCTCTTTTCTTGGACTTCTCATTGCCATGAGTTCACGCGTGGCTGTTGCTTGTAGTGTGTGAGGACGGAGTGATAAGTGTGAGAGCTTGGAATTGTTGCTGTGGTATCTGAGTGGAGTGATTTGTTTACTGCGCGAATGACGCACCTCCATCACTGAGCAGTGAATATTTTCACCCTTGCGCATGTTAAGGGCATTTCCAGTACCGAAGCTAACCGTACAAGTCCAGCCGATGAGAAGCTGCGTTCTAGAAATCTAATTCTCTGCTAGAAAAGGAGTTCCAATCGTCTTCTCAATTTCAAGGACGGAACTCAGCAAGAGAAAGATCTGTCGAACCGATTGTGGGAATTCACTGTTGATGAAAAGAATCGAAACATCTACAATGATGCAGATGGTATTTCAGGTAACAAATTTATCATGCCTTTGATATAGAGTTGGCAAATTACATTAGTTTCATGGCGAGTGTCGCGTGTTGTTCTGCGTGGGCAGAGGTGTTGGGTGCGTATACTGGCATGATTCATGACACGTATCAGCTGTTGGTGGTGGATCCTTGCACTGCTTCTTGTTGGATCCTGTTGTTTGTGGCGTGGTAACATAGTTCACACGGACAAGGGGGCGTGTATACGCGGCGTAAGGCAGTATAAATAGCTGTACTTTGGTTCCCAGGCGCTGGGAAGAGTTGCTGGTGCAGCTGTTGGCTTATGTTGACCCTAACATCAGAAGCCATTACTCCTGTTAATCGGATGAATGGTCCCCATCTGGGAACTCACCGTGCCTTGTCGAAATTCGCAGCGCGCTATACAAAGGTCTTGTACGTTCTCGCGTCTAGTAGCTGTATAAGCTCAATACAAAGATACATGGTCCCTTTTCTCGAGGACATAGATAAAATAAGCAGGATTTGACGTTACTCTTGCTCTCACATGTAGAAGTATTACGGTTGATATTACTACTGTATCCGTTAGACACGGATTCGTTTTGCCCTTTGTCATTCGCGGCGGACACGGCTTCCTTTCTATATCATTGTTTATGGCCATGTTTATGATGACAAGTTCACCTCATCTTGCCATTATCGCCCGGGGGCTAATATGGCTCTCGCCACGTGGCTGGTTTAAAGGCGCGTGGTTATATTCGCTAAGATCCCCCTATAATTATTCTCCCCTCGCAAACCATCAAGGCTCTCCTGCCACGTCCTCCATCAGCTGACAGATTTTGGTTTCCATGGAAACAAACTGTGCCCCGTTGCCATCAATATTCTTAGGAATAAGTTGTAGACGTCGGATGGGTGCGAGCGGTTTGGAATGGTCGGCGAAAGAAGGGTCAAGTTGGATGCGTCACTCAACACACGTCTCTTATATGCTGTGCACAATGTTCTCTCTGAACAAATACTACCCTACCCCCTCCCTCCCTCCCTCCCACCATCAAGCCTGCGACCCGCTCCCTGTGTTCCCTTTGCTACACCACACTGACAGTGTGCCTTGCGCAGTGCCGTCAGGAATTCCCCGTGGTCGGGTGTGGCAGTCACTGATAGCTTTTGGTTGTTGTGTGTTTGTTGCCTCCGGGGGTTAATTGCACAAATGGATGGGCTGTATGTCAGTCAGCTAACATCAACAGCCGGGCCGATAATGTCTGCTGATGCTGTTAATTGCCTGCTGGACGAGTCTACGCATAGAAAATAATGTCGCTTTTTTTCTTTAGTCTGGGAAGTGGGGAAAGGGTCTGAGTTATGGTCCTTCTAGTGCCATTGTCTATTTCACACTGACCACCAGACGTCCGCTCTATTACGAATCCCCCCCCCACCACCCCCCCGTTAGCTACCACTCTACTCACTCCCTCCCTCCCCCCCCCCCCCCCCCCCGACCACTACTTGATACGGGCCGAGGCTGGTGGATGAACGCCTCCGTCGTGTGTTCGGTGATGCGTCTCCGGTGCCCCACCCACCCCATCCCGCCCCCTCTCAGCCCAGCCCCGCACCACACCACTCCACTACCAGCTTCAGCAGCTATCATGCTTTTTCCCTAGCTACTTCACCAGCTGCTTTTTGGAGCTCCGCGACCTCTCGTAGCTGACCTTTCCTCCCAACTACCCCTCTGACTGGTATACACGCTCCATCTTAACTGCCGAGGGACAAAGCCTTCCATTTTGGTGGCCTGTCTCATCGCATCTCGTTCGCCCATGGTCAAAGAGGGCATTAAGTCGGGCTTTTAAGTTCAGCGCTTCGATACGTCCACGATCCTTCGGATTTCTTGCTGGAGGGCCAAGCGCTATATAGTGCCTTGAAATTGTGTTGATAAGTAGTCAAGGATCATCATTCGTCCGGTAGTAAGTAGGTCTGCAGAGGTGCGGACCCCATGCAGTTCCTGCCACATACAATGGTAAGTAGACCCCTGTGTCCCATCATAACCTTGTTTTGATCCCTCCTCCCTCTTCTGGAGCGTGCCAATTCTCATCGGCGCACCATTCTTTCCCCAGGAAATACTTCTCATGCTTGCTCTTGGAAAGGAATGAGGCTTTCGGATGGATTCCAGCCGCTGAATGTCATTATAAAAAATGCAGAACAGCGTTAAGAAAGTTGTTGTACTGCGATTGTTTTGATATAATGTGTAATGTTACCGATTTCCATAGGCCAGTTCCTTTGGGAAGGCTGTGCTTGTGGTGGGTACGGAATTGGTTTGGAGCGCACGCCTGGACATATGAAGCGAGCGCCCATGCGATTGGTGTTTCACCATACCACGCCTAAGCATGGTTGAATGTACAGCGAGTGCGGCCAGTCATTTGATGACCACCGGCTGTTCTCTTGAGAGAGGCATATGTCATTCAGTCCTCGAATATACACTGCTGTCATATGCATACGGAGGGAAATGGTGGTGGGGATTGGGGGGTGTTTCCGAGGTGACTCGTTAAGGTTAGGGTACAAGGCGATGAAACCGTTTTGTCGTCCTTGCGGTTGTAACTTACCGGCCACATTGAGTGAACCTTATTCGCCTCGGGCCGTGGCGAATTTTTATGGCTCACTTTCCGATGTGCGTGCAAGTTGATAGAAACTGTGAGGGAGTTGGTGTTGGTGTGGCTATTGTAATGGAATATTCATTAGCTGTCGTGGCCGAGTTTTTACAAGTTGTGTTGTGTACTGGTTCATGGTGCCATTGTTACGACGCCGCCAGTATCGTAGTCACAGATCAGTACTAGCTTCATGCTTCTCAACTGCCAGCATCATTACTGGTCTCAGCCATGCAGGTAAGTGACTATAAGTCAACGCATCAAGCTGTAGCTGTATTCGCGCATCAAGAGATTGCTGGCTACAATTAGCGAGCATCTGGGTTGCTGGGTGAAGGCAGGAACTGAGGAACCGGACTGGAATACACTGTATTACTCGCTGTTCCTTGCTCACTGAGCCGTTCCTTGTCAGGCCTCACTGAGCGCAGCTTCTCCATCCAACCTCCCTCCCCTATCCTTTCATCCCCTCACCCCGCTGTATGCTCAGAGTGTGTTTTGGCCACGTTAGCGCTGTCGTGCCTCTGTAGTCGCTGTACTGTGCGTCCAGCGGGACTCGGACGGATCTCGTCATGGGTCATACGCTCGCCTTTCCATGTATTTGTGTTTTAAACTGCTCAATGATGATAATCACGTCTTACCGCAAGACTATGTGGATATGAGTAGTTTACATTTCGTAAGTTACGCTTCAAGGTCAAGCAGAGCTGAACTCACTAGGTGTAACGATGGTAACGAGGTACATAAAGGATGCCGCGGCTCCTATTGCATGACGCGCGTCATCGATTGGGGCCGAGTGGCGTCGCATACCTCTCTCCTTTATACGCTACAAGTGTTCACGCTGTGCCTGCAACTACATAACCAACTGTTTAGCTCCCATGCGTGCGATACCATTGTCTCCGTCAGACGTTATCTAACCTTCACCCTTTCTTTCTCTGTCTGTCTGCAGCACATGGTACAGAATCAGATGACGCCTACTTACCCAGCATTCTCGCAGGGTTTGGAGGCGGACTTCCAGCAACAGACGGCTGGGCCTACTCAGGCCGGCACGCCGACCGCAGCCGTACCCGCAGCAGACCCTCAAGCCGCTGCCGCACAATACAAGACGTCACCCGGCGACCCACAAGCGCAGGCCGCAGCTGTGCCTCAAGTTACAAATGGCGTAGAACAGCAGACAGTAAGTAATAATTGTACGAGAAAACAGCCCCAATTGTAGCATATCTTGAATAGAAGGACACCACCACACTAGTTTATGTGTCTGTACGATTGCCTGACCAATTCTCTTAGGATTGAATGGGCTAACAATTTCCCTCAATGGACTATACCCATCGGGATTCCATTGCTTTGAAGGGTGGTTATAGGTCATTATAAAGAGAGGGATATTATGCTTTTGCTGTATCAATTTGCGCCAGCGTCCATATGGGACTCTGTTAGGGCCACCTGGTTGTGTTGTAAAAGACAATGAGCAACGTGGATTTGTGCTGGATACGCGGTGGCTTGTCGACTGCATGGGGTATGTCACTCAGTCGCAAGTCATGCTGTTATTGACAAGCCTGTCCAAGTGAGCTGTCATTTACAGCACCTAGAGGCTGTCAGCGCGTGACAAGATGGGTTGCCAGACTGCCAGCTGCATTCATGGGTTATACAATAACACAATGTTCATCTGCTCATCAACTGGCTAAGAGATCGATTAAGAGGAAGAACTCGCCGCCTCTAATAAGATCATCCCCCTCTCGTACACTCGCATCCACCACTCAACCCCTACCTGGCGAGCAGCTGCCTGCCAGCATAGCTACTCTGCAATTCTCAGTGGTGCATGCTGCTGGCAAATGAACCGAATGGGATTGATCCTCTGGGATCCAGGAGTGGGACACGTTACTCGTCTTCCTCACTGCATGAAATATTCAGCGTGCATTTCTTCATCTTGTCATTATATTCCTTGCACCTCTCAGCTACGTAATAGATACATTGTGGTGACTATTATTTCGATCATGTTGGAGAATAACAACAAGCTTTTATTTTTAAGCGGTGGTGCAGAGCTGTTGCCCTCCCCCCCGCCCCAAACCCCGTCCTTACGTTTCTCGTTGTAGCTTTACATTGCCACCCTGGGCAATTGTCCGTGTGGTTCCGTAGGACCCTTCAGAGGACACGGTTGTGTTATTACGTTAGGAAGGCAGACTGGCGTCCGAAGTGAACTGCCCTCGGCCTCTCGTCCAGTCACCTCCCCAATGACATTTGGTATGCACAGGACCGACTGCCACACCATGCCTCCTGACACCACATTGATTTTTTTTTTCCCACTGGCATCGGAAATCGCGGCCTGACTGAATATGCTACTCCAGCCTTACTCATAGCATATTTCTCATCTTATTGGTCGCTGTTCACTTCCGATGAAGGAGTCTGGGATCGTTGTGGACACTTACATGGTTTACAGCCCCAACAAGACGACAGGCATGCGTCCCGTGTTATGATGTTGGCCTGCGTTATCTCACATCACTGCCTGCCCCCATGTTTCATACTCTCCCGCACAAAGAAACGACCAAAGCATGCAGTGAGCGCAAGCCATAGGAGTTTTACCCAGATTGGCTAGGTTTGTCGGCTTTTTGCGTCTTCCATCATTGTTGTAATGACTGCGTGCCTGCTGCCTTGTCTCCCTTGACATGCCTGCCCTCTCCCCGTATAATCATCCGGGGCTAGCCAGAGGGGTGGGATCAGCGACTCGTCTGGAAAAACGGATACCCTATATGGAGCGTTTTTGGGCACCAATATCGCATAGGGAACCGCTGTGTCTGATGCTAAGCTCCACTCAAGCAGGACTTAGTGTACCAATGAACGTCAAGTCACCAGCAAGCCTCATCGCCAACATGAGACTTATGCCGACCATATATCTGAAATGATGTCTGATCTTTTACAGTAAGTCGAAACTTAACCACCAAAGGTTAAAATGTCCGCCGGGACAGACAGCTCTGTTGATCAGGTACCCGTGATGGCCAGTTCCTCGTCATAACTGCGATGGACTAGGCATATTTATGGAGGTAGTGTACCGTGTTCCGACTTGTGATAGGATGCATGAAGGTGGAAGGCGAGGTAAATTGGGGGCAAGAGGGGAGATAATATTGTAAATCAGGTCGACATAAAATGGAAATTTCGTATGGGAGTAAGCGGATGGGTTCGTAGCTTCCCCAGCTTATACGGTGCGTCGTCGTCGGCTGCAGTGGAAGGAGGAGGAAGTGCCTCTGATACATTGATCAGTGTTTATGTGTGAGGTTCTCTGCCTGAATTTCTGCTGGTAATCCGGACCATTGATGATTTAAAGCCTGTCATTGTATGCTCGTACTTGGCATTCACACCAGAGGGTCTGCTGGGAGTCGTTGGATGGTTCGTCTATCTAGCCTCACCAGACACACTCTACGTTTTCTCATAGCATCACAGTCTGACCCGAGCTGCTGCCCAATCCAATAGCCTTACTAGCAAGGGAAGACTGCTTGTCCGCCTGTCAGCTTGATAGGAATGATGGCTGAGAATTTGGGGTGATTTCTGTGGAGGGCCTTGCTAGCTTTTTCCTCTTTATACATACTTATTAAAGCTATGAGATGCATGGGTGTCGGTCAGATAGGAGGTGATCTGCCCCACGAGTCCAGTTGGACCACATCCATCATTGACTGATAGAGGAATTGAGAAATGATGTGGGATGCATTTATGATGGAGGGAGGAAGAGGTTGCTATGGGCTTTGAGTCAACTCATCCCCCTAACACCCTCAATAGATATACATCTTCACTAAGGTCCTGTCCTTTGGGGAGACTGTTGTAAATTTGACTATCTTCCGAGGGCAAGCAACCAATAGCAAAGTCTCATAGCTCATTGACAATTGCCAATTTTCTTATAATTATGTTTGAATAGAGATTTATATTTATGAAACACACCCTGAACCAATCTCTTAAGGCATGACATTTTCCAGAATGATATTGATGTATGCTATTCTATTTCGTGGCTTTTATATGGAGCCTTTGTGGGTGCATTTGCTTCAAAAGAGCTATTTTGTAATCCCCTGTTATTTGTGTTCATGTATTTATTGGTTAATAATTGGATATATCATTTGTGGAAGTATTCTAAATATATGCCTGCCTACTATGGCAGTGCTGGAGTTACATTGCAATTAAACATGCCCTGTTGGTGGTAGTCTGTTTGCTTGCAGCCATACAATCAGCCTTTATTTGACAGTAATAGCTCCTTGCATGAATGTCCATGTATTGTCAGTATTGGGTTCTCATGTTGTGTTATTTTTGCTTTCTTTCCCCCTCCTCTTTATGTCAACCCTAGCTTGGGGACATAAAGTGCTCTTCTGTTTCTCAGCAAACGGACCTGGAGAACGGTGAAGGTGCTGCTATCACGTCACAGGCCGCCTCCAATGCAGCAGCCAACAGTACTGGACCCAAACGTCTACATGTCTCCAATATTCCATTCAGATTTAGGGAAGCAGACCTCAGGAATCTTCTTGGGGTGAGTGTCATCTTGTTTCCAATCAAAGGATCTCACTAAGTTGTTTTATTGCATGGTGATTTTTTTCGTTAATAGCCACACTCATATTTCTTTCCAATTGACTGAACGGTATTTCAGTAATTGAAGCTCACTCAAGTCAGGGGAAGTACATAGTGTAAACATGTTTCCACCATAAGAGTTTTTATATGGTTTTCTTTTGCAGCAGTTTGGTACAATATTGGATGTGGAGATTATATTCAATGAACGGGGTTCTAAGGTAGGTGCCAATCAATGATGTGTTAAAAATTAGCAAATTACTACTGAATAATTGGTAAATTTGTGTATATGATATTTTAATTCTGGTAAATTTTATAATTAAATTTGTATATCATATTGAAGAGCACTTAAAGTACTGTTCTGTAAAAATGCCATGTACCATGATACGTGATGATATAATTGCGATGATGTTGGTTGTAGTTGTGGCTGGTGTACATATCACATGTCCTGCTCCTCTTCTCCACCATGTCTGTTTGATGTTACACCTACAGGCTGTGGCATGGTCACACCCTCACTCCATACCAACAACTACACATTAATTCCTCTTGTTATTATTTGTTGGGGTGGGGATTGGACTTTTACCTGGTATCATATAAATAACTGAAATGTTGTCAATTTGAAAGTTGTAATTTATTGACTAGTGGAGGGTTTGGTTAAGGGGCATCTGTCAGCTATCTAGTGTTTGGTTAAGGGGCACCTGTCAGCTATTGAGTGTGGTGTGTGTATTGTGATCATGCCACACGCCAGCACTCTGACCTCTGCATCCTCCTCTCTCCACATTGCTACACATTGATGTTCCCAATCTTAGGTGCCATTCTCGGCCCTTGGCTCTGGCCGCTTCATCTCTGAATGGTAAAACTCTGCTTTGCAGTTCTTGATGCCTCCATCCTACCATTTGCTTGTGCAGTAATGATGAAGCAAACGTGAAAGCACTCTCTAGACTGGTTGCTCGTCTAGACTGTTTGCTGTAAAAGCATGCTTTCGTGGTACATCTCTCAAGCATGTACTCTCTCCATATATAATCCAATGCCAGCTTTGTGCATTGCTGAATAAGTCTGCAACATCCAGTCTACACTGGGCACCAATTAAACTAGATCAGAGACGATGTTGGTCAGCGTTAGTATATAACCAACAGGCATGGGTCCGTTCGAGGTTTGTGTGAGACAGTATGATTCACTCTGCAACCTAATATATATGAGACCTTTTAGTGGGAATGCATTTAATAGTGAGCTGGACTGTTGATGTTTATTGAATTAGGAATCCATTCTGTTGTGTTTCGTTGACGGCAAATTCTCAATGGATATAGTATCTTCTTAAATTATGCATAAGAGTCTGTTACCTGTTTGAGGTGTAATTGAATGAGGAGAAAGTAAATTAGAAAAAGCGTAGATGGAGAGATAATGATGGGGCATGCTGGGAGTGGGTGTGGAATGTGAGTGATGATAGCACACGTGGTGTGAATACAGGATTCCCTTGTGAGTGCAAATGTGGTATGAGAGAAATGTGACCATGAATGGTGACTATGGATGTAGTCCTAATAGCAACTGACAACAGGTTTATGTTACCCTGTCAGATGTGGCCACATGAGCATCACTGTGAGTCATGTGGCCTCATGAGCATCACTATGAGTCATGTGGCCACATGAGCATCACTATGAGTCATGTGGCCACATGAGCACTGTGTGGAAAGCCTAAATATATGTTCTCCTCATCGTTCACCTGCGACACACTAGCCTGGTACTCCACAGATCACACTGTGCCTACTAGATCTCTACTGCTGCTGCTGCTGCTGCTGCTGCAACATGGCACTGGTTGCATTGCTTGTAGTCTCGTACACACCTTCACTCACGTTCATTTGTTGCCACAGGAGCAGACTTTCCTTTCCGGCTTGATTATTTATTCGTCTCTGATTGGTAGATGACATCCCCCTCCCCACTGCACATCTCCTCTCTCCCTTGCTGTAATTTTCATTTCCAATTCTCCTGTTCAACGATGGATGTGTCAGTTATAAATAACAGACAAGTTTGTGTAACTTTGCCAGGTGTTGTCATCATGCTTCCAGCAAAATTTACATGTATTTTTCTTGCTTTGTTTTTCCTCTGCCCCCTACGATGGCCCATTATACCCACTCCCATGTCCATGCGGGCAGTTCGCAGCAGGCATTTGAAGAACAGTAAGCTGAGACTTTGTTTCACACTTCTGTTGAGGAGATTTTCTGTTTTATTTTGTGCAAGGAGCATTTCACACACATAGAACACAGCTGTCATTAATCACATCACAAGTGATCCAGCATCACACACTGTTCATATTGAAGTGATGTATGTGTGTAGTGGTCTGCTCATGATAGCTATGGTTATGATCTGCCCTCGTCTTGATGTTGCTATGACACCTGTGTGTGTTCACCAGAGAATGTTTGTGTGGCCGCAGCTACTGTTGTGCATACTCTGTGTACTCTCATCCTACTCCCCGTACTCCTCCTCCTCCTCATCCTCATCCTCCACCTCCGCAGTGCAGTGTGGAGCAGATTAAAACACCTGTGTGTAGGTCTTCTTGAGGCTGCTACTGTTGATGATGATGCAGGGCTTGGGGCATGCTAACCAGTTTGCTTTCTTCCAGATTTCCTCCCATTTAGAGCATGTGACCTATCGTTGGCTACCTGTGCCGATTATATAACTGTCATCCTTCTCTCCATCTTAGCTTATCTTTACCTCTCTCTCTCTCCTCACTCCTCTCCCTATCCTTCCTTCCCATCCGGTGATGCTCTTGTTCCTCTCTGCTATCATGATCCAGTAATCTGCAAGACTTATGATCAACCATCTCACCCCACTTCATCCACTTGCATGTTTCTATGTATCAACAGCCATAATCAATAATATTACCTGACGATGCAACGTGTTTATGTTGATTTGCACGTGGTTGTATGTTTAAACAGAAATATGCATGCTCCTCATTTCGTTTTTCCTCTTGGCATGGCAGGGATTCGGTTTTGTAACTTTCGCAAATAGCGGGGATGCAGAACGCGCACGGGAGAAATTGAACGGCACAGTGGTTGAGGGCAGAAAGATTGAGGTGCATGGTCATTTTCCAATTGTTCCTTGGTAGCACACACTAAATGCTAAGTTACATGAGTTTCATACATATTTGTGCAGTATTAAGAAATGCCTGCGATTCAAATCTGTATGATTATGATTAATGGTCGATGTGTGGTATATGACGGCCTGCTTTCATCTTTCACTGTATGTCATGTGCTCTGTGCATCATATTTTGCCCGTCAAAATTGTCCTCTTTTCGGCATAGACTGCTGTTAACAAAAGTTTGATATATTGAGAAGGAATCCCTACACCTCATGACTGCTTTTGTCACAGTTTTGATTAGTGACCCCGATCCCATCCATATTTATATATTTTATACTTGGTAGATTGCATCTTGAATGCTGCCAGAGCATACCACCTAGTTGTTGTTTATTAGTTTGACTTTGGTGGCAATATTGTACTGCATTCTGTCAAACATGCTCCCCCTCACTTCCTTTTTCATGGAACATCTTGTTGGATGGAATTGTGCTTGTCTAATCCACCCTTATACAAAGGGCTCATTTCTGACAAATTATGGTGTGTTTGTTCGTCAGCTCAACAGAGAATCTTACATGGCATTTCTTGACACTCACAGAGTTGCATTATCACATCTGTAATTTCTAATTGCAATCTCTCTTCTATTAATTTAACGGCAAGGCAAATATTTTAAGGGAGAGTAATGTACATTGTGTGTGCTTGTGATTTTTTTAAAATGTTGAACTGAAGCTGAAAATTGACAGATTTCTTTTCAAAAGTTATAAAGGCTGCCAATGTAGTTTTCTCTGGTTTTCTGTTCAGTGCTGTCAATCTTCAGCAAAAGTTGTGTTAAAAACAAATTTATTTCATATTTTGAATTATTTCAATGCTTCAAGGTCTATACAAGTAGCCAAAAACATTTTCACAATGCTATACACCTTGTGATGACAAGCTCTTCAATTGTTGCAGTTATGTCCCTTTTAGAACCACTATCACGTTATGATAATGATTCCCAGTATTTCCCTATCAGTAGAGAAAGGATAACTGTAGATTCAATGATGACATAAAGTTCCAGTAGGTGAAGCAAAAAGCTCATCTGGATCTAGGCAGCTGTTACGCATACGTACTTTTATTGGCGCCTTATAACACTGTCATGTTGGTGTGCTGCTAAATCTCATACTTACCTAACCTTACCTGTTGAAGTTAGATGCTAGGAAAAGAGGTTCTAATTGGGACAAAACTGTAGGGAATGCTGTAATGTGAATGACGTTTTTGGCTCCTCTTGTGTAGGACTGGTGTCTGTGAATGCTAGTTTGAACATCCAATCTTAACTTGGTGATGGGTGAATGATCCCTTGATTACAAACCAGTGCTTGACATTGCATCTGAGTAGTGATTATGGTGTTTGCACATAACCACAGCAGTCACATACCTGCATCATACACATAACCATAGACATAACCGCAGCAGTCACATACCTGCATCATACACATAACCATAGACATAACCACACCATTCTCAAAACCACATTGTTTATATATGCACCGCAGCAGTCATATTACCGCTCAAACACAACGAGAACAAATCTTGCAGCGATAGCTTCATTAGATTTTTTTCATCTACTGAGGTTTCGATTGGATTTTCATTCTTTGAAGTATTCTATTAAGTAACAATGTTTCTAGTATCTAAGGTGATACTGCTTAATGTTTGTGAATCAAGTCTTTTAATCACTTAAATTGTTCTTGGAAATATAATGTTAATACCAGGTTGCTATGGGTTGAAAGGCTTGATTTGCAATGTAATAAGAAAGAGAGAGTGTGTGTTGACAAGCGTCTCTGTTACTATCATACAGGTGAACAATGCTACAGCAAGAATAATGACAAAGAAAGCTACCCCGACAGTTATTACTAACGGTAACTGTTAACAATGGAATTCTTATCATTTATGTTAATGACTAAGTGATGCACGGTCTTAAATCACTGAAACCCATCTGGTGTTGTCAATTGAGAGTGATTGCCATTGACTTTGTTGCTCCATGTAGATGTGTTAGCTGCTGCTGCCCTGAGGGGAGCTGGTTTAACGCGGGCTCGTGTCCGTGCTCCATACCCCACAGTAGCTGCTGCTGCCGCTGCTGCTGCTGCACTCAGGCACCCCCAACCACTGACTACTGCAGCTACTGGCCTACCTTATGCTGCGTAAGTCCTACTCACATTAGTTGAATGGCTTTATCAACACCCACCCCCTCCCAAATCTGAAGAAATAGTCATTCTCAAATGTATACCTTGTCAAATTGAACCTGTTTAGTACCATAGGTTGTTAAATTTGTCAAATGTGTATGTCTTCTGTGTGTTTGCTATAGTTGTATGTTGCCACAATGTGTATGTTACAGACAAGTTTACCAGGATCCCTTCTTAGCCAGCGCCTACGCAGCTGAACGCTACCAGGTAAGTACTCAACAACACACAGCAGGTGTCAGCACTGTTCTGTGCTTCCTAAATTTATCCCAGTCCCTCGGTTAATTAGCCGGACATCAGTTGTGACACAAACACATAGAGCAAGGCCGTTGACGAACTAGATACACTGAATGTTAATGCTACGAGCAATTAGGTATTGATTGAGTGTTGGAATGTAAGAATTAAGGAATGGCATTTGATAATAATGACTTGCAACTTTTGATGAAGCCCAACTTGCATGATATGCGCCTCATTGGGAATGTTGTTGTTGTACAGTGAACAAGTTTGAATGTTATACAAATTTAATTAGACATTAGTGTACAGCACTGCTTGATGTCTCACAGTTTGTCATTGTTGGTGACAATTGGTTTTTCTTGAATGTATTTTTTTATCCCATCTGTATGTGTTGGGAGGAGTGCTTCTTGACCTTTTATCTTTGATCATGTGAATTGACAGCATATTGTGGCCGTGTTTTACTCTGCATTCTCCCGTAGACACTACTGGTAACTGCATTTGGATTTGATTTCAGGCCTGCAAGTTGTGATTTGTGAATGGGCTTGGTTGTTCACTCCACTTGTAAAATTCCCTCAACCATCCCAAATTCTGTAGTCTTCCATAATTGACTAGTAGGAAGGACAGGAGAGGCTTGTAATGCTATGGTGCACATCCAGTGTTCTGTCTATTTAACACTAGTTTGGACCGCTTTGTTTTTAAGGCATTTCCAGTGCATTGGGTGTTTGCATCATGGATATGTGTACCCAAGAAAAATCTCCACAACGCGTTAAAAAAATTGTATTTAAGTGGCATTCAGAATATTTTAAGATGCCCTTCGTTGGCCATACTAAAAATGACTTAAGTTGGGTGGTGAGCATTATTTGAGAAGCATATCTTGGTGCCATGTGTGTGTGTGTGGAAATCTGCATGGTATAAGGCTGGATATCAATGCTTGAGGTTCCCCTCTGAGCTATACATTGCCTTGGCAATGTGATGGTGGCTCCCAGAACACACAGTGAACCAACTGATCATACTGTCTATACCAATAACTAAGTTCATGCATTATGGTCGATGACAGCCATATATGTGTTTTGCTATTATTACTACTAGAGTAAACTTGATGACATTCAGTAATTTCGTGTTGCTCATTTGCAGCCTGTCCATCGATGGTGATTCCCCTCCAGTCGTGTCCCCCAGTAACATATTTTCTGCTTGTCCACATGTCCTCTCTCCCAGGCTGTCGTTGAATGGGTCTAGAAGCGCTGTGTATAACCAGGCATACGTCTTCTCTCTGCTCCTCTTCCACATTGTTGTAACACTGTTGTGGGCTGCTAATGGTGGTGACAATACTAACTTGGTGGAGACTGGCATTTTGTGTTCTATCATTTACCATCTAGAGCTTGCTTGTCGCTGCTGCAGCTGCTCCTCCACCCAGCACTTTGGTGATCTCCGGTCACTGTTCATTTTAATCTGAGTTTGGCCCCTCATTCAGAAGTCATGTAATGAGACTTGTGAGCTGCAGTCTGCCACACTCATGCACCCTCATTTCTCTCTTTCTCTCTCTTGCCCATCCTTGACATGATAACCTTTGGATTTGGTGTTTTAGTTGCTGAGTTTTGTACTGTATCTGGTAACAAGCTGCTGTCGCTGGTGACAAGTAATTGAATGACTGTTTGGTATGTTTTTTGCTTTGTTTTAGCCCTACCCAACAGGCTATGCCACTGCAGCTACCAGATACGCATTCCCCACCGTAGCCACAGCCGCTACTTACGGTGCGGCAGCCACCGGGTATGTCATGCTACGTGGCATGGGGCTTGTCATGTGTCGCTGTCAGCAGCATCAACAGTCTCCCAAGCTCTTGATGCTGCTGGCAGGGTGCTACAAGCCCCTACCCTCCTTACCATGTTTAGTTCCAGGGTGATCCCACTTTTATCTCCCTCCTTTCAATCCATTCTTTTGGCATTCTTCAAATTGACTCAAAATTCAAGACATTTATTTTTACTCATTTGGTATGAATTTGGTCGTCCTTTCCCTGATCTGGTGTAACTGTGTACATAGCTGCAATACCAGGGATATCTGTACTACTTCAACACCCACATGTTTTGAAAGAGTACAGATCTAACCAAAAAAAGTCAATCTTCCAGCAAAACAAAACAAAAAATCAATAACCCTGACTTTACGATATTTCGACATCAAATATGGCTTACTGTTTTAAGTGCATGCTAATGCGGACCATTTGCATGTGGGTATAAATCTCCCGTGGGTTATCATTATGATTGCCACATAACCATCCTATTATCATCACCCTGTTACTAAACATCACTTGTCAATATTTGGAAAAAGAGAACAAAACAAACAATCTCTGTCACTCCTATGAAATCAATATTATTATGCTAGTGAGTGTTTGGCTTGTAATTATGTTACTATGGAGAAGTTGTAGTAGACTTGAATGATGACCACTAACATTGCATGCATGAATCACTTGATGGGCCACCCATCTGTTGTACACTCATCTATCATGGATGCATCTTGACTCCCTGTTAACTCTGCATTATAACGTCCTAGTATGTGGGCCTTCTAGGAATGAGCTGCTTGTGATGTATATGCACTGCCATTGCATGGTTGTATTCTAAATGGACTCTTGGCAAATGGTCTATAACCTAGTTTATAGAATTAATGGAGGTAGCTTCAAACACTTCTTTTTATGTACCCTCTTTTGCCCGGAGACCAATGGTTTGAATGGCTGTTTGTACTGGTCGCAATATACATACTGGAGCAAATCTGGACTTTTTATTTGATTCTTTTCCCTCTTCTTACTTCTGACTTTGCTGAAAGATCTCCTTCTGTCCCTTAAGATGTCCCAATCATCTGTAAAACTGTCCTGTAGATTCATCATAATTAGGCCCTGATTTCTCCAGTCTCCGTAATCGATTCTTCGCCATTTTTCTCTCCATCCCATTCTTGTCATCAACTTGGGCCTCTTGTTATTTTGACTTGTCTTGTGATTTGAAGCTGCTTGAGAGATCAACCAATCTAAATACCATCTCCTCCTTAACTCTCACTGCTCCACCCCTTCTACTTCCATCCCCTGTTGATGTTGAGATGCAGTTTGTAACATGCTCCTCCCTGGCATGGTGTTACGAGTGTGGTGTCACTAACCACCTCCCTCTTGTCTGATCACGATTTCAGTGGAGCCATTATTTCCAGTTACGGACGTGAATATGCCACAGAGCCCTATCTAGGACCTGCTGTATCCCAGCTTACTGCTGGTTACGCTGGGGGAATGACTGCTGTGAGTTACTGCGACAGCTCCATGTTTTACACCTACTCTACAGCTTGCATTCACTTGTTAAACTTTGCATCACCAAGCCCGAAGCAGATATTAGACTGCTTGATATAAATTAATTTTCTAAAAATTCCAATTGGATGCCTCACTTTGATGATTGTCTATGATTGGATTTGTTGATGGACCAGTGTGATAGGCTGATGGTTTTGCTTGATGAATGTGTTGTGGCTGTGTGTTGCAGTCGCCATCAGGGCTGCTGTGTATGGGAGACCAGAAGAAGATGGGTATGATGCCAGGAGTTAGTGCTGCTACACTTGTTCAAATACCAGACACACAGCTCATCAAGAGTCAGGTATACCAACAATACATGTCCACTGATGCTTGATACCTCACCATGTGTCTCACCAGCCTCAAGGAATCATTAGAATATCTAAAAATTGCTGCCGTTTGATTTTTCGTCTGAATTCATGCAAGTAGTGAGTTGAGTTTTGTTTGTAAGAGTGTTTGCTTGGCGTTTGTTGCAGGGTGCTGTATACCGCGGGGCAGGCTTCCAGAGGTTCGCCCCTTATTAACATGAGGAAGCAATGGAGGCTATGCTAGTTGCATGGACTGAATGAGGTGTGTCTACTGAGGAGTAAGCCTCTCAGGACTCTGTCACTCCTTGTCCTCGCCACATCATGTGACATGGAGTAGATCAGCACTCTCTCTCTCTCTACACACACATATACACACACACATACACATACACACTCGCACACCTATATTTATATCTATCTATATATATATATATGGTGCCGGATTTTATTTTCTACTGCCAAGGAGGAGGATGTCTGCAGCAAGCTTGGCACACACCTAAGCTCACTGTGTGTGTTTGCTATATGGCCCATGCTATTCTGTCAACGCTAAGGATGGGAAATCTCTTTACACACCAACAATACTCACAAGCCTATTATTGTAACGTGTTGTCTCTGCCTTTGGCAAGTTCTCTCTAGGATCAGCCTTGGAGGCTGAAGTCGATTCGCTTCTGTCTTTAACTGCACACTGCTTCCCCTTCCATAGTTTGATCCCTATCCAGGCAACGGCTAATTAGTGCTTGTATGATGTGTATCACTAATGATTCAAATGTCAAATAATCAATGTGTGCTAAGAGCAAGTGAGAGAGGGAGAGAGCAAAATCAAATGTATCAATGAACTGCATACGGCTTTCTCACTTGTCCTCCAAATCATTTGACTTGGTGCTCACTGTAAAGTGTAATATAGTGATGTATGAGTACTTGGTAGTGTATAGGATGGTGAGTGGGTGTTGGCACTGGCCGTCATTTTATACAACATGGCCCAACCTGTCACCTGCCCATTCTACTCGCGTGTTCACAGCTAGGTTCATTAACAACTTGATTTATTACTCACTCGCCATCTTAAGTATATATATACATATATAATATATTCTCTACTGTTGAAATTGTTCATTTTGTCCTTTGAATTGTTTTTTATTGACAAGATAATTACACTGGATCAAATTTATTGGATGAAATGATTTTGTTTGTGTTTCCCTATGAAAATAATATTTGTTTGATATAAAGGGATCATTTTATTGGTATGATTGCATGATTGGGTTGACCTTTGTGAACGAGTCATGGATGACTTGACCTACATTGCAGCCCACCTACTGGTGATCTAAATTGTATGATGATTCTGAGTTGATACTCTGTGTCTAGTTGCTTGTTCCGTCTGAGTATGGCGGTGCCACCAAGGTGCAATACAAGCCAGTTTATTCTATTATTTTCAGTCATGTACAAGGCCTGTTACTCTTATGTAAATACTAGCTCATGCTCATGTATCTATGTTACTAAATTATATCAATACTAGATCTATCATTTCAATTAGGTGCTTTTGGTGATCTTTTGATGAACAGTACTTAAGTGTACCTTTGTGGCAGTTGCTACATGATCTTGCCATTTAATAACTCCAGTGTAAATATGCAGCCTGTAGGCCTCTGTAAGGTGGATCATGTTAACCCAGTGAATATGTCCCATGCCCTTGTCAAACCATGGATGGTATGGTTGTACATGAGAGATGTATCAAAAGATAAAAGACTTGTCTACCTCTTCCAATTCACCTCCCATCCTGGCCTGTCACAAAGGTACACAACCTTACTTGGTTGCTCCAAAGATCTGATATAGTTATGTGTGTAGTATTGTGCATAGCCAAATGATACCACAGGTCATGGATTCTGTGGGATTTAGTTAGAATGGAAGTTAACATGGCAGGGTATTCCATTTGGAATTCATTGGGGTATATTCTCAGAAACTAGCCATGCTGTCCAAGTGACTGCTCGAGTGTTATTGCTGCCAGTCATCAAAGAATACTGTGTTCCTATTGTAATCAAGATATATTCAGTTAAATAGTTGATCAACAATGCCATGTGGACACAGCCCTGTGACTGTAGTCTGCTGTGTTCACGTGAAACACTGTCTTCCCTAGGCACACAGAGATTCATTTGGAATCTCTCCCCATGTGAAACTGCTTTTGAAATTTGTATTGTTCTATTTTCCATCTTGGACCATTGCCTTTTGTCAGTTAAATGGTTGGTTCTGTTTGCATTTGAATGTTAAGCCTGTTTAATATGTTGCTGCTCCATCCAAAGTTAGTTTGCGCCTCTAGATTGTACTATTTATCAGCTGTCATTGTGGAAGCCATGTAAATTATAAGACGATTTTTGAACTAGTCAAGTTGTGCTAAGAGTTATTTATATTGTACCAGTGTTGTATGTTGGTAGCTCTGCTGTGGTACTGTGCCAGTCTTGTTGAAACTAAACCTACACTTAGCAGCCATTAACCATCTATTTCATAGGTATTAAAAAACTGTCTTGTTTCATTGTCTGATTGTCAAGTCGCGGCTTGACGGGTGAGTTTGTGGGAGCAATGTATTAAGACTTTCTTGTAAGAATCAGGTTTAAGATTTACCTTGCTTTGTGTCAAGTATTTCTGTTTGTTTAAGAATTCCCTCGTGTCAGTTTGGTTAATTATGTTGTGGTTCGGTATCTTTTTAATATATCTTTATTGATTAAGAAAATCTTGCTCAACCTTTTAAGAAAAAAATTGGTTTGAATACATTTCTTTTGGTGGTGATGATTGAGGGCACTGTTTGGGACTTGTTTGACAACCGATGGCTACCACATGTTGATAGTATCCCTCGTGCCACGAGTGCATGCTAGAGATTCAGCGAGCCAATATCAAAAGTAGGCTTAGAAATGACAAAACATATTTTGCTAGTAGAACAAGAGTGGACATTCTCATGAAGCTGATGGTGTGTTGAGAATGCACTTAAGTTGACTTTATGTTTCATTTGTTTTTGTCGTAGCTTTATAACATGTACCCTATCATCTTGCACTCAGTATACAATTTATATCATATATTGTACAATTGCATTTAATGTAATAAACTGTTATTAAGTCTGATGTGTTGTTGTTGGAATGTTAGCTTGACATTTTTGTTGGTGTTCTGGTATTTAATACCAGTAAGGATGGTACAGTTGATATTATTAGTTATATGGTCTTTCATCTGGGTGTGAGTTTCATAGCATAGTGAGACAAGCGTGGTTTTAATATATCATTCTGGCATCGCGGAGCGCAATGGTGCTAACTAACCACTCTGTTGTTATCACATGATGAAATTGGTAATGCATGAATGTTTCCCACGGGGACGTGTTCTCACGCGGCGTACTGTTGAGCAGACCGCGCTTCCTATTGTGGCTCTATGCGATTAGTAGGCCATATGTATATCTATTGTTTGGAAACTAGCGAATCTTTTCTGGTGAAGCTTTATATAGAAATGGATCAAACATGGATAAATATTACCGGACTAGAGTGAACCAGGTGCGATAGACGATTGTATTATCAGAACGACTTTTTTTCTAAGACATATCCTTATACTTGCGTCAGTCGTTAAACGGCAATTTTTTGTCGTGTTATCGGATAAAAAAAGATGAAAAAATTGTGTTGTTTACGTCCAGGGGAAATTGATTGCATGGTCTTTAAGAAGAATAGTGGTGACCTGGACAATTCCCCTATCCGCCATGGTCAGCAACTTCAACATATTCGATGCATATAACATATATACCGAGTTAACATACAGTATGTAATATTAAGATAATTAACTTGGTTTAATTTTTACCAACTTGTTGTTTTAAACGTTATATGGATGGAATTAGATTGTGGACGCGAGAACAAATGAGACCGTCTTTTCCACTAGAAATAAATACAAACTGTTTTTCTGTTTTGTGAAACTACCAGCCGCCAATATTGACCATCTGCCACTTTCAGAGCATCATATGCGCGTCTTACTACCATCAGAACATTAATCAACTGCTCTCACGGACAGGAATACTGTCTACTAGCTGTCTTACACCAGAGCATTCATCAACTGCTCTCACGGACAGGAATACTGTCTACTAGCTGTCTTACACCAGAGCATTCATCAACTGCTCTCACGGACAGGAATACTGTCTACTAGCTGTCTTACATTAGAGCATTCATCAACTGCTCTCACGGATAGGAATACATGTCTACTAGCTGTCTTACACCAGAGCATTCATCAACTGATCTCATGGACAGGAATACTGTCTACTAGCTGTCTTGTATCAGAGCATTCATCAACTGCTCTCACGGACAGGAATACTGTCTACTAGCTGCCTTACACCAGAGCATTCATCAACTGATCTCATGGACATGAATACTGTCTACTAGCTGTCTTACACCAGAGCATTCATCAACTGATCTCATGGACAGGAATACTGTCTACTAGCTGTCTTGTATCAGAGCATTCATCAACTGATCTCACGGACAGGAATACTGTCTACTAGCTGTCTAACATCAGAGCATTCATCAACTGCTCTCACGTACAGGAATACTGACTCGGCAATAAATGTGTTCAGTACATCAAGGATTTTGCTTGGAGAGTGCAAGTTAAAGAGTCATCTGGCTTTCAGTTACGATGATTCGAGAGTAGATCTCTCATGTAATCTAAGGCGATTTCAAAATAAATTTCATAAGAAGTACAGGCAGCAATTATTCCGCGCAAGCAATCCACTTAATGGTAAAGCCGATATTTGTGTTGGACCGAGACGCATCATTTGATAAAGAACAAGGCGTAGGTGTCAGCTACGGATGGGAATGACTCCTCGTCGGGCTGTTCGGCGGTGCCCCATGTTGAGGTTATACCCGAGTACACTGCGTGATGTAATGCTATCGTATGGTTTAATGGCCTTATACGGTCACTATTAATTCTCAAAATTGCTTATTAATGTACTATAATTTAGACATTTTTTTTTACGAGAGTTGGATTGGGAAAGTCTTATTACAGCAACAACAATCACGACCGTTTTACTGACAGACAATTTGCCAAAATAACGCGTTAATTGATTCCGTGCAGCTGAGGGGTAGATTGAAGTCAGAATACATATCATACGAAACTCATCTTCAACATTATCGCTTTCAAAAATTTATTTACCAACTTTAACTTCACTGAGATATAACTTGATCACGATGAGATACAGATGAGCAATGATTATTCCAGAGATCGTTTGATGTAAGTCAGTACTTGCATATTATACATAGTATGGTATAACCGAAGTGAATCACACAATGCAACACAGCCAAGTTGTTAACAATCGAAAGACACTTCAGGTATTTCATGGACAGTTTCATGGAAGTATATGATACAGTGACGTTTTCTAACTATTCATTACGCTTTCAGAGAAGTTCCTGTGAAATGAGCTAGCGCCGAGCTTCAGTGTCCATGCCGCGTCCTCGCCTGAGATTGGACCATTTTCTCCTCTAACTTGTTCAGCTTCTTCATCACCGCCTTCATCATCAACTCTCCTGCCTTCATGCGTTTCGTCAACCTCCTCTCCATGTCTTCCAGTGGCCGTGTGTCTTCCGTATCATCCTGAAACCAAACATCATCTCTCCAGTAAAGGCTAAGTTATCATCAAAGTCGCTCGACTAGTTGTTGGTGTTTCTTGAAAGTGGTGCTACCTTTCCACTGATGACGCTCTCCATGTACAGATCCTTCGACAAGGGACCTTCCAAAACGCGCTTGGCCCCTTCAGTCATGGAGCGTAAACGGCTCTTGGTATGGTTGGGATAAAACCGTTCGTATTGAAGGATGCACTTCTGACGTTTCCACATGAATTTAGGCAGAGCCACCTCGACATCCAGCGCCAGATCGTTCTGCGGATAAAAGTCACAAGTGTCACAACCTCGACTGTATTAAACCTCGGTTACTATTGTACAGTAACGACTGTGGAATAAGCTTGGCAATATGGTTATGGACACACCTGCATGGCTAACTTCTTCAGTTTGGCATGTTCTTGGAGTTCATTGACATCATCCACAGCCAGACCAGTCTGTGAACCAACAAACAGCCTCAAAGGGTGTATCACAGACTACAAAGTGTATAACTCACGGGATGTGTAGTCAAGGACACCTAGCCTCTGACAGCGGCCCATATTTACATTCAATACTGCGCGCCAGCAGGGCGAGCAGAGTAGCGGAACCCTTGGAGTCTAGGACGCAGACTACGGGGGGAGTTAATCGGTAGCTAACTGCTCCAGTGAGAGAGTTGTTGTGGCACTTACCAGTAGGTTCATTATGATGATGGAGATGAGGACGAGGAAAGCTACAAAGATGATGTAGGTGGACACTTCATAGAACAACTGGACACTGGGGTCATCCGGTGCATCTGCCGAGGAGTGGAAGATGTCGGTGAAGTCCATCTCTCCGATCATCATAACCCACGTCTTCACGATACTGTAGAATGGAGATCTGAACGAAGCCTGGCCAAGGACAGATACATTGGTTAAAACGCTCCTCACCTTAGAATGACAGCGCAGCGTAATATACCACATTTTGGCTGGTCTGTGGCGCTATTTTTTACATTCACGGTTTTTTCTTCTTCAAATATTACATCGGAGTCTGAAATCGTGATCATAACAACATTGAGTCAGATAACATTATGATTGCCTAACTTACCTGATTCTCCAACAACATGAAGAAGCTCATGGCGAACGCTATGATGAAGAAAAAGAAGATCGGGAAGAAAGACAAGAATGTCTTGAGAATCTCCACAACCATAACGACATAGATGCCGACTTTAGGAAGTCGTCTCAAAAACAAGAGGAAGTTCATCCACGCTACGAACAGCGAGAACACTCCAAGCTGCCACTGCCAATCCTGAAACGGATATGACATATATTACAAATTGACATCGAATAAAGATTTTCTTATCAAACACGTTATGCGTTATGTGCTAGTGCTTCCTGGGGGTATAACGATGTTAGTGCCTTCACTACAAATATACGAAACCCTCATGATTTGTACATAATAACTATCCGACCTCTCTTAATTTACCATTGACACGAACAGTTAGCCATTAAAGAAATGTGTATCACTCGGACACAAGTAGAATGATAAACGCCGCTCCACTGACTGAAGGTGCCATGAGATTTGTTTGAGCCCAGCTAACATCACACCTCGGCCAAATAGTTGTACAACAGAATTTATAGCTACCCTATGAAGAGGACTCAGTCACGGCTGCCTAAACAATGTCCATACATTGAGCATAAACAGCCGAGCAGCGGATCGCTGCGAAGTTCAGTTCAGATCAATTTATTTAACAATTGAACATATATACAATGAACAATTGATAAGGAGACTCCAACTAAGGCTTGTAAGCCGCTGCTGCTGGAGCCACCCTGACATAATGATAATAATAATAATAATATAAAAGAAGAAAAACACAAAAGATAGACTATGAACAAAAGAGAAACATAGTACACAGATAATAAAAGTACATGAGGTCACAGCATCATGTTACCCGAGTAAAAAGGCAGGAATTTGGTGACATGAGTAGCACATTATGAATTTATACAATAACAAATGACTTTTTTGCTTGACTAGTTAATGTGGGCAAGTACATGTATAACAATTGGGAGTGGTGCACATATATTTGTATCTATTGATAAACCAATTTTTTATGTAGTTGCAGTATCCTTTGTAAGAATGAGAGAATATTTTTGTTACTATGATATTTGGGGCATTGTTGATGAATTTTGGAATGCTGAATCGAATGGATGAGACTGCAAAAGAGTGTTCTACTCTTGGGACGAAGAGATTATTGTGATTTCTAGTATTGTGATTATGAATGTCAGATGTTTGATTTATTAAGTTTATGTTATTGTAATACGAGGGTAGATTGTTGTGACAGTAATTATAATAGAATTTATATCTGGACAGTGAAAATAGATCTTCAATTTTCAAGATCTGTAGTTCTTTAAAAAGAGGATCAGTGTGAGCATTGTAGGAGCTGCAGGTAATGATTCGAGTGATCTTTTTTTGAAGTTTTGCAATTCTATTACCATGTTGACCCCAAAGTAACAAGTTGTAGTTTAGATGTGGTAATATTAGTGAGTTGTAGAGCAATTTTTTAATATCTAAGGGGAGGATGTGTTTTAGTTTACTTATAATGCCCATTGTTCGACTAAGTTTGCTATGAATTTTATCAGTGTGACTTTTCCAGCTGAGGTGCTGATCAATGTTGAGACCCAGGAAGTTGAAATATTGCACTTGTTTGATTTCTGTATTATTTATACGGATCTGGATCCTTGAATGGATTTTTTTCGGTGGTTTATGAAAAATGTGAAGCTACTCGTTATAACCTCCTACATCAAATCGCGTCAACTTAACAAAGAGCATATAGTTACGTTGAGAGGGCTCATTCTAATTGACTTAAGCGGTGAGCGTTTCTGTCATGTGGCGCTACCTTAAAATCAACAATAGCTTATCCGACTGTTGTTAATGTTGAAGTAATGGAGTTTCATTAGTTGAGGCGACCGCGCTTTCAAATTTCAATGTGGTTTTAGCATCGACGTTATGATAAACTGCGTCTTTGCGTATCAACGTATTTTGCCGAGAGTGAGCCCTCTTAGCATTGCTATAAGCTCTTTGAACTCAGCACGAGCAATCGGAGACTCTGACGATTGTAGCAATGACATGGGCTCAGCAGTTAAACGCTCATTGGTTATTGTTTTTGGAAGCGACACCTGGTGGTAGAGAAGCTGACGACTCCCAGAAATAGTCACCGCGAAATCAGTAGGAATGAGTCATGTTGGCGCAGGTATAAGCTTTTAGCTTGTACCGCGGCCTCAATGGAGGGAATGGGTATCCTTGCAGGTTTTTTTAGACTGACCGATCAGTTACTAATGCTCCATATCGAGGCCGTGGTACAGGTTGCAGGCGGAGATGCTACTCACAGAGCTCACCCCACACGAGTTGAGGTTCAGAGTGAACATAACAGCAGACACGTAGGTAAACCAGTCCAGCACGTTCAACGGCTGACTCAGGTACTTGGACCGGATGGCCAAGATCTGGAAGATCTACAACCATACGCGAACACAAAATCGCCACTGAAGCTCCTATCAAATCATGTCCACAATCATCAGAGCAATCATGGTCGTGAATCATAATGTTCGATTTTGCAGTATGTACCTCTATGATGATGCCAATAGCGGCACAGCCCCACGTGATGTACGCGGCCACGAAGGGGTACGTGGACGCGTCGCCGTTGTAGACGTACTGGGATTCGCCGCATACGGTCTCGTTCCTGGTATGGATCAAACGTCACGTGAAATCAGGATCATTAAAACTCAGATTAACATCATTAATAACGAGCAACACGAAAGTTTAAGAACCACCCCCACCCTCACATGGAAAGGGGTGATGGGAACTATGCATTATTCAAGTATACGGAGCATCATCATAACGAGTTCCGTGCATCGGATTCTCAAATACACACAAAGCTCACACAAGGCACTCACATTTCAAAGGGCGGTTTCACGATGATAGCAAACGAGGTGATCATCGCAAGGAAAATGCCGTAGAATATTAGGAAGAAGAGGTAGAAGAGGTTGGCGATGTTCCACTTGTGTCTGAGTAGAGAGAGGACCAGTGGGTGACAGAGCAGCGACTCCTGGCTGTGACGCACCTGACAAAAGAGATGGTACACAACCAGGTCAAAGCAGAATAAACTGCTTATTAATCGGTAGTGGGGTCGAGGAGTGAAAGTGACACTTACAATGAGAGTAAGTGGGTGGTTCGTTTTCAGCCTCGTCAAATTGCAGTTGTAGGCAAATGCATTGTCAATAGCCGTCCCGTCTGCGTTGTACACTTCCTCTGAAACGCACAGAATGATACTTAAAGCAGATGTATTTTTCGGCGATTGGTGCAACTTTCATTTTTGTGTAGGCGCCAACACAACTCGTTTACAATCCTTTAATGTTATGAGGAACACCAAATCATCAATAATTAATCGATAATGGCGCATAAATACTTCATCTGAAACGCATAGAACGCATGCAAACTGGAAATGTTTTATAAAATTATCAACTAGCGTATTTTGTCCTATAGAGCAAATGGATTGTGTGGTTGTTCTATCAGAAACATCCAGGACAAGTTCTCCGTGTCACTGGATGGAAATAAATATTGCAATTTAATTGAGAGCGATTAACAGCGGATATTGACCCATCCACCATCCTATAATTTCTATCTACCAGATTCCACTCACCACTGATGTCGAGTTTAGCCACGGGATCCTCACCGTCCCACGTGAGCAGCGAGTCATCCAGAACCTCGTAGTTAAACTGAATCCAGAAGTTATCGTCATCCGTGGGCGTTCCGTCGGGACCGGTTGTAATGCACCGGTTCATGGCTTGCTCAGCAACGTCTGCCATATGAAATACAATTTATGAAATGTACTGGCATAACAACTGTTTGTAGCCTGATCGTAGTTGTTGAAACTACCTCATGATTGGTTAATGCAGGAAGTTTTGAACCTTTTAGTATGAATAATGACTCAAATTGGCAGAGACTTTCGCTAAATATATAAGGACAAAAAAACCGGCGCCTTTTAGCAATGAATATAATGAGAATAGTATAGCGATTGAGTGGGAGGTACCTGGCATTTTACGAATCAGTTTACGCATGGGCGTGTCTCGTCGACCGCGTCTGTTGTTGAATGTGTCATTCCTGAGCGCAAGGTCCCAGCTATCAGACTCTATAATGGCGGAGGCCACGTCGCTGCAGATGAAACAGTTCAAACTGCGTTATGACTCACCGAAAAGACCGGTTCGTTATGATGTTTAAACATGAGCGCCGATTAACTCCTTAAGTTTTTTCTTCAATTTGTGCGAGCTTAATATTTTCGATAACCACTTAATGTCCGTTTTGTAACTTATAGTTGCTGCAACTTTTAGTTTCAGTTTCAGAATATGACCAATCACTATATTCAGTAGTGCCCGATTGTCATTGATATCTTCAGTAACGTCTTTCAAAACAATACATAAGGGTAATGGTAATTACGTTTCTCAGTAAACCAAACTTAATTACTCGTGGTTGCTGTCAGTGGATGCCCTGATAAGAAATCAATAGCCTCGACAGAAATAGTCGACCCTCAGCCTAGAAATTGATTACCTTCAGGTATGCTCGTGGAATAAGCATGTATAACAATGTAGCTGCATATCTTACCTGTGTCCGCTGTCGATGGCCAAATCGAGCGGGTTGTTTCCGTCTGAGTCACGCTCGCAGATATTAGCGCCACGCTTCAGCAGCAGACTGACAGCGTCGAGGTGACCGTTCTTGGCGGCCAGGTGCAGCGGCGTTATCTGACGGCCACAGCAGCGGGTCACCATGGTTACAGTCAAACAATCAACGACACACGACCAATGAATTGGCGATATTGGTTAGGGAATGATTGGTGTACCATTTTCCTATCGGTCGGGTTGATCATAACATCGTTATCCAGTAGTAGTTTGATGATGTCTGTATGCCCCGACCCTGCGGCGAAGTCGAGCGGTCTCATCCCGACACAATTTCTGACCACAACCAAACGACAAAGATTACACGTCAATAACTAGTGAAGTGAAAAGTGGATCGTATCCCTTTGAATTACTTGGCGTGAATTGTCACTTAATAGATGTGATATTATTATTTTTTCCTAAACGTTACTGTTGATCTAAAACGCTATTGTTTTTTCACTTTTAATTCGCCACATGTGTTAACATCGGTGAAAAAAGGCCTAACGTGCCCAGTATTAAAAAAAAAAACTCAACGCTGCCGAATTTTCCCCAAGGGTTCATGTCAGTAATTAAGTGGGTGTGGAGTCTTGATAAGACGCTGTAGCCGGTAGTTTTATCACTTCTACCTGGCTTCCTTATCAGCACCGCGCTTGAGGAGTAATGAGACCGCCGCCAGGTGGCCCTCCCTGGCCGCCATGTGTAGCGCTGTGTTCGAGTCCTCGTCGTCATCGTGTAGACATTTAGACTTCGTCCTCGTCAACATTGCCGACATCATTCTGAATAATCACGAGGTGTTGCGCATTGAACAGACTCTTAGAGACATGATATAATGGTGTCAAATCGCCTACCAGCTAGCATGCATCATGTGTAAAACCAACAGTATTATATATTAATGAAAAGGTAACGGGGAGAAAATATTGGGAACCACAGAGAACGCAGACTGTACAAGTCATACACTACGCGATAGTTAGTTACGACGGGAGTGGGAGTATGGCGGGAACTGAATAGAAATAAATCCATCTGAATGAGGTACTCGAGTTTGAAATAAAGCCGTCTGGCGTTGAGTGACCACGTGGTTCTGGCTTAGCGCGCGGGATGGGGGAGCTGGAGCTGGTATACTTACTCGGTGAAGCCATTCTGGGCAGCCACGTGGAAAGAAGTCTCCTCTTCCTCGTTACGACTCTCAACTTTGACTCTCGCTTTAATGAGCATCTGAAACACGACATTTACAAAGGGATACAGCACATGAATTAGCTAAATAGACACTGTATGCTCTAACAGAACAATGAACAGGATGGGATGGGTTCTAGGAATGAACAATCACAATACTACAGGCAAGGTTGTTTACCTTGACAATGTCCGTATTGCCACTACTGGTAGCCGCGTGCAGTGGCGTGTTACCTATATTATCAGGAGCATTCAGTAATGTGGTTTTCTCAGGCAGATTGCCTATCCAATCCAACAGCATCTACAAGTAACAAATCTTGCTAGTTTTCAAAACTGACATACACCCTCGGTCTAAGCAAACTGAGAAGACACCAAATATATCTCAATCACTACCACAAGTGTGATCGTGTTGCAAGAAAAGGTCCCGGATTTATCATACATACAGTTCACAGTAATATACACAAGCAGTTAACACCGTGGACATCTGCTAAATAGTACAATATCACAATAAATTGAATTAGCACGTTGGCAAAAATTACGCCCTTTAATCATCATTGTCACATCTGACGCTGACACACCTGTACAACGACGGGCTGTTCGTAAATTGCCGCCAGATGGAGCGCCGTTTTCTCCTCAGAAGCCGTGGCCGTCAAATCAGATCCGTTTTCCAGAAGCAACTTGACCATATCCGGGTTGTCATAGCAACAGGCCGTGAGCAGCGGGGTGTAGTGTTCGTCGTCACGCTCATTCACCAGCTGCTTGGCGTCGCTACGTGAACAACGACGGCTCATAATGACCCAATAACATCAACGACCAATCACCATGGACTGTTGATACATTTTGTTCAGTACCTCCAAAAAAACTGCTTGCTGAATGCAAGTTCAAAATTCAATCAATTATTTCATTCTGTATATAGCTTTGCTTTCAATTTTATAAGTGACAGCTCAAGAAAATCAAGATATCCACCAGTTACTAAGGAGAAGAGTGGCGGCCTCTATCGATTCGTATTCGGCGGCAGTGTGGAGCGCGTTGGCATTGCTGTTGGAGCGAACGTACATGTCACAACCGCCGTCAATCAAGGCTTGTACGATTTCACCTGTACCAGCGACCATAGCCAAGTGGAGGGGGGAACTTCCAGATGTGTTCTTCCGGCAAACGGCGGTCACATCGGCGCCTGTCAGGAAGGAGAACCGGGTTCAAATTGACCGTTCATGACGTCAACAGTGACAGATGGATGCGTTCCTCTTGAATATAGTAATTATTAGAACAAACATAGCATGAGAGATGCCAGAACGTTGATCAGCCATATAATTTGATTTCGGATATCTATCAGCGTCTAACACGTAGCAAATTTTATTAATTATTCGAGTCACGTCAAAAAAAAACAAAAGAATCACACTTCAAAAATTACATAAAAATAGTCGGGGTCACTAATTGAAATCGATTTTCCGGATAACAATCGCAATAACTGTAGGGAATCGGTCAACGAAGTTTTTGACCCAAACAGAATTTTGATGAATTTTTATTATGAATTGCACCTTTATGAAATGACCCAATTAATACATCACAGACATTAAACCGGTGTTTTAAATGCTGTGGAGCTATTCATCTTGTGTTGTACTTGTAAATTATCCTTGCATATGAAATCTACCCTGTAAAAGTTCAACCGTGGGAATTATGGATGAAATTTTATTAGGATTAACAATTTCACAAGATGTGTCAGACACTGTATGCTTTGCAACTGTCAACTAAAGGTAGATGTTCTATTTATAAGGATACCGGCGTACCTGATCTAATTAGAAACATGACGACCTCAGTGTTCCGGTTCTCGATGGCCAAATGTAGAGCCGTATTATCCTCTTCGTCCTTACTATCTATAAACTAACAACGCATCTCAAACACTCAATCTCAGGTCGACGAAGACTAAAAATACCAGACCGACATTGGCTTCACTGGGGTATTAATCACCACTTGGTAACAGCTCGGTTTGACCCGGATTGAGTACACTATCATAAGATGAAGCCATCATGGGAATGATTCCTACCTTGGTGAGAGTACTCGGGTCGAGTATACTTTTACAGAGTATCTCGACTGCCTCCACATCGCCCTCCATACTGGCCAGATGGAGGGCCGTGATTCCTTGCTTGTCGGCCTTGGTGACGTCCGCCCCCGCCATGATTAACAGGTTGCTCAGCTCCGTATGGGTGTATACCATAGCCTCGTGAAGCGGCGTGGCACCTAGGTGATTCTCGGCCTGTCAAACCAAACCTTATTGTTCTATATACAAATCGAAAAACACATGGATAGCTTTGTCATTCAATGTCAAAGAAATGCCATTCCCGTCGATCAGAATGTGTGCAATGTTTAACTCACCTAGAATATAACATTTGAGAAATTGTCACCCATTTGGTTAAGAATCTCCTAGCGGATGTCACTAACTTGGACAATGCTATTCTTGGACATGTCAATCAATTGGATTAAGGGTAGGTCACTTACAAAGATTAGTATATTTTAGGAGAGTCACTCACCAGGAAAATTACATTCTGGGAGATGTCACTCACCAGGATAAGAACATTCTAGGATTTGTCACTCACCAGGATTAGAACATTCTAGGATACGTCACCCACCAAAATTAAGACATTTTTTTGAGAAATGACTCACCTGGATTAGAATACCAGGTGTATTGAGCAGAGCTCTTGTGACCACTTCATTTCCGCGCATGGCAGCGAAGTGCAGCGGTGTACAGCCATACATGTCTTTGTTGTTAATTAGCGCGGGACAGTTTTGAGACAGGTAACGTATCATATTCACTGTCACCTGGGTACGGAAGACAGCACAAAATGGCCACTCAATAACACAGCAATATTTATGTTATTATTTCATTTCCATATTCGTTGGGAGGGAATGTTTTATATATACACCCAGTGACGACTTGTACCTCAGATTGGCCGGTCTGTCGTTTTCTAGCCGAGTAATGCAGCGCTGTCACACCCTGCTTATCACGGCAAGTCAAGTCTGTAAATGAAGCGACGTCATTAAAATTGGGACATTTTGCTGCTGAGAAAAGATTCAAGACTACTTGATGAATGCATACTAGAATATGAATCATTAAAGGCAGCGGTACAGCCTCTGGTTATAACCACTCACCAGCTCCGCCATTTTCCTTGAGAAGCTTGAGAGCCTCGAAGTTGTTGAAGCGGGCGGCGTAGTGGATAGGAGCCATACCGGCATCATCCAGATAATTGATGCGCTTACGTTGACAAGGGTCCTCCAACAGCAACTCCAACCCGACTAGGTCATTGTTCCGCGCACACTTAACACATCAACAATGTCGTCGTCATCATCATCATCATCATCATCATCATCATCATCATCATCATCATCATCCACCATAACGTGGCTATTTACACGAGCAGAACTCACCTCATGAAGAGTACCTTGCCGCTGCTGACGCCCTCCAGTGCTGTGCAATGACAGTTGTGATCCGTCCCATTTTCCCACTCCTAGCCTCCCATCAGAAACCTACACCACTCACAAACACACATCCTTACTCGACTCACTACCATTTATAGAGTACACACTTTAGTCCATGGCGTTTTATCAACAACTCACTCTCAGTGACCGCTTCATGAGATATTAATGATTTGCCATTCGGTCAAATGTGTGTTGTACCTGAAGACCGTGATTTCTACCTGCGCGGCCAAGGTAGGGTGTGGTCTCTCCATTAATTAGTCTGGAGAGCTGATGACGGCTTATTATTATCATCATTGTTCAACCTCTGAACCGTAATCACGGCTGTGAAACACGTCCACGGGAACAACATTGACGGGCGACTAGCAAGTCAAATCTGATCCTAGATGGATTAACGCTCACCATTGTCAGTGTCGTATCTATTATATAATATTATATTATAGTTAGCATCTACAGTACAATGGCAGAGAAGCGTCGGTTGAGAAGGAAAGTGAGTATGTCGTGGGGAACGTGGAGTGGAAGGTGGGAATGCAATCTTGACGTTTATTGATCTTTTAGCGCAGACTACCGTGTACCAGGGAGGAGTTGGGGGGGGGGGGGGGGGTGGAGTGGGTTGAGGTGGGGCTAATAAGAGAGTGTGTGGGGTAATGGTGATTAGAGTGGTGGTGAGGCGTAGGTAATGGTAAAGGTAATATTGGCGTTTAACGTCATTTTCAACAACGAGGTGATATCGCGACGGTGATGGATGAGGATGATTGTTACCGGGTCGGGTGCATCCCCTTTCAGAGATGGGACCGCCATTTAACATGATCAACCGAGTCACGGGGAACCAGTCATGTTTTCACACCTTGGTAGCGAACCCACAACCTATGGGTCGAAAGGTGAGACATATGCTTTACTCACCCCAATCTCTCTCTTTCGCTCTCTCACCCCTAACTCTCTCTTTCGCTCTCTCACCCCTATCTCTCTCCTTCGCTCTCTCACCCCTATCTCTCTCTTTCACTCTCTCACCCCTATCTCTTTCTTTTGCTCTCTCACCCCAATCTCTCTCTTTCGCTCACTCACCCCTATCTCTCTCTTTCGCTCTCTCACCCCATCTCTCTTTTTCGCTCTCTCGCCCCTATCTCTCTCCTTTGCTCTCTCACCCCAATCTCTCTCTTTCGCTCACTCACCCCAATCTCTCTCTTTCGCTCACTCACCCCTATCTCTCTCTTTCGCTAACTCACCCCTATCTCTCTCTTTCGCTCACTCACCCCTATCTCTCTCTTTCGCTCTCTCGTCCTTATCTCTTTCTTTTGCTCTCTCACCCCTATCTCTCCCTTTCGCTCACTCACCACAATCTCTCTCTTTTGCTCTCTCACCCCTATTTCTCTCTTTCACTCTCTCACCCCTATCTCTCTCGTACTCTCTCTCTCGCCCCCTCCCTCAGTGTTTCTCTGTCTCACTCACTCACTCACTGGAGTGAGTAAGTGAGTGAGTGAGTGAGTGAGTATAGGGTTTAACGGCACACTAAAACTAATGCGTTGAAGGGTGCATCGAAAGGTGGGATAAATAGGAAGAGATAAGAATTACCTGATTGAGCAGCCGCCGTCTAGGATACATGGGGAAAAAGAATGAAACACGTGGATGATGATGAAAAAGAGAAAAATGCAAACGATTATCCAAGGGCATGTCACCACCCTGGGTTGACTGGACCACAGTGGTATGTTGTAGCTATCGCCCTCTACTCAACCACCAGGATCCCATTGTCCACCGACACGAGTCGTATCCAACGGCCAACAGGTTGCCCCCTAATATTAGTCGCCTCTTACGACACGCAGGGGGACTTTAAATATCCAACTCCTTACGTCCTCATGTTCGACAAGAATGCTTTATGCAACTTTTACATGTAATTGGGTGGACACATTCAGAGGTTTTGCCATCGACATGTATTAGGCTGTGTGTTATGTAAGAAAAGTTGTACCTCAAAGTTGTTTGTCATCCCTAACCTTTATCCGCAACACATGCGATTACGTCTATTATTTCAATGCATTTGTGTGAATCGTATGACGAAAGCGGGAACAAGGTAAATGGATAAGTCCAGATAGCACATATTCGTAAAAAACCCTAAAATCCAGGAAAAGTTTCGCTACCGATCCCTGCTCTATTGAATACCAATTCTGCCTTCTGTTGTCGTAGTCGGTTTATAACATGATCCAGGGCGTTGACAGCCTTTGTTTATTTTCCTTTGCAGCTGCAGCTTTCATCATCAGGTTGTTCAAGATCCCATGGGCCTCTTTCATAACGTCTTCGGGTCTATCACAGAACTCGACCTCCAAACCAACCAAAACACAGGTTGTTTCTCGCGAGGGGTGACCTTTCTAATGGACGGGCGGTGTTACCGTTGGCGCTTCCGGTTTTCCTGCTAAAAATTTCTTAATCAATACTTTGGTTTCATCATTAATAGTGTTTGCATAACGGAACTGCAATCACTTCACCTGTGACTAAAAATCATCCATTATTGAACAATTGGTCGGCCATTGTCTCGTAACCAGCTTCGTAATATATTTCGATCTTTGATCGAACACTCAAAACCATAAGGTGCCTAACTATATGAACATCGTCAGAGCTAATAATTACATACACCAACGCATGAACCAACACCCACACATGCACATCTACTCACACATACACTCACACGTGGATTAAACACATGCCCCCGCAAACTCACGTTAGCTCCTCTAGGTATCTTCTGAGGGTTCATATCGGGCAGTTTCAGTAATCCATATTCCTCCGGCCTCCCGTTGGATGCCGATTTGGTCGACATTTTAACAGTTTACCTTCGTTGCGATGGGTGTAACCCGATTAAGTAGCACCTGGTGATCAAGTCGGATCACCCGGAAACGATAGCAATGGTTGATATGGTAACGTGCCTCAGAATGTCTCGCGCGCAATACAATAACAGATATCGACTGGAAGGGCTTCGGAATTTGTACCGAAGCAACCCCTCACTACTTCGGTAACTTTGCAGTGTTTGAATATATATTCCAGTTGAGTTCAGAAGTGCTTTGTTTCTACGTATTCTGCCTGCCAAGCTCGCAGTAGATTGCAGTTTGTTGCCGCTATAACGAGGGGGTAGAGCTGGGTTCAAGCGTTCCAACCAGCAGAGAGCCGCCTGTTTATAAGGGGCTCTCTGTGCCGTCTTCGGGCAAACCGGTAAGGCTGATACTAACAGTGCCGTAACAAAACCACTCAGTCTGGTAGACCAGTACCCGAAGAAGCTGATGCAGCAGGCGGGGTTTATCCGAGCCTGGCTACACTCATTAACTACCGATGGCCTGGTTCGCGAAGGGAAAATTCTCTTCCAAATCTTTATTATTAAAGACCAGGAATTTTGGACTCGTTTAGCCTTTAAATGGTTTTTATGTAACAGTGACATCCCATTTGCTGTATGAGTTGTATGTGTTCAATGTTATATGCGGATGTTATGCGCGATGGTATCCGATGTGGTGTGTATGCGGGCTTATTGTAGAGGAAAACTCCTGTATAACGGACGACCATGCCGCAGCAGATATTACGTAAGTGATATTTTAGGCTAACATTACGTGATAAATCATCTTTGCGCGACCAGACTGAATTGCCCTCTCTGACCTTCGAAGGGCGACCTATGCATGTGACCTCTTAATTGAGTTAAACCTTAAGGGCCCCGGCGGAGCTATGATCAGTCACTGTGGTGTCGTTGGAATGTTTACGGATCAGTTTTGCCAAACAATTACGTTCTTGTAGTTTACACAGAGGCTCAGTACAAACACATTGAGCGATGCACTGTTATTGATCATATATGGGTACGAACTTTGGACGACGTTATGCAAGACAATGCGGGCCTTAGTGCCTGTGTGAGTGATTTGTAAACTACAAGCCCCTCCAAAATCTCCCTGATTACTTCGGTCCATCGGTTGAATGAGTTGGCTTTGATCACCAAGTCTGGATGACGGCACACTTTGCTGGATACGACCGTCTGTTCATCCATTGATTTTCGACATTCGTGGCAATCAACAAGGCTTACTTGTAATGTTGGGGTGTAGTCACGAACAGGTTCCGTCCTGTTTTTCGCGATAGTGTTTGTTTAGATCGGATCGATAGATAACCTTGCACCCCGCACACGAAAGTTTTACATGGGGGACGATCACGTTAAGTGGCGCTGCAATCTCTGATAAGGGATGCACTCGACAATGTTTCTCAATGGTACCGTGTTGGACCTTCGTCAAAGGGTTCGTACCAAGAGGGTGATGGCTGTTATTAGCGCTGGCCTGACTCACGATCATCCTTCATCACCGTCGTGATATTAGCTCGTGGTTGGAAGTGACGTTAACTCCTCAGACTTCCATTTATTTCTTCATAAACGGTTAGTTACAAATCAGAAATCGAAGACTACAGGAGCGTTTAGATTTATGGCTAGGAACGATATCTAACATGAACTTCTTATCTAAGTAACTTCCCTTACCTTGCTCTCTGTTCGACAGCAATCCATCTTTAATGCACTTCACCACGTTGCCATAACTACACAGGTATATCCAATCAACACACTAACGTGTCCAATGGACCATGGTTGACTACCTCCAGTGCAATAGTCAAGCTAGCATTCCTAGTGTCTCGTCGATTAAATGAGCCAGTCAGTTGACAGGCGAGGAAGTCTTTACCCCTCAATTGTTTGCTAGAGGCATTGGTGAATAATCGGCTATCGATTATACAGTCGTGTTCCAACGAAAGTGTGACCGTCCGGCAGGTCAGATGTAAACAATGCGCCTGTCTCAACAAGACACTTCTCAAAGAGTACTCACGCTTGTGACAAAGATTGTTTTTAGTTAGAAGCTCTAATCTTTATCAGCTTTACAGCTGCGTAGATTCCTTAAGGGGACAATGAATCGTGTTAGTTTCTTGGGCATAAGCGCATGCCTTTG
>CM067347.1:41478943-41583943 GCA_034190875.2 Urechis unicinctus | reverse complement strand
GGGAGCGCTCAAGATGAAGTGATCCAGGCCAAGTGAGGATCCAGCTTAAGCAATAGATGCATGGGTCAGTATACAGGCTGATATAGCCAGGAAAGTGCCTAGCCATCCAGATCAAGAGGTGGACTTTAATCAGGAGAGGACCATTTAATCCCATGGTGGTGTACTCAATGGACACAAGAACAAGACCTCTAAAATCACAAGGTATCAGCGAGCTCAGTTCTACTCTCACCATTCTCTCATGGTAGGCTTGTTCAGCACAACTATAATAATAATAATAATAATAATGATAATGCTGGGTGATTGAATGTGTGCTTTTTGGCCAGGACGGGGCAACACCCCACTTAGGTGTTGTCATCCTGCTGTTTCAGTCTCTGGCCAACAATGACAGTCACATTACTGTCCATCTTGTCATGGACCTTACCTACCCAGAACAGCCACATTATGGTCCATCTTGTGATGGACCCTATGGACCCTACCTACCCAGAACTGAGACATCTGTAACACAGCAACAGGGCGACACAAGTCAGTTACATTAACCACCCACCCACAGTTTTCCACTACTCAGATTAGAGACTGTGTGAGAGAGAATCTAGAACCCAACTGAAACCCTGTCATGAACACCCAAGATGGCTTGTTTACCAGTTACCATGGAAAACCAAGACCCTGAAATCAAACGCCGTTGTCGGGGTGATGATACACACGTTTTCACAATACACATCAACAAAGCCTCGCGGAGTCCACATTTTCATAAGAAGCTTTTCTTTATTTACACCAGATTGGATTTCAAATTTAACATCATGAGCTTGGGGAGATGATCGTGTGAAACCAAGTCGCTTCCTCCTGCACTGTTCCAACAACTACAACAGATACACTCAGGACAATATAAAGAGAGAGATTGTATTTGTTGCGATCTGATGCAAAGATGTGTTTACCATGCTCTAGCAACTGTCTACCAATAAAATGTCTACTGTTATAATAGCTTAGTATCAATGTAACAATCACAGGGGATTTGGCAGCTTCACTAAAACAAGTTAAAACTGCCTTTAACTGAGCTTATCCCAGCAAGCCCGCCTCACAAACCAACATATCGTTAAAATGTCCCGTCTGACCTTCACTAACAGCTTATAAAACTAACAACAACAGTGACGCTTGTAATTGACCAACCGTCAGTAAAACCAGGAGCAGGTTCCTCCCTCGACGCGAGAGTAACGCATGCCCAGTGCCTTAAATGGGGACATATCCTGACAGGGCGCAAAGATGGTTTTTAAACTGGAAATTGATTATTAATGTCTTGAACAACTTAGTGCAGACTTGAGAGAATCAGAGGCCAAGGTTGAATTTATAACTCACATTAGAATATAGTAATATGGAAAAAAAGAAGAGAGACTGGGATGTGAATAGAGGTTGTTTTAACACAGAGTAGAGTTGTGTTTGAAGAGGGAGGGAACACACACAAGGTGACACTGGCAGCCTGACCCAGTCAGTCATTCTCTACAGCTAGAAAGAGGGTTACGAGACACAAGACTTAGGAGACATCCACAGACGCAGGGTCACACATGGAGGCAATCACATCAGCAATGGACACTGTACATGTAAATACCCGTGCTGATGAGAACTCCCACACACGCTCCTCGCATTACCTCCTCCTACTTATATCAGATTTCCGCACACATCCTACATCATAGAATATTCATTGTCATTTTATGTTGTATTTACAGATAACACTTCCATGTCTATAAAGTAGTTTGTTATGAATCCATGTGGAGCAGTCACATGGTCTATGAGGGGAAGGAAGCAGCATTTGTTTCCCAGTGAGAACGGGGCTAGTTGGTACAGTTCCTCAGAGGGACACCAGCGGCACACCGATCAGCACCGGCAAAAACAACGCCCCCATCTCCAGTCTATCACTGCCTTAGAAATCACCGCTTCATTCACCTCCTCAAGCGTCCATCTCATCCTCCGTTATGATTGTGGCTGCTGCAGCTGGCCTATGTTACATGTGTGAGGTGTGAGACAGGTGTGGGTGGGGGGTGATGAGCTATGCCGACCCCCCGGCAGCCGTAGCCCCCACGGGCCCGTCAGCGCTCGAGGCGGTGGTGCTTTCTGCCGAGCCTGCGTTCATGGGGGAGCTGCTGGTGGCGTCGGCCAGGTGAGGGGCATGGGGGGGAACCAGCTTGGCATTGAGGGAGGGCTTGATGGCCAGCTCTGTTAAACACACACATGACTAACATGGAGGCAAAGCCACTGGAGCACGAGGGTGAAACATGAATACAATAGATAGGGTAGATTGGGATGATCCAAGCATGGCCTATTGGCACCCACAGCCAACACAATCACTGCTGACAGACAACTCCCAGCAGCACACCATAGAGCCATACAAATAAGAGGATGAGAACTCAACTTGAATCATTATCATAATCACCATGTCCTCTACAGCAACACACTACAAGTAGAGTTTAGTTCAATTCATGAGCACTCTTTGGCAACAGAAACAGAAATGAAGACTTGAAGTTATAACAAGTAGCAGGAGACATGTATGTCCAAGACTGACCCGAACTCGTGAAGTTGAAGAGCGGGGGAACTTCTCTACCGTTGGGTAGTCTGGTGCTGGGGTCACGGAGCTCGTCGAAAAAGCTGTGGGCACATGCCTCCAAGGGCCAGATTCTGCGTGAAGGTGTGTACTCTAACAAGAGACTGACCAACTCGATGGCCTCAGGAGGGGTTCTGGGCCGGAACACCTGCAAACACATCTCCACATCAGCATAAAGTCGTCAAAAGCAATAAGTAATTCTGACACACTTGACATCATAAACTGGTTTTGAGTTGAAATCAGGTGAAAATCCTTCATCATAGCGATGCAGGATAATCGGGCCACATACAAAAGCGTATGAGTGATGATGAATTAATTGCCTGGTGGATGCACATAGGGAGGAAGAGAGCCCCCTGTAAACAGCCATCTGACCAGCTGCTACCACCCCATGATAACATCATTCATCCCAATGTGTAACAACCAGACCAGAGTGGAGTTTGGTGTCAGCTTTGTTCCTACCATCACCACATATGCTTGACCGACCGGAGTAACCTAATCATCTACTGGAATGAAACAAACTGAGGCAAGACATTAAGGTAAACACATTACCTTGGCCCAAGGATGAGCCTTGATTTGAGGAAATTTGAATTCCTGATAGTTGGGGTTCATTTCCCTGATCTGCTCTCGTGAGGGGGTGCCCAGCACTTTGATGATCTCTACAAGCTGGTCGACACCATTGTCGCCTGGGAAGATAGGATGACCGAGCAGAAGCTCAGCTAGTACACAGCCTGCTGACCACACATCTGTAAACAACACACAGCCTGCTGACCACAGATCTGTAAACAACACAGCCTGCTGACCACAGATCTGTAAACAACACACAGCCTGCTGACCACACATCTGTAAACAACACAGCCTGCTGACCACACATCCATTAACTAAACACAGCCTGCTGACCACACATTGGTAAACAACACAGCCTGCTGACCACACATCTGTAAACAACACACCGCCTGCTGACCACACATCTGTAAACAACACACCACCTGCTGACCACACATCTGTAAACAACACACAGCCTGCTGACCACACATCTGACCAGCGAAATAAAGTAGGAAACACTTGTGGTAACTATTCTGCTCTGACCTTCTATTGCTAAGTATACACACCATAGTGTACAGAGAAACTGTTTTAAATAGCTACATTGATACCACAGGCCCCAACGCTAAGTCAGTACACTTTGTGTGGCGCAATCCAAGACAAAATGATGACCCCCAAATCAATTCCATACCATGCCAGCTACCTAGCCATTGTTGGACGACACACCATGCTTCTGTCCCAAAACACAAAGAATTAAGAATGCTTTCGACCCCCACACAATTGAGATATACATTTAGTTGTAGGACATACCAATTTGTGAGGTGTAGTCCGTGGCTCCAAATATGAGTTCTGGTGCGCGGTAGTAGCGGGAGCAGATGTAGGACACATTGGGCTCACCTCGCACTAGTTGTTTTGCACTAAATACGCATCAACCATAATGAGTCCCCATACTAAGGTCAACAAAACTAGTCATTCTAAAAACTGCATCATGCAATTTAATATGAGGAAACATTAGCAGACTTATGTACAAGGGAGCTATCGTACATTTTCCTTCAACATGCATCACAAATATGCGAGTTTTACATATAAATGAAATGAAACAACCCAAAAAGTGTTTTCCCATGAACGGCTTACCTTCCAAAGTCACAGAGCTTAAGGACACCTGATTCTGGGTCGAGGAGTAGATTCTGCGGTTTGATGTCACGATGACACACTCCACAAGAATGTATATAAGCTAAGCTCCGAAATAGTTGATACATATATAACTGCAACCAAACACATAGATATGCATTACTCATATATACATATCAGTGATATCACATCACTAAGTTTTTCTTGTATTTATAACGCAAGTTGCATTTCCACAAAACATCTCATAACCATGACACCAGATATGAGCTAACATCATACATTAACATCAGTCATTCCCAATGACCGACTTTAGCATTGAAATTCCAAAATATTAATAATGGAATATATGTAAACAGGTATTACTTGTGCATAGCTTGCTCTTGAGCATAAATTGCACTGCCTTTTTTAGCATTGAAATTCAGTCCAAAATTAATGATGGAAAACTACTATAGACATTTCCTGGCAATAGCCGAGCTGAGCCACATAAAAAAAGAGCCCAACAGCAATGGGGCATGCCCCATTGAGCCAGAGGCCCCATTATTGCTACCTACAGACATGTAGCTGTATTCCCTCAGGCAGAACATATTACTCAATTTGTATACATGTGTGTAGACTGACATGATTAAGCAGAGAAGTTATTCCATAACACAAACTGCCATACTAAGTGCACCTGTCAATCAACGACAGACGAACAACTTCATACATAATAATGTCAAATTTCATTTGCACCGCACAACCTATGATGGAGGCTCTCAAGTATTGATAGGTAACTATTTAAAATTCCATAATCTGGCATGTGTTTTCTAAAACTGTTGCATAGTTTTGCGCTCACAAATAACTACAGTGATATCTGAGCCTGGGTGTCACGTGATCACGTACCTTAATGTATAGAATGGGTATAGTCTGTTTGTTTTTGCTGTAGTGTCGGGCCACTCTATAGACGGTCTCAGGCACATACTCCAACACTAGGTTCAGGTACACTTCGTCCTTCTGTAGACACACATCCACCACAAATCTTGTTAACATCACCTCACTGAATGAAGACAAGTGTAGGCACACACACCTTATAAACATCACCTCACCTGAGACAGGTGTAGGCACACACACTTAATTAATAACATCTCACCTAAGACAGGTGTAGGCACACACACCTTATTAACATCTCACCTGAGACAGGTGTAGGCACATACACCTCATCAACATCATCTCACCTGAGACAGGTGTAAGCACACACACTTAATTAACAACATCTCACCTAAGACAGGTGTAGGCACATACACCTCATCAACATTATCTCACCTGAGACATGTGTAGGTAAACATCTTTCCAGTGTAAAAGCTGGCACTGACGTAAGAATCAAATAAACAGGGCTGTATGGACATAAAACGTGGTTTGATAATCACTCACCTTCTCTCCACTGGAGTAGAAGTAGAATCGCAACTTGACTATATTTTGGTGTTCTAATTTCCGCATGATTTGCAATTCTCGGTTCTACACAGGACAAACAGAGATTGTTGACAATGGCTTACAGGGAATTGGAGATGCATAGATCCAGGGCATCTGACACAGCAGGACAACCGGGGCAATAAGGCTGTAAGATGCCTCGACCATTGATACTCAGTGTAACAGTATCCAAGGTGAGTAGAACAATGACGACTCCTGGGGGTTGTACAACACTAGAAGTAAATCTGACATGGTAAGTATTGTTAAAGTTTAGGTCAAATGAGATCAGTTAAGCACTTTGTGTAACAGAAACAAACCCACACAGTCAATTGAACAAACTAACACCCACAGTGCTCACAGAAACCTCCAGCATGACACGGGTTATCAGTACAAGCCATACTGTAATTGGTTCACTATGTAAGAAGCTATCTATCACCTGGCCTTGAAGTTACTGAGATGACCCTTAAGAAGCCTGTGTTGCATACATTACGGGGGATTTGTGAGACAATTAGGTGTGTGTTGGCATTATTCAACAGTGAACCAATAGCCTACAGAACCTTATATACAGGATAAGACGACTGATAGAAGCCAATAAAAAGAGGATTTTGTTTGAAATGGAATACAAATGACCCATTACTGAGGAATTTGGCCAGAACACCTTGTCAAAACCCCACATCACCTTGACAACTATGTAATAAAGTAATCCAGATGACCCACTTCTGTTGATTTGAGCCAAACATCAAGTGGCTTTCAAGTGACGACCATACATCCTTACTTTTCCTACGATTAAGATCCATGAAGTGTAATAGATAACAAGTCAACCACAAATATACGCTTTAAATCGTAACCAATATCTTCTTAGTTTAATGTTGATTGACAGTAACTAAAATGGACATGGGTTGCATCCCCACCTCACCAGCTGACAACTGTACAAATTAAGTTGACCTGATATTGAATTTGTCATCCATGGACGATAATCTTGGTGAAGATCAACAAAGGGTGATAACCTCAAAGGGCCACAGATAAGGGATCAGACTACAAGTAATCACATAGCTGGATCATTTGATTATCTATTTGTTTCAGGTGAGGACCATTCTTTTGCCAGGCTATTATTTGTGGATATTAATCATACAGCTTATAAAGACGGAGGGTAAATTGCTTGTATTGAATGCCTATCAAATGACTCAATAAACTCAATACTGGTGACATCTACTCCTCAATAAACCTCTAGAGATGAACTTAAGCAATGACGTTAATTCAAAGTTTATTTACACTGCACTTACATCAGAGAATTTCAGACAATATTGAAGTGCAAGAATATAATAAAAGGATGACCTTACTGAAACGGCCATCCGACTCAAATTAGAAATTTCATTTAATGGTCTTTTGAGAAAAAAGGGTTACTGATTATCGCACACACACAAAAAGAAGAAGTTTATGATCTTATTCATGTTAGCCATTAACTTTCCACAGACAGATAAACCAACATCCAGTATCAATCTATGTACAAAAGGAAATGGTGACATCACCTTGAAACGTTTATCTTGGAGGACTTTCTTGATGGCAACCAGGTCTCCAGTCTCACAGAGTCTGGCCTGGTAAACCACTCCAAACGAGCCATTGCCGATGACTTTAGTATCTGTGTAGGACACCTCGGAGGGTCTTTCTGAGCCCTGACCAGGTGTAGCCACCACCGTGGTCACTTTGCTGCCATCCTTACCTGCAACATCAACATGCAATGTACGCCCATGTCAAGTGAAGTCATACATGTGACCTTGTCAACACAACTAGTTGTGATATTCTATCGTTATTCACACTCATCGAGTCCATTACTTGATTGCATATGTTGGATGGATGGAAATGACCACAGTTATGCTGAACAGCGACTTAAACATATCGTTTGGGCAGGTATGATGAAATGGCCGATGTTTTGGCATGACATGTGCCATCAGGACCCTTTGTCAACACTGCCCCTGGCCAACACTGCTCGCTACTGCCCCTGGCCAACACTGCTCGCTACTGCCCCTGGCCAACACTGCTCGCTACTGCCCCTGGCCAACACTGCTCGCTACTGCCCCTGGCCAACACTGCTCGCTACTGCCCCTGGCCAACACTGCTCGCTACTGCCCCTGGCCAACACTGCTCGCTACTGCCCCTGGCCAACACTGCTCGCTACTGCCCCTGGCCAACACTGCTCGCTACTGCCCCTGGCTCACTTCAACCCATGACATAACAACATCTATATCTCACAGATCAGACAGGTATTTCTTAAAACAGGCATACTAAATTTAAATCAACCCGGAGCTTTGCTATTAGAATTCCTGATTGGCTTTGTATGTTGATAACGACAGTGGGTAAACAAGATGTTGGAAAGCAAAAAAATGTTAACAGATATGTTATTGATATATTCCTAATGTCACAATACCTGGTTAACAGTCATCAACCCCCCCCCCCCCCAATAATAAATTCCTTACGAACACCAAGCAAATATATTAGTACACTACTTACAGCGCACCATGGTAACGTTACAATACAGAATTTTTCGTGATCCCGGACCTTGTGTAGCCCTACAGGACGTCAATTAATAATAAATAAATAAATAAAAAATATATATAAATAAATATATATATATATATATATATATATATATATATATATATATATATATATATATATATATATATATATATATATATATATATATACATATATTTATGTGTCCGTGGATGTCTAAGCCCTGAGAAAATGAAAGCAGTTTTTGACCTGGATTAACCTTCTAAGCATGGTAATGACCGAGGACCAGACTACCATCAGCCGGGGTCACTGGGGCTACCTTTAACGTCTACCGCTTTTTAGTCACCCGCTCAAGAGTTTACACAACAGCAGATCACAGATGGCAAATCGTCACCACAGTACGACTTACATGCACATTCCTATGGCTATGTGCTCCATATAACCCATACTCAATAGACCGAATGGCTCACGAATGAAAAAGAGACAAGGGGAGGCATATCAGTGTAACACCCACGCTAATGTTGATGCGGAGGGGCCATCACGAGCATTAATCTCGTGCATCGAGAAATCGAGTAACATTCAAGCGCAAACACAAATATGGAAAACAAGTGTGAATAACATGCCTTTAGTTGAACGTAAGTGACGCATTATCGAGTACAGTGACTGTTGGCCGCCCAAATTCCTTGTTCGAACGAAGTGGCCCCTCCAGCACCCCTTGCCTCCCGATTGCGCGAATACGGCCAAATGCATGAGAGAAAACGGAACACACCACGGGGACTGCGGGCGTCACTCGTGACTGCTTATGGTCAATTGAGGTCACCTTGTCTACAGGCCTAAGTGAGGCAAGGAGGCTGGCGTACGCGTCACCTACCGAAGAGCGCTGAGGTAGTGACAAGAGCGGTGGAGCATATCTGTCTGACATCACGCAGAATACGCGGAAGATGTTGAGTGGCATTTGGAGCCTGCTGTACCAAGTCACGGGCGCCGCCGCTGCTCGGGGCTGCAGCCTCCATATTCATGGCCAGCTTGAAAGACGATGAAACTCGTCAGCTAACGCCCATCACGCCGGTACAGTGTCACAGATGACTGACACCGATCTCGTTCCGTCCAATACCCGTTGATATTGGATTAGCAAAGAATCGCTAATCCAAGTAGGTGTTCTCACGTGACCACAACGAGATAATGTGATGGTCAGCAGCGTCTAGTTGTGTAACATTCGACTCGGAAGCCGCGCCGATCTGGAGGGTAAAGCAACGACGTGCAGGGCGCCCACCCCATGAGCATAGCACCAAATACACCGGGGAGGGTAGGGTGGGTATCGATCGCAGCGCCTCGACCACCCACACACCGCGTACACCCAGACCTGCTGACTGGCCCGGCTCTGTACCGACACCAGTTGCAGCGTTACCGTCCTCGAAAGCCGTCTGGTGTCACCGGCATCCCTCAATTAACATCCACTCGTTGCTGTGGCAGCCAGAAAACTATCAAGGTAGAGTATTCCTGGCAGGCGTACGGAACATCGACACCCCACATACCTAAATACACCCAATCACAACCGCCCGACACCGCCCCACCCAATGAACATCAACTCCATCCAAGTACAGAATCATGCTGATAACAATTGAAAGCAATCCACATTAGCAAACCCCCATCCTTACTTTCAGTTCAGACAGATTTTGGGAAGCGACACATTGGGAAGAGACCAGCGATCTTTTTTAATTTAGCTACCATAGTTGAGAGCAATACACTGTCAGTGCCCAGACAGAGCCGCGAACTAGTGAACAGCTGATGTCACTCGGGTAGCCTCGATGCACTGGTTACCCTATGTCCGTCCTTCTCAGTAAAATCAATGGAACCGACAGCAACTGGACAGATGCAGACCGACCGCTGGGCAGGAAGGCGTCAGAAGGCTTCCACATCACCTGCCGTAGCGGGCGACGTACAATGGAAAATTGTATATCAACATGCAGCAATCAATGGGTTCATCTAAATAACAACATTGCTAATGGTGGATGTCTAAGCAGTTTCACGAATGATACTAACAGATGAGACTAAATTTATGGTCCTTTTCTTTTACAGACGAATACATCAATCTCTAGTATGGGCCATCTTATTCAGCACCCACTATTTTTATATCGCATTAATTTATACGGCAACTGCCAACCTAAAGACAAATAGGCATTTGCTCAAAATGTCAGATATGCATGAGATTCAAATCCAGACAGAGCTCTCTCTCATGTGTCGCTGCATTCATTGTAACAGCTGAGCAAATTTATCTTCTTCTTTTTTTTTTTTTTACATATAATAATAATATTATATCTGTTAACATTTATAACCTCAAAACCAACACAGGAGCATCAACTTCTCCTGGTAAATAAATAAAATTGTACTTAAAACAAAGGATATTTCATTGTTCTGAATGATAGGGACAGGTATCGGAAGAAGAACAGCCAATCTCTGACCAGCTAAGCAAAGACCCCATGAACAATCAAGTTGACACAAGAGCCTTTTGCCCCATTTATTGGCAGCTGTCCAGCCAACCCAACTCCCACCCAGGTTCATCAATCTCTATGTGGAATCAGTGGTCCAAAAAACTGGTCTCAAACTTCACACCCCAACCCCATCTAAGTAGATCTTCCCCCAGAAAATATATTTTTTCTGAGGATAACATCAATACACATAGAAGTGTATGTATTGAAATACTGATATTCCAACTGTATTTATTTCATCATTATGTGAAAAAATACTACCCATATTTCTAATAGCACACATGACAAAAAAATGAAGTTCTAACTTCAGTGAATTACAATATTCAAATGTGTATGTCTATTTTGCACCCAAATTCAATTAAAATAATATCCACACGATGGTTGTTACCAGCTGTTTTTATCAATGCCAAGACGATATTGCATATGGTTCCCACCATGTACTATGTGTCCACACAGTATTAGGTTTGTGAAGCAACTTCTCCACTAAAGAACAACAGGGCGTATAGGAAAACTCACTTTGTTGTCACATCTTCCAATTGTTTTAATCAAAAAAGTTTAGAACAAACATAAAAAGGCATAATAAATGGAGCGACAATACCTGGAGTAACACAAGAGCACAACTTGCAAATTAGTTAATACTATAAAAACCATAAAATTCAAAGCCAACTGGTAAGAGTAAAACATTAGGTAAAAACCAACACAAGAGCTGATGTTCTGTACATCAGCAAATTGAGTGTACCCACAAGATTGACACGACCAGTGTCTAGACAGGTTTAACTCATCACTCTTCTTCAATGAGATTGAAAATGTAATGAAAAAAAAGGCAGGCCAGTCATACCATGACTGTAAAAAAATATATTCTCCTTTGGATGGACACACATCAGTTAGGGTCTTTTCACACACGTAACAAGCTCGGCCCTTATGATGAAAACATCACAAATTTACAGCCCTAAAACTACAAGACTTGCCACCTAGAAGAAATACTGTACATCTTGTCTTTGATGAATGTTATGGTTGTGTGAAATAAGAGAGGCATTTTAGTTCCTACCACTTGATCTTCAGGGAAGCGATAATAACAAGAGCTATGTTCTACAGAGGGTTAAACAGACAGGTCCTTACAGTTGCTATTTTTTTTCCATTCCATGACTGCACCTTAACAGAGTGAACTGCATGTATGTAGGTGAACATTGAACGGCTGGTTAGTGGGTCAAAGTTCATAAAAGCTACCTACTGCGTAGAATATGGACTCTGGTGCAGATAGAAATATGAACTCGTCCGAATACCTGCCCAGCCACCAACCAACCAACACTATGATAACTTTTAACAATAAGCGTGTGGAAAAATGCTGTCAATACTCATCCAAAGTTATCTATGGACTATCAAGTGATGTTCATTTATTGGTGTTACAAGGCCATATTATGACAACTTCATAAGCAGAGCAGTACAATTTGGACTACTTATCACAGAGGATAATATCTGTACAGCTCATCTGGACTAATTGATGGTTATGTAAGTTATATGTACAGAGCAGAATCTGAACAATAATTAAGATAATAGTTGGGGGAAGGAAAGGAAGATGTGGGTCATAGATGACCACAACACTGGTCAGTTTGACAAGCACTCGTCATCTGGGATTCTATGCGTTCAGCGTTGATCTCCCATGCTCAGCAGAATATACCTTATCCACTCTCATTCACACATGACAGGTGTCCATTTCTGACAAACCTTTCATTCCTAACATAATCTTCTGAAACATAACAATTGACCCCTAACTGTCACTGCTGACCCTGATCCACTCCCAATGATATTGCAAATATGATGTTATCCACTATGAAAAAAGTAACATGCCATCTACTTATAAATTTCCCCAAATGACTGCCAATAGAGGGTTAGTATCATGATCATGTCTGATAGAGAGTAATAACTCACATCATATAAAAACGTATCCGATAGTAATGCTACAGGTCCACAGGATGGAAAATATTTCAAGCCAAGCAAATAAGCCACCATAGTATCGTGAATACATATATGTATATATATATATATATATATATATATATATATATATATATATATATATATATATATATATATATATATATATATATATAAGTACGCTGTTAGTTTACAATAAACAGTTAATGAATATATTACATATTATCTTCAGGCATCTGACAAAATTTATGGAATATGTCGAATAAGTTTTTATTCTGAGCTGTTGGCAATATAAACATTTGAGTATATACTGTTACCACCTGAATATAGTAATTAATGAAGATGCAGATATGGTCAATATTAAATTAACATGATATAGTACATGTGACCACATAATAAAGTCTGAGGTACTTTATATAAAACCAAAAGTGATTGAATGGGCAGTTGTTTCTGTTGAACAATAAATCACGATGAGATGAAGTTTCAGGTAAACCATTGTACTACTTGTGTATAGTGTCATGCTAAAGAAAGTAAGATACTAGGACAGCAAGCTACTCAGATATTAGTCATACTGAGCCTACTCAGTTTTCTGTTAGACTGCTAAATCTCAAATAATTACACAGAGATGTAAATTAATTGACCAGATACTGACAACTAAGTATATTTTCAACAGAATTGGTACATACATCCATTATAGCATCTTAACTCAATGGCTCAACATTTCTCATTGCCATAGTTGGCTCAAATAATTGGTCAATGGCAGTTAAGATGTTTATAATGTGGGGTATGAACTGATACCCATACCCTGCAAGGTCTTCTTTAAATATTGACCACTATGGGTTGTAATGCATTCTGTTGTGAGGGAGGAATTCATATATCGGAATCACAGCTCCAAGCTTGGGTAGTTTCCAGAAGCTCTGGAGATTGTTCCAGCAAAGAACAGCCCGGCTTCTTGTCAGTTGTGCTTTGACCTCTACCATGCCTATGTTTCATTTCCTGCAAGTAACTTTATCTCAGGGTGAGAAAACAGGTGTTTTGAAAATAAGTTCTAATACTGTGGCTACCAATTAATGTCTAATAACAGCCCATTTCTGGTCATTTTGTTGCCCACAAGATCAATTCACAGAATTAACTCAATTTTGACATAAGCATCACATTCTTGCAGCTGATCTTATATACATTATATTCACAAATATAATGCACAGAACAAGAAGACAATGGATTCACAAATCAAGTGCAACACACCATGGTTTCACCGATATAAGAAACCAATTACCATAGAGATGCAACAAACCTCACAAATGAATCATACATCATAAGCCTCCAGTGTGGGACAAAATCTTTGCCCATTGAAATATGTATTGTGGTGATGCTATTAAACTGCATAACCTTAAAATTTGACAATGCACATGTAAAATCATTCTGATTATCAGACCAGACACAAATACCACCATGTACGTGGTGAGGCATATCATTAATTTCTCAAGTGACTAGTAGTGAGCATCAAATGGACAAATACAACAACAGAAACGATTAGCGACCATCAGGTGGAAAAGAATACAGGAACTTCTACTGATGTCAAATCACTTACTGGCGGTCTTCATGCCTCCAAATTGCGAATTTTGACCTTGTTTTGCTCCGTCTGCTATAGATACCGTCCTTGGGCGTCCACTCATCGTAAGCAGAAGCCTATTTTTTCCGAAACTACCCTCTTTATCCCCCCAATTCCCAGGTTACATTTCACGAATATTACTTCACATCAATGGAAAAATTTTGGCCAGGGTTATTTTTCACGCCCAACAACGACTAAAAGTCTGTCCACGACACACTCCAGAATGGGTCTGTGGGCAATATTTTACGGTATAAATATACTCCAAAGACTATAGATTCATTTGCCGGTACAAATAATGTCATCAAATGTCCAACATCGGCAATCCGATACATTTAATTTTATGTTAGTGAAATCCTCCGTTTGCAAAGTCGTTTCCAATGGCTGTTCTCGTACAATGACGAGTGATCCATTTTCGGAACGTCATTCCGTTCCGTTCGTTCAGCCAATCACATGAGTGGAAACAGCCCTCGGTTATTTCCGGACAAGCTTCGTAAGTTTCCGGTAAGGTGTGCCGTTCGAGAGTTGTTGTGCCGGTCGGTAGATGGCGCACTGTACTGATGTCTGGCTGGATATTCCGCCGGGGACCGGTCAGTCTCATGGAACTATTACTTAGCAACTTCCCATGTTGAATGACACATCATTCATCATAATGACACATTCATACGATTGATTTAAATACATATAATATTTCACTGACCTCCTGTTCCGCCTGAACGGTAGTTTTCCTCAATGTGCAATTTATTAGAGCGATAATGGAAGCACTTCGTCGACTTGATTACCTCAGATCAGTTTCCCACCGCCATTTGGCTACAAAGTGTGACGTCATATCGATAGCGGTCTTCACTGGCTCCTTGACACTTTCCTCTGCAACAGACTAGCCATGTCAAGGGGGTAACATATTAGACTTTCAACACAAAAGTTATATATATATATGTATGATTTATTGGGAGATTCATTTATACTTCTGAGGGCACTGCAATATATTCTATACAAACTAAAGCCCATTTTAACAATTAGGAACCCAGAGAGCATCATGTGATTCCAGGTAGTATACAATTTAATTTGACTATACAAACTAAAATACTTTTTGACGCATATGATCATTCACAGTATATATTGTTTGCAATAAAATATTAAAATTTACTGCCAACTTATCAACAACAAATTAAAATATTGAATTATTAAGACTAAATTGTTAAATATTTTGTTGTAATTTAGTTAGTCAAAAAATAGCCATTATGTTGTTTTACATGGCAACCAAGCCACACACATAATTATGGTGTTATACATGTTAATTAAATGGACAATCAATATCACATATTTATGGTACTGTCCAGTCTGATTAGCTGGACTTAAAAAGGAAAATGATTTGCCTAGATATCCATTACATTGAAATGGATTTATTTTTATTCAAACTTTCATTTTGACTGAAATAGTGTTGAAAGATTAATCAAATCAAATCAAATCAGATTAAATTTTGTTCACTGCTTCTTTGCCTCTATCGTAGTTTGTGTGATATCATCAGAGCTTCACAACAATTAATGCGTTTTAGCTGAAATGATCTATCCACCATGGACTACAGATCCTGGTGAATGCATCCACACGCCGGGAAGGGGGTGGGGGCGGGTTTTCTCTCCTTGGAAAAGGGTGGGGTTATGCCGCCATGGGAAACAAAAACCGCACCATATCTATACCAAGCCAAAGTGAGGAAAGGGAACCATTTACATACCAAATCCTCTGAAAAAAGACCCATTCATATACATAATTTTTAAAAGGGTCACCAATACATATGTAGCGTGAACCCTGACCGATTGCTGGCGCTATTGCAGCGCCCGTTGTATACCGTGGATCTCTAGTTTGCAACCAACGTAACCTCAAACAAGTGAACGACCGTGAATAGTTCAACCGTGTGAAAGAACCGTGACATTTAGTGTAAAAACAAGTTTTATTCTACTCTAACGCCACACAAGTCAATGATTCCAACAAAATTCGCAACACCAGCGACCAAGTTAACGACGCCCTCTAGATTTGGCGCCAAAACCCGAATACTAAACAATGCAAATTAACAGGTCCAAACCGCAACTAATACGAGCAACGGCACCCACAACTTCAGTACCACAAATGGTACTAACCACAAGCTATGTTATTCCGACATATCAGAATAGCACAAACGCTTGGATCATCCGACTAATCGGAGATTGGTTGATGAGGTTTCTCCAAATTGCTCGGAGCCCGACTAATCGGAATCTAACGGTAACGGGCTCATGCCCAAGCCTAAATACCGTTAAAGTGGGTCACGTGACCACACCATTACAAACGATAAATATTACAGTTATAACAATCAAAACAATAGGATAAGTTGACAAAACACATTAAATAGCGAAATACATAACGAAAACCACCAACAAACCTTTGCCAATAAAAATACATAAATCATAAAAATACAGGTACAGCCGCACAAACGGTAATCCCCAAAATGATAAAAACCATGAGCGTCACACATATACCAAAATTAATGATCCCAAATCATATCTAACCACCTCGAGGAGCTACAAGGGATCCATCCATATAGCAAACTATAACGATTCAGGATGAAAAAGTACGTTTATTAAGCTTCGCAACTGCAAAAAAAAAAAAAAATAACAACTTTGCAGATACCGTGGTCAGTCCCAACGATGCTCTGGTTCGTAACGGCAAGGCAGTTTATTAAATATAACGGCCACTAAATAAACAGATGTGTGACTCGGGCCCGCAGGCTGTCAACGAGAGTCCCAGGACGTCCGGCCCATGAGGTAGACGATATTGCAGGAAACAGTGGAAGGAGAATGTACGGACCCGATCTTTCTGTTTGCTTATCATGCCATAAAACTTGTCTTTGAAACAACGCAACCACGCTGACTAATAGGGCTGGCCACCATTGACCAAGGGAACAAAAACACCCAATATTGAGCATCACATTGGATACCCATCACAAAATAAATATCCATTGCTATACTCCCTGTCAAAAATACGTACATATTTGTATACCAGGTCATTACAAAAAAAAAACGACCCATTGCTATACCTGTCATCACGAAATAACGACCCATCTGTATACCAAAATGCCCAAAAAACGACCCAAATTGGCGGCACATCCCCACTAACCACACTATCCACACATAATGTGGCAAAATATGTTGTAATGACTTATAGGGGATGGGGGGGGGGGGAGGTCGTTCATTATTGATGCGCCATCACTTGAAACGTAAATTTGCTGCTATTTTACACGTTATGATAACGGTATCGACTGACTGATGTTATGATTGTCCGGGCTGCCAGGTTGCAAAATATTTGAGAGTGAGTGTGTGAGTATAGGGTTAAACGGTACACCAACACGTATGTGTTATATGGCGCCTAGAAAGGTTAATAGATAAGTTTGACCTGATTAAGCAGCCGCCTTCTAGGATATATGGAAAAAAGAGGGACATACAAGTGGATGATGATGAAAAATATAAAAATGCAAATAGTATCTTACGGCAAGTCCACCAGCCGATTGACTGGACTAGGCCATTCCAGCCTCTCGTCTAGGCGAAATCCGGGCCTGTGTTGCAGATTTGGTCCTTGCAAGGACCACTCTGCTCAACCCCCAGGAAACCATTGCCCACCGACATGAGTCGCAACCCACAGGTTGCCCCCTATTAGTCGCATCTTACAACATGCTGAAGGATACAGTGGGCCTATTCTACCCCCGCATCCACAGAGTGGTGCAAAATATGTAATCATCTGCCTTATAGTCGCTAATTCGAATCATTTGGGGGGATTAAAGGGTTTTTTTGTGGATTTATGATATTTACTATTTCATATGTCAATTAACGGGCCAGGACTTGTCATCTAAAGAGGAGGAGTCTCGACCTGAATACACGAAATAACACACAAGCTTAGTGAATGATATTGCAGCTCCGTATAATTTGGATTGGTGTTGTGATGGAGAATTATTTTTTGGAATGGGAACAACATCATTCAAAACACCTTGCATGATTTCTCATTTGCCCTCATTCCTTTCCAATGTTCCTCTTAGAAGCAATTGTTCAATGTAATCATCCCGTCTGGAAAAGGTGCTCGAATGGCGGAAGCGTCAAAGAGCAGGCCAATGAGACGGTTTTGCAGGCTAACACAATAAAACCAATCAAGATACTATAAATATCCCTACGCCTCAAGCTTCACGATTGCTGATATTGCTGTCAAAAACAAAACGCCAAGCAACGTCACTTGGCTTAGTATTGAAGGAACATCAATTTAACGTTAGTATTTTCCACCCTTTCGGGTGCAAATGACCGAAAACATGATGGGGTTGAATCCCAACCCCAGGGAACTTGCAAAGCCCCGGTCGTTTCAAGAAAACAAGATGTAACTAGCGAATTAAGCTACGTCTAGCATATAATACAACCAAGCTTATGTCGCAAAATAATCACATATTCCCAGAATTATTTTTTTTTCTATTTCTGACACTATTGAGATAATTGGGTACAATTATAATATTATAGAAGTAAAGAAAAATATGATTAGGATAAGAAATAGACAAGAGAGTGGTTGTTTTAATTTATATTTATCTTCAATCGAATTAATCAAATATAGATCTAAAACCCATTCACATGAAAAAATTATTATCATTTGTACCAAGGAGTTATAACCAATACCTTTATGTAACTCCTTGTTTGTACATGTCATTTAAATGTTAACATAATAAATCTAGGCAAAGTAAGACTACGTTATGACAACCTACAATGAACACCATAGTGGGATTCATGTATCTGACAAGTGTTCATTCTGTACAGCTCGACTGGACATAAATATTGACTAACTTATAACCAATTGACAATTCAAACTTAATTGATCAGCTGAACTGAATAAATACGTTCTACTATAAAAACTGGTCCAGCTGGTACAAAGAGGCTATAATATAGAGTGTAACGTTTTCGACCTTCGTAAGAAAACTTGGCTGAATAGTAATGTGATGCATCGTTAGTGATACTGTCCTGAAGGTGGTTCTTGTGAGAGTGATACTTTTGTGATAGTCAAATTAAGCTCGATAGTCAGCCCTAATTACTGTCATGTTGTATTCATCTTTAAAGTAAAGTATATCGCTATGCATGGCAAGTGTTTACAATCAATAACACTTTGAGGTGCTCGAGAAAAGTCAGGTTTCTCACAGAAGTAGTAATTAGTTAACATGGTGACATTGGCAGTGCGCTTCATAAAACCCTCAAGTATTGAAACTCCCATTACCTGTAGCTACACTGGCGCTAGTAGCAGTAGTAACATTTTGTGCTTTGTCTAGTGACCCGTACATAAGTACTTAAAATCATAACTTAGAGACAATATATATATATATATATATATATATATATATATATATATATATATATATATATATATATATATATATAGATATATATATATATATAGATATATATATATATATATATCTATATAGAGATATATAGATCTATATATCTCTCTCTATATCTCTCTATCTCTCTCTCTCTCTCTCTCTATCTCTCTCTCTCTCTATATCTCTATCTCTCTATCTCTCTCTCTCTCTCTCTCTCTCTCTCTCTATCTCTCTCTCTCTCTCTATATATCTATCTATCTCTCTCTCTATATCTCTCTCTCTATATCTCTATATATCTCTCTATATCTATCTATATCTCTCTATATATGCCCTGACCTGACGTTAAAGTTGTATTCAGCTCCACATCCACTTGAGTACTGGTACTGCTCATCCCCCTGAATGGACTTTTCACTTCCTACCCCAGTTCCTGCTACCGGCTTCCGAGCCTCAACATAAGTAAAAATTTGCCTACATATACCTTGTTGTTAATAAGGTTCATCAGAGGCATAAAATACATAATTGGCTGTACATACAGGCTTTGATAATTATTAGAGGAATGCAGACTTCGACATATAGAAGTGAACTTTTAAAATGAGTGATGGCTGGAAGTCGCCTTATGGTCAGCAGTGTTGTTTTTCTCTGATTCCACATTTCCCACTTCAAAATGTACACGACATTGGAATTAACTATTTATTTGCCAATACTTTTATGGAGCTTTATGAGGAAGCAGCCTGCTTGACTGTCGGGATGACTGAGTGAAATGGACGCCGCCCTGCCCCACCAGAATGCTCTCGTCCGCAATTGGCATCACAAACGAATATACTCATCTCACAGCCGTTGCATAAAATATGCAGCATGCAAAATAAGTCAATATGAGCAATTCATATCATGACAACCTAAGACGTGAGACGCGTGTCTGGCAAAATGGCGCATATGACGGAAACTACTGGCTCAGTGTCGTCTAAAAGCTCTTTCTTTTTTTTTACTGTTGTGTTATGTATTGTTTTACTCGCTCACAATCGAGGACATACATGATAAATCATAAATCAACGCAATCATACATTCTGTGCTGAATGCTTTCGGTGTCAGAAACCACAACAACCAACACGGACTGCAAGGCCGGCTTGGAGCAACTATATACGCGCGCAACGCTCCAGTAGAAATCCACACCGAGAAGTGCCCAGGTGCCTTCTCCCATGACCCAGATATGCAAACAATAGCTGATTGAGAGTCAATTAACAAATGCTTTTGAGTCGAAAAACGGTTTTCAATATTTTTACGGAAAAACTACTCGGATCTGTATTAAAACGAGTCGTGGGCTCTTTTGGTATTTTATTAAACTGACCTTGTTTCTTTATCGCAGGTTGATTTCAACTCGTTCAATGCATGTTATTGTAAAAACATACTATGAATTTCGTTCCGCTCGCCAATATAAAGGGCATATGTAATGAATCGCTTGACTGATCTACGAACCTCCGTTATCTCAGCTAAAAATGTGGTACATGTGTGATTCGATTATTTATTTCAACACAATATAGCAGGGATATTAACTGATGAAGTCAATCTCCATTAGACCTGTTAATATCAGAGTCTGAGTAAAACGATTATGTATCTGTAACATTCAAGGATGCTCCTATTTCCGACCGGAATGACAGGGAGCTTCTAATCAGTGTCCATGACCTTTGAGTGTTTACACCTCTCTCTCTCTCTCTCTCTCTCTCTTTCTGATTCAGCAGCTAGAGTAAACGTCTAAAACAACTGCTGTTGAGCTTCAATCTTGATCGGACAAGCTAACCCATCAAAAGCCTCTTTTGAAAAGATTTTGTTATCAAATTGTTATTAAGAAAAATTAAAAAATTCTAAAGCTAAGTGAATAATGTTTAATGATTAATGATTAAAGGTTATCTATTGCAACGAAGACGGCAGTACCACCGCGGAGCCTAAAGGTACAGCCTATGTAACGTAACAAAACTAATATCGGCTAATTTAAACATAGTGATAAAAATGAGATATGCGATTGTGGCTGCCTCAACAATGATAAACGTTATCTCAAAGATTCATCATCCCAGGAGTAGCCTATTGTCGTTAATCGTCGCATTCATTTCTGAAACTTTTAAAACTATTAGGCAGACGAAACGACTCGACCTGGAAGTCCCTTTCAGGCAATAATGATTTTGCTATGGCCGATTTGGCCGCGATGAAAGGCGATTCAAAATGGTGGCGATGTGTACAATGTACTCAACTAAAAGCTCAAAAACACGCTGAGTTTAAAACTATATTAGAGGTCTATCTAGTTCCATGATATGAAATTGATAATGTCGCTTACGAATTGTTTTCTTCAATGGCTCTTACGCGCCACAAATACATCATGAAAATTGGATTTGCTTGAAAGAGCTGGCAAATATGGTATCCAGGTGGCAACCGCACTGAATATTTGTGTTAGTACATATATTTTAGACGACAAATGCACGTTCTCAAAGTCATACAAATCAGTTATATTAGGAAAAGTTCAAAAGAGGTTGAACTATATTTGCGGTTTATGCTGAATTCAAAGTAATTTTATATTCGTAATATGTCATTATATGGATATTTTTCAGGAAATACGACTGTAGGAAGAGAACAAATCGCCTTCATTTTTGTTTTCCTTTATGAAAACTGTATCATATACATGTAAATAATATCTTATTTGAAAGAAAATTTCCTTTTCTTTCTATATATATAACTTTAAATATATGTTATTGCTGTCTACTATAAGAATTAGGTTAATTACATTTGCACACAAACACACTCCAAAGGAAGAATCGTGAAGATTGAGCAGGAGCTGGGCAGACGAGCCGGGGTCTTCAACGACGTCCGCGCTTTATCAACTGCGGCGTATAAACTTCGCTTGTCGTCTTGGTGTATTCACTTACAATTTCGCCGTTGTTGCTTTGTCACTAGAAAACTACTACTTTACTCGAATTAACCATCAAGATGTCTGACGCTGCTGCCCCTGTTCAAGCCAAGGCTACGCCAAAGAAGAAGGCCGCTGCGAAACCTAAGGTTCCCGCTGAGCACCCCAAGTACTCTGAGATGATCGCCAAAGCCATCGCGTCATTGAAGGAGAGAGGAGGTTCTTCCCGACAGGCCCTCCTTAAGTACATCATGGCTAACTTCAAGGTAAATAATTAGCTATGCATAATGTTGTGTAATACCTCATTTTCTTCACAGAAAGAAACCATTTATTGAGAATAACATGCAACAATTTAAGCATGCCCCTAGCCAGGCGAGAACATTTAATTAATGCTGTATCACGTGTATTTTGTGTATCAGGTTGGCTCTGATGCCAAGATGGTAAATGCCCATCTTAAAGTTGCTCTCAAGGCTGGTGTGAAAAGTGGTTGCCTTAAACAAGCTAAAGGTTCTGGGGCTTCTGGTAGCTTCCGGATCGGAGAGAAAAAGAAGGTTGAGAAGCCTAAGAAAGCCACGAAGCCGGCAGCTGCCAAGAAACCCAAGAAGACTGTCAAGAAGACAAAGGCTGCTGGAGTGAAGAAAGCTGCTAAGCCCAAGGCTGCCAAGAAACCTGCTACAAAGAAACCTGCCACACCCAAAAAGGCTGCCAAGCCAGTCAAGAAGGCTGCTGCTAAACCAAAGAAGGCTGCTGCCAAGCCTAAAACTGCTAAGCCCAAGGCAAAGCCTGCTGCCAAGAAAGCTGCAGCCAAGAAGTAAATCTGACATAGTGTGTTTAGTGTGAGAGTTGACCATTGCTGGAGTTATCAGGAGCTCCACAAAGTTCACCCCCCTCTACAGAGGACTCATTAAGTGTGAATCTAACCATGAACTAGCCTCCAAGAGGCATCATTGTATGAGTGCTTATTGATACATTTATTTTGAATGTGTGGTGAAATAATAAATATCATTATTTTCTAGAAAACTATTGGTTTTAGTATGTTTCTACAGATAAATTAAAAGGATGTTGCAAAATGGACATGTTAAATAACTTTCAAGGAAATCCTTTAATCTGAACATCACTTAAATGCCATACTATTATGCAAATGGTTTCAAAGGATTAGGCTTGCTTCCTAAATCCAATGCTTTATGCTTAACCTGATACTGCCAGAATCTTAACCCAACAGGTACACATCTTTCAAGAGAGTATTACCTTGCTGCATATTTTGGACTTACTGCATGAAGATGTTAACTATCAGTACATCACAACTCAGAGAATGGACACTTAAATCATATAACAAAATGATTCCTTCCCCCCATAGAATCACCATTTATAAAAAAACAAAAACAAATACTTACCCAAGGTAAATACCATATGAACATTTGGTTACTGAATAATACCACGTCACATGAAAATGACAAAGGGATTGTTTACATTTATTATCATCAACATGATATAAAAATTAATGGTATATCCATTCACAGTGGTATCACAATTGTTCAGTGAAGTTTTACAAACAGACCAACCAAGGAAAACATACACAATTTAAACATGTACAGTCACTTGCATTAACATTAAATAAATAACAACGCTGCCTGTGAATAAACCAGTTCACAGGTAAAGATTGCAGACAGTGGCTACATTGTCATACAAACCATCAAGAACACTTTAAAATATAAATACATATACATATTTAGCAATCCTAAAGAAAAGTTCTGTGTAGTTGAGAAATATAAATGAGAATTGAAATCCACTAAGATGCTGTACATTCAATGACCAAGCCAGCAGCATCAGTCCAGCATAGATGGCGTCTGACTCTTAGCACACTTCCACATGGCATTAATGATCTTCACCACACCAGTGTCCTTTGGTTTCTCCAAACCTCGCATCATACGTCTCTTCATCACCGAGACAAACTCTCTGTTGCTAAGTTCACCGTCATCTAAACACAAGTTAACATGAAGCCGCATCGTAAGAAATTTTGAAGTTTTTGACCGCCAATAAGATAAACATGTAAAGCACAATTACACTGGCAAAGCAAAACTAGAAAAACAAGCCTCGTTATTGACTAAAACAATGAATTCTGAATCAGGATGCGTTGGCAGGTTTCTGATATTATTTAGTAAGTGGAGACAATATTTGATGAGGTATACTTGGGGTATGTCATTTACATTCAGTTGACCTGTTACTCCTTGTCAACTTGTTGATGCTAACAGACAATGGATTGGTGGGTATTCATTACTAGTTTGACAGAACAGGGACAATCAGTCACATCAGTGTATTGTGGTTAGTTCAGTGAACTATATATACAACTACATAACTACTGCCGACAAGGAGCATTGAGGAGAATTAGACAAATACAATCAAACTAAGCTGTACACCAATACCTCTCATATGAACCTGATATTAACATCTCACAGTAAACAACAAGGATTTCATTGTGCTTCACAGTTTCCTCTTCCACAAACTCCATTATGAAAGATAATGGAAAGTCACAATGACCTTCATATCAGACAAATCAACCCTTACATAACACATACAACTATAATATATAACCATGAAACTAGGCACTAACATTCTGTCAACAACAATCAGCTTGCACGGCAACAATAACAGGTGGTCCACCAATGCCGTGCGTTAAGCGACACATCAAAAGCCTTGCAGTTAATTACCCAGCTTTAAATACAATCCTTATATCCATCGTCTTATATAAGACAACACATGAATTATCTGAAGACAACACTTGATCATAAGATAGAATCAACACCAAACACATGCTATTTATAAGCAATGCTGTGACTGCTTCTACACAATGCCTTGATCATTGGTGGTACATGGATTAATGGGACTTCATGATTCAGAAAGGGTGCATCAGTTTTCACAACAATTATGATCAATATATGCATCCTAAACATCGCTACACACTGATATATACACACAGACCAGCAGAAATAGTTACTTTACAATATCTGAAACATACATGCATCGTCACTGGATTTCTCCCGGTGGTTAAACCAGGATTGGCCACACACAGGATCTATTGCCATGGCATCACCAAACAAAAACACCAAGGATCTTGTCAGTCTAAAGTCACAATGGATAAGCTATAAGCTGGCCGAAGTGGGCACACATATCAGGATTTTCCTTGACACATCATTAAGTCAATATACTCTAGCTGTCTTCAGCTTTGATAAATATTTGGTCCAGAGATTTCTGCCTAAGACCTGGCTTCATTTCACTCATGAATAACACTGAGAAGTATTGCTGTGTGTGACAATGATAGACATTCAGCAATGCATAATGATGTCATTAATAATTGTTAGTTATCAAATGACAGAAACAATGTCAGTCATTGCCATTAATTTATGTAATAAAGCTGTATCAAGTACAATGAGGAAACATGATGAGTTAATATCATCATATCTTAAATTAAATTTAATTAGGATTTCAGATTTATCATGAATTGTCTTTAAATAGTTGACATGATACAGCTTTATTCCAGAAATCAGTGGCTTTGTTTCAAAAACATTATAACTTGGTCCAATATATATGTATGAGAAAATGTGCTGGAATTTATCAAGACAATGGCATATGACAAATATATACTAACAATGGAGAAAGATGCCACTAAGAATGGACTTACCATTTTCATCAAATAATACGAACACGACATCTACAACATGGTCACTCAGTTCCACCCCAGCCACAGTCTTGGCAACGTGCTTCAACGTGGCTGAACAAAACAATTATGCCAGAGCTTTCTGAGCTCAAAGGGTTCTAACATACAATTTCTGTGATGCAAGTGGATATTCTTCAAAGATAATGGCAAGCTTATGTTGGGAATGGGCAGATAAATAGTTATTTCCTACTTTTATCAATGGATGCCCCGGCCACATGGTAGAACATGAGAGCTGTATCCACATCATTGATGAACATGAGAACTTCAAAGAAGCTACGGTACTCTTCAAATGTGATGCCCTGAAACATTCAGGAGATTCATTAGCTTCTTGTATTTGAAACAAAAGGCAGATAAGCCTTGAAGCTCTCCTACTTTTGACACGATTTAAAAAAAAACCAAGTTATGACAAGATTAAATCAGGGGCCAATTTTTGGTCTGCACGGAGTTATCAAGATCACTGGGGTTCAGGTGTAATCTGGGGCAGCAAGATTGCTGGAAATGTGCCACAATAAAGGATGGGATTATTCTCCAACAACTCAGGGGTCAAAGGTCATATGGTGCCATTATCAAGAGAGAGGTCTATGTGAAATTTGGGAATGGTTGCTTGCTCAATAAGAAAACACGCCATCCATAGTTTAGAAACGGAGGGACAGAGGGGAGGTATATGATAAGCTCTGCTGGAAAGCTAAAAACGCAAAAGAGTAACATTTAGGCAACTATGAATTGGTTTACAAACATGACTATCAAGCACTCCATTAACATCAAATTACACAGCAGCAGTGCATCATTGGATAAGGTGTGGTCAACAGCTGTGTGAGCCCAGCATCCAACTGACTCACTTGGGGGTTATCTTTGAATGTTTTCTTGACTCTCTTCATCATCTTCACTCTCTTGTTCTCATTGAGTCCAGCATACAACATGAGGATGACCGCAAAAGTTTTTCTCAGAGATGGCATCATCCTCTGGGTTATACCGCTGGAACTACCATAGTCAAAAACATTGAAGATCACCTCTATAGCACAGAAGTAACGAAAATGAAAATCACACACTAATCAGCAAAATAATATTATTACCTCTAGCCACAAAATTTCATCTTGCAACTGTCTTTGAAACTTTAAAAACTTTTCCACAGTTAGCTTCTGTTTGAGGTCAGGGCCGAAAAAGAACGAGGTTAAGGCAGAGTTCATGGGTTTGAGGGTATTTCCTGTCACTGCATGATCTCTGTGCCTCATACCAACACTGGTCTGTTTTTGCATTACTCGCTTGACCTGTGTCAATCACACGGTATCTGTCACTGTCAAACAGCAGTAAAACTGGGCCACAGCAAAGTTGACACCTAACACAGCTGTTCCAATATGGTTCCCTAAGCATTTTTATCATTCAAATTTTGTTTATCAATTATTGCTGAAATTAACAAATATACATGTGGTAATATTGGAAGACAAAGCCTAGAAGATTATTTGATCACCATGGCAAATTCCTCGTACTCCACGTTGCCATCCCCATTGAGATCAAACATCTTGAAAGCTATCTCGAACATCCTGGGAGGAGCTGCAGTATCACACAGCAATACTACATTCACTGTGATCACCTTATGAATTAATCATGTCATCATCCTATAGAGATGGTCAATGAAAGTTTACTGGATAGAATGACGAGGAGGAAGATGTAATCGGAGAAGCTGATCAAGCCAGACTGGCCCAGTCGGTAGAAAATGCTGTTTTCAGGTAGACCACAGTCTAGCTTGGTTCTCTGTTGACACAGTCAATTAAACACGTGAACATGTTACCGGCCACTCATGCCACCATTGGTGTGGTTTATATCATGACAGTTCCATGCACCTCACTGATTGTTAATATATCAGCAGAATACTACATGCCCAGTAAACATTCCTGCAAGAGTCATTAACTGTGAGACATTAATCAAACCACTCACAAAATGCTACCATTGAAATTAGTTCAAACAAATATGCTGACAATTACTTAAGCGTCTGAAAATGTTTGAATGAATACGCATTCAGGTGCAGCATCCTTTTGAGTGCAACCTTGAAAAGTACAAATCATAACAATATTTAAACCCAAAAACACAGAGATATTGTTCAATTTATCAATTCTGAATTAGACACAAGTTATCTGGCAACAATATGGCAAAATCTGAATCAGTGGGAAGCCTAGCTACTACTAAACTAGTTCCAATGGCGATGCATTATTTCATGAAGGATTATCTGTAGGCAAAATCACCGACCAGACTCTGCATTGATTGACAGAGAGTTAAGCGGGGAGCATTATTTAACTGAAAACCACCCTTTCGGTTTTCACCACAAAAGTCAAACTTCCATAAAAGGCATATTCTTTGCAATACTAACTACTGTCTTAACACACATGCTCAAAACAGTCACCTACAAAAATATAGATCAAAACAGCTATCAATCATGTATTAAGATATAAGGCATAATATTGTACAAATGTTATAAACAGTTAATAATTGCTATTATCTACCACTATCTTGTACATAATCATGACCATGGATGAATAGAAATAAGCAATTTGAAATTATTACAATCCTTCCCCCTTCCCTGACAAAAATATCACTAAAAACTTTTACTATGGGAACATCTCTCAGAGCTCACCTCCATAGATCCCCTCCAAAATGGAATCAAATCACACTGCATAGCATTGTAAGCTTGATGGATTATGATAACCACTGATGGACCGATGTTTCTAAGCGTACATAGCCTCTCCTATTAGAACAGGGCCATGAAAACCTCGCACATGATGACATTGCCCAAAAAATGTGTGCAGTGACTGGCCAATCTCACAAGGCAGCAATAGGATACACCATCATCACAAATCAAGCATTGAGAAAATTACGAATGATCAAATACAATAGTGGTATTATTACTGTGAGTGTGTTAGATTGACTTGCTGGTGCCAATTGACAAGTAATAAGGTTGGAAACACGAAGTTTTGAAATGGTTAAGTACCATAGGGCATAATACTTGGTATTAAATGTGATGATTCAACAAGGGGTTACATCATAGGGTAGATGTTCTTGTATCAAGTCCCGAACACAATGTTTTCTGTTATTGGCTCATGTGAGATTATCTGGGATCAAGCTAGGGATCATAACAGATCCATGATCACCACTGATGATTGGGTCAGTAGCTTCATGCCAACATTTGAATAAACTAAAAATGAGAATTTATTTCACAATTCCTCTACATAAAGCAGGTGAACTTCAGGAATATTTGTGTAAAAATAAACATTAGTGATAGGTAGAAGTTAGTGGAGAGATAGGTTAGTGTCAAATGATAAGCCAATGACCAAGACCCACTTTAGATGGTATTAGCCTGGAGACCCAATGTTAAAAATAGATGCATGCCTTTAAGAGTATTGACATAAAAAAGAATAATGAATTCAGCGTCTCTCTATTCAGACTTCACCAAATATGTACCACAGAAAATTGTACTGACATGTGCCTGATGTAGAGGATGATTCATGCATGAGATGAAACACAAAATGGACTCACAAGCGTTAGCGACAGGACAACAAAGATGTTGCCATTGCCAATCACTGGGTTGTATAAATACGAAAAAATATGTCCCAAAAAGAGACAGCGATTAGCGGGACGATTTCTGAGCACTCACTCACCCCTGGTTGGTCGTTCTATAGAATAACACACACAGCATCGGAAAAAGAAAGGTTTTGGCAACTCAAATGAGCGTTTATTTAGAGACACAAAAATGAAGACTGCATGACTTAAAAGTTGAATTACCAGCAGTGCATTGTGACTTCACTACACTGTCAATACACACAATCATAGGCAGCAAACAACAAGACACTAATCACAGAATTAAATGTGTGTTCGATTAAATTTATGAAAAATAGACCACTGAAAGAAAATGAAACTTGAGTGGAGTGTGGATTAACATATTTTGCTTTCAGCTTGGTTACTTGGGTAGATCTTTAAAGACACTATGGAATAAACTTCTGTAAATGCTAGCAGGTATTGAAATGTAATTTTTAAATGTTATAATAAATGGTGGAAGAGAAGAGTGTTATTTACACAAAATTCACATCATTCAAGCCATTCAGTTACTGAAGTCCACAAACAACGCCATGAGACAATACGAGCGAGGGGCAATGACATCATCAAGCGTGAATACATCCCTGCTGTGAACAGAGAAGATGCGCATGCTTGCTAATGGAACACAAACACTAAGGTGTGTGGTGTTCAGCCGCTGTCAGACAAACTAATACATGCTATACCATGATTAATCCCCCAACATCTCATCATTCTCAAGCTCCATTAAAGAAGTATCAGTCTGTAAATTGTTTTTTTTTTCTAAAATTCAAGCAGTTGGATTGTCATATTTAGGTTGAAATTTAAGGGATTTGCAATATAACTAATAATTATGCTGATTTGAAGTTTAGTTTCTACTATGTTGGAAAATTTACTCAATACAAAAACTCTTGACCGTCTCATTGTATGCCATTGATATATTGAGAACAAACTAATGAAATTAGTAAAAAACTTCTAAATGTTAGTTCTAGTTGATACTTACCAGATTTTCTAGTTATACTAACAATGGAAAAGTAGGTGAAAAGATAAAATATCCTATACCTGATTAGTCAATTTTAATATATCAAAAAATAAAAATGACCATTTTAAGAATAGATATATCTTGATATCGGAAAGATACAGGTATATCATTTCAACACTTAATTCCAGAACCTTATTTTCTTGTGGGATGTGAATAATAGATCAAATGACACATCTGCAGACATTACACCAGGGAGTACCACATTTAGCTAAAGACCAGCATGATAGACACTTTTTGACTAAGACAGCGTGGGGTACAAATACACGACGCCTTCATCACAAGTACCTATCATTTCTAATTCTGCATAGAAAGAAATCTCAGTTACCTTTGGGTCATACGTCTTAAACTGATCAAGTCCCAAGCCTGTTAAAAACAATGCATCAGTTAGTGCTATGAAAAAAACCCCAGAAATACTCTCAAACACAGGATAATGTGCACTTCTGTCTCAGTGATCATAAATCAATGATAGTTAACAGGCATGGAGTTTTGTCAATGATCTGAGTTATAATAAAGGAGGTAGCACCTTCTGGTTGTTTCACACCCGGAGTGATTGAACGGACAAAGTCATCAGGGGTCATATACACTTCTGGTTCACGGGCAGCAACGTGGTTCACTTTTAATGTGGCAAAGTATCGGAAGATTTTATCTGGAGTTGAATAATCTCTTATCCTGTTCTCATATTCTATGATCTGTTGGGAGCAAATATGTTACAAGTGTTATAACCATCAACGTAGTAGTAAGCATTGCTTAGTTCTATCATAACTTACACCAGGGACTTTATCAGAATATTGCCTCAGGATTCTTCTCTGAAACTAACCCTCCTGTCATGAAATCCAACCCTCTTCTTTTTCTTCTTTATTCCTTCCTCGTCCTTCTCTCCTTCAGTCTCTGATTGTTGGTTGGTGGACTTAACTTCGGGTGAGGCAGCTTCCCGAGTCACCCAGTCGCCCACATCCTTAATGCTTACAACACAAGTCCATTCAGTTAAAGCCTAGAGGAATCTGGTTTGTTTGTTCACTGCCTCAAACATGTTATTCACCTACATAGCATGAATTAATACAACTTACAATGGAGTCATGCAGGCTAGCCAGAATAGACCACCAACGAAGATCACCCAGAAGTTTCCTTTTTTCGTGTATTTGTAGTTTTCCATAGGACCTTTACTAAATCCTGTGTATTGATTCTTAAATCTCTGTTGTCCATTCCACAACTGAACTGATGATGACTCTAACAAAATTGGCTGTCTGACCAGCATGTGGTGTTGAAGGTGTTTAGTTTGCAGCACAATCGGAGCGGCACAGACTGTTGGTTTTGCTACTCCAACCAGAGGTCTCCATGGGACTCTCATTCTCTGACACAACACACTGGCTGATCTGAAAAGCATCAACAAATGTCAATTTCAATACCTGAATTGTCACTATAATTACAATTTCCAGATTATTGTACCTGCTTAATGTGACAGACTCACATTTTACCTATTTTTGACCTGAGATAAATAGAGATCTTTTGGTTGCTACGAAAAAGTAGGCACAATCAATTTTTATTGATAACTCCTGGGTTGATGTTCAGACAAAATTGATTTCTAGTTGGCAAGTAGGACCCAAGTCTTGTTTGGGGCAGGTTGTTTGGCTAAATAATAAAATGTGCCATCTGAATTAGACGTGACTGATAAACAAGCTCCAGAGCCGAGATACTGTAAGGTTTCAAACAAGCGGTGAATATAAATATGGACTCAATCAGAATGTTTTGCATTCCACAGTGACTCCATGTGTGACTTTCTGACTGGGGCTAAGGAAAGCCCACTGCAAATTTGTCATTTCTTGCAACCAGCGCAGGTGTGCTATGATCTAAACTGCGAGAGAGTGTCCCCCACTCAGCTTCATCCAATCAATCAACAGCTTTTATGAAAATGCACATTGCAAATAGTAATAGCTGTTCAAAACTTATTAAAGTTGCAGCATATACTCAGTGAGCCAATAGGGTGTTGGTACTTATGCATCTTGTATCTTCTTTTTCACTTTTGATCTTCTTGTGGATACGACTTGTTCGCAATAAATAACCAAGGGAACAATCAATTACATTGCAATGCAATTCATAACTCAAATATTGAAAGGACTATTGCTCTGTCATAGATCTGTCCAAAGACATTCATCTTCAACAATGTCACTAATGCAAGGCTTGGGCAATGGGTTACAAAAACTTGTTGCCATAGCTCCATCAGTAGAGAAATGATACAATCAGTAATAAATATACACTTTAAAATGATGGACCATACATGCATGCAAAGACACTAGATGGCTATCATCAGATCCAGACTTTTACTGAGATATCAAGACTTATTGAGCATCTCAGTATGCCAGCCTTTATTAATTGAAATATAATTTTTGCCGTTATGTTTGATTTTGAGGTGTCTTGATATTTCAACATGTGCCTTGTCAACTCAGTACAGGTTGGTATTTCAGTACGTAGGTTGCGATATCAAGTATTCAAGAGGCAGGTTGATAACCAGCCCAGTCCAGAGATCTCAATACGAGCTCAAACCACTGGCCTCGTGAATAGGCATTTTTTGGGGATGGAACCCATCTAGAAAAGCAATATATATATCAAAAGCCAGTAAAAAAAAAAATCTGAAACTGCTCAAAAGCTTTGCCCTGAGGGCAGGCAGAATTCTGTCTTGCTTACAGTTAATTCAAAAGCAGTGACACGGCTTTTGAGGTTAATATTTCTATGTTTTCACACTTTTGATACAGTTGGATCGCAGCAGACATGTTTAAGTCTTTGCTCCATCACGATTGTAACAAAGGTATGTATGTGCAAGGCTCAAAATTGGCCAGATTCTTCACCGACCAGGCGGGCACATAACCTTGAAATTCTACTTTATACCGATCCTACTTTTTCAGTAATACAAACAGTGCTCTCCGAGCTTTTTCATCCTATTCAAATCTGCCCTCTTAGGCAATGATGGTTTAGTACCATAAACATAACGTCGCACTGACAACCTAAGAATTTGCAAACTGTTAAAAATCGCATGCAGTTATATAGGCTTGCTTACTGACGACGTGGAAGACAACTTGAAAACATGCCAAGTTGTGCAAGAATGAGTTACATGAGTCGTACAAATGTTGGGGGACCGATTGTTCAATGCAATAGAGCGCAATGCAATCACAAAGACGCGGGAGAAAAGTCGTCAAGAAAGAAATACAGGTGCAAGGGTGATGTTACGTCTTTCCTATGCATCATACACAGCAAATAAGCCAGTCACTAAAAAATATTACCTAGCACAAGAACAGTTGACTTCCCTACTTCCAATGTTGCATGAAGTTTGTTTTGTTGCGGCGACTATCATTCTACATAATCATTGCAAATGCCCATGAATGCTTGAACCTTGCTTTTCTGCATAACATATGAGCCCACAGGGATTCGTATCAGAAGGTAGGTTGAAGATAGAAATATATATATATTTATCGATCTATGACCCCCGATAGATCGTAGAATGAAGAGAGAAAGATTTATATAATTGATCTTACGATTCCGCTACTACTAAAAAAACACAAGGGAAACAACGACTGGGCGCATCCCCGGTGGAAAACTTCCGATAATTACTCCCAAACCCATGTCATCTCACCCCAAACAGCTCGACTCAACACACTCACTCGCCGTGAGCAGACCCTTCCAACGCATATTCGATCACTTTTTCGCAACTTCAGCCAGAACTACATCGCAAAATAATCCCACATACGCTGGCCAATGGGAGCACTGAACCAAATTTGCCGCGGGGCAAATGGCAACTTCCGATAAATATATGTATATTTCTATCTTCAACCTACCTTCTGATACGAATCCCTGTGTATGAGCCTGCTAAGTGCATAGCCTAGCATTTATGTCAATTCTTATTAATACCAGTCACAGATGATACATGGTAAATCGAATTATTGAATTCAAATAAAAATGCCTTTACGCGATGGAAAATCAGTGTTATAAAATTTGTCAACAGGCAGGAAATAGGGAGCCTGGTCCGACATGGGCTAAATACGAGTTCTAAACTGATCATTAGAGTGCAAGAGCGTGTCGTTTTCGATATCACCGCTTGACATTTCCCTGCTTAGATTGTAGCCGTTGTCGGGCGTGAGGGTCGTCTTTTGCAATCCAGAGCCTGCACTGCAGATGCAGACCGCAGTCGCTGAGCCCGAGCAGAGAGCAAGCAGAGTGAGACTGAGACTGAGAGGGCTATATTTTGACAACATCGCACTTAGACTTTGGGCATCAATTAATTCTTAATTCAAGAGGCTTGGTATTCAACACTCAGGATTAACTATGATTTTCAGTTCGTTGTCTAGACATCTTACCTAAATTTCTCCATGCCTTTAAATTTTACGAGTAATGTCTACCCAAACCGTGTAAACATTAGTCCTCCATATTGATTCTCGTTTGTAACGATGTTCTACGAGATAATGGAGTTCACTGGTATCAACGTGTAGCCACTTAGCATGTGTCGAATCAGTCAAACTGTAATGTTAGGATTCTTTATTATTTAACTTCAGTTACTACGCACGTCTGAACTGAATGCACTCTCCATGCCCGCAATATTGAATTTAGAGCAACGGGAATGCTAAGTGGCGCCAGCAAAAAGGTGCGAAAATATTAAATTTCAAGAGGTTATAGCCTCGGAGTACCGTCATGCCTGGGGATGAAGGTACGTTATTTTCTTATTTCGAGTGCTTTTATCTAACTTAGGCAGGGATTGGCATAAGAAATAGGAATCACAGTCTTATAGCCTAACATATATACCCTTTAATATCTGATGAAACGTCATTGCGTAGACTTGCTTGCATTTGTGAAAAATGATTTGAATCAGAAGTCCAAATCCCTAGAAAAAGGCTGCTGGCTTAAACATAACTTAAACATGACTCATATATCCACTCCATATTAGTTGTAACGGCCGAAATCCTTCTGACTAGCAGATATGTTATTTGGGTCGAAATCCCTCTGAAGTATGGAGCTGCTATTTGAATGGGTGAATATGTGTTATGGGTCCTGTTTTTAGGACGAGCTGCATTGTGGAAAATGAATTTCTCCTCTGCTGTCCGGTCCTCAGATTGTGGTATTATGTCCACCTCAAACCATGTCGATGATCACAATTTTTTTTATAGACCTGTGTTTTACTTCATGGAATATTATCTATTCTTTTTACTTCGTTGGCTATGTTGCTGTTAAATTTGTATAGAGATGATAGACTGAAGTCTTTCAAGGTTGTCTGCATCAAATAAGATGATTGTTCCAGCAACATGTCATGAACATCTGTGTCTGCAATTTCCTGTAAAGTGTAATGTATTTTGTATGTCGAAAAGTTAAATTTCAAAGATTGGTCATATGACAGGAAAATATGGTCTGTACCTTTTAATGATCCCGAGTTGTTTGCATCTGTGTGTTTGTGCCACTGCCGGGATAACATCAAGTAACAGCTTCTCCCTTCGTTTCGTTGTGTCAGCTAACCAATCACAGAGCCAGACTGATTGCGTTCCCGCCATTTGACACTTTTGGCGCCAACCATTGTCAAAATCCATTCTTTCCTGTTTTGCGAACGGCAGCATTCTAATCGGCGTAATTCTCGTTGTGTGGACCAAATATTCAGCTCATTTGTGAGATCTGCGAGTTAATACAACAAAATCATGTTTGAGGCACGACTGGTACAAGGATCCCTTCTGAAAAAGGTGTTAGAAGCTATCAAAGACTTGCTAAATGAAGCGAAATGGGATTGCAACGAACACGGGATGAGTTTGCAGGCCATGGACAGTTCTCATGTCAGTTTGGTATCCTTGCTTCTAAGATCCGATGGCTTCGATACGTATCGCTGCGACAGAAACTTCTCTATGGGTATCAATCTCACAAGGTTTGTACTATTCGTACTACGAAAACGTTCTTGGCTGTCTTATTTTATAATAATGGCATTCTCTATAAATGCACAATTCATTCGATCTCTCGGTATATTACGTAATTTTAATTCATTATACTTGACTATATGAAATTTGCTAGACAATATTTGTACGACAGCCGTACGAATAAGGATCTGTAGACTACAGCTGATCTCTAACTACTTGGACATGTTAACGTCTGTTGGTCTAACTTAACAGATACGGTGATCATTATGGACCAACATTTTAGCTGTTTGTATGGTTGCTGTATGCATAGCCACAGCGAATTTGTAATATAGGTGATCTAAATACCTAGACCTTACGAACCGAGTACAGGAGATGCTTAAGCACTTACTGGTTCTCGCGTCTTACCAGTATGAAGGTTGCGAATTCTACAGAATGATTTGTGTTCACGTTTTATCGAATAAAATCTACCCACCGAATATTTATCTGAACTTCACGGTCGCACAAATACAACACCAAATCACAAAGAAAAGGCTCTCTGGGATACTGTCTTCCATGCTTGTATTTTAGAAAGGGAATCTCACTGGTACACTTGGAAAGATATCGCAAATGTATTTTTCCGTTGGAACATGAAACATCTTAATCAGAACTTAATTATCACTTTCGACACTGATCGCTTGAAACTAACAAGTATATTTAGTGAAAAGAAGTGGTGTGTTCTGTCAGCATGTGTCGGAATCAACAAAAAAATGGGTGGTTGTTCTGTTAGACCAACAAGTTAATAAAAACTGTCATTGGCCTATCAACACAAGCTGTATCCAAGCTGCATTCACATTTTGGTATTGCGGTTGATGCACTATCTTATCGTCAGGGATGCTCATGGTTTTGACATTTGTCCTGTTTCAGTATGTCAAAAATCCTCAAATGTGCAGCAAATGATGATGCTATCACAATCAAGACCAATGACAATGCTGACACTGTCACCTACATGTTCGAGTCCCAAAGTAAGTTGATACCATTAATGTCATTCTGTCACTTGGCCGAATGAAATTACATGCTTTTTCCTTTCATTTTCATGCATTTTTACTTCAGGTGGTGACAAGGTATCTGACTATGAAATGAAACTGATGGACATAGATGCTGATCACTTAGGCATCCCAGTAAGTTGTTGCTCCAGTCTTGTTTCCTTAGATAAACAAAGGGTTGACATGTTTTGTGGTTTATCCCCATTCTTCTTGAATACAGGTTGTGAAGTATCATACTCTTGGGTTTGTACATAAGAAGGTTGAATATTTTTATCACTAAGGTTATGTCAATATTTTGAGTTTCACTGATGTGTATATTTGTTGTTGTAGGAGACGGACTACAGCTGTATTGTCAAAATGCCAGCAGCCGAGTTCCAGAGAATCTGCAGAGATCTGAGCCAAGTTGGAGAGTCCGTTGTGATCTGCTGTACAAAGGAGGGTGTCAAATTCTCTGCCTCCGGTGACCTGGGCACAGGTATGACTTATACAGAGCAATTGAAGTTAACTTGTATGTGTCTCTAGTTTAATAATTAATGTATTCAAATGTTCCACGTCAATTCACTTGATTAAGCAATTGGGTTGGTTTGAGTCCTTAATTGATGCATAGTTCTCTTAAAGCATACATTCCTAATTACCTGTTCCTTTTCAGTTCCATCATGTCAGTCTGTTTTCATCTCACAGGAAATATCAAGTTGGCCCAAACAGCTAATGTTGACAAGGAGGAAGAAGCAGTAACAATAGAGATGCAGGAGGCTGTTTCATTAACATTTGCTCTCCGCTACCTAAACTTCTTCACTCGGGCCACCCCTCTTTCACCACAAGTCTCACTCTCCATGTCTGCAGAGGTTCCACTGGGTGAGGAACTCCCTTTCAATTGCTCAACTTTAACTGGGTTTGATGAACTTATTGTAGCTTCATTTGGAGTGGCTGCTGTACATTTGGGATGCATGCTAAAAATTATGGGCTGTGAGGAACATCTTATCTGTCAATCCTCTGATTCAAGCTGATTACATTATCTGTCTCTGAGCCCTTTCATAAATTACTTGGCTCAGTTATTCTTTAAACTTAATCTGAAAATTGCTCACTGTGTATGTGTCTGCCTATGTTACAGTTGTGGAATACAAAATTGGAGACATGGGTCACATTCGATATTACCTCGCCCCCAAAATTGAGGATGAAGCCGATTAAAGCCTTGATGGGTTGATGGTGTAGCCAAGTTATACAACCAGTCAGTGTCCAATGGAATCAACTGAGACATTAAGTGTCATGATTGGACCATTGAAAGACAATGTTCTGGAAACCATTGCATTCATATTTGCTTGTATTCTGCTGCTTACAAATCATGAGCTGAATTTGTGTACCTAACAATAAATATTCATCTGCTACTTGACTTATGTTAGCTTGGTGATCCTATATTCAGTTGATCTGGATTGGAAATGTGACTAAGCATGTATATGCATATGCTTGTTTGATGGTGTGTGTTATTGTGAACTATAGGGAATGCTTGTGTGGTGTGAGTGAAACATTTCTATTTGATAGGGTCCACATTTAATTCCAGTGATCGATGGGTTTGGGATTGCCATATGAAACTTGCATTAAAAGGATACTAGTTGTTTGATGGATTTATATCCGGGTCCGTTACAAAGGTTGACATTAGTACCCTATGACAGCTGCTGTGATCTCCATGTTAGACACTACATGTTAATAATTACTGCATGCACAACTGAACATACTTCAGTTACAAGAGTTTTTAGACTAAGTACCACTGCTGATTACTGAAGTGAGCAATTTTTTCAATAGGTGCTTCGATGAAACACTAGCATCTCTGCTGTCTCCGCAAAACTAGGTGGCACACTTATGTGGTCCATTATTGAAGTCCATGAAGAAGCCATCGGTTGTTAACCATGATAAATATGGCGAGGTTTTTCCTTCTGATGACCGTCTCATGATAATGAAAGATCCTGTAACTCTTAGCAATATGATTTGGATTTACTGTTTATTGAATGTTCTGTACACCTTTGTACACTTCCTTTTGAGAACAGCCCCATAGCAAATTTGAATTCCATATAATTCATTGTCACTTTATTTAGTACCATATTCTAGAAAAAATCATACCACACTTTACATTCACCAGAGAAAGCATATTTAAGTAAGATTACAAAATTCACATGGAAGTTGATAAATACAGCCATAAATAGCATTTCTGAGAAACGAAGACCAAAAGATATTTAAAGATATTTATAACATTTACTGTAAGCTTTCTGGTGCAATCACAGAGACAGTGAACCAGGTTGGATCATGGATCCCTAGTTATTGCCGTTGATTTGTGTGGTTATCAGAAAACATAGACATTACAGCAGTTCCCCTTAACATTAATAAATGTGTCCATCTTGAAATATTTTCCCTGAAATATTGACAATTAAAGGTAATATGACTATTAGTCCAACTTGTTCAAACTAAAGAGGGTTACAAATACACCCAAAGGGCAACCTGAACCCATTTGCTTCACAAGGGTACAAGATGCTTTTGTCACTGGGTTGATATTTTCCATAATAAACCTATACTATAGCACGCCTGCGTACTTAGCAACACAGCCACAAGTACATTAAGCTTCACAGGGTATTAATTTGGAACAGTAGGCAGTCTTCTACAATTTTTTGATATCCCAGGAGAAATCTATGCATTATTAACTCGCTATATATGTCAAAAGATAACATTTTTCTTTAAGAAACCTGATTTCTGAATTAATATCATGTCATTGCACAATGCATTTGATTAAAAGCTGATGTATATACTGTTTTTTTAACCTGAATGAATAATAATATTTGTTACTTTAGAATATCAGGTAGCAGACATTATAACACTAACTGTAGTATCCTTCTTTTTGCAAGTATGTCCTGGTACAAAGTGTCAACATACCATATACACAATACAGACACATCAAGGATGCTAAAACACAATAAATAGAATATTATACATAAAAAGAAATTGTCAGGTTGTTTACCTTTTAGGATGGGTACCAATTTAACAAGCAGATTATATACCAAATAGACAGCTATGTGGTGATGTTTCTAAAACTAGAGTACATAATGGAAATCAAACATTTGTCAACTGCTAATGTTTTGTTGCTCAAGGGATCAACCTACTGTTCTGTAATAAGACACATGATCAATGACCGTAACAACACTCATTCATTGTAAACAACAACATATGACTGATATAAAATAAAACCATGCTGCTAGCATAATGGTTTAATATATAATTGACAGAGCTATTAACATGTATCATGAAATATTTACATTCTTTAACAAACTGATTTGCTAAAACTATCAACGAAATATTAACAAACGCTGTTCATGGCATCACATATAGCCAACACTAGATGGAGAAACAAGGAACAAATGGCATCACATTTCTGCATACAACCAGAACTCGCATGATTTTCAGAATATTGATACTTAAAGACAGGAGAGACGTTATTTATAGGACATTACTGATTTGAAATGTTAATGATAGTAAGCATACAAGTCAATAAATAAGTATGATACATGGATGCAGAGTGGCAAGACTGAAATGAAATTACAAAAAAATAGATGAAAGATTATATTGATCCGACTGTTGTTAAAATCATTCCTAGCTGCCTTAATATTGTTCAAATAAGTGCATTCAAATAACCAGTTAGGGTGGGCTATCAGTCAAGAAATTGTTCCCTTACTTAACAGAGATCACACAAACATTCGGATCACATTATGATACTAGCTTTCTGGCCAAGGAAACTGATCTGTGGATGCAGCTCATTCAAAACTCTCCTCAGCTAAAGAAAGAAAGAAGGATGAAAGGCATCAAAATTCAATTATAAATTACACGAATACAAGAAATACAATTTTCGCTGGATAGACGTGTGCATAGGTGCTTGACAGTGAGAGAGGATAGAATTTGTCTGGGCAAGCCTTTCATCAAGTGTACAGACCTGACATGATATCGCAAATTATAAAGCAGCTGAATAGATATGTGAATTATCAAATGAGGTAAAGCAAACAACTTATCATCAATAACAGGATCCAGACACTGTTTGTGTATAACACACATTATGATCAATCCACTCAAATAGTATACTGTACTACATATGTTTCATGGTCTCTGTTCTTGTCCTAACAAGTAATCTCCTGTCATTAATCAGTATTCATTAAGCAACATGCTGCTATAATCAACTCCTCAATATAAATTAAAATGACAACTTGATAATAAAGCCTACATATGGCAATCACTTTGTGAGTTTCATACCTAAATGACCCGGAGTAAAACATGCAGAACTGGAGCTAGCTTGGTTAATACAGACAATAACATCATGCAAAACGGTCAGGTTTAGATTGGTGAAGAGGAATAGGAGAGTACACTGAGTGAGCGAATGAACAGGAGAACACGATGGTGACTGGGTAAGGTTTCATTTCAGTGCCAAGAGACCTTTCTTGGTAAGCCCTTCCTTTAACATGTTAAACACTTGTAATTGTTCCTCTGGTTTCAATGCCAAGATTTGCTGTACAAGTTTCAATGGACTAGGTATTCTGGAAAAGTCAGAATAGTCACAACAAATAATTGGATGAAATTGTTCAAGTAATGTATGTGATTGCTAATGCATCAATCTTTGATATCTGATCTTACAGCAAGTTAATAATTAATAGATAATTTATGATAAAACACTAATATAGTAGGTACTTAACTTCATGTAAGATCTGTCAGACTTTGTCAACAAATGATGTAGGGAAGGGAAGGTTGATTACCTGACGAAGCTGGAGTGATAGACATGGACAAATGTGGCCATGAGAAGCTGGCAATCAAAGCGATCCATAAAGCCACCATGGCCTGGAATGGTGTCACCAAAGTCCTGCCCAACATAATCAAAACTCATCATAAGTCAATAAGTGTGCGAAGTCAATAAGGGGATTGCACATCCATAAATTGAAGGCTATATGGAGTCTTGAAATCTTGAATGGATAATTATTGGGAATACAGTTTCAAACCTTTATCTTGAAGGCCCTCTTGAATCCACTGGCAAAGAAACCTCCAAATGGCCCAATGATTGAAGCAAACAGAGCCATAGAAATAGAGTGCAGCATAAAGGGATACATGGTTACTGTCAGCCACTTCTGCCCGAACTGCAAACCACCAATTCATATTTAACTTAACTACATTATAGGGGTCATAATATTGTCTGGGTATTATGTTAATTAGATAGAGGGAATGTAGGAAGCTCCTCCCACTCACCATGGTGCCCAGACTTTGCATGAATTTAGGCAGTGTGTACTCAGCGAGCCTGAAGACAGGTGCCCTCTCACACGCCATGGAGATTGTGTCATGAGTCTCATCATAACTGATAGGGCACACAAAGAAATCAAACTTCACCAGGAAGTATGAGATCTGAAATCACACAGATGACAATATGGTGTATAAATGCACTGAACATAAACATCAACAATTGATTTTGAGTCTTGAAGCTGAAAGGATGGTGTTTGAGTTCACACTTACTATAAGGCCCCAGATGACTGTGGAGAAAGCACCTCCAATGAAGCCCTCCCATGTCTTCTTCGGTGATAGCTTGATGAGTGGTGTTTTACCAAGGAAAAATCCAAAAACATAGGCCATGATGTCATTACAGATGATCATTGAGACTGGTACCAGGAACCTACAAACCAAACATACACGTCAACAGCTTATTTCTGATGATTCCATTGGATAATAACAAACCAATATCACCTCCACCCAACCACTGTAAAAAAACACTACCGACAACAGATCAAAATCTTAAATTGATACAGTACCTATGATAAACCAAAGAGAACTATTTTGATTTGGATACACTCACCATATGAGACCATCAAAGATATTCTGCATGATAAGATGGGATTGGGTTACAATGATCAGCAGTGTGACATGAGTCCAGCCAAACTGAAATCACCAAGAGAGGTTAACGAGTACATTAAGTGCCAAAGAAGTGTGTAAATCAGCCAAAAAATGCCCATGTACTTCAAAGATAAACACCATATAATATACCTCCAACATCCTTCATCGATTAATGTCAACTCACTTACCAAGGTAAACTGCTTCAAATAATGCTTCTTCACAAGGCTGAATACAAACGCCACGAGGCCAGAGACGTACAGCGAAAATGAGATGAATCGGTGGTAAGTCACAAACGGGCTGGCAAATTCCTTACATACATACACACACATAAAGAACAATGAGTTTTTGACAGGGATTTTGAGAAATAATCTTCAGTGAATAATGACCAGTTCTACTAAAACTCTTCATCAGAAATTTAATAAAGTGGTGTTTAAGTTTGGTTACATGCACAAACACCATCATGGCAGACAGGCAAAAATGACTCTAGCTTGTAACTGGCACCTGAGACCTACATGTCTTTTGTAAGCTGTCGTAAAGACATTATTGTTGTTCAAAGAAATGGATTCATTTACACATAAGTGGCAGATGTAACTCACGGTGCGTGACAGGAGAACCCCGAAATACTGGATCATGCTCTCTCCATAGAAGAAGTAGTTTGAAGAAATGAGGAAATACCAGCTGAGAGTACGGAACCATGGCAATTCATGAGACCGATACACCACATAGCCGATCGTGATGATTTCATGGAAGCATTTTATTTGAATAAGTAAAACCTTAAAAAGACACAGGACACAGTATTGTTTTAGACAACAAAGTGTGCTGGGTATTTCTATTTAAATAAGAATTAATAATTAATTTAATATGGTCCTCAATCAAAAAGCTAGGTAACATAAACAACAGTGTGAATCACCTACCAATAACACCAGTGCAAGTGGACCCAGGTATATAACAAAACTGAAACTGGATATCATAACCATGGAAAAGATGCCACGAATGATCCAGTTTCTCCATCTACAACAAATGTTAAATTATTAAAACACTCCCAAACATTGACAATGATCCCAGCTAGTGTCACAGGTTTTAAAAAGATATGATATGCATAAAATCGAGTGAACTTGTTAGTGACACAACCAAATACCTCTCAACACTTTTGTATCGAAACAAAAGAGATCTTAAAACTCTGTGACACTCTGTATTCAATACACAATGATTTTTTTAAAAAAATATACTTACTTTGGATTTAAACCTTCAAGGGCACTGTCTATGGCCTGGGAAGTTTTATCGCTGGCTTGAGGGAGTTTTTCCCCTGCTTTGGGATCTATGTCTAACTCATGGTCAGAGTCGTCTCCTTCAGGGTGAAGCTCATCCTGACACGGGGGACAAAAGGATTGTTGGTTACATAATAAGGATGCAATCTACCCTGTCATGATCCAGAAACAAATTCTGCATGATTTCAAATAGCAAAGGTTAAGAATTGTCAATAAAACATGATTTCCACTGTACTCAAGAGGTACTGGTGATAACAAAAATACAGCAGTACCGCTGAACTAGATTCCTCTTCATAGGGAGTATCTGACTCGATCTCACTCATTTTTTGCAACTGAATTGTTATACTTAAGTATATTTCAGAGTCCTTTTACTTGGTGAAAAAAATATAACCCACAAGTATAGAGCTTTGGTAACAAGCATGGTACAAACACCACACCTTATCTGGTAGAAAACAAGGGAAACCAAGCTTGCCATTGTGTTAGGTGACCTGCTGTTCTCTGACACATAAGATAAGCCACAATAATGCAGGTTAAAGTTCACAATCACACCACAATCTGATATGCAAATCATATCACATTGTACAGTCAAAGTAATCTCTTACGCTGAAAGCAATTTTCCTCAACGTAGCATTTGAAGAGTTTATATGTAATTACGCTTGTTTATATTTACAATGCAAATTAAAATAGTCTTCTCAGAGTTGTAATTGAATGTTTTTCCAGAGGCAACCTAGCAAGCTGCCTGTACAACATATTTTTTGATAGTACAGCATAGCCCTGCTCAAACATGTCAGTATATTGTCATATCCATAGATGTTTGGTGGGGATAACAACACCAGTGATACCTTTTATCTTAGTTGGACCCCTATACCAACATGCCAAGTATTTATATTATAACTCACTTCAATACCTATTTTCTAAACTATCATACAACTTTCACTATTATGTCTTTATGGTAGAATATTACAACACAGATCATCGACAATAAGGTAAGTCTTTTTTTCATACATATGATGTTTACATACATGTAACAGAAACATCTCCCAAAATAGTATTCTGCATTTACCTGATTGTATAAAGACATTGATAGCTTTGACACATACAACTTCAAAGATTCAAAGTGTATTGTGCACAGGGATTTGCATTGGCCAGCCAGCTCATATCTTGTATGTATGCATAAAGGTCAATGCAAATCCCTGTGGCATTGTGTATAGGAGAATGACAAGGGCCATTAGTGCATTACCATCATTTTCATGGACAATGTTTTAAATTATAAGCTCGAATGCATTTTTGAGTCACAGAAATGAGCCACTGCAAGCTACAACTGGTTCCCCAGTTGTGTTACTTAAGTACACATGCACTTGAACTATGCGATGACAACTAAATATGATGACGACGGTTTGTAATGTTTAAACACGTCGATTTTAACCCAAAAAAAATCACAATCAGTGCTATATGGAACATAGCGCAACAACAAGGCGGAAACGTAGACCAGACACTACGTTACTGATCAGCTAATGGTGCTAGTGGAAAGCAAGACCTATTTACCATTTACCGGAACGTGTCAAACCAGAGAAATGATACCATTTCCATGGCTTTCGCCCCACACGCGTTTAAAAAATAACAGCACACCTGACCCCAGCATTTCCTTTAAACCACCCAAATCAACTTACAATAGGGTGAGGTTCAGATGGTTGGGCAGTGGACCTTTGCCTTAGATCTGACATGGTGATGGTGACGCTCTTTGGAGAAACAACTCCCGATGTTTACAGTTTACACGCCGATCGCCTTATTTGATGGGTCCCGAGCTCTCGCGATCACACGACTGTATCGCCGCCTGGCGAGACTTTGTGGAAAGGTGTATATCGACCAAAAATGGCGTCCAAACGATTGGTGAAGCTCCGGAGCGCTCTGTTTATTGGAAATTATCAGTTTTCTAGGAGTATTACACTGCATTCTAAGGTGTGTAAAGCATACATAAGCTGTCGTTTGACGATGTTTCAGACTTTCCTAACTTAGATCCGGCTTATAAACACAGAAATAGCAGCGATAAAACCTCGCTGTCAGGTGGCGGGGAGTTGCCAGGTGCTGCTGCTGTACTTGACCAGGCGCGCAGCGCGATGGTTCACTGCCTGTTCCTCTTGTGCGTTCCTCGGCGTTCGAAATGGTGGTCTGATTGGCATGTGTTGTAACTCTAGCCGTGTAGACGACTGATCATTTTTCAAGTTATTATAAACATTTATAATCATTTATGTAATTACGTTACATATCCCTGTAGTCGTCAAGGCAGTGTGGTATTGTGTTGAAATGTGGTTTTTACTTGTTTCTTCAAACCATCTTATTCCAATTCACCTGTTGCACTTAAGAAGGTGATTCTAGTACTGACTGTCTAAGTGTTTCAGGCAACTCATGTTACTTGTTCCTGTAAATGGGCTTAATCCTGCAGCTTATTCAGACTGGAATTCCTGATATCATATAAACTCCTAGGCAAGGCACTTGCCCCTGGTGTTTTTATGATCTGATGGCACCTTAGGGGCGAGGGTCCGTATGGCAGAAGTTAAACGGTTATAAGCAAATTTTCTCCTTCTCGCAATGCAGACAAAGGACAGTTTAAAAAACATAGATTTTCATATCCATAAATGTCTTACCATCAATCTTGCCTAGAGTGCAACAACAGTCATACTCCTTTATCAACAGAATCAACGAAATCCAACACAATTTTAAAATTGTTGTCCAACATGGCTACCGCGCGAATCGAAAACATGAGCGATATCACAGCGAATTTAACGAGAACTAACTCAGTTATGTTGCATTGTGGAAGTCGGCCATGTTGAGTTTTTGAACGAAGTTTCATGATGTGCCGTATTTTAGTGCTCAAACAGAACAATTAGACAAAATAGTAGTAATAGTAACAGTCCTCGTGTCATTTTGTCATATAATCTTTCATTTAGTCACAATTTATTTGGCATGGAGGACTTTGGAACCTCGTAAATTTCACAGGCATTTTTGCCTCTATAGCGTGGATGTGAGAGATTGAAAGTAGTAAATAGCGCAGAACTGTCAGAGTTTTTTTGCCTAATAAACTCCATACCAGGGAACATATTTAACTCCTGTTATACGGGGTTGCCAAGAGTAACAAGTTTACAGGTTTTTGATGGATTTTGAATCTGGAGTTTGGTTGATTGGATGTGCATTTATTTTAGTTACAAATACTGAAATAGACAAGGGGAGACAGAGGAAAATACAATGGACAAAGAAAAAATAAGATAGCTGTTTTGAAGTCTGCTTATACATGAGCCTGTAGTCTGAAGTGGTCATCCATTTGAATCCCAGCCATTTCTTGGAGTAAAGGACAAATAAGGGAAATGAAGGCTCTTTAATGTAAATTAATGTGATATGTGATCCTGACCATTATAAAAGCCAAGCTGACCTTTTTTCAGTTGTTAATGCTGTATGCACTTTCAGGAGAAGGCTGCTATTGAAGTGAAATCAGGAGTTTGTTTTTGAAAACTTGACCATGGAAGGCATTATGGTGGTTGTAATTGATTGATGTCAGATGTATCAAGGCCATTGACTATGGCCATTGCTTGGTTGCAGGGCTTTGACCTTTGAATTTTTCTGCCGCTGTTCCAGTTATTTTAATAGGGTGATTAATGTATGAGGATCCTATTATGATCGGGGCAGAACTTTAACAATGGTGATAGCATTTTTTCTGCACATTTGTTTCCACCTTTGCCATCAGAAGAATGTGTCAAGGTGTGGGTTGGCACCATGTGGGTGTGGGTTGGCACCATGTGGGTGTGGGTTGGCACCATGTTGCCGTCTTGGTGAGGTTACATCTGGTATTGGTGCTGTGCATGGGGTCTAAGATAGTGTGAATTTCCAGCGTACAATTGTTGTCATATTTCAATTTCTTGTCCTACGTGATGCGGGAAATGAATATATGTAAGCTTTATTTGTTTGATTATGCACGGTTAGCTCCAGTAATGCATAGCCATGATATCCAACCTAGATTTTATTTGGAAATACGACATACTATTGATTTTTTACTTGTGTAATTTGATGCATTATTAATATGAAAACTGTTAGTTGTTATTTATTTCTAAAGGCAGCAATCCTTGTCATATTGAAATGGAACTTAGAGCATGAATTAACAAAAAGTTATGGTCTAGAGAAGTGTTTTTGACAAAGATGGTGTTATGTATTTCTCATATACATCAATGTGAGGCCAAATATGTTTATGAAATATTCTACATATGGCCTAGTAGGATATTCCTGTAATTTATTGCTATCATTCATCAGATTCTCTAATCCTCCTAAATGCATTTCCCTTCCTTTATACTGCTATGTATTCAGAATCAAATTTCTTTGACGTTGTGTTTCAGCCTTTGATAAAGCAAAGTGTCCGGTCAATATCCTGTTCACGACCTTTCTATTGTTCCAAAGTATCCAATGTAGGAGGTAAGAGTGTTTCCACTTTGTATATTAAATACGCGTGCATGTATCGTATGATATATCATTGTTTTGCGCATACTTTCCTGACTCAGACCAGTTTGAATATCCAAACGTTTCTTGCTTCCAAAATATAATATGATTATTAAAAGAAAACTGACATATGTTTTTATCTTAAAATGGTTCCACTTGATTTATGTTGTATGAAACTGTCTTTTCAAATGATAACCGGGTTGTCATACATAGAGTTGAAAAGTCCAAAGTACTGATAAATACATGATCGAAGCCATGACAGTTTTCCATGACCCTGTAGTTTCACTTAATGCATTGCTGTTTTGCTGTCAACTTCACTCTATGCTTCAATATTGATTCAAGGAAATCGATGGCGCACTGATAACACCCGCTGCAATAACCGACGATATCACAGAAACCATCACTGTTGTGTCTTTGTTTAAAACTGGATAAAGTTGACATTTATAAATGTTTGTCTGTAAATATGTTGTAGTGATATGTGTTGTTGATAACACTATCTGGAGTTGAAGCAGTTCGACTGAACTTGTTTAAACGTTTTCTTCACTGGAACTGAACAGTGATTGTTTAATGTTTGTACCTACTATTATGTTCTTGTTTGGACAAGAGGAAAATATCCAATGTGGATGAATGTGTCCGCTAGGTCTTCATGACACTCACTGACCTGTTCTGGTGCTAATCTGGTTTAGACAACAGTTTAGTTTAGACAAAAAGGTTGCTTCTGGAAACGTTCATGTATAAGAAAACCCAACCAAATAAGCGGCTTGGCTAGAACAATAACTTGGCGTAAATTCATTTATGCCACAAATTGTAATCAGTCTTGACTGATGGGTCCAGGTGACTGTTTTCAAGGCTGTGCATGTGAATGATGACTGGATCACAGTGTACCATTAACACTTGGTATCAATTATCTTGTCCTCATACTACTATATTGGACCGAGATATATAAGTACACAGGAGCAACATAGATTGAGATGAAACTGTACTGTTAACCCGCCCCCTCCCTGTGAGGTGGCTTTAGCCTTCTGGCCTTCTCTACCAAGTGCCTGAGACCACTTGAAGAGGAGTTCACCAGGTTGAGGTATTAACACCAGGTGAGGTAGGAAGTCTCCTACCAGTTATTTTGCTTCCCTCATGTAGGCTGTCTTGGCACATTGCCTGCTCAATGAGAACTATACAACTGATGCCTGCTCTATAATTACTCATGTAAGAGATGATAGGCCCAACATGCCAGGTGTACTCAGCTTATATAGTTCACCAGGTGGATGAAGAAGTCGGATGCTTTCTTGCACACCCCAAGGATTGTCTGAAGTGTACATTTTTTCACTGAATGTGACCCACTTAGTAATGTTATAAGACCTTCACAATGTTGTTTTCATTGATTCATATCCTGGCTTCGTCAAAATGTGACACATCACAGTAGCTTAATGTAGACCAATTGGATCATAATGGTCTGGCCTGTGAGCCTGTGTTTGGCGTAGCTCCATAATATCAGATTCTTACCGTACATGAGAAAGCACTTGTTTTTAAACTAGAGACAAGGCTGTGTTTGTTAAACCTTTATATCATAGGTTACCTCCTATTTCAGCAACATGTGATGTTTACATGTCTATTCCATAACAATAGATGTTGTGTGTTTTCCCCCAGCAGAATTGGATGTACACTACCGCAATGGACTACCTGTCTTCTCCGTGCCATTACCGTCACGGAGAGAAAACTGTCAATTTACTCTTCGACCATTAGGAAATACAGTCAGTGATTTTGCCAAATGCTTAGGGGATGAGGATCGTGGCGTGGACAGGGTGGCGGCCTATACACCAGGTGGGTAATATTGTCCCCATTCCTAGCTTACTGGCTTACACTGTAATTGTTGATTCATTTAGGTCAGGCCCTGAAGGTGATGAATGAGAGAGAATATGATGGAGTTTCATGTTTTGTGGGTCATTCTGTCACTGGTCCTTCAACCAGCTGTCATGTCTACCTTGTTTAAAATGTTGGCACTATAACCTTGATCTTAATACCAGGGTCTACATAATGTCAATAACAGGGCCAGTATGTCACTGACAGGATTATAATGGCAATGACAGGGTCAGCATGTCACTGACAGGACAACAATGTCAATAGCAAGGTCAATATGTCACTGACAGGACCATAATGTCAATAGCAAGGTTAATATGTCACTGACAGGACAACAATGTCAATAGCAAGGTCAATATGTCACTGACAGGACAACAATGTCAATAGCAAGGTCAATATGTCACTGACAGGACAACAATGTCAATAGCAAGGTCAATATTTCACTGACAGGACCATAATGTCAATAGCAAGGTCAATATGTCACTGACAGGACCATAATGTCAATAGCAAGGTCAGCATGTCTCTAATTGATGTATTGTGTCCAGCTAGTACTAACAATGTCATAGGAGAAATTGGTGTCTTCCGTGGATGGCTGGTTGATTCATTAAAGTGTGTTTCGTGCTGCTGTTTAATCAGTCACATAGCATGACAATGATTGCTGGTGATGACCCGTCGATGCGGTAGAAGCAGTTTTTATCTCTTTGATCGCAATATATATGTATGCTAGAGTCACCAGTGGCCTTGTGAGTTTATGCTGACTAACTATCCAGGAGGCAAACCACCCATTCGGCTGTAGACAACTAATTACTTAAGGGGTAGATAGGATCGTTAACTCTTCCCCTGGTTCTTCTGCCTCACACCCCTACGAAGACCAGCTGAAAATGGGAAACATTTATAACATTTCTTGGTAGTCAAACCTTATTGAGGGGATGGCCTACCGTGGTAGCTCAGTTGAATGAATGCCCAATCAGCGATCACTGCTCGGTTTAGGTATGCTTGTTGTTGGCCCGATTGTCATCACTGACGCTCGACACTGGCTGTTGCTGCTCATTAAGGATAATCTCCAGCCTCCCACTCCTTTACATCCACAAGACGACCACTAGTAAGAAACGCGATCTGTCACTTCTACATCGAGAATCATTTGACCTACTTCCAGGATATGGGCGCGAATCCATTAGTTTACCCATCGTGCAATGAATAAATAATACGTTGAGGAAGCATCAGTCGATTGGGGACATGGCACGCGGACTGGTTCGTCACCGTGCCAGCAAGCAATTACCATATTGTCTCGTGTAGCCATCCACCGAGATTCATGTTAAAGCTGGCCTTCACTAAGCTAATGCTCTCACACTTTGTTTGTATATGAGCAGTGTTTTATCGCGTCAGGGTGTGTGTTGTAGGATATATATATATATATATATATATATATATATATATATATATATATATATATATATATATATATATATATATATATATATATATATATATATATATATATATATATATATATCTCTCTATCTCTCTATATATCTATATATATATATATATATATCTATATCTCTATATCTTTATATATATATATATATATATATATATATATATATTTGTGTGTGTGTGTGTTCCGTAAAGCTGTTAATGTTACATTTACAACCAGTCTGCCATGTTTTCCAGTGGCAATCTACTTTTAAGCTACCGTTGACTGACCTGATCGGTCGCTATTGGCAGCCAGTAAAAACTAAGGGTATTATCCATTATTGGAAAATTTCCGAGACATTGCCTCCAGCTGATATGGCTGCAAGCGCTTCGTTTGCTTCCGTTCAATATGAATGATGGAGTGTTCTGTATTACATCTGGCAACCCTAAAGATTTGTAATGTTTCCAGGTTAATGGGTACATTCGATGCTGTTTCATGTATAATAAAGCGCTGATCGTTCTTTCAGTGACCAAGTGTGTTTGTTTACAGAGGGACAGAGGATCGCCGGCTCTACTCCCATTGACATCCTCCTTCAGAATGACTTCCATCTGACTATCAATGACCAAACATACGTCGTTAAACCCCCACCTATGGGTGAGTGTGTCTTTCTTGAGTCATCTGCACCATTTGTATCTACTCGAATCAGTATCTCGCCGCCGCCATGTGCTTGTCCTAGACGAGCCGATCTACCCTGCTAGTATTGGCATTATGCAAGGTGATCTGTCGTTCCTGTTTCCTATGTGAATCAAGTATTGTGGTTTTGTGACTGTGTGTTGTGTAAGAGGATTTTTCTACACCCTTCTGTTAGTTATTGATGTAGGAAGCTTGTATGGCGAGCACATACTTCACTTCATGCGTCGGTACGTTTCACGTGGTTGGAAAAAAACCCAAGTTTTTTCAGTGCTTGGAGTTGTGATGAATTAATCACAGCCCTCTAAAGAAGCCACGTGGGGCAATTATCATGTGAAATGTAAATACATGCTTAATGGGTTGTGGTGGCGGCGGTGAATGGTCGCTCTTCATTACCACTCCTTCACTTGCTCATAAACCGTGCGACTTCTATCCCTTGTGTTATGCAAAGCAGGATTACGTGCCTCGTGGCCGCGGGCTTTTTCTCTGTTGCTCCCTGCCATATTGCTGACATGTAAGCGCTACCAATCCACGAACTAGCAACACCATCTAAATGTAAATGAGAATATCAGCATGAGAAGACGCGAATTATCCGGGGATCAAGCCCGCCCGTCAAAAAGGTTTCGTCGCAACTCAACCGAACGTTTGTTTGTCATGATTTATTTCCAGCGGCTGTCTAGTGTATCGATACGCGTCTAGAAGTATGGAGCTAAATAGCTATTACCCTATTAGCTAGCACCCAACAACCTCATTCTCCGGGGATGGTAGCACTCGTTAAACTCCTCATGCTGGTTATATTACCGTGGTAAAGACTGGTTTTAATTCTAAGAATTGAAGGACCTGCTGTATCCAATGGATTCTTGTTTGATTGGTCGATGCCTGGAGACCCTCGTTGCTAAGATATATGGCTGAGCATTCGGAAGCGTTAAGTTGTCTTCGATGATCCTTTGGGGCTTGATTAGCGTTGATTGGCTTAATTATATACATGGACATCAAGAGTGTTAAGCTTTCTAAGCACTAGTTCCGGGTGCTTCTGTCATGTAATGTAAGCGTTCTGTATATATTGAGCAGCAGCATCAGGTAATATAAGCGATGTAGGGACAGGATGATGAGAAGGGAGATGGAAATGATTGCATTCCGGGCTATAAATTAAATTCTTTCGTAGCGTCTGGCACGAGCTGCCCTTCATAAGCTCGGTATGCCCTGTGGGGATGCCGGGAGGGGCTGGGGTCAGGGGTACAGGTCGGATGCTGCATGTCGACATATCATTGCGAGCTGTTGTTATTATAAAGCCGTGAAGTATTAGACATGAATCCTAATGTTAGACGTAAGCGGTTGGCTGCACATTGTTGTTGGGATAACTACCTAGGGCATTCGTATGGCGTCCTACGAGACAAGACGGGTACTGTACAACGCCGCGTATTTCATAGAACGCGCACCTGTCCTTTGTAACTCGTGGGGACATTAGGATGCTGGCATCTGGGCATTCACCAACGAGCGCTCCATCGACACGAGATATGCAGGCCTCCTGACCCCTTCCACGAACCACCTCCAGCCCGTCACGTTTTCTCCTCATCATTCAATGTACAGATTCATTTATCCCTACCCGGTTAACCGTCCGCGTGTGAGTTTTGTGAAAAGAAGCCAATTAGTCCATTCCATTACAAAAATATGTCACGTGAGGCGGTCATGTTAACTAACACTGATGGTGGTGATGAGGAGGAGGATAACGGCGACACTGATCAGGAATTATTGCGCTAACGACGATACCAATGCTGGTGGCGATGTCTATATACGCCTGTATGGCCCAGCATGGCTGTCGACTTATGTTTAGACGTGGTTCGATGTCTATATACGCCTGTATGGCCCAGCATGGCTGTCCACTAGAATGGTGTTGAACATCAAATTTCCAATTAACCATGTTGTCATCAATTTGTCTATGATGCCGGGTTTTCTGATTGGACTTGAGGAAAAACAGTGTACAGCCATGGTGGATGAGTGGCGCCTGGGAGACATGTGCACAAGACGGTTGAGTTGCCCCTGCTTATAAAGCGCTGCTTGTATTTGACGGTTCTACAATGTTTCCTTGTCCTGATATAACCGTGCGATATCACACTCTACTGCAGAAGCAATGTTATCTGTGTGTGAGGCGTTGATACGTTGATGAATCGTGCAACATCATCGTCCCTTTATAGCATACATTTATTAGATGGGTGCAGAGGGTGGCAGCGACGGCTGACATTCAAGTGTCGACACATCTCTCGTATGTGACCACTCACGTATAATATCTTTGTATGTAAGTGGTAGGTGGCAAGGGGCGTTTCAAGGTTGTCACAAGCAGCACTTTCATTTGGGCCTTTTAAATGAAGTGATCTTATGAATGGTTGTGTGTGGTACTGTGTAAAGTTATTCATTGTACTAATGGATAATTTTCGTAAGTGCTACTGGTTCATTTTGGATGCTACTCTTTCATTTAAGTACTGGTACTGATGAATTATTTCATGTGGAACTGATGCTGAGGGAACTTTTTGGGTGATACTATGTCAATCAAATGCTGATGAACCTTTTGGATGATACTGTGTCAATTGAGTACTGGTGCTGATGGTACTTTATGGATGGTACTGTGCCGATTAAATGCTGATGAATCTTTTTGGGTGGTTCTGTGTCGATTGAGTACTGGTTCCAATGGAACATTTTGGACGGTGCCGTGTTAATTGAGCACTGGTGTTGATGGAACATTTTGGGTGGTGCCGTGTTAATTGAGCACTGGTGTTGATGGAACATTTTGGGTGGTGCAGTGTAAATTGAGCACTGGTGTTGATGGAACATTTTGGGTGGTGCCGTGTTAATTGAGTGCTGATGTTGATGGAACATTTTGGGTGGTGCCGTGTTAATTGAGCACTGGTGTTGATGGAACATTTTGGGTGGTGTGTCAATTGAGCACTGATGGAACATTTTGGGTGGTGCCGTGTTAATTGAGCACTGGTGTTGATGGAACATTTTGGGTGGTGCCGTGTCAATTGAGCACTGGTTCTAGATGGCGGAGTGTCAACTGAGAACTGGTACTTTGGGTTGATGTGTGATGTTTGAAAGGGTGAATGATTAGTGTATTATTTATTTCTGGTGGTTTATTTTGAATCAGCACAAATAGATTCGCAGCCATGTGTGCTGTCACTCTGTTACCTCCCCAGGTCGGTGTTGAAGTTATGCGGTCGTTAAGGTAGTTTGTGTTGTGGTGTGCTTACAGCAGGGTTGGAACACGCGGACTCACTCCCTGAGATGTCGGACGTTAAGGCCACCATTGCTCAACTCTACAGCACTCTCAACGTAGAAAATTACCAGATAGATCGAGAACGGGAACTCCTCGCTAAACTCGAGGAGCTGAAAACGCAACGGGAGCCACTCGAACAGGTGCGTGCTGCTGATGACCGGGATAGTGCTAATTTACACGGGTGTGGCGTGCACAGGCATGTAAAACCTCTGTCATTGATGTTTGAATCCCCATATTGTCAGAACATATGTGTTGAAGCGATTCAAGCGGACAGCCTTGATTTGTGGCATGCCAGCGTGTGCTGTGTGGCGTCCCGCGGACTTTGTAATGCCTCCGATAGCCTTGTCATGGTGTTAAGTTCATGTGTGCTGAAGGAAGTCGATTTGATGGTGTTGGTTATGATAAATGTCGCGATTTGGGGGCGTGTTTTGACCTGTCACTGTGTGTAGAGTTGACGCCCACGCTACCTTTCTACCTGTACTCTGTTTAATGTCTGCTGACGTCAGCAGTTCTATGGACTAGGTCAGTGCCATGACTTCCATTTAACAACACCGCCCTTCTGTCACACACGACTATTTGTTATGTATGGTATATGTGCACCTCACACTTGAAGCAATGGTAGGTACTTATTCTAGGTTACACTCCACGATTTTTTTTTGTGCGTATGTTTACAACGCCGCGTTGAGCGTCATTGCGCAGGCTCCGGTGCGATATATTATGCGCTGTTGAGTTGCATGGCACACGAATCACAGCTACATTTTGGCCTTTTCGGACGCCTGGTGCATCATGCTTAATTCATATATGGTCATGACACGAACAGACTTGCTATGTAGCGTTCGGTGATGTGTGGTGTTGGCAGCAGCTATAAGGGTATGTGGTGGCAGCGCCGCTACATATAAACCACACGGGTTATCGCCCGTGAATGTGCCCGGTGAATGGGATTACCCATGCCTTTTAATTTCCGCGCATAAACTAATCCGTTTCAATGCATGTGGGTGCTATTCTGTAACTGTTGTTCCAAACTCTGCCTATGATGAAAAAAGCTCTCGGCCCTACTTCCAATGTCTCTCTTCCCTCTTGCGTTCAGCGGTCGTCTCTTACTATCATTCTTCGTCTCTCAAGTCATAAAAGTGAAATCGATTCGGATATTCGTTATTAATGATAATTTTATTCAACGCGAGGTACTTCATTTTAACCAGTTTCATGCCTTGGTTTCGGATGACTTATAATCTGACATCCCGCTGGTCCTTGGGTGGTTGTGTTTTCCAAAAACTCGTCCCTATGCACCCATATCGTATAGCCTTGACAACTATGAAAACTCCGTTGGCCAGCATCAATAGCTTATTGCTCGGTTCCACCTTCCCTGGGGAATGTGACGTACGGAGGACTATGACTCCCGCTAGTTCTGTCGTAATGCTGGTGTACGGCCCCTCGCCGCCTCTTCTATCATACATACTCGGCCAAAGCTTCCGTGTCCTTTATCATTCACTGGGAACCATGATAAGTCAACTTGCATCACGTGTCCGGGTGTGTGTTCGTTTCAGTCAAAAAACCCTGTCTCCTATTGGCTGATTCTTGTCCTGTTCCGTGTCCGGGTTGTCCGACCTGAGCTTATAGCGATGAGGTGTACGGTTTACGCGATGAGCTCTATTTTCGTAAGATTTTTCTGAAGATGTCTATCTACGCGGAGGTCACTGACGTGACCCATTCCCGCCATGTCGGCGTCGTTCCGTAGGAAGTTAAAGTCTTCACAAGCGGTACTTAAGCATACAGATTGCCCCCGCTTAACACCGTCATAGGCGAGATGAGCAGGGATTTTAATGGACATATAGATAATGGCTTGGCGATTTGTGGCTCATATATGATGACGGTTATCACGGGCTTATAGAGAAGGGCCAGTGATTGGAGGATAATGTAAGCCATTAGCCCGGCTGTGGCGCTGGACGGACCAATGGCCATGACACATGTATCATCGTCCTGAATGAGCTGTATCGCTTGCCACACCTGCCTTTTGGTCTCAGCCTGTCTTCCGCCTTATTAATCATATTTATCATTAACTATAGCTTGTATTCCGCCCATTGTGGGCTGCAAATGGAAAGGGGAAGGCTCACCCGATGGGGACCATTGTTCGCCTGTCAGAACGGTATGTGTGTTAATCAAACACAGAACACAGGACGTCATTGATTCTGAATGTGGTCGAGTTTGTTATTAAGCTTGTCTGTACCAAATACCTAATTGTTAGCGGTCTTTCGCGCTGAACATCTCTGCTATCTCTAATGTTTACAATTACTCGTCTATGAGTCGGATATCAAGCGGGTCTTGATTCGATCGCCAACGCATCGACTTTGAGGTAGTTGAACAGCATATGGAATACCACAAGTCTGATATGACTGAACGTAGAGTTGAGTTGATGTAGTGGTTGCCGTTACCCTGCTTATCACCAGTCTGGCATGTTACGGGTTATCACGACCAGTACTCGACGTGACATGATCCACTAGCAATCTCACCCTCCTACTACATGACACTCCATCGTCGCCTGGGTGATGGCGTCACGTGTTCTGTCCGTCCACACACTCATAACGTCACATCAGACAGGGCCAGAACTCAAGTCGACTAGAGACATCTCCGTCAGTCTACACACGCACGACGTCATATCAGACGTGGGGCAAAGGACTGGCGAACCTGCACTTCCTCTTTATCAGGGGTACTCATTTCAACCTGTTACCCATCGTCTTTTCACTAATACAGAGAGTTGGCCCTTTCTATAACAGCTGGCAATTAACATGGCTGCAATCGATGCTTGGCCGATTAATGGTAATTAGAATGTGAGGACCTGATGGGCGACGTTTACAGTGCGTCTGTAGAAGCTGTTTGGTCGACCACACAACTACCTGGTGTGATCAATGCACCGTTTGCACATGGTCGGACTCTCGCGCGCTCTCTCTCTCTCTCTCTCTCTCTCTCTCTCTCTCTCTCTCTCTCTCTCTCTCTCTCTCTCTCTCTCTCTCTCTCTCTCTCTCTCTCTCTCTCTCTCTCTCTCTCTCTCTCTCTCTCTCTCTCTCTCTCTCTCTCTCTCTCTCTCACTCACTCACTCACTCACTCACTCACTCACTCCCTCAGTCATATATGTTGTATCCGACGCAAGTGGTGCTTGGTAGCTGAGCAAATTTGCTATAACTAATTTGATGAATACCTAATCAGTGGACTTTTGAGTTTGTTTACTCGCCATATTGGATGCTTAACCGGAAACAAGGTGATGGTGGCGCGATGCGTTCCGGTCGTCAGTACGCTTTTAATGCGTCCGCTACTAGACCAAGCACCGACCGGAGACGCTCTGCAACAGCACGTGTAATTCGTCCCATTCCTCAATGGAAGTAAATCTTTTAAGACCAGCATGTATGATGTCATCCCATTAGGCTGAGCCATATTTAGGCTTCCTGTTGAGGAAAGCTGGTGCGCTGTTTGCACGTACATCATGATATGGGCATTGTCTGGTTGCTCGAGTTTGTGCTAAGAGGAAGGTTGTCATATATCTGGCTTGTTATCATCAACCTAAGTATTTCGGCCCTCCTGTGAGTCCCGGGGGTAGAAAAGGACCTCTGTATCCTCCTGCGTAAGAGGCGACATTTAGCATGGGGGCCGTGGGTTGCGACTTCTGTCGGTGGGCCATGGGACTCTGGTGGTTGAGTGTAGCGGTTTGTAGCATATCGGCAACACACCACTCTTGCCCGGATTTCACCTAGATGAGAGGCTGCAAATGGCCTGGTCCAGCCAATCGGCTGTTGGCGACTTGCCCTAGGATAACCGTTTTCATTTTTATCTTTTTCATCATCATCCACACGTTTTTCTCTCATTCTTGTATTGATCCCAGAAGGCGGCTATTCAATCAGGTCTCTTTATATTCACCCTGCCTTTGTAGGCGCCATATAACACATTAGTGTTCGTGTGCCGTTAAACCCTGTGATTACTTAGTTACTACTGCATTTCGGATAAGATCAGAGCTATTGCCCCAGGACCCTAACTTTGTTCTACTTTAATAACAATGGACACATTAGTTTTCGGTCTTAACTGCCAATGGGTATAAGTCGCTATCCATTTAGATGCAGCTTTTCAATATCCCGGTGTTTTACCGCACCATTCGTCTCGTAGATCACCTGGCAGGCGGGCGGGAAGCAATAAGTCCTGTTGCCGCCTCCCGCCTTCATTTTCCAGCTTTTCTCAGTCGAGGACGTAGTCAATGCGTGAACACCCTTCCCTATTCCGCTAATATATTATTCCCCGTTTTCTCCTGGCGCCCATCAAGGCCCGTGAATTGGCAATCGTGTCCAACAAACTGAACGACCCGTGGTTGGCCCCTGGTATCAGGTTGGACATCTCCGCGTAGTCACCGGCATCTCAGCTCGCATCCGCTGGGCATTGGAGATTAGGCTGAAGGAGCTTCTGCTGATGGATGCGCTATGGAAGCCGCTTTAGTTGCTGCTGCTGCTGCTGCTGCTGCTGCTGCCGTTTACCCATTCATAGGCAAATAAGCACTTGGTTTTTAGTTAAAGGATGATTCCCGCTTGTTTTCCCTGCAGTTTAATAAAATATGTTGTACGTGTGTGTACGTGTGTGTGTGTGTGAGCTCGTGGAGAGAGAGAGAGAGAGAGAGAGAGAGAGAGAGAGAGAGAGAGAGAGAGAGAGAGAGAGAGCGCGCGCACACGTGGTTCGGGGAGGGGTGGGGGGTGGTGGTGGTATGTGTGAGTTCGTGGATGGGTAAGCCGGACGGTCTGGGATAGGAAGATGTAGATGGAAGCGTTGGATGTAGGTCGTCGTTAAATATGATGTCCTAACATGCCTCCCCCCTTCCCCTCCCCTCATCACCCGCACCACCCCAACCACCACTCGGTTGATCATCGCACTCGGGGTAGGTTACGTCAAATATGATACACATGCGTGGCTTAAGTAGGAATATCTACATGTTGATGTATGTACGTAGAGAGGACGCACTATATAAACACACACTGGATCACGGCGGGATATGTAGCAATATGTTTTGGTGGATGGAAGATCTTCATTTCCAACAAAAGTCCTACACATATTGTGCATTTTTATTGCTTACACTAGATATGCATCGTTACAATCCTCCTAATGCATAATCTATTAGACTTCCCCCCACCCAAATGGACGGGGACGATTGCGGTGGAAACTGGCCACCCATAAGCGGCTTGCCCCCCTCCTCAGATAATAGATATAATTAATCCAATATAATCCCAGATGTAACGAGGTCAGCCAATGTCAGGTAGCCTCGCTCACAGTGAAAACCGCGCGGGATCCGTTCTATTGAATTCCTCCTATTGTTAATTGGCTGTCGCCTGTCTATTGCCCGTATTGGGGCTGTATCGTGTGGAGTTATCCTGTCTAGTACTACTCATCGCGCTGACAAACTATAATGGGGACATGTGTCTGTAGCCGCGCACGATTGATCCCCCGCTGTGTATGGACACTGTCTGCTAGCCGGAGGTAGACGGGCTCATGACGAGCTGACAACCTTATCTGCTAATGCCACCCCGCTCTTCTCTAATGTCCCATGCTCCTAGTCCACCGCTCCTATGTTACCTTACATGCTACCGTCAGTGGAAAATCCGAGCATTTCAACATTGTCGAACTTCATTAACTTGTTATATCGTCACCTTTCCCTGATTACAGACCCCGACGCCATTTTGAAGTTCAATAGGCCGGTGTATTGATTTAGCATACTAGAGATTAGATATGCTGGTGCACTAGGCGCTGTGTTATAGGGGTCTCTATCTGCCATGTACCTGACTTAGTCTTGTGAGATAACTGACGTCTGACCATCTCGTGTATCATTCTAGTCCACTGAAGGACCCCTTACTCAGTCTCTTAATGTGCCCAGCCACCGCCATCATCCTCCTCGACTCCTATTGGGTCGGCTAATGGAACTTGATAGGCTTATTGGGTCGGCTAATGGAACATGATAGGCTTTGATTAGTTCCTCATCTGTCAATTTATGATCAGTCACGCAATCCTTGCTTCCTGATATGGAGTGGGTCATCCATCTACGCCTAGGGATGTGTATGCTTATAGTGTATTGGATAAAATAGTTATAACATTGTGATCGTTTGAGTTTGATCATACAACATGAATGCAGACGTTAATGAATCAATAGGAGCAATGAACAGCTCCCTGAAGGAGCATTCTAGTCACGGTGCTAGTCATCTGTTTACCGGGGGTCGTGGGCGGCTTGTGAGGTGCAACCGTGTTCTGTTAAATTACTCGTTCTGGCACTTCAGCACGAATGTCAAGTCAGACAATAATCATAGCGTTCCTGTACCGTTATGACAACTACCCCGTTATGACACACGTGTTTGCTGTGTGGAGCAGTTGAAGCTGGAGCTAGCGGCCAAGTCTCAGAAGAGGACACACATGCTGTCGTGGCTGGGTCTGGGTATGATGGGACTACAGTTTGGGGTGCTGGCTCGCCTCACCTGGTGGGAGTATTCCTGGGATATAATGGAACCTGTCACCTACTTCATCACCTACGGCACCTCCATTACTCTCTTCGCTTACTATGTCCTCACAAGACAGGTAGGCTCGGTTCATCTTGTAGGCAATTGTCATTATGTGTATCCAAAGGGAAGTTATCATTATATGTTGCCAGAGAGTTAATGTCATTACATGTACCTGGGTAGTTTTGGTTATCATGTGTATCAGGGGGGAATTTATATGGGAGATTCTTCATTACTGGTATGTGTACCTGGGGAGAAATCGTCTTGGAAGTAATTGTCATTGTGTACCTTGGGAGTAATTGTCATTGTGTGTTTGTGGGGAGTAATTGTCATTGTGTACCTTGGGAGTAATTGTCATTGTGCACCTGGGGAATAATTGTCATTGTGTGTTCCGGGGAAGTAATTATCATTGTGTGTTCCTGGGTTGTAATTGTCATTGTGTATTCCGGGGGAGTAATTGTCATTGTGTATTCCGGGGGAGTAATTATCATTGTGTGTTCCGGGGGAGTTATTGTCATTGTGTGTTCCGGGGAAGTAATTGTCATTGTGTGTTCCGGGGGAGTAATTGTCATTGTGTGTTCCTGGGGTGTAATTGTCATTGTGTGTTCCGGGGGAAGTAATTACCATTGTGTGTCCCTGGGGTGTAATTGTCATTGTGTTTACCTGGGCAGAAGTTGTACCAAGACAGACCTTGCCATCAATCGTAGCATATTTCAGGGTCCATTATCCGCGGAAAGAGAAATACGTGGCCGCCTGGAAAATGGGTAATTGTGTGGGCCTTTCCCATGGCCCCAGTGCAAAGTCTTTTTTTACCTCACTGAGGTAAGACTGATATCTGGTAAATTAACTGTGTGCTCCATAAGTGAGTGTTTACCTCACTGAGGTTAGACTGATATCCAGCTCTTACCTGCTCCATCTATGTATGGCTGATGAGTTTCACATTAAGTGATTACACGGATGTACACCTGAGCGTTTGTGTTGGGAAGTACGAGTGAGAAAGGTTGTTATTTTGAATAATATCAAGAGCCTCTTTCTGTCATTAGATTGAGAAGCATTATAACATGCTCATTTTATATCCCCTAGCTAATGTGTCAGTATGATGCGTGTTGTATAACACCCGTACTGTTGTGCTTCCAGGAGTATGTTTACCCTGATGTACGAGACAGAGAGTTCCTGCTGTCATTCCACAAATACGCCAAGAAAACCAGCTTGGACCTAGGTCGTTACAACGCCCTGTGTGAGGCTATCTCTCAGACGGAGTACGACCTCAAACGCCTCCGAGATCCCCTCCAAATGCAACTACCTATTCCTCAACTGGAGAAAGACAAATCCGAGCAGGAGGGTTCATAGTGATGTCTCAACATCTCATCATCATCTGACAGCACCTCTTTGGTTCGCCTCCAAGGCTGTCTGAGCAGAGTTATTACCCACAGATATGGTTATTATTTTCTACACTGATCTGTGCCTCTGAGATAGGCTATTGTGGGAGTGAAACGCAAAAATGATAAAAACAATTTATGAACAAAGACACTGAAGTATTATATTGGAATTATTACAGCCTCCCGTCACTCATATAGATAGTAGACATAATCTGCACTAATGTACCAAAGCTAACTCTACGCATTACTCGTGCTACAGAAGTTGATTGTCTATCCGAGGCAGCAGGGTGTCATTAGGTCGATGTCTGCCCTGCTTCGCTGAATGCATGTCACTCTAGATAACACATATCTTTAATCTCAAAGCCTTAACTACTTTTTTTATACATGCTAGATGTGTTTAATTCACTTACACCTCCTTACAATTATATGCCAATTCTGTGCTTTTTATATTTGTTTGCTGCATGATTTATTCATGTTTTATTACTTAGGATAAATGGGTAGCATCTGGTTATAGAGGACAGATTATGTACACATGTACATAAGTGGTGTCTGGTGATAGATCTGATGCCAGCAGCTGATGCCAGAAGTATCTGCTTATCCTAGCTGTGAAAGTTTTGTATTCAACACAGCTTTCTACCTCTACATCCCACTTCTGGCTTGTCTCTCCAGTGCCCTATCTCCTCTTTCCCTCCCTCACTTCAACATGATGCTGTCAAGTACACTGCTCCTTATTCCAAATAAGTCCCACTTTATTATATATCTCCCTGTTATATTAAGTACTGTGTATATCATCCCATCAATAAGAGAGCAGACTTTTTCAATTTAAACTCTTGTTACGAAATATCCATCCTTGTTTGGTGATTCTGACCTGGGAACTGAACCATTTTTACTAATGTCTGTCTAGGTGTTTCTAGAAGCAAAGGTCACTTGAAAATATCTTTCTCCAGTGATCATTTTTTTCGCAAAATAAATCAACCTTTAAACATGGTCGCACTGGTTGTTGCAGCAGGTTTTCGTAAGTTTTTTTCTGAGGAGTAATTGTCATTATGTGTACCTGATGATCAACACCCAATTCATTCTTGGCATCAGTTAAACAGCAATTCATGTTGGGTAATGAGATGACCATGTGTTTGAATCTTGACTTAAAGATTTTATGTTTGTCAAAATGCTGATAATGTGAAGGAAAGTTTCAGGGGAAATACTTCTTACAAGCTTTTCTTCAAAAAATACAAACTTTTCATTGTATAAACAGTTATTCCTCTTGTTCACACAATCATAGCATTCTACTGTGAACTTGTCAAGGTCATGGGTAGGAGGTTTTGAACTCTGACCTATTATCATCTGTTATTCCTATTTCCCTCCTGTATATTTTGCACCTTTGAAGGTATCTTAAGAAAACCATTCTGTTTATTATTTTCCTAATTTAGTGTTCATTGGTGCCTGTATTGTCTGCAAGTAATAATCTGTTGCTTTCTGTTAGCTGTGAATGCTTCTCTTTTTCGCTGTATTTGACCTTCGTTGGATTATCTAGATGAGCTAACTGCCATCTGTTTCTCTGCTAAGTTGCGTCATATAGCTATAGTAGATCCATGACAGTGTATGTTTGCTTTTGTGTTATATTTATTATTAGTGATTGCAGCTGAGCCTGTTTATGAACTAATCTTCATTATTGTGTTGTCTGTTAACCTTTTGTAAATGCTATATTTGTTATGTAAATCATTGAATAGGAGCAAATGTTGAAAACTGTATTCAATAATAAAACATGCAAAACTTATGGAGCTTTATCGTCAATTTAATGAACATTATGACGTTGACTTGTACGACGGCTTTTATTGGGCCTCATACTTGTACGATGGGGTATGTTTTTCAGCTTCAATCTGTACGACAGGTTTTTGGGGGGCTTTGTATTGTACGTCGGGGTATGTTGTTCTCTTCCCACCTGTATAGCAGGTTGAATATACATATTTCCTATCGATCGTTGACAATACAAATGCATAACTTGTACGAGGGGGTATGCTTTTTTGCCATTTTCACCTTGTACGACGGGTTATACCTTCGCATAATACCTTGTACGACGGGGTATGCTTTTGGCCATTTTGACCTTGTACGACGGGTACGGGTTTTCGAGGTCCCACGGCACACCCTATCCAGAATAAGGCCAAGTGCCCCCCCCCCCACCGGGCCTGTAACTAAGTAATTTGACTAAAATGATGTCAAAACCGGCTATTCACGAACGGTTCTGTGATGGGAATTACGATATGTGAACGTCTGCGGTGCTTACTAAAAATGTCTGATGGAATTGATAAATATTTTCATCAATGATGTGCGGCTACTTCAAATAAGTTTTTCATCAACTGATATTTCAATATATCTGTTGTCTCCTCTTTGTCTTAGAACCCTCTCCAGACCGCTGTCATCTCCTCTGTAACTAAAGTATGGGAGTTCGATATATCCTAGTGGTAAAGTGAAGTCTAAAGACTACTTCATTGGACGAGACAATTATGAAAAACTTTAATCCCAGACAGTTGCATTAATGGCTTTTACACGGTGGCTTAATGTCATTGATGAACCTCAAACATTGATTTGGTGTGAATTGCTAGAGATAAGGACTATTGTTTCACATTCAATAATCTGGAACCCTCTCCAGGCAACTGTCACCTGCTCCTTACTTTAGAACCCTCTCTAGACCACAGTCCCCTCCTCTTTATCTTGGAACCCTCTCCAGACCGCTGTTGTCTCCTCTTTGTCTTAGAACCCTCTCCAGACCGCTGTCATCTCCTCTTTGTCTTAGAACCCTCTCCAGACCGCTGTCATCTCCTCTTTGTCTTAGAACCCTCTCATCTCCTCTTTGTCTTAGAACCCTCTCCACACCGCTGTCATCTCCTCTTTGTCTTAGAACCCTCTCCAAACCGCTGTTGTCTCCTCTTTGTCTTAGAACCCTCTCCACACCGCTGTCATCTCCTCTTTGTCTTGTCATCTCCTCTTTGTCTTAGAACCCTCTCCCACCGCTGTCATCTCCTCTTTGTCTTAGAACCCTCTCCACACCGCTGTCATCTCCTCTTTGTCTTAGAACCCTCTCCAAACCGCTGTTGTCTCCTCTTTGTCTTAGAACCCTCCCCAGACCGCTGTCATTTCCTCTTTGTCTTAGAACCCTCTCCAAACCGCTGTCATTTCCTCTTTGTCTTAGAACCCTCCCCAGACCGCTGTCATTTCCTCTTTGTCTTAGAACCCTCTCCAATAAACCGCTTGAACCCTCTCCATTTCCTCTTTGTCTTAGAACCCTCCCCAGACCGCTGTCTTTTCGTCTCTTTGTCTTAGCTTCAAATGCTACAATCCCTTGATATCATTAATGGTAGGTGACGGTCACTCTGACAAATATCTAATTTTGAACCGTAATTTTATTGGCTTTCGATTACGGCTTCTATTAGTGGTCAGCAAGCAAGTCTGTTGTGCCAGTGATCAACTGTGACACTATTGAACAGATCTAGCTAGGTGATCTACTCCGGCAGTTGATCCTTGAACAACCCTATGAATGCAGTAACATGGCTTCTGTTGTGTTATACAAGATCACCGCTGCCGATCAATACATGCATAGCTATGCATATTTCATGAAACGTAAGCCACAAGGGGTCTGTTCTAGTGATTCTAATTAGCCCAATGACAAACATAGGCGGTAATTACTTCTTTTCTCGGTGGAATGTTGTCTCGGCCAAACACTATAGAAACAACTATTGCTTTGCATCATTGTTACAACCTGATACGTAAAATGGCATCTGTTTTACAACGGTATCTGAAAAATACTGTTTCACATTAAGTGGTTGGCAAACGCCAATGCACAAGAGTCCCTCCTTACATAAACCCTTGTGGTTTATTTGAACCTCATTACTGAAGCATAGAATTGCTATCAGAGAGTTATTTACATTCTTTTTACGTCATCGGACAGGAAAGGTGGTGTGTATATAGAGGCGTACAACCATTTCAAGGCCTTACATAAATGATCAAATGATTATCATTCTCAGCGTACTGCAGCATAAATTAGAGACATATACAGAATGAAGTAATTGTTCTCATCGTGTTAATTCATTGGAAGAATCTTTCAACCTGGAGGAAAACAGCGGGTGCATTTCTATGTCATCAGTATAGTTCAGCACGAACAAAACTTTTTTGTTTGATCAAAATCTACAACTTTTGTTGAATAATTGAGAAACAACTTGTTAGATTTAACATAAAATTAATATAAATATTAGTAAGTGAGCATTGCTTGGTAAGTTTTCTGTATATTTTGACGATTATCATTAATTTTGACAGATATATTTGTAGCTGAGGCACAATTCCAGACCGAAGCAAAATTAGTGGTTGAATAAAATATTTAGGGTGGCGATCTTGATAACTTCTACATGATATTTTTAATATTACCTCACGAGGTGTTTATCAACGACCAAAATAACTTAAATTCCAACAAAAATGTGCAAGAGTATTGTCGTTCATGTTTTCGACAATACGTTGAGAAGCTGTGTCGTTGAGCAAGTTCTTGTTTTTATCCTACGATTTTTTTTTTTTAACTTACGATAAAGAAACAGGAGCAAAAATTTCCGCCATGATTTTCCAGGCAGACTATTTTAAAGTTAAGTTCCCATCTGATGAATGGTCTGAATTAATTCGCTTCTTTGCAAATATCATAACAATTTTTTCACTTGAACCCTTTACTCGGTGCTAAAGAGTCTGTCGCACATTAAGTATCTCAATGCTCAGACCTTGTCTCTCAATCTCTTGTTTTCAGGATAATCCCTGAAATATTATTTTAAAAAATTTGCTTGACAAGTTAATAATAGATCTGCAGTGATCGTCGTACCGGAGAGCGGGGTCGATTCCGCCATATAATTATATACACAGAACAAACACGCTGAAGACGTAGGTGACTCGAATGCACACAAATCTTGAAGATGTTGTAACATCACGGGCTTACTAGGATAAGAAGAAGCATGTGTCGGGCGCTTGCGTGAATTATTCCCATAAATAGCTTTGAGAGCACGTAGTAACCTCAGCGGTGACACCGCGACCTCGCATTCAACGACCGTTCCTTTAAAGTATGTTGGTTCGTCCACATTAGATATTTCGGGAGTTCCCAACGAAGACGCCTGAACTGACGTAGCCCGCTAAATGTGCCCGTTGGTCGTTGACAAACTCAACCGTTAACTGATTTTTGTTTCCCTTCCGGAAATATTGACGCATTCGTGTGTGATGTTTATCGTCAAAGGGGCAGTGTATTTAGGAGCAGTAACGAAGAATGGTTTATTTGTGCACCTATTTCAGGCGATGACTTTCTCGACAGTTTTATGCAATGTGTTTTTGTCGGGTCTCTGTCGCAGTGTGTTAAACACCGGAACGCAGTCTCGTAATAGTGTCACGGTTGCTGGATAAGACCCGGGATTAAACCCGCGAGATCACGAAAGTAATCTTCAACCAGCACGCCGTAATTTATCGCTACACTATGCCCCTACATCAACACCGTTCCCAAGATGAACCCTGAGCTTTGACGCTACGATCATTATTTACATAAAGAATCAGCTGTAATTCAAGAGGTCAAGTCAGCCGCCTCGCACCCCACCCCCCCCACCCCCCACCAACTCACCCACCCCACAAGAACCTAGTGTCAAGTTATTGTCCTCTCTCTTATGATATTGACCTTGATATTGTTGCTCGCACTAAGTTATGATACTGGCTTCCCTCCCCACCCCGTGCCCAACCGTCGGATTTTTTTATTAAACGTAACCCTTATATTTTTTAGCTCCAAAAAACAAAGATTATTAAATCTTGTCTGGGGATCTTATTTTTACGATTTAAAGAAGTAGCCGCATGTTTGTATCATTCAACCCATGATTAAGGGAATGGGTCCGTGCTATTTATATCAGATAGAATTTTGTAAAATTTTTGGGTACCCTAACTGGTTTGGTTGCTATGACAACTTGATTGATACCCCTGTCAGGCCAATATCGGCCGCGAGATGACACTTTTTGATAGTGATACTGATTACACAATAAATATGATAATTAGTAATAATTTCAATATATATATTGCTAAATATGACTTTATGTGTGTATGTAATGACAGATATGTGCCTTCAAGTACAAATCATGCTAATTTAGTAAATATAATCAGAGTGAAATTAAAATTAATTAACCGTATATTTGATGATTTTTTGCTAAAAAAGCATATGTTTTTACCCTATAAAGGTCCAGCTAAAAAAAGAACAGATAAAAAATTCCTATTTTGTGTTATTTTGTAATTTAATGTATATGCTACATCTATAGAAAATATGAACTGGTGTTCCCAAACTAATTTTGTTCAAAATTGTAGTTTTATAATTTGTCTATAGGCGAAAAATAGCATGTTTTCGCTTTCTTGTTGGGGCCGAATTCTTCACCAGGGCTTGCATCAAGAATATGACGCTTTGATGTGTGCATTGGGGTCCCACCACCACATATCGAACAGTTCATAGTAAACACACTTGCATATCCAATTAGCTTCTCCGACTCAATGTCACTGAGCTGCAGATCGTTTCCACACACAACACAGCCATTCTTCAGCTGTTTGGCTAAGTGTCCCACATTGATAACACGATTGCCGTCTGTGAGTGTGTTTGTTGTGACGGCAAACTGATCATGGCATTCGTCCTGTTCATGTAGACTGTCATCCTCGAGTACGCCTCTTCGAAACTCACCTCGTCTGTTTTTTTGCTAGAATCATGCCTTCGAATCTTCAAAAACTGTTCTAGTTTTCTTTTTTTGCCTTTAGAGCAGTATTTGCCCAGAGATTCACGAGTTTTTCCATGCATTTCGATATTGACAGTGTGTTTTGACAGGTTGTTGGCGCGACTGTCAGTCGTTACAACGGCTAGAAATAACAAAACACGCGCCGGAAAACATGTGCAGGAAGTGTGCGCAGTAGATCACGGACCCATACCCTTAACACATCTGGCACTTTCATTACTGCTGTATCAAGTGACGCAAGAAAGCAAAAACGTTCATTCAACGTCACATGGGGCAACAATAAGTTGAAATAAATTGCTGTATATTTCGCAGTTGTGTCAGCGCAGTAACGGCTTCGCGTTACCGGTGACTGTTGGTTTGTTTTTCCCGTTGCCACGAGAGTTGAGGACGTCACGAAGAGCTTCCAGTTTATCCTTCTTCTATAAGTCTACTGACACAACGCTCGTTATTTAACGGATAGGGGGATAGGGGGAGGTGGCGAGCGGGAGGGTCCTTTGTCCAATGACTATATGGGGAGAGGGTCAGGGATCGGGGTGGGGGTTGTTGTAAATGTTGGGGAAGGGAGTGTCTGGTTTCTGTCAGACTACATCGGGGGTGAGTGGAGGGGGTTCAATTTCTAAAGTTATCATCCAAGTCCTGTATAGAAGTAAAGAACGGAACAACTAACAGCAAATAAAATGGCAAACAAAACATACTAATTTAAAGGGGGAGGGTCGCACAAATTTTGCTTTTATTTGAAGAGGAATGGGTTGTCAAGATATTTAATACGTTTCAACGGATAGGTTAAAAAAATGTCGCTGCCTCAAACTCCTCAAAAGCCGCCCATTCTCTCAAAATATTAATTAAGTTCATCGAAGTAAACCAGACTGGCTCTTACTATGTTTTCCACTTTAGAGCCAGTTGACTGGATCTCAATTAATGAAACAGACTCCGTTGTTGAAAGCAAGAGAAACCTAATTTTTTTCTTCAATTTGTTACGCTACAAGATTATTCGAGACCCTCCTATGATAATAATAAAATAGCATCCATTAAGAAGCATCAAACTGTTTGCCTCAATATCTTGGCTCTAAAATGGGGCTTTGAGAACTTAATCCCACTTTGGATATGCCATGAATGAATACTTGAAACTCGCGTCAGACTGATTAAACAGAGAAAAAATCTACAAAATATTGCTACTATCAACCACAGATTCGTCCATTCATTACATGTCAGATCATTTATTCAGCAATCGTTCTCTAATGAATCATTTGGTCTAAATTCGTGGGGGATATGGCCAACGGTGACCAGAGTAGATGCCTCGTGTCATGTGTACGGTGACCAGAGTAGATGCCTCGTGTCATGTGTACGGTGACCAGAGTAGATGCCTCGTGTCATGTGTACGGTAACCAGAGTAGATGCCTCGTGTCATGTGTACGTAAATTGAACAGCGTTGGAACCAAACATGATTCGCATGGACATTTCGCTCGTTCAGCGAGTTCTAAAAAAAATGCCATCATTTATAATTTGTATTGATTTTACGCCTGCAGTCGTCATTCAAGGAAACTTGTTTGCAGGTTCACTGGTATTTTCCTTAGCGCTATAGCCATGCCTTATATATCATTCATTCGCCCATGACAGTACGAACTCACAAGCGGCCAAGTTCTGCTTGAGCGATGCTGTTCTGAGTCACTTAGCATGATTCATCTCCTGTATCGGCGGGCAAACCTGGAGAGACGCACTGGTTAACCCCACTTATATAACCGCGCGCTCCTGGGAGCTTGTGATGCCTCTCAGCTATTTAACGATCATATAGGGGCAAGCGTTTCACTCCTATATAACTATAACACCTGCACTTTGTTAAGTGCATAATGTCACTCTTCTACTTACCAATAAAGCTCAGATCGTATGATAATGAACATTTCGTCGTATTATGATTTCAAAATATGTCCCCGCTGAAAGGGTCTTTTTTTCGATAGTTTTTACTCGAAATCGTCCACTCCACTCGTATTTGTGTGTGTCGCTATGAGCCGTGTAGTTTTTGTGTGGTGGATTGACCAGTTACTATCTGGGCCCGGTAAGCGGAAGCAGCGCCAGCGTATGGAGTACCAGCTCATTATTGAGGGCTTCCTGAGTCGCAATGTCAATTCATTTGAAATATTGATATTCTCGCCTTGAGCCCCCTGGTGGCGCAATTTAAGAGATAAGATAATCAATGAAGACCCTCTAACTCTCTTCCTCGTCTGATTCCGCGCTCTCAACAGGCACGCTTAATGTTATTATTCTAAAGAATAACGCAGATAATGCTTTTCTCTGTGATTATTTTACGCTGATGAACGATTTCATCGCTCTAATTATCCTTTAGTGTATCCGCTGCTACCAGAAGAAATGCCTCTGTCCAAAGTCTCCTTAACCAATCGACGACGTAAGCGGTTGGTACGACTATGAGGCAGAACACACAGACCATTCATGGTAACTTCGCCTGGCGTTTATAGCACCACTGACATTGTTGTTATTACCAGCACGCTTCCAGATGGGTAGTTACATTTGGTCCAATGGCGAAGGTTTGCTTACAAAATCAATATTGATGTACCTTTCATAGCCGTGTTCGATCGCTGTTGACGACGCATACGTCAAGTGGTCCAACCCTACTATTTATAAACTGAGATACGCTTGTGTATTTATCGTAATACTTGACGTTACCCATAAAAAATTGCCTAATGGAATATCTTATGCAATAGATGTAACGAATGCAACCCTGCCGCACTGAACCCTGACCGATTCAACATGCACCAAGCAGGCAGGGTAATGTGAATCGATGCGACTAGGGTAGTGTTTCTTTACTGTGGGCAAGCGTCAATAAACAAGGCAACGCATCGCGGTTGCTAAGCCCCTTGGAACCCATGCCAGGGTTGCTTGAGGATATGCTGCCATGCTTTAGCTGACGCTGATCACGCTTCTCATTCAGCCCACTGCGCATCTTACCTGACACTAGTTTCATCATGTTAACTTGATAAGCCCCTTCGTAGAAATTGTTCCTTTGTTGATAGAAACAAATACTCGGTGAGGTGTGCATATATTATGCTGATTTCATGCTATTCGGCGGCTAAAAACGCCAGTCATCAGACTGGCAGGTGTGTACAGCTGTGATGGTATGATAACCGCTGTCGGGTGTGTGAACATATTCACGCAAGCATTATGAGTTTTAACCCAACTAGAAATTATCGGTAAATGGCTGCATTATTTACCCCGTTCAACATGAAAGCAGCTGACCAAGATTTAGTTGTCGCCTGTTTTTGTGTTGCCAGCTATATGAAATAAACCTAAAATGGCTTCTCATGTCAGACAGGGGTGACATCGCTGACGTTACAATTTGAAATCGGTCAAACCATTTTGAAATTTCCTGTCGAGACCTCCCCTTACCAACAACGACCCCTCTGCATTATCTGCTGGAAACGCTCGTTTAGGTAAATTAAGTAACGGATTGACCGTGAAAACCCTGACCGTGACAATCGATTGAGATGTGCCTCCAGCCCAACAACCACCCCGATGACGTCATCGCACCCATTGGCTCCTTCCAATAAAGGGGAGGGGTTTGCCAGGTGATCTTTATAAGCCTTGCGACGGCGTAAAATCGAGGTAGAGCTACAAAAGTCGAGCAATCCGATTCTCTTCATCGGAGCTAGGCACTGGTGATATTTATCAAAGAAGCGGGCGTAGAGGAGCCATGAGGGTTTTGTACGCGGTGTGCGTGTTGCTGCTGTGTGAGTACTAGTCATATACATAGTAATTAAAGATATCGCTTGGTAGTAATTTCAAGGGAAATGCGAACGTTTTAGAGATTTTGGTAAAATTGGTTCCTGGTCCGACCGGCAAAACAGCTCCCGATAAATTTTGTTTATCAAAAATATTTTGGCAGAAATACATTTTTGAATAACAATTTCTCTTTTATCGAACTTGATTGCCGCCATGACAGTTTTCGTTACGTCACTGATTTGTACAGCCGGGTTAACAGTGGGAGTGAGAAATTTTCAACGCCTCAGTATAGAGAGAATATGACCACTGATCCAAGATACACTTTGTATAGCTCTTATAACTCTCAATGAAGTCACGATAACAGTCAATATGGCACTCATATGTTAAAACCCCGACCCTCTTATTTTAAAAATGGTGATATAAGTTGGTAATATCACCCTGAACCGAGCTTGAAAAAGAGGTTCAAAACCATGAATCTTTCGTCTCTAAGGAGTTCTGATTCTTAATACCAGGAGTATTAAATTATAATGTTAACAATAGATGCGAATCTTTTTTAACCATCGAACAGCCGCATAATTTCCTGATGATTAATCATGGTGGATTATTACTGTGCTATCGAGGCGATTTGCTTTAGGCTATCCGTCATCTCATGGCTTAACAATGAGTCGTGTTGTCTCTTACCCACTTCAGTGCAACCCAACCATAGGGATTCGTAAATATATTTTAGTTGCTGGATATCGATGTAACGGATTCCCAGTGAACTCAACGATTACCCTTTAGTAAGTACTCAAGTGATTTCCTCTGTTGAATTTCGTGAAGGTAATTGCTTTGCAAATCCAACTGCTTGGTTCTCATGCTCCCCTGTTAACGGAACTAGCCATACAGCTCACTCTGAAACAGATTGAGGACATTTCACAAAACGGTCGTTTGTCAGTTGTCGTTGTTCAGCCACAGCCGACAATGTCGAGCCAAGTCTGATATGGGAAAGGCTACCGTTTCAGTCTAGCGATCTATAAACAACTTCCCGGGTGTATGCACACGGCACACTTCCTATACAAGCGGGAATTTAACGTAGAATAAGGTGATTACGATATCGGCTAATTATGTTCTTTCAGCATCAGCAACATCCATTCAAGGTCAGGGTCACGGGTTACGTATCGATATCCTCACGAGATCTATACCCAGTCGGGATATCTTATAAATTAAAATACCGTGGCTAAATTAAAATAGTAACAAAAGCTTAGCAGTGAAGCTAATCTTACCATGCTACTTTCCTCATAGTAAGTGAAATATACGCAACCACTTTCTAATAAAATGACCAATGCTGCACTCTCTTGGGTTTTGTTTAGAGGGTGTTGCGATGCGTTATGGGTAAGTGTCTTGAAGCGTTAAGGAGGGGGGATGGGGTCAATAAACGACCCCCAAAAAGCGTTACGTAATCTTTATATAGCCAATTATACCTCCACCGTCGAACTTCGTAATTTATTTAAATGCGACTTTCTTGACATTATTCCACATAACTACAATCGTTATTTAAGTCATCGTTAAGTTGGTAACATTTGCACGTTTTCTGGAGATGGGATTACACTATTTACCAAAAGCCTCCCAATGGTACGTAATGAAGGACGGTACCATTAGCTTTGGTGGTTGTGTCAAGTCTCCATTTTCTTAGACCAATCCTCATAGAGCCGAATGAGCAGCATAGCTGGAGTTAAGTTGGCAGTCAGTGGATGATCAATAAACTGTTGCTCATGCTAATATTTGTGCTTCTTCACCACTGGTCCATCAATCAATTCTTACATCATTTTCGTCTTGCTGGTTTGCAGGTGTTTCGGGCAGCTTCGGTGAGTAAACCCCAAATTCTACTGATCAATTCACTCTGGATGGCTTCTACTAGCTGCCTTCTGACTTAGTCTTTATTTGATCTTTGTAAACAAATGGAAAGTGTTGTTGGTCTCTTTCGTGTGATGTTAATCACATCAGAGCAAACAATTTAACGCCAGGTTACCCGATGAATATGATCGAGCTCTTGATAGTCGGTGCAGCTGTCAAAGCCTCAGTCTTTACAAATATAATATTTAAGGTCTTATTGATTGTAGACTTCAGATGATACAGAAGCAGATTGTAAATAGGAATATACATATTCGCCACTCAAAAAATCTATAAACTCGCCGATTAAAAACCTAGGGTGCATAACAATATATATATATATATATATATATATATATATATATATATATATATATATATATATATATATATATATATATATATATATATATAGTATATATACATATATAAGCATATATATTTATATATATACATATATATCATTTATATATATATCCTATAAACATATATGTATATATATATATACATATTTATATGTATATATAATCAATATATATATATATATATATATATATGTATATATATATATATATATATATATATATATATATATATATATATATATATATATATATATATATATATATATATATATATATATATATATATATATATATATATATATCTATATATATATATATATATATATAATTTGCCGTTTTTTGGCCTTCTATTTTGTCGTTGTCAGGATCCGCCAGAGAATGGAACAGATTGAAGGATGACACAGTGGAGCAAATGAAATATGTAAACAGTATATGCCATGTTCTCAAATCATTCGCGAATTTAACCGGCCCTGTCGGAGACATGTTTAAGGAAGAGAAAGAAATGAATGAGACCTACCTAGCAATCATAGAGAGCTTCGAGAATGTGACGTCACCGGTTGTTGGCTTAATGGAAGAATACTCTGACCTCAATATGACCTTGATAATGCTGAAAGAACAGCTAGGCATGTTTTTGAATGAGACCATGGGTGATATGAAGGAAGAATTGGGTGACATTGTTCACGTTCTTCTAAACATGACCCAGCTCATTGAAGGCATGGATGATGATTTCGATGAGGTGCTTTCGGGCGCGCGCGACCTTCTAGGGGGAATGGTAGGAATGAACTCAGATGACATCATGAGTTCCATGATGGGAGATATGGAGGATGAGATGGGACACCTGATGTGTTCCGTCTTGGACGGCTCCAGCGAATTGTCTAAGGAGATGCTTGGCAATGGACTGATTGGCGGGGGTCAAGGGGGTATGGTGGGCATGTACATGATGGGGGTGGCAGACTGGGGGATGGATACAATCGACGGTGCTTCTGGAATGCTGGACTCTCTCCTGGAAGTCGCGGAAGTCGTCGGCTGTCCTAACGATATGGGTGGAATTATTGGCAAGTTTGGCAATATGACAGGCAATTGGTATGATATGGTGGGAATGATGGAGTCGTTCATTGATATGACGGGATCAATCAGGGCGGATGAAGCCATGAAGAACATGATGTTTGATAAACTACAGATGGTTGCCTTCATGGCTAACATCTCGGAGACAATCGGTAATACGGGCGGTGGACCAGGTCAGAATGTGAGCCGAATCGTGACATCCATGATGATGGGAGATATGGACGGTATGGAAAACGCTCTGATGGCGTTGGAGAAGAGTATCAATGGGGGTAATATGGGCTCCCTCAGCGGAGTGGTGTCCAAGATGAACCAGACAGCTAACCTGATCGAGGAAGTGCTGGGGAACCCGGATGGCATCGTGGAGGGCCTTGTGAATAACGAGCAGAACCTTATGGATGCTCTGATGGGCCTTAAGGACGATATGGATGGTATGATGGATGACGTGGGGGAAACAGTCGATGCTGCTGTTGGTACTCTAGAGGAGCGTAGTGGACAGTTGATGGAGTCCATGCTCTCCATGGGCGAGAATGCCATGGGAGTCGTGATGAAACAAGTGATGGTGTCCTTCAGAAATATGTCAAGGCCATGGGAAAAAATGAAGTCCGACATGGATGAATTCTTCGAGTCCACCGAATCAATGGGTGGATTGTTTGGCTGTAATGCTGACTTGTCCAAAAAAGTCGGCAACAGTGCTAATGATTGGATGGAAGATATCACAATGAACAACACTGTCATTTACGAGTTTGACAGCTTTGTCAAAATGGTGGCCGAAATGCTGGAGGAACATGGTGACATCATTTTTGATGAATCTATGCAGTACGTTGGTGCTGTTTCACACCTGACAAAATACATGCAGCATCATATGTCGAAGTGGTTTGGAAGCATGGCCGACTCTATCGGATGTGGCCTCAATATAACTACCGCTGGAGGTGCTCCTGATGGAGAAGACTCCTGGCCTGACCTTACGGAGTTCAAAAGCCTCCTGGGAGACATGACGCAGGAGATGGGGCATAAATTTGGCATCATGGTTGGCCATCAATGTAACATGGTGAAACTGGAGCAGATGATGGTGATACTTATGAGACAGAATCTCATGCAGATGCACATTGCTGAGATCCAAGCCATTCAAGCTAACATGTTTGAAAGTAAGTGGCATCCTGTGTTTATTTGATAACATACTTGATTACAATGTCTTTTTTGTATATCAACTTACCTTGTGGGTTTCTTTGCAGTGATGTGGATGTATGCTGAGAGCAGCTTCAATCACTTTCTCAATTCTGAGGGGCTTTCTAATTTTGGTGAATTTATGGCCGGCGACATCCCTGATAGCGTAATGGAAATGATGACGCCCGACTTCTTCAGAAAAATGTCCGTAAGTAAATAACATGTCTACATACACTCCCGGGTTAAAAAAATGATGAGTTGAACAATGTCATGAGTAAAGCATGTCATGAGTAAAGCATGTCATGAATAAATCATGTATGAGTAAAGCATGTCATGAGTTAAGCATGTCATGAGTAAATCATGTCATGAGTAAAGCATGTCATGAGTAAAGCATGGCATGAGTAAAGCATGGCATGAGTAAAGGCATGTGTTCCTACCTGTTCTTGCACCTGATGCTTGTGTTTTGGCTGCAGCCTGATATGATGTCGATCTTCGCCAGGCACATGAAGCCACACAACCGGGACACATTGTGTTTCTCTATGATCCGCTACGGGGACACTCAGCTGCTGAATCAAATGATGCGCGCTGGCATCGACTGTTTGAGCGCCATTGCTAACGACCCAACGGTAGGTTCGATAAGAATTTCCTGATTAGAAAGTGATTTAACCAATCTGATGTACTGCATCCTTATTTTATATTATCGAATAAACGTTAGGTTGCTTCTCTCAGGTCAAAATTGACGACGGAGCCGCCCACGAGCTGCTGAATACGCTGAAAGAGCAGGGCAATCCGGCTGACTGGGGGAGGTCTGACTGGGAGACGGCTCTGCGTGTGCCTTCTGCCCTCATCCCGAGTGATATCAAAGGCATGGACACATCCGTCATGAAGGATCTGTAAGTGTCAGCATCAGTAAATGTGTTATTCACGGAAATTCTGGCTTTCTTTGAAGTACATTTTGAACGTTGTCGCCATATTCATAGTCTTCCATATATTGTTTTCGATATAAGACGTTCTCTAAGGGCAATACAATAACTTCTATCCTAATCCCCATCCCACCCCATCAATAATACACTAATAGCGTGGAATACGGTTTGGTAGTGTGCAGGCCGGTGCAATTGCCTTAGATACTTTTAATGACAATCCATCCGGCCAGAAAGCGTTTAACAACCGTCTTAAAGACGCCTACGGTAACCCGGACAGCTGGACCACCTCTGATCTCGCCGAGCTCGGAGGTCATCTCGTCGCTAACCTGGATATTAATGACATGAAAGACCTGGATGCCGCGGCAGTAAGTGCTCAACCGTGCCTACGTGAACATCAAAATCTATATTAATTCTATATTCTACCACTGCCCTATGCAAGACACCTCTTCCGTCTCATCATAACGACTAATTGCATTAAATCCTTCTTATGAATAACCGCTGCATTGGTTCCGTAATATTGGTATAGATCATGATACTGAGGATTGAAGATAATGTGGTTTTTCACAGATCGGAGCCACTTTGGAGAAATACAAAAACGTGACGTTCTCTGACAGAAAGAAGGAGTCTGCGTTCGCCGCTAAGGTGGTTGAGGGTCTTGGAGGAGTGAGTTCTGCTTCCTCCTGGTCCACTTCAGACATTGAAAAGTACGTATCATATGTGAGGGCTATGTCACTCGAGCCCAACCCCTTAATATCGTTGTTGATGCATCGTTGTTGTTTTTTTAACGATTGTATTTATTCGACTTTCTGATTTTATCAAATTATGCAGTTAACAGAATACATTTCTTATCGATCGATAAGTAGAAATTGTAAGTTGATATTCTATCTTGGGATCGATGTCAAATTACTATTACCCATCTACTATTTGCTCAGAACTCAGTAACAGTGAACTTTATTTTTCCATCCCCAGCTCTGCCAAATACTGCTTGAAGAACCCGCGCGTGCTGGCTGGCCTCTCGGACGACAACCTGCTCGAGGCAATTGAAGCCTTCGATGATTACGTTGAGGACAAGAAAGATGTGAGTTTACATAGGATATATAATTGACAAAGTGTGTTTGCGTGTATATGTGTGCGTATGTATGTATGTATGTATGTATGTATGTATGTATGTATGTATGTATGTATGTATGTATGTATGTATGTATGTATGTATGTATGTGTATGTATGTGTGTGTGTGTGTGTGTATGTATGTATGTATGTATGTATGTATGTATGTATGTATGTATGTGTGTGTATGTGTATGTATGTATGTATGTATGTATGTATGTATGTATGTATGTATGTATGTATGTATGTATGTATGTATGTATGTATGTATGTATGTATGTATGTATGTATGTATGTATGTATGTATGTATGTATGTATGTATGTATGTATGTATGTATGTAGTATGTATGTATGTATGTATGTATGTATGTACGTACGCACTTACGTACGTACGTACGTACGCACGCACGCACGCACGCACGCATGCATGTATGTATGTATGTATGTATGTATGTATGTATGTATGTATGTGTATGTATGTATGTATGTATGTATGTATGTATGTATGTATGTGTGTATGTATCTATAAATCTATGTATCTTTGTATCTATGTGTGTGAGTGTGTGTACGTGTGTGTCTGTGTCTGTCTCTCTGTTTGTCTTTGTGACCATCTTTACTCCCAAAACGGCTTCATCAAGTCACTTGCTCCAATAAAGCACAGCGTTATCGAGAATCTGCTGCTGTGTATAACAGCTTGCAAAGTCGCCGTCCTTAGTGCTAAAACTTCCTTCAAGACAAAAAACTTGCATTTATCTACTGCACCCAGCCATTTGAAGAAAACAACCCTTTTCACTTATGCAGTTTTTATCAGGCCTTGGTGGGAATTAGGCTAGGGTCACGGCCAGTATTAGGGTGGGGTCACGGCCAGAATTAGGGTGGGGTCAGGGTGAGGATAAGGACGGGGTCATGGTAAGAGTTTAAGGTGGGCTTCATTATTGATGGTATTCGGGTGATGAATTATATCTCGGATCTTTCTCATTGTGTCATTGAGGTACGCCTGTATATTTTCAGGCTGTGACTCTGGCACGCAAGCTCGCTTCTCTGTCTGATTACGCTGACCCGTCGGCCTTGTCCACCAATGACCTCATGTCTCTCGGTAAGACCATGTCTGGTTTCCCGCCCTCCTTCACCGACAGCTTGAGTGGAGCTGCTCTGGCCGGCTCGGTCGATTCACTCAGCGCCGGAGACTACCCCAGAGGCCAGGTGCGTTATTCATGAACCAGTCAACTCTTAAAAAATAAGCGTTTAACTCATGCAAATCAACTATCAACATGTTATTTTATGTGATATGATTTGTTATATAGGCTCGCACTTTAATGAATAAGCTCAAGAACCGTGGAGTTTTCGACGTAAGTCCAAATTGATTTTTTTGCTATCGGGGTGAATCATCAATATAATGAAAATAAGTCTCTCAGAATGTACAGAACACAAAATGTGCAGTGTTGACTAAGTAAAATTTTAATGCATAGATATATGTTCTGATAAAACTTTAACCATGCACCTTTTGTGTTAATTTAGCCCAGTGCCATGTCCTCTTCCGATGTTGCGCGCGCAGGTACTCTTTTGGCCGGCCTAGACTCTGACGAGCTAGCATCTATCCCTCCCGCTGCTATCAACCAGTCACTCCAGGTCCTCGGTGACCTTGACCTCAGCGAAGACCAGGGCCGGACCCTCGTCACCCAGGTAATAAGAGCAGTCTTAACATGCACCGTTCACTGACATGTTACAAATTTACTTGCACCATTCGTTGAGACAAAAAAAATTGCTCCCATAACTATAAATAATTTTCCACATTACGAAGTTATGATGTCTGCCACCACCAGCTTAAGTCCCTCATGGGAGGAAACTTCGCCTCCACCCAGATGACCTTCCCAGCTAAGACCATGAAGAAGCTCTTTAAGTACCTCAGCCGCTCTGAGCTAATGGATGTGGTCAGTTCTGGTCATCTGGACATGGACTGCTCTGGCGGCGACCCACTGGACATCGACGTGGACGCTGCTCAGGTAACAAGATTAATGCTGGGCCATTCACCTCTGCATGGTTCAACAACTCTGTATGACAGTTTGCTGCCTTACGTCTTAAGTCATTAATTATTGTAGATATATGAATCCAAGCGCTTCGATAATGTATGCGGAGTAGAAAAACGCTTTCACGATCGAAAGTCTGAAATGGCATTGATAATTAATGTATGCTGAGGTCGTTACAGTCCATAGTAACAGTTGCCAGGAAATACTGCTGTACAAAGAGTTGCGGGTTGGGGGTAAAATATTGCCACAAACCTGTAATCCGGTTTGGGATTATATTGCGTTATTGCTTAGCAATCCGCGTACCACATTAAGCAATGTTGATGTATTCGATTTATTATTGCTGCTGTCCTCATAAGCTTTCGCTATTGAGATATAATCGATCTATCACCGTTACTGTCTTCATAGGCCCTCACCATTATGACCAACATTAAGTCGATGTTTGGCTCCCTGGGCAACACCAACACCAACTACTCTACACAGTGTTTCCTCGTCTGGGGAAAAGTGTCCGCCATGGGATTCACTGCCCAGGACTTCGAGGATCTGCGCGAAGATGACGAGCTGGTCCCCATTTTGGCCCAACTCAAAGATTATGAGATGGAAATGGAAGAGTCACAGGTCCGTGGAACTTTTCTTCCCCATATAGAAATGATGTAGATGGTACAACGGTTAAACATCTACTAAATATGTCGTGGTTTCACAGCTACGAAGGACTGCGTAACCGCAAATGCTTACACTTCGTATCTAATACCTTTTTTATCAATTTTTAATCCTCATATTTTAGATGCAGCTTTGATATGTTTTATGATAGAAATGGTGATATATGTATTGCAGACCCTGGCTATCGCCGCTAAGCTCCGACGTACTTACGCCAACAGCACAATGGCCGCCTCTCTAGATGACGGTACTGCTACACAAATTGGTCCCTTCATGAAGCATCTCACGTAAGTGGAGCTCGTTAAACTATCACAATAAGAAGAAGATGAAGAGATTGTGAGCATTGCTCTCATTTTATGGTGTCCTATCATTGACTTCAGTGATTCCGAATTTGATGGCTTCAACATGTCCGTACGTCCCACTATCTGTCGGGGTCTCTCTCAGGCCAGCACAAAGCGCATGTCCCGAAATGAGATGCAGCGTCTCAAGCGATTCTGCCTCAGGAATGTGGTGAGTTATTGTAACCAACCTTTATTGCCGAGTTAGATAAGTATAAAACTGAATGTTTAACAAGCGTTTGATCCGTGTGACAGCAAAGTGACGACACTGATGACGTGATGGACCGCACGGACGCTGCCAGCCGTGAAGACAGTGACATCACCGTCCTTGGCAAGCTCACCTGTGGTCTTGAGACATCCGATATGGAAAAACTCACACTGGAAGCTATCGAAAATAACCTGCAGATGATGGCCAAGTGCGTCTACTCGATGGAGACAGGCAAGGCTCTCGTGGACAGAGCGATGTCCCTCCACTCGTAAGTTATTCTTCCTTTCTTTTTTAATTTTACAAAATGCCGTTTGATCAAATTGAAGAATTTCAACCAATTGACCTCATGCTATTTATCTGACTTGTTCAGTTGTTATCAGTTGAAATGTCAAAATTATACACCGAAGTGGGTTGACAATTCGGAATCTATCGGTTTATGACATAACCAAATGCGTTGTACTATCGAATTGTATTATAGTAATGGAGAATACAACTTTCACGATCTGGTGTTTTGGTCATTTCAGAAGCTTCTTGGAGAGCGCTGATAACCTCATTGGGGCTGGACACGTTTTAAACTACCTCTCTGACGCTGACATCGATACTATCCCAATGGTAAAATGTTACAAAACCTGAAATCCTCCATGATATGAGACAATGAATGAAAATGGGAATGGCAAGTATTTTATTGCGACTTTCTGTTATTTTCCACAGGACACACTCGCTGAAGCATTCCTCGATTTGGCTGATAGCTTCGACGAGTTTGATACGATGCTGAATGAGCGCAGTGTTGCGTACGGCATCGAGTACGACACAGCTCAGCGCGATACAGAGAACGCCGCCCGAGACAGACTCTTCCAGAGGGCGCTTGATGCCCTGTCTGATTCGGGCATTAACGCCAGACGGCGCCGCTCTCTCCGGGCACGCCGAGCCACAAGTAAGATGCCAGGCATACTTTGTAGCCCCATTTTGTTTGTATCAACTCAAGTGTTAGTATTAGCTATGTTTTTATAGAGGAGGTCTTATATGCAACATTTTCTCAACGAATCTAGCCTTCCAAAGAACGAACTCATCAGCCCAAAATAATCCAGACGATGTGCACCTAAAATTCAGAGGCTTTATTTTCTATTGACGGCTAAGCTACTGACATGTGTAACATAAACACATGGATAATCTACAATTTAACCTTGATTTACGTTGCAGACCCAGTCACTTGCGCTGACGTGCAGAGTATGGGAGGATCCGTCACCTCCCTCTCGGCCAGCGACATCTCGGCTATGGATGGCACCGAGTTCACTGACTGTCTTGAGACCCTGGGTGGATACAGTAGCTGGAGTGATGAGCAGCTCACGGCTCTCGCTGACCAGGCCAAATCTGTAAGAAGTCCGTCATATAACAGCTACTGTGAGACTGTATTAATTAAGCAACTGATCGTGTAGCATTGAGTCATATTCAGTTTCCCTTCATTCACTTTGTTAACGCCATCCTGTTGGCGCTGTATCAGACCCTGGGAGCTGTTAACACGTGGTCAGCTGAAGAGACTCGCCAAGTGGGCAGCATTGTTGCCGGTTTGTCCAGCGCTGAAATTGACACACTGGCTCTGTCAAGCAGTGACGTCATGACGTCTGTTGGACAGCACGACATTTACGACTCTGCGCAGGTGACATATATTTCCTGTTAAACACCTGATCGCAAAAAAAGGTTATAAAATGACATGTCAACATTACACATAGAGTGTTTTTTGTGTAATATTAGAACTTGCATTTGTCATTTTAACCAATCATGCATCGGTAGTTCCTCGTGCTGTTACAGCTGGCCAGCGGTTACGCTCGTTGGCTAAGCCTCACCCAGTCTGACTCTGTATCTAACGTTGATGCTGATGAACTTAATGCTATTGGTCACTTCGCTTGCGGTATTGACACGTCTGAAATAGCCTCCATATCCGCCTCAGTATATGTGTAAGTTTCCTCGGTATTTTTGTCCTTAGATTTAAAAACATACTTGTAGAAATCGTTGACTCACTGCATTTTAAGTTGCTGTTGTTGCCGTTGTTCTAATCCCCATGCTGCTGTTCAGTGATGCTGCCAGTTCCATCGGTTCATTGACTACCTGTGAAGAGACCCAATTGGCCGCCTACGCTACTTTGGCAAAGCACTCCTCGGCGTTTGGTGATGTGACATCATGGGATGGTTCTACCATCGCCACAGTGGGTGGTGTCATGGGTGAGTACCACTTCAACCCACAATGAGTCACAGTACATTATAACTGTGTTGATGAAATGTGAATTTTTCGTGATTCTTTTCTATTTCGTTAAGGTGGTTTAACGAAACCCGAGATTTCATCGCTGACCCAGACACAAATCCAGTCTATTACACCAAATGCTATGTCTCAAATGCCTCCTTCTAACTTCGCTGTAAGTTCCAAGTTTACCGATGCGTTGAAAGCTTCAATTTTACTTCACCAGCACCTGATCACGGTGCCTGACATCAATGCAATTGTCTGAAATAATAACGGAAATCTGTATAAATTGTTTTATCGCAGGGATTCTCAAGTACCCAGATTAGTTACTTCTCCACTTCCCAGGCTAGTGCTGTTACAGCTTCCCAGCAGGCGGCGCTCGATTCTGAGCAGCTCCAAGCTCTCGTCGATGCCGGCGCCACCCAGCAAGTTGTCCTTGACTCGGCTTCAGGTAACAAACTTTTATAAATTATATTTGGATGTCCTTCGTATTCATTTAAAAAGGGAACAATGACATCGTTGTGATACAGAAGTAATCGTTTACTCATTGGGTTTTGATCTGTGAATATGCTAGACTCGTATTAAAAGCTGGAAGCATTTAATCTCCACTCGGAAATAGTGACATGGGTCAGTATGGTGATGTATGTCTGTTCCAGCTCTGGCTCCATTCTCAGCACTTCTCTTCATCGTGTCGTTCCTTGCAATCAGACTGTAAATACGGATGTAGCATGATCCTTTAGCGGTATGAATAGCAAATAAATATTGAATCACTAGGATCTAGGTTTATATTTCTCAACAGTTCTTGATTTGCTGGTCAAGTATGCATAAGTTCTGTTAAACGTAGTCCCGTACCTGTAGTGCTAGTTGTTTGCTTGGTAATATGGAAAATCTCACTGTATTTCGTTGCAAAGCATGATCAGAGAATTGGTTCATGACTGGATCGTACCAATTCATGAATTGTCCATTCCAAAGCCCGGTTCATTCTGTGATATTGTTATAAAACATTGTAATAAAATCGTGGTGATATGAATGTTACTCTACTTTTCTGAATAAATCTGATAAAACCTGTATTTATTCTTTATTGTCCGTTTCTATTTATTATGTTTCATGCATTTGTCATCTCGAGGCACGTTAAAATCAATAAACAAACCTGTCTGTCAAAAAAACATAAAAATACAATTTAACCAATGGAAAATTATCAATATTTTCTATTCTTGGAACCAGTTTATGGTATAACCATTCCGATTTATAATCTTCTGGAAAGGAGGAAATTATTTGAAAACGTTTTACGTGGAGTTTTAATTATTTTGTCGTGAATAAAATCTAAATTTGTTAATATACTATTGAAATTTCTAAACGAAAGTGAGTAATTTTACATTTATTGCATCTCTAATATTTGTGATGTCACTTCAGTGCTTTCATTCATCATGATGTTTACATCTTGTACAAATGTTTACTGTTCTAGATTATGAACAACATTAAGGGTGCATTTCTGACAAATTCATGAATTCATGATGTGAATGTTATTCCGAATGTGAGACGTGGTAGGTACTACTAGACATACGAAGCTTAAAAGCAGCGGAGTTTGAGCGACAATACCAGTCGATGGTGGGATTGCGCATCCGGTTCATTGATGGAGCACGCACAATGAATATATTGATTTTGTATTGCTTGATAGACGTAAATATATCAACACATACTACAGCCTTCGACGCCATAGTTTCGTTATATGGCATTTTGGAGATGATATTCCAAAATGTAACTCACAGAAAGACACCTCCATTGTGACATTGACGGATGTCAGATCCTATTGGTGTCTGCCAGCATTTTTTCAGCTAACAAAAAACTTGTTTTAGTACAGCCGTGAATCGTATACGACGTTGTAGGCTAAAATATCTATTTTCGTTGGCTTGTGAGTGTCCAAATTCCCGCTCAGTCGATTTGCAGTCAAACTGACCACATGCAACAAAAAGATTTGCATTGTACAGTTAGTTGGCGCACTTGACCCGACCGGCGGTATTTGCAGACAGGAGCTTGTCATCATCATAATACGAATCCGTGTTGTATGCTTGTGTATCGTGATCTATCACAATTGCCGAAACGAAAACAGCATAAAATTTGCGCAATGTCGATCTCTTTGGACCGGATGCAAAATTGGCAAATTTACTAGTAAATGATGATGACCTTGTAATTCACATCATGCAGTCCGCCGTTGCGTTGATTGTATCAATTTCGTGATGCATGACGTTTAACTGAAGGCAGAGGTCATAACCGAACACTGTTCCGCTGATATTTAATCAATTTCTCCGGCCTTGTTAATAGGAAATAATAAAGATATCATTTATAGCTGCAGGGATCAACCCCAAACTCATTGACAATATGAAATTTATAAAGGTTATAAACCTTTACTATCGTCCTACTCGCACAATATTTACTAATCCTGGTAGTTTAAATCATTACATCAATATGCACAGTTTATCCAAGGCACCGACGTAATATTTTCTTTATAATAAGACATCGAATCATTGACTCAAAAGTATTTCTCAAATATGCATAATCACGAGGTAGTTAAAGTGTTCGCAAAATTTGTATCGCCTACAAAATCGTCATACTGTCAACGATTGAGTTCGAAGTTAATAGTGATGACGTCAAGTTAATCGATTGCGTCTATTACGTCGGCTAACCGGAAGTAATATCATCGTAGCTCCGTCATTGATGGTAGTATGGTAATACTTTTCAATCATCATCATTCTTCTACTTGCCCAGTACGACAATTCGAAGACAATGATCATCATCATCAATGACAGTCCGCCAAGTTTCCCTCACCACATTTGGACTTCTTCTTTTACTGACCCACTTGAAATCTCATTCGCAGACAGATCGACCTCACAGAAAAACACATTTAACTTGGTGTTTACTTGTCGGACTCGATGATCGTAAAGCACGATTGGCAAATTATCCCATCAAATGAAATAGCGAACCATTACGACAAGGCAAAGTCCAAAGTTACAAGTAAAATGATGAATTGACAATAACAAGGAAATTATCCATAACTGCTGAGATATGCTGATGGTCGAGCGGTTTCTGTATAAATACGGCCAGGGTCAGACAGATGCAAGTCAGTCGCAGCCTTGTGCTTCTTCCTTCGAAAACGTAAGTCACCCCTTTGTTATTCATAACATTGCCAGCTTAGTGAAAGTGCGTACACGGACTTTTTTTCTGAATCTTTAACAGAATAAGTTGTTCTATACATTTAAAGGAGTAATTTATTATATTAAAGGAGAAAAAGGGTCGCGATTATTACATAGCATGTAATGAAAAGGGAATAATTTACTATTCCTTCACCAATGTCTGTGAAGGTTACAATTATCTTGCTGATTTAGATTTCGCAACGCATCCGTCAATTGCAAAGCATATTATTAATGCACATCCATTTGTAATGGTGTGTTCATAATGTATTCAGAGTAGAAATGTAAAGGCCAAACGAAATGAATATTTCATACAAAATTTATAAGAAAGTTAACTCAGTGCTGAATCTCCTATATGTCTAAAACCTTCCATTACGCGTGTTGTTCACAGATGAGACCTGTCGCAATGGCGTCATTGGCAGTGGTTTTTATCCTGACTGTTCTTGGTTGCACTGATGCTGTAAGGTAAGTCACGTGACAGCGCATCATACCAGCTGACAGAAGCTGTATAGTTGTGCATGTCACCTCATAGGTCATTTTGTCATCGAATCTCTCAATGTATTGATGAGCTGTGTATCTGTGAATTATATTGAATCATTGTTTTTTTAGCAAATCCGCATGAATGCATTTTTTTCTACGTTGATGTGTTTCTACTCTCTATTGTAGTCGCTCATTTCATCTTCCAAGGGGCTACAGTCGACTTGAAACGCCAGGTTGTCGAAACCTTTCATTTTAAAATAGTTGTATATTAACTGACTGATTATATCAAGTGGAAATTGTGTCATTGCATTAAGCTGTAACAGCATGTTATTTGCTTTGACAGGTGACCCCACCGATGTTCAGGTTGGCTTCTATATCAACAATATGGAATTGACTAATACTGTGAGTTCAACTCTACATAAGTTCATACACAAATGACAAGATAATAGATTTTAGTTTGTTAAGTTACTGCCGACAAAGCCGCATTGAAATATCGATGTAATCTCTGGAGTTATGGAGTGCAAACATATAAAAATGAATTGGTACTTTCCAGACGCTAGAAGTAGACATGTACTTCCGGCAGTCATGGCAAGACAGTCGTTTAGCCGGTCTAGTGGCAGCAAACAACACTCGTTTTGTTGTGGATCCAGAAATCCGCAATAGAATTTGGACACCTGACACGTTTTTCCGCAACGCCAAGCGCGCCGAACATAAATTTGTCCCTAATCCTCAATTCCTAGTGTCTGTGAAAGACAACGGAGACATCTGGTTCACGCAGAGGTAGAACTTGTTAGATCAATCACCCTCTTTATCCTATTTACAAATTCAACTACGACTGTTAACTAAAAGAAACATTTAGTACTTGCACCAGTTTTTTGCATTTTGTAATAATTTATGCTGTATATGAAACTCTTCCCCCTGTCGTCTGCTGATTAGCATCCACGCAGAATTCCCACGGAGAGGCAGAATCGTTTCCATTTTTGTGGAATCATGTAAGTGTTGAATCTGGATATCATTATTTGTCACTGCGATAACCATGTTGTATAAATATATGTGACGAAGATTTGCTTATTTAGCTGCCAGTAAATTACTTGCATATTTATTAGGTATAAGGACTCATCTGTGGTTTATCAAATTGACGTTTCATGATCCAAATAATAGACTGTCACCAAGCACAGTTTTTATATTTTTCCAGACGGCTATAAGGCAGATGAGCTGACGTTCACTTGGCTGCCATCTCCAGTCGATATCGATATGGACATCACTTTATATGGTGCTACAGTTGAAAACACCGAAGTCCACGACTGTACTCAAACCTATTCCACTGGCACTTATAGCTGCTTGGGACTGAACTTATTTTTCAGCTAGACTAGCGATGCACAGAAGCATAATGGCATGACATATGTCAGTTTACCATTATGTAACGAAATGCATGGAAATTAAACATATTTCTTAACAATGGAGTGCTTTAATGCAAAATAATTACACGATTAAGATTGGAAGTTGTTTTTGTCAAAGTAATTTGGTAAAGCATCAGTTAAATTCCATGTATGAAATAAACTTAAATGCAGTGAAACACATTTTCTTTGTTGCCAAGCCAGTCTCTTCTGAAAATCGCGGATACCCTTCCTTTTCACGTTTGTCCATATCATATTATTTTAACTCAAAATAATCAAATTTGCTCAATAGAATACAGTTCATTACAAGGTGTAATCTTTCATGGACTTTTCGTCTAGTCCACCGAATCAATGGGCGGATTGTTTGGCTGTAATGTTGACTAGTCCAAAAAACGGACACCAGGGACAGTGAGTGGATGGAAGATTTTACAATGAACACCACTGTCATTTACGAGTTTGACTGCTTTGGCAAAATGGTGGCCGAAATGGAGGAGGAACATGGTGACATCAATTTTGATGAATCAATGCAGTACGTTGGTGCTGTTTCACACCTGAACAATACATGCAGCATCATATGAGAAAGTGGTTTGACAACATAGATCATATAACTTATGCAGGGGTGCTCCTGATGTGGAAGACTTTGTTTGACAATTCAAAAGCCTCCTGTGAAACATGACACAGGAGATGGGGCGTAAATTTATTATCTTGGTTGGCCATCAATGCAAAAGGGTAAAACTGGAGCAGATGATGGTGATCCTTGTGAGACAGATTATCATGCAGATGCACATTGCCGAGATACAAGCCATTCAAGCTAACACGTTTGAGAGTAAGTGTTTTCCTATGCATATATTATCACATTTTTGATTACAATAACTTTTTTGTATCTACTTACCTTATGTGTGTTTTGTTGTAGTGGTGTGGGGCTTTTTAATTTTGGTGAATTCATGGCCGGAGACATCCCTAATAGCGTAATGGAAATGATGGCGCCCGATTTTTTAAGAACAATGTCCAAATGTATCTATCAATTCTACAATTGGTAAATTAGTTCAATAAATGTTGAATGGTGGTCATAGGTAACGTTATTATTGTGTGATTTATTTTGAATATAAAATCCCTGTGAATCAGGAATGTGTTCTAAGCCGTGAATCGTATACGACGTTGTAGGCTTAAATAACTATGTTCGTTGGCTTGTGAGTGTCCAAATTCCCGCTAAGTTGATTGGCAGTCAAACTGACCATATGCAACAAAAGGATTTGCATTGTGCAGTTAGTTGGCGCACTTGACCCGGCCGGCGATATTAGCAGACAGGAGCTTGTCATCATCATAATACGAATCCGTGTTGTATGCTTGTGTATCGTGATCTATCACAATTGCCGAAACGAAAACAGCATAAAATTTGCGCAATGTCGATCTCTTTGGACCGGATGCAAAATTGGCAAATTTACTAGTAAATGATGATGACCTTGTAATTCACATCATGCAGTCCGCCGTTGCGTTGATTGTATCAATTTCGTGATGCATGACGTTTAACTGAAGGCAGAGGTCATAACCGAACACTGTTCCGCTGATATTTAATCAATTTCTCCGGCCTTGTTAATAGGAAATAATAAAGATATCATTTATAGCTGCAGGGATCAACCCCAAACTCATTGACAATATGAAATTTATAAAGGTTATAAACCTTTACTATCGTCCTACTCGCACAATATTTACTAATCCTGGTAGTTTAAATCATTACATCAATATGCACAGTTTATCCAAGGCACCGACGTAATATTTTCTTTATAATAAGACATCGAATCATTGACTCAAAAGTATTTCTCAAATATGCATAATCACGAGGTAGTTAAAGTGTTCGCAAAAATTTGTATCGCCTACAAAATCGTCATACTGTCAACGATTGAGTTCGAAGTTAATAGTGATGACGTCAAGTTAATCGATTGCGTCTATTACGTCGGCTAACCGGAAGTAATATCATCGTAGCTCCGTCATTGATGGTAGTATGGTAATACTTTTCAATCATCATCATTCTTCTACTTGCCCAGTACGACAATTCGAAGACAATGATCATCATCATCAATGACAGTCCGCCAAGTTTCCCTCACCACATTTGGACTTCTTCTTTTACTGACCCACTTGAAATCTCATTCGCAGACAGATCGACCTCACAGAAAAACACATTTAACTTGGTGTTTACTTGTCGGACTCGATGATCGTAAAGCACGATTGGCAAATTATCCCATCAAATGAAATAGCGAACCATTACGACAAGGCAAAGTCCAAAGTTACAAGTAAAATGATGAATTGACAATAACAAGGAAATTATCCATAACTGCTGAGATATGCTGATGGTCGAGCGGTTTCGTATAAATACGGCCAGGGTCAGACAGATGCAAGTCAGTCGCAGCCTTGTGCTTCTTCCTTCGAAAACGTAAGTCACCCCTTTGTTATTCATAACATTGCCAGCTTAGTGAAAGTGCGTACACGGACTTTTTCTGAATCTTTAACAGAATAAGTTGTTCTATACATTTAAAGGAGTAACTTATTATATTAAAGGAGAAAAAGGGTCGCGATTATTACATAGCATGTAATGAAAAGGGAATAATTTACTATTCCTTCACCAATGTCTGTGAAGGTTACAATTATCTTGCTGATTTAGATTTCGCAACGCATCCGTCAATTGCAAAGCATATTATTAATGCACATCCATTTGTAATGGTGTATTCATAATGTATTCAGAGTAGAAATGTAAAGGCCAAACGAAATGAATATTTCATACAAAATTTATAAGAAAGTTAACTCAGTGCTGAATCTCCTATATGTCTAAAACCTTCCATTACGCGTGTTGTTCACAGATGAGACCTGTCGCAATGGCGTCATTGGCAGTGGTTTTTATCCTGACTGTTCTTGGTTGCACTGATGCTGTAAGGTAAGTCACGTGACAGCGCATCATACCAGCTGACAGAAGCTGTATAGTTGTGCATGTCACCTCATAGGTCATTTTGTCATCGAATCTCTCAATGTATTGATGAGCTGTGTATCTGTGAATTATATTGAATCATTGTTTTTTTAGCAAATCCGCATGAATGCATTTTTTTCTACGTTGATGTGTTTCTACTCTCTATTGTAGTCGCTCATTTCATCTTCCAAGGGGCTACAGTCGACTTGAAACGCCAGGTTGTCGAAATCTTTCATTTTAAAATAGTTGTATATTAACTGACTGATTATATCAAGTGGAAATTGTGTCATTGCATTAAGCTGTAACAGCATGTTATCTGCTTTGACAGGTGACCCCACCGATGTTCAGGTTGGCTTCTATATCAACAATATGGAATTGACTAATACTGTGAGTTCAACTCTACATAAGTTCATACACAAATGACAAGATAATAGATTTTAGTTTGTTAAGTTACTGCCGACAAAGCCGCATTGAAATATCGATGTAATCTCTGGAGTTGTGGAGTGCAAACATATAAAAATGAATTGGTACTTTCCAGACGCTAGAAGTAGACATGTACTTCCGGCAGTCATGGCAAGACAGTCGTTTAGCCGGTCTAGTGGCAGCAAACAACACTCGTTTTGTTGTGGATCCAGAAATCCGCAATAGAATTTGGACACCTGACACGTTTTTCCGCAACGCCAAGCGCGCCGAACATAAATTTGTCCCTAATCCTCAATTCCTAGTGTCTGTGAAAGACAACGGAGACATCTGGTTCACGCAGAGGTAGAACTTGTTAGATCAATCACCTCTTTATCCTATTTACAAATTCAACTACGACTGTTAACTAAAAGAAACATTTAGTACTTGCACCAGTTTTTTGCATTTTGTAATAATTTATGCTGTATATGAAACTCTTCCCCCTGTCGTCTGCTGATTAGCATCCACGCAGAATTCCCACGGAGAGGCAGAATCGTTTCCATTTTTGTGGAATCATGTAAGTGTTGAATCTGGATATCATTATTTGTCACTGCGATAACCATGTTGTATAAATATATGTGACGAAGATTTGCTTATTTAGCTGCCAGTAAATTACTTGCATATTTATTAGGTATAAGGACTCATCTGTGGTTTATCAAATTGACGTTTCATGATCCAAATAATAGACTGTCACCAAGCACAGTTTTTATATTTTTCCAGACGGCTATAAGGCAGATGAGCTGACGTTCACTTGGCTGCCATCTCCAGTCGATATCGATATGGACATCACTTTATATGGTGCTACAGTTGAAAACACCGAAGTCCACGACTGTACTCAAACCTATTCCACTGGCACTTATAGCTGCTTGGGACTGAACTTATTTTTCAGCTAGACTAGCGATGCACAGAAGCATAATGGCATGACATATGTCAGTTTACCATTATGTAACGAAATGCATGGAAATTAAACATATTGCTTAACAATGGAGTGCTTTAATGCAAAATAATTACACGATTAAGATTGGAAGTTGTTTTTGTCAAAGTAATTTGGTAAAGCATCAGTTAAATTCCATGTATGAAATAAACTTAAATGCAGTGAAACACATTTTCTTTGTTGCCAAGCCAGTCTCTTCTGAAAATCGCGGATACCCTTCCTTTTCACGTTTGTCCATATCATATTATTTTAACTCAAAATAATCAAATTTGCTCAGTAGAATACAGTTCATTACAAGGTGTAATCTTTCATGGACTTTTCGTCTAGTCCACCGAATCAATGGGCGGATTGTTTGGCTGTAATGTTGACTAGTCCAAAAAACGGACACCAGGGACAGTGAGTGGATGGAAGATTTTACAATGAACACCACTGTCATTTACGAGTTTGACTGCTTTGGCAAAATGGTGGCCGAAATGGAGGAGGAACATGGTGACATCAATTTTGATGAATCAATGCAGTACGTTGGTGCTGTTTCACACCTGAACAATACATGCAGCATCATATGAGAAAGTGGTTTGACAACATAGATCATATAACTTATGCAGGGGTGCTCCTGATGTGGAAGACTTTGTTTGACAATTCAAAAGCCTCCTGTGAAACATGACACAGGAGATGGGGCGTAAATTTATTATCTTGGTTGGCCATCAATGCAAAAGGGTAAAACTGGAGCAGATGATGGTGATCCTTGTGAGACAGATTATCATGCAGATGCACATTGCCGAGATACAAGCCATTCAAGCTAACACGTTTGAGAGTAAGTGTTTTCCTATGCATATATTATCACATTTTTGATTACAATAACTTTTTTGTATCTACTTACCTTATGTGTTTTTTGTTGTAGTGGTGTGGGGCTTTTTAATTTTGGTGAATTCATGGCCGGAGACATCCCTAATAGCGTAATGGAAATGATGGCGCCCGATTTTTTAAGAACAATGTCCAAATGTATCTATCAATTCTACAATTGGTAAATTAGTTCAATAAATGTTGAATGGTGGTCATAGGTAACGTTATTATTGTGTGATTTATTTTGAATATAAAATCCCTGTGAATCAGGAATGTGTTCTAAGCCGTGAATCGTATACGACGTTGTAGGCTTAAATAACTATGTTCGTTGGCTTGTGAGTGTCCAAATTCCCGCTAAGTTGATTGGCAGTCAAACTGACCATATGCAACAAAAGGATTTGCATTGTGCAGTTAGTTGGCGCACTTGACCCGGCCGGCGATATTAGCAGACAGGAGCTTGTCATCATCATAATACGAATCCGTGTTGTATGCTTGTGTATCGTGATCTATCACAATTGCCGAAACGAAAACAGCATAAAATTTGCGCAATGTCGATCTCTTTGGACCGGATGCAAAATTGGCAAATTTACTAGTAAATGATGATGACCTTGTAATTCACATCATGCAGTCCGCCGTTGCGTTGATTGTATCAATTTCGTGATGCATGACGTTTAACTGAAGGCAGAGGTCATAACCGAACACTGTTCCGCTGATATTTAATCAATTTCTCCGGCCTTGTTAATAGGAAATAATAAAGATATCATTTATAGCTGCAGGGATCAACCCCAAACTCATTGACAATATGAAATTTATAAAGGTTATAAACCTTTACTATCGTCCTACTCGCACAATATTTACTAATCCTGGTAGTTTAAATCATTACATCAATATGCACAGTTTATCCAAGGCACCGACGTAATATTTTCTTTATAATAAGACATCGAATCATTGACTCAAAAGTATTTCTCAAATATGCATAATCACGAGGTAGTTAAAGTGTTCGCAAAATTTGTATCGCCTACAAAATCGTCATACTGTCAACGATTGAGTTCGAAGTTAATAGTGATGACGTCAAGTTAATCGATTGCGTCTATTACGTCGGCTAACCGGAAGTAATATCATCGTAGCTCCGTCATTGATGGTAGTATGGTAATACTTTTCAATCATCATCATTCTTCTACTTGCCCAGTACGACAATTCGAAGACAATGATCATCATCATCAATGACAGTCCGCCAAGTTTCCCTCACCACATTTGGACTTCTTCTTTTACTGACCCACTTGAAATCTCATTCGCAGACAGATCGACCTCACAGAAAAACACATTTAACTTGGTGTTTACTTGTCGGACTCGATGATCGTAAAGCACGATTGGCAAATTATCCCATCAAATGAAATAGCGAACCATTACGACAAGGCAAAGTCCAAAGTTACAAGTAAAATGATGAATTGACAATAACAAGGAAATTATCCATAACTGCTGAGATATGCTGATGGTCGAGCGGTTTCTGTATAAATACGGCCAGGGTCAGACAGATGCAAGTCAGTCGCAGCCTTGTGCTTCTTCCTTCGAAAACGTAAGTCACCCCTTTGTTATTCATAACATTGCCAGCTTAGTGAAAGTGCGTACACGGACTTTTTCTGAATCTTTAACAGAATAAGTTGTTCTATACATTTTTAAAGGAGTAATTTATTATATTAAAGGAGAAAAAGGGTCGCGATTATTACATAGCATGTAATGAAAAGGGAATAATTTACTATTCCTTCACCAATGTCTGTGAAGGTTACAATTATCTTGCTGATTTAGATTTCGCAACGCATCCGTCAATTGCAAAGCATATTATTAATGCACATCCATTTGTAATGGTGTGTTCATAATGTATTCAGAGTAGAAATGTAAAGGCCAAACGAAATGAATATTTCATACAAAATTTATAAGAAAGTTAACTCAGTGCTGAATCTCCTATATGTCTAAAACCTTCCATTACGCGTGTTGTTCACAGATGAGACCTGTCGCAATGGCGTCATTGGCAGTGGTTTTTATCCTGACTGTTCTTGGTTGCACTGATGCTGTAAGGTAAGTCACGTGACAGCGCATCATACCAGCTGACAGAAGCTGTATAGTTGTGCATGTCACCTCATAGGTCATTTTGTCATCGAATCTCTCAATGTATTGATGAGCTGCTGTGTATCTGTGAATTATATTGAATCATTGTTTTTTTAGCAAATCCGCATGAATGCATTTTTTTCTACGTTGATGTGTTTCTACTCTCTATTGTAGTCGCTCATTTCATCTTCCAAGGGGCTACAGTCGACTTGAAACGCCAGGTTGTCGAAATCTTTCATTTTAAAATAGTTGTATATTAACTGACTGATTATATCAAGTGGAAATTGTGTCATTGCATTAAGCTGTAACAGCATGTTATCTGCTTTGACAGGTGACCCCACCGATGTTCAGGTTGGCTTCTATATCAACAATATGGAATTGACTAATACTGTGAGTTCAACTCTACATAAGTTTATACACAAATGACAAGATAATAGATTTTAGTTTGTTAAGTTACTGCCGACAAAGCCGCATTGAAATATCGATGTAATCTCTGGAGTTATGGAGTGCAAACATATAAAAATGAATTGGTACTTTCCAGACGCTAGAAGTAGACATGTACTTCCGGCAGTCATGGCAAGACAGTCGTTTAGCCGGTCTAGTGGCAGCAAACAACACTCGTTTTGTTGTGGATCCAGAAATCCGCAATAGAATTTGGACACCTGACACGTTTTTCCGCAACGCCAAGCGCGCCGAACATAAATTTGTCCCTAATCCTCAATTCCTAGTGTCTGTGAAAGACAACGGAGACATCTGGTTCACGCAGAGGTAGAACTTGTTAGATCAATCACCTCTTTATCCTATTTACAAATTCAACTACGACTGTTAACTAAAAGAAACATTTAGTACTTGCACCAGTTTTTTGCATTTTGTAATAATTTATGCTGTATATGAAACTCTTCCCCTTGTCGTCTGCTGATTAGCATCCACGCAGAATTCCCACGGAGAGGCAGAATCGTTTCCATTTTTGTGGAATCATGTAAGTGTTGAATCTGGATATCATTATTTGTCACTGCGATAACCATGTTGTATAAATATATGTGACGAAGATTTGCTTATTTAGCTGCCAGTAAATTACTTGCATATTTATTAGGTATAAGGACTCATCTGTGGTTTATCAAATTGACGTTTTTCATGATCCAAATAATAGACTGTCACCAAGCACAGTTTTTATATTTTTCCAGACGGCTATAAGGCAGATGAGCTGACGTTCACTTGGCTGCCATCTCCAGTCGATATCGATATGGACATCACTTTATATGGTGCTACAGTTGAAAACACCGAAGTCCACGACTGTACTCAAACCTATTCCACTGGCACTTATAGCTGCTTGGGACTGAACTTATTTTTCAGCTAGACTAGCGATGCACAGAAGCATAATGGCATGACATATGTCAGTTTACCATTATGTAACGAAATGCATGGAAATTAAACATATTTCTTAACAATGGAGTGCTTTAATGCAAAATAATTACACGATTAAGATTGGAAGTTGTTTTTGTCAAAGTAATTTGGTAAAGCATCAGTTAAATTCCATGTATGAAATAAACTTAAATGCAGTGAAACACATTTTCTTTGTTGCCAAGCCAGTCTCTTCTGAAAATCGCGGATACCCTTCCTTTTCACGTTTGTCCATATCATATTATTTTAACTCAAAATAATCAAATTTGCTCAATAGAATACAGTTCATTACAAGGTGTAATCTTTCATGGACTTTTCGTCTAGTCCACCGAATCAATGGGCGGATTGTTTGGCTGTAATGTTGACTAGTCCAAAAAACGGACACCAGGGACAGTGAGTGGATGGAAGATTTTACAATGAACACCACTGTCATTTACGAGTTTGACTGCTTTGGCAAAATGGTGGCCGAAATGGAGGAGGAACATGGTGACATCAATTTTGATGAATCAATGCAGTACGTTGGTGCTGTTTCACACCTGAACAATACATGCAGCATCATATGAGAAAGTGGTTTGACAACATAGATCATATAACTTATGCAGGGGTGCTCCTGATGTGGAAGACTTTGTTTGACAATTCAAAAGCCTCCTGTGAAACATGACACAGGAGATGGGGCGTAAATTTATTATCTTGGTTGGCCATCAATGCAAAAGGGTAAAACTGGAGCAGATGATGGTGATCCTTGTGAGACAGATTATCATGCAGATGCACATTGCCGAGATACAAGCCATTCAAGCTAACACGTTTGAGAGTAAGTGTTTTCCTATGCATATATTATCACATTTTTGATTACAATAACTTTTTTGTATCTACTTACCTTATGTGTTTTGTTGTAGTGGTGTGGGGCTTTTTAATTTTGGTGAATTCATGGCCGGAGACATCCCTAATAGCGTAATGGAAATGATGGCGCCCGATTTTTTAAGAACAATGTCCAAATGTATCTATCAATTCTACAATTGGTAAATTAGTTCAATAAATGTTGAATGGTGGTCATAGGTAACGTTATTATTGTGTGATTTATTTTGAATATAAAATCCCTGTGAATCAGGAATGTGTTCTAAGCCGTGAATCGTATACGACGTTGTAGGCTTAAATAACTATGTTCGTTGGCTTGTGAGTGTCCAAATTCCCGCTAAGTTGATTGGCAGTCAAACTGACCATATGCAACAAAAGGATTTGCATTGTGCAGTTAGTTGGCGCACTTGACCCGGCCGGCGATATTAGCAGACAGGAGCTTGTCATCATCATAATACGAATCCGTGTTGTATGCTTGTGTATCGTGATCTATCACAATTGCCGAAACGAAAACAGCATAAAATTTGCGCAATGTCGATCTCTTTGGACCGGATGCAAAATTGGCAAATTTACTAGTAAATGATGATGACCTTGTAATTCACATCATGCAGTCCGCCGTTGCGTTGATTGTATCAATTTCGTGATGCATGACGTTTAACTGAAGGCAGAGGTCATAACCGAACACTGTTCCGCTGATATTTAATCAATTTCTCCGGCCTTGTTAATAGGAAATAATAAAGATATCATTTATAGCTGCAGGGATCAACCCCAAACTCATTGACAATATGAAATTTATAAAGGTTATAAACCTTTACTATCGTCCCTACTCGCACAATATTTACTAATCCTGGTAGTTTAAATCATTACATCAATATGCACAGTTTATCCAAGGCACCGACGTAATATTTTCTTTATAATAAGACATCGAATCATTGACTCAAAAGTATTTCTCAAATATGCATAATCACGAGGTAGTTAAAGTGTTCGCAAAATTTGTATCGCCTACAAAATCGTCATACTGTCAACGATTGAGTTCGAAGTTAATAGTGATGACGTCAAGTTAATCGATTGCGTCTATTACGTCGGCTAACCGGAAGTAATATCATCGTAGCTCCGTCATTGATGGTAGTATGGTAATACTTTTCAATCATCATCATTCTTCTACTTGCCCAGTACGACAATTCGAAGACAATGATCATCATCATCAATGACAGTCCGCCAAGTTTCCCTCACCACATTTGGACTTCTTCTTTTACTGACCCACTTGAAATCTCATTCGCAGACAGATCGACCTCACAGAAAAACACATTTAACTTGGTGTTTACTTGTCGGACTCGATGATCGTAAAGCACGATTGGCAAATTATCCCATCAAATGAAATAGCGAACCATTACGACAAGGCAAAGTCCAAAGTTACAAGTAAAATGATGAATTGACAATAACAAGGAAATTATCCATAACTGCTGAGATATGCTGATGGTCGAGCGGTTTCTGTATAAATACGGCCAGGGTCAGACAGATGCAAGTCAGTCGCAGCCTTGTGCTTCTTCCTTCGAAAACGTAAGTCACCCCTTTGTTATTCATAACATTGCCAGCTTAGTGAAAGTGCGTACACGGACTTTTTCTGAATCTTTAACAGAATAAGTTGTTCTATACATTTAAAGGAGTAATTTATTATATTAAAGGAGAAAAAGGGTCGCGATTATTACATAGCATGTAATGAAAAGGGAATAATTTACTATTCCTTCACCAATGTCTGTGAAGGTTACAATTATCTTGCTGATTTAGATTTCGCAACGCATCCGTCAATTGCAAAGCATATTTTTAATGCACATCCATTTGTAATGGTGTGTTCATAATGTATTCAGAGTAGAAATGTAAAGGCCAAACGAAATGAATATTTCATACAAAATTTATAAGAAAGTTAACTCAGTGCTGAATCTCCTATATGTCTAAAACCTTCCATTACGCGTGTTGTTCACAGATGAGACCTGTCGCAATGGCGTCATTGGCAGTGGTTTTTATCCTGACTGTTCTTGGTTGCACTGATGCTGTAAGGTAAGTCACGTGACAGCGCATCATACCAGCTGACAGAAGCTGTATAGTTGTGCATGTCACCTCATAGGTCATTTTGTCATCGAATCTCTCAATGTATTGATGAGCTGTGTATCTGTGAATTATATTGAATCATTGTTTTTTTAGCAAATCCGCATGAATGCATTTTTTTCTACGTTGATGTGTTTCTACTCTCTATTGTAGTCGCTCATTTCATCTTCCAAGGGGCTACAGTCGACTTGAAACGCCAGGTTGTCGAAATCTTTCATTTTAAAATAGTTGTATATTAACTGACTGATTATATCAAGTGGAAATTGTGTCATTGCATTAAGCTGTAACAGCATGTTATCTGCTTTGACAGGTGACCCCACCGATGTTCAGGTTGGCTTCTATATCAACAATATGGAATTGACTAATACTGTGAGTTCAACTCTACATAAGTTCATACACAAATGACAAGATAATAGATTTTAGTTTGTTAAGTTACTGCCGACAAAGCCGCATTGAAATATCGATGTAATCTCTGGAGTTGTGGAGTGCAAACATATAAAAATGAATTGGTACTTTCCAGACGCTAGAAGTAGACATGTACTTCCGGCAGTCATGGCAAGACAGTCGTTTAGCCGGTCTAGTGGCAGCAAACAACACTCGTTTTGTTGTGGATCCAGAAATCCGCAATAGAATTTGGACACCTGACACGTTTTTCCGCAACGCCAAGCGCGCCGAACATAAATTTGTCCCTAATCCTCAATTCCTAGTGTCTGTGAAAGACAACGGAGACATCTGGTTCACGCAGAGGTAGAACTTGTTAGATCAATCACCTCTTTATCCTATTTACAAATTCAACTACGACTGTTAACTAAAAGAAAACATTTAGTACTTGCACCAGTTTTTTTGCATTTTGTAATAATTTATGCTGTATATGAAACTCTTCCCCTGTCGTCTGCTGATTAGCATCCACGCAGAATTCCCACGGAGAGGCAGAATCGTTTCCATTTTTGTGGAATCATGTAAGTGTTGAATCTGGATATCATTATTTGTCACTGCGATAACCATGTTGTATAAATATATGTGACGAAGATTTGCTTATTTAGCTGCCAGTAAATTACTTGCATATTTATTAGGTATAAGGACTCATCTGTCTGTGGTTATCAAATTGACGTTTCATGATCCAAATAATAGACTGTCACCAAGCACAGTTTTTTATTTTTTCAGAGACGGCTATAAGGCAGATGAGCTGACGTTCACTTGGCATGCCATCTCCAGTCGATATCGATATGGACATCACTTTATATGGTGCTACAGTTGAAAACACCGAAGTCCACGACTGTACTCAAACCTATTCCACTGGCACTT
>CM067347.1:41153645-41478843 GCA_034190875.2 Urechis unicinctus | reverse complement strand
AGACTTTGTTTGACAATTCAAAAGCCTCCTGTGAAACATGACACAGGAGATGGGGCGTAAATTTATTATCTTGGTTGGCCATCAATGCAAAAGGGTAAAACTGGAGCAGATGATGGTGATCCTTGTGAGACAGATTATCATGCAGATGCACATTGCCGAGATACAAGCCATTCAAGCTAACACGTTTGAGAGTAAGTGTTTTCCTGTGCATATATTATCACATTTTTGATTACAATAACTTTTTTGTATCTACTTACCTTATGTGTTTTTGTTGTGGTGTGTGGGGCTTTTTAATTTTGGTGAATTCATGGCCGGAGACATCCCTAATAGCGTAATGGAAATGATGGCGCCCGATTTTTTAAGAACAATGTCCAAATGTATCTATCAATTCTACAATTGGTAAATTAGTTCAATAAATGTTGAATGGTGGTCATAGGTAACGTTATTATTGTGTGATTTATTTTGAATATAAAATCCCTGTGAATCAGGAATGTGTTCTAACATGTTTTTGCACCTGATGCTTGTGTTATTGCTGCAGCCTGATATGATGTCGATCTTCGCCAGGCACATGAAGCCACACAGCCGGGAAATATTGTGCTTCTTCATGATCCGCTCAGCTGCTGAATCAAATGATGCGCGCTGGCATCTACTGTTTAAGTGCCATTGCTAACAACCCAACGGTAGGTTCAGAAAAGAATTTCCTGATTAGAAAGTCATTTAACTAACCCATATGGTTCTATATAAAATACTGCTGCTGAATACGATGAAGAAACAGGGTAATCCGCCCGGCAGGGGGCGCTCTGACTGGGAGATCGCTCTGCGTGTGCTTTCTGCCCTCATCCCAAGTGATATCAAAGGCATGGACACATTCGTCATGAAGGATCTGTAAGTGTCAGCATCAGCAAATGTGTTATTCACAGGAATTATGGCTTTCTTTATAGCACATATTGAGCGCCGTCGCCATATTTATGTTCCCCTCAATTATTGTTTTCGATTTGAGATGTTCTCAGAGGGCTATACAATAATTTTTAACCTAATCCCTACCCCACCCCATCGAGTATACACTAATAGCGTGGAATACGGTTTGGTAATGTGCAGGCCGGTGCAATTGCCTTAGATACTTTTAATGACAATCCATCCGGTCCAAGGTCCGGACCCTTGTCACCCTGCTAATAAGAGCGGTCTTAACGTGCACTGTTCACTGAACTGTTACAAATTTACTTGCTCCATTTGTGAAACAAAAGAAAATAACTATATATAATTCCTTGCATTACGAAGCTGTGTATGTCTGCAACCACCATCTTAAGTCCCTCAGGGGAGGAAGCTTCGCCTACACCCAGATGACCTTCCCAGCTAAGACAATGAAGAAGCTCTTTAAGTACCTCAGCCGCTCTGAGATAATGGATGTGGTCAGTTCTGGTCATCTGGACATGGACTGCTCTGGTGGCGACCTACTGAGCATCGATGTGGACGCTGCTCTGGTAACTAGATTAATGCTGGGCCATTCACCTCTGCATGGTTCAAGAACTCTGTATGATAGTTTGCTGTTTAACGGCTATGGTCTTTATTTATTATTGATAAATGATGTTGTGGTATTTGCAGAGAAGACTAACACTTTAACGATCGAGCGCCTGATATGCGGCATTTATAATTAACATATATTATGGTCTTTGTAGTCCACAACAACAGTTGGCGGGAAATACTGCCAAGCACACTTTGTAGCCCATTTTGTTTGTATCAACTCAAGTGTTAGTATTAGCTATGCAAATATAGAGGTCTTATATGCAACATTTTCTCACCGAATCTAGCCTTCCAAAGAACGAACTCATCAGCCCAATATAATCCAGACGATGTGCACCTAGAATTCAGAGCCTTTATTTTCTGTGGACGGCAAATCTTCTGACACAATGGATATTCTACAATATAACCTTGGTTTACGTTGCAGACCCCGCCACTGACGTGCAGAATATTGGAGGATCCGTCACCTCCCTCACGGCCAGCGACATTTCGGCTATGGATGGCACCGAGTTCACTTACTGTCTTGAGACCCTGGGTGGATACGGCAGCTGGAGTGATGAGCACTTTAACGCCATCCTGCGCTCGATTCTAAGCAGCTCCAAGCTCTCGTCGATGCCGGCGCCACCCAGCAACTTGTCCTTGACTCGGCTTCAGGTAACAAACTTTTATAAATTATATTTGGATGTCCTTCGTATTCATTTGAAAAGAGAACAATGACATCGTTGTGATACAGAAGTAATCGTTCACTCATTGGGTTTTGATCTGTGAATATGCTAGACACGTATTAAAAGCTGGAAGCATTTACTCTCCACTCGGAAATAGTGACATGGGTCAGTATGGTGATGTATGCCTGTTCCAGCCCTGGCTCCATTCTCAGCACTTCTCTTCATCGTGTCGTTCCTTGCAATCAGACTGTAAATACGGATGTAGCATCCTCCTTTAGCAGTATGAATGACCAATAAATATTGAATCACTAGGAATAGGTTCATATTTCTCTACAGTTCTTGATTTGCTGGTCAAGTATGCATAAGTTCTGTTAAACGTAGTCCCGTACCTATAGTGCTAGTTATTTGTTTGGTAATATGAAAAATCTCACTGTATTTCGTTGCAAAGCATGATCGGAGAATTGGTTCATGACTGGATCGTGCCAATTCATGAATTGTCCATTCCAAAGCCCGGTTCATTCTGTGATATTGTTATAAAACATTGTAATAAAATCGTGGTGATATGAATGTTACTCTACTTTTCTGAATAAATCTGATAAAACCTGTATTTATTCTTTCTTGTCCGTTTCTATTTATTATGTTTCATGCATTTGTCATCTCGAAGCACGTTAAAATCAATAAACAAACCAGCCTGTCAAAAAAACAAAAAAATACAATTTAACCAATAGAAAATTATCAATATTTTCTATTCTTGGAACCAGTTTATGGTATAACCATTTCGATCTATAATCTATTATTTGAAAACGTTTTACTCGGATTTTTAATTATTTTGTCGTGAGTACAATCTAAATTTGATTATATAGTATTGAAATTTCTAAACGAAAGTGAGTAATTTTACATTTATTGCATCTCTAATATTTGTGATGTCGCTTCAGTGCTTTCATTCATCATTATGTTTACATCTTGTACAAATGTTTACTGTTCTAGATTATGAGCAACATTAAGGGTGCATTTCTGACAAATTCATGAAAATTCGATGCTTATTTGCGTCGGGACGTGAATGTTATTCCGAATGTGAGACGTGGTAGGTACTACTAGACATACGAAGCTGAAAAGCAGCGGAGTTTGAGCGACAATACCAGTCGATGATGGGATTGCGCATCCGGTTCATTGATGGAGCACGCACAATGAATATATTGATTTTGTATTGCTTGATAGACGTAAATATATCAACACATACTACAGCCTTCGACGCCATAGTTTCGTTATATGGCATTTTTGAGATGATATTCCAAAATGTAACTCCGAAAGACACCTCCATTGTGACATTGACGGATGTCAGATCCTATTGGTGTCTGCCAGCAGAGCCAGCATTTTTTTAGCTCACAAAAAACTTGTGTTAGTACAGCCGTGAATCGTATACGACGTTGTAGGCTAAAATATCTATTTTCGTTGGCTTGTGAGTGTCCAAATTCCCGCTCAGTCGATTTGCAGTCAAACTGACCACATGCAACAAAAAGATTTGCATTGTACAGTTAGTTGGCGCACTTGACCCGACCGGCGGTATTTGCAGACAGGAGCTTGTCATCATCATAATACGAATCCGTGTTGTATGCTTGTGTATCGTGATCTATCACAATTGCCGAAACGAAAACAGCATAAAATTTGCGCAATGTCGATCTCTTTGGACCGGATGCAAAATTGGCAAATTTACTAGTAAATGATGATGACCTTGTAATTCACATCATGCAGTCCGCCGTTGCGTTGATTGTATCAATTTCGTGATGCATGACGTTTAACTGAAGGCAGAGGTCATAACCGAACACTGTTCCGCTGATATTTAATCAATTTCTCCGGCCTTGTTAATAGGAAATAATAAAGATATCATTTATAGCTGCAGGGATCAACCCCAAACTCATTGACAATATGAAATTTATAAAGGTTATAAACCTTTACTATCGTCCTACTCGCACAATATTTACTAATCCTGGTAGTTTAAATCATTACATCAATATGCACAGTTTATCCAAGGCACCGACGTAATATTTTTTCTTTATAATAAGACATCGAATCATTGACTCAAAAGTATTTCTCAAATATGCATAATCACGAGGTAGTTAAAGTGTTCGCAAAATTTGTATCGCCTACAAAATCGTCATACTGTCAACGATTGAGTTCGAAGTTAATAGTGATGACGTCAAGTTAATCGATTGCGTCTATTACGTCGGCTAACCGGAAGTAATATCATCGTAGCTCCGTCATTGATGGTAGTATGGTAATACTTTTCAATCATCATCATTCTTCTACTTGCCCAGTACGACAATTCGAAGATAATGATAATCATCATCAATGACAGTCCGCCAAGTTTCCCTCACCACATTTGGACTTCTTCTTTTACTGACCCACTTGAAATCTCATTCGCAGACAGATCGACCTCAAAGAAAAACACATTTAACTTGGTGTTTACTTGTCGGACTCGATGATCGTAAAGCACGATTGGCAAATTATCCCATCAAATAAAATTGCGAACCATTACGACAAGGCAAAGTCCAAAGTTACAAGTAAAATGATGAATTGACAATAACAAGGAAATTATCCATAACTGCTGAGATATGCTGATGGCCGAGCGGTTTCTGTATAAATACGGCCAGGGTCAGACAGATGCAAGTCAGTAGCAGCCTTGTGCTTCTTCCTTCGAAAACGTAAGTCACCCCTTTGTTATTCATAACATTGCTAGCTTAGTGAAAGTGCGTACACGGACTTTTTCTGAATCTTTAACAGAATAAGTTGTTCTATACATTTAAAGGAGTAACTTATTATATTAAAGGAGAAAAATACTCGCGATTATTACATAGCATGTAATGAAAAGGGAATAATTTACTATTCCTTCACCAATGTCTGTGAAGGTTACAATTATCCTGCTGATTTAGATTTCGCAACGCATCCGTCAATTGCAAAGCATATTATTAATGCACATCCATTTGTAATGGTGTATTCATAATGTATTCAGAGTAGAAATGTAAAGGCCAAACGAAATGAATATTTCATACAAAATTTATAAGAAAGTTAACTCAGTGCTGAATCTCCAATATGTCTAAAACCTTTCATTACGAGTGTTGTTCACAGATGAGACCTGTCGCAATGGCGTCATTGGCAGTGGTTTTTATCCTGACTGTTCTTGGTTGCACTGATGCTGTAAGGTAAGTCACGTGACAGCGCATCATACCAGCTGACAGAAGCTGTATGGTTGTGCATGTCACCTCATAGGTCATTTTGTCATCGAATCTCTCAATGTATTGATGAGCTGTGTATCTGTGAATAATATTGAATTATTGTTCTTGAACAAATCCGCACGAATGCATTTTTTTTCTACGTTGATGTGTTTCTACTCTCTATTGTAGTCGCTCATTTCATCTTCCAAGGGGCTACAGTCGACTTGAAACGCCAGGTTGTCGAAACCTTTCATTTTAAAATAGTTGTATATTAACTGACTGATTATATCAAGTGGAAATTGTGTCATTGCATTAAGCTGTAACAGCATGTTATCTGCTTTGACAGGTGACCCCACCGATGTTCAGGTTGGCTTCTATATCAACAATATGGAATTGACTAATACTGTGAGTTCAACTCTACATAAGTTCATTCATAAATGACAATATGATAGAATTATGTTTGTTAAGTCACTGCCGACAAAGCCGCATTGAAATATCGATGTAATCTCTGGAGTTATGGAGTGCAAACATATAAATATGAATTGGTACTTTCCAGACGCTAGAAGTAGACCTGTACTTCCGGCAGTCATGGCAAGACAGTCGTTTAGCCGGTCTAGTGGCAGCAAATAAGACTCGTGTTGTTGTGGATCCAGAAATCCGCAATAGAATTTGGACACCTGACACGTTTTCCCCAACGCCAAGCGCGCCGAACATAAATTTGTCCCTAATCCTCAATTCCTAGTGTCTGTGAAAGACAGCGGAGACATCTGGTTCACGCAGAGGTAGAACTTGATAGATCAATCACCTCTTTATCCTATTTACAAATTCAACTACGACTGTTAACTAAAAGAAACATTTAGTACTTGCACCAGTTTTTTTGCATTTTGTAATAATTTATGCTGTATATGAAACTCTTCCCCCTGTCGTCTGCTGATTAGCATCCACGCAGAATTCCCACGGAGAGGCAGAATCGTTTCCATTTATGTGGAATCATGTTAGTGTTGAATCTGGATATCATTATTTGTCACTGCGATAACCATGTTATATAAATATATGTGACGAAGATTTGCTTATTTAGCTGCCAGTAAATTACTTGCATATTTATTAGGTATAAAGACTCATCTGTGATTTATCAAATTGACGTTTCATGATCCAAATAATGGACTGTCACCAAGCACAGTTTTTATATTTTTCCAGACGGCTATAAGGCTGATGAGCTGACGTTCTCTTGGCTGCCATCTCCAGTCGATATCGATATGGACATCACTTTATATGGTGCTACACTTGAAAACACCCGAGTCCGCGACTGTACTCAAACCTATTCCAATGACACTTATAGCTGCTTGAGACTGAACTTATTTTTCAGCTAGACTAGCGATGCACAAAAGCATAATGGCATGACATATGTCAGTTAACCATAATGTAACGAAATGCATGGAAATTAAACATATTTCTTAACAATGGAGTGCTTTAATGCAAAATAATTACACCATTAAGATTGGAAGTTGTTTGTGTCAAAGTAAGTAGGTAAAGCATCAGTTAAATTCCATGTATGAAATAAACTTAAATGCAGTGAAACACATTTTCTTTGTGGCCGAGCCAGTTTCTTCGGAATATCGTGGATACCCTTCCTTTTCACGTTTGTCCATATCATATTATTTTAACTCAAAATAATCAAATTTGCTCAATAGAATACAGTTCATTACAATTTGTTATCTTTCATAGACTTTTCGTCTAGTCCACCGAATCAATGTGAGGATTGTTTGGCTGTAATGTTGACTTGTCCGGACACCAGGGACAGTGAGTGGATGGAATATTTCACAATGAACACCACTGTCAATTACGAGTTTGACTGCTTTGGCAAAATTGTGGCCGAAATGGAGGAGGAACATGGTGACATCAATTTTGATGAATCAATGCAGTACGTTGGTGCTGTTTCACACCTGACAAATACATGCAGCATCATATGAGAAAGTGGTTTGACAACATAGATCATATAACTTATGCAGGGGTGCTCCTGATGTGGAAGACTTTGTTTGACAAATCAAAAGCCTCCTGGGAAACATGACACAGGAGATGGGGCGTAAATTTATTATCTTGGTTGGTCATCAATGCAAAAGGGTAAAACTGGAGCAGATGATGGTGATCCTTGTGAGACAGAGATCACCAGCACATTGCCGAGATACAAGCCATTCAAGCTAACATGTTTGAGAGTAAGTGTTTTCATGTGCATATATTATCACATTTCTGACTGCAATAATTTGTTTGTACCTACTTACCTTATGTGTTTTGTTGTAGTGGTGTGGGGCTTTTTGATTTTGGTGAATTCATGGCCGGCGACATCCTAAATAGCGTAATGGAAATGATGGCGCCCGATTTTTTAAGAACAATGTCCATTTGTATCTATCATGTCTACAATTGGTAAATTAGTTCAATAAATGTTGAATGGTGGTCATAGGTAACGTTATTATTGTGTGATTTATAAAATCCCTGGGAATCAGTAATGTGTTCTAACATGTTTTTGCACCTGATGCTTGTGTTATTGCTGCAGCCTGATATGATGTCGATCTTCGCCAGGCACATGAAGCCACACAGCCGGGAAATATTGTGCTTCTTCATGATCCGCTCAGCTGCTGAATCAAATGATGCGCGCTGGCATCGACTTATTGAACGCCATTGCTAACAACCCAACGGTAGGTTCAGAAAAGAATTTTCCGATTAGAAAGTCATTTGACAAACCCTTATGGTTCTATATAAAATACTGCTCTGAATAATATCTAACCTAATCCCTGCCCCCACCCCATCAAGTATACACTAATAGCGTGGAATACGGTTTGGTAGTGTGCAGGGCGGTGCAATTGCCTAAGATACTTTTGATGACAATCCATCCGGTCCAAGGTCCGGACCCTCGTCACCCAGGTAATAAGAGCGGTCTTAACGTGCACTGTTCACTGACCTGTTACAAATTTACTTGCTCCATTTGTGAAACAAAAGAAAATTGCTCCAATAACTATATATTATTCCCTTGCATTCGAAGCTGTTTATGTCTGCAACCACCATCTTAAGTCCCTCATAGGAGGAAACTTCGCCTCCACCCAGATGACCTTCCCAGCTAAGACTAAGAAGCTCTTTAAGTACCTCACCTGCTCTGAGATAATGGATGTGGTCAGTTCTGGTCATCTGGACATGGACTGCTCTGGCGGCGACCTACAGAGCATCGACGTGGACGCTCCTCAGGTAACTAGATTAATGCTGGGCCATTCACCTCTGCATGGTTCAACAACTCTGTATGACAGTTTGCTGTTTAACAGCTTTGGTCTTTATTTATTATTGATAAATGATGTTGTGGTATTTGCAGAGAAGACTAACACTTTAACGATCGAGCGTCTTATATACGGCATTTATAATTAACATATATTATGGTCTTTGTAGTCCACAACAACAGTTGGCGGGAAATACTGCCAAGCAACTTTGTACCCCATTTGTTTGTATCAACTCAAGTGTTAGTATTAGCTATGCAAATATAGAGGTCTTATATGAAACATTTTCACACCGAATCTAGCCTTCCTAAGAACGTACTCATCAGCCTAAAATAATCCAGACGATGTGCACCTAGAATTCAGAGCATTTATTTCTATTGACGGCAAATCTACTGACATGTGTAACACAATGGATATTCTACAATATAACCTTGGTTTACATTGCAGACGTCGTCACTTGCGCTGACGTGCAGAGTATGGGAGAATCCGTCACCTCCCATAGGGTCAGCGACATTTCGGCTTTGGATGGCACCGAGTTCACTGACTGTCTTGAGACCCTGGGTGGATACAGTAGCTGGAGTGATGAGCAGCTCACGATTTTCGATGACCAGGCCAAATCTGTAAGAAGTCCGTCATGTAATAGCTAGTGTGAGACTGTATTAACAACTGACCGTGAAGCATTGAGTCAGGTTCAGTTTCCCTTCATTCATTAACGCCATCCTGTTGGCGCTGTATCAGACCCTGTGAGCTTTTAACACGTGATCAGCCGAAGAGACTCGCCAAGTGGGCAGCATTGTTGCCGGTTTGACCAGCGCTGAAATCGACACATTGGCTCTGTCAAGCAGTGACGTCATGACGTCTGTTGGACAGCACGACATTTACGGCTCTGCGCAGGTGACATATATTTCCTGTTAAACACCTAATTTAAAAAAAAGATATAAAAATAACATGTCAACTTTTTACACATTTTTTGCTTAATTTTAGAACTTGCATTAGTCATTTTAACCAATCATGCATCGGTAGTTCCTCGTGCTGTTACAGCTGGCCAGCCGTTACGCTCGTTGGCTAAGCCTCACCCAGTCTGACTCTGTATCTAACGTTGATGCTGATGAACTTAATGCTATTGGTCACTTCGCTTGCGGTATTGACACGTCTGAAATAGCCTCCATATCCGCCTCAGTATATGTGTAAGTTTCCAAAGTATTTTTGTCCTTACATATAAAAACATACTTGTAGAAATCGTTGAATCACTGAATTTTAAGTTCCCGTTGTTTCCGTTGTTCTAATCCCCATGCTGCTGTTAAGTGATGCTGCTAGTTCCATCGGTTCATTGACTACCTGTGAAGAGACCCAATTGGCCGCCTACGCTGCATTGGCAAAGCAATCCTCGGCGTTTGGTGATGTGACATCATGGGATAGGTCAACTATCGCCACAGTGGGTGGTGTCATGGGTGAGTACCGCTTCAACCCACAATGAGTCACAGTCTATTATAACTGTGTTAATTAATTTGTCATGATTCTTTTCTACTTCATTAAGGTGGTTTAACGAAACCCGAGATTTCATCGCTGACCCAGACACAAATCCAGTCTATTACACCAAATGCTATGTCTCAAATGCCTCCTTCTAACTTCGCTGTAAGTTCCAAGTTTACCGATGCATTGAAAGCTTAAATTTTACTTCACCAGCACCTGATCTCGGTGCCTGACATCAATGCAATTGTCTGAAATAATAACGGAAACTTGTGTGAATTGTTTTATCGCAGGGATTCTCAAGTACCCAGATTAGTTACTTCTCCACTTCCCAGGCTAGTGCTGTTACAGCTTCCCAGCAGGCGGCGCTCGATTCTGAGCAGCTCCAAGCTCTCGTGGATGCCGGCGCCACCCAACAAGTTGTCCTTGACTTGGCTAAAGGTAACAAACTTTTATAAATTATATTTGGATGTCCTTCGTATTCATTTAAAAAGGGAACAATGACATCGTTGTGATACAGAAGTAATCGTTTACTCATTGGGTTTGATCTGTGAATATGCAAGACTCGTATTAAAATCTGGAAGAATTTAATCTCCACTCGGAAATAGTGACATGGGTCAGTATGGTGATGTATGTCTGTTCCAGCTCTGGCTCTGGCTCCATTCTCAACACTTTCTTCATTCTTCTTGCAATCAGACATTCTCAGCTTCTTCTCTCATTGTGTCGTTCCTTGCAATCAGACTGTAAATACGGATGTAGCACGATCCTTTAGCAGTATGAATGACAAATAAATATTGAATCACTAGGAATAGGTTCATATTTCTCTACAGTTCTTGATTTGCTGGTCAAGTATCCATAAGTTCTGTTAAACGTAGTCCCGTACCTATAGTGCTAGTTGTTTGCTTGGTAATATGAAAAATCTCACTGTATTTCGTTGCAAAGCATGATCGGAGAATTGGTTCATGACTGGATCGTGCCAATTCATGAATTGTCCATTCCAAAGCCCGGTTCATTCTGTGATATTGTTATAAAACATTGTAATAAAATCGTGGTGATATGAATGTTACTCTACTTTTCTGAATAAATCTGATAAAACCTGTATTTATTCTTTCTTGTCCGTTTCTATTTATTATGTTTCATGCATTTGTCATTTCCAAGCACGTTAAAATCAATAAACAAACCAGCCTGTCAAAAAAACAAAAAAATACAATTTAACCAATGGAAAATTATCAATATTCTCTATTCTTGGAACCAGTTTATGGTATAACCATTTCGATCTTCTGGAAAGGAGGAAATTATTTGAGAACGTTTTACGCGGTATTTTAATTATTTTGTCGTGAACAAAATCTAAATTTGTTAATATAGTATTGAAATTTCTAAACGAAAGTGAGTAATTTTACATTTATTGCATCTCTAATATTTGTGATGTCGCTTCAGTGCTTTCATTTATCATGATGTTTACATCTTGTACAAATGTTTACTGTTCTAGATTATGAACAACATTAAGGGTGCATTTCTGACAAATTCATGAAAATTCTAATTGCTTATTTGCGTCGGGAAGTGAATGTTATTCCGAATGTGAGACGTGGTAGGTACTACTAGACATACGAAGCTGAAAAGCAGCGGAGTTTGAGCGACAATACCAGTCGATGATGGGATTGCGCATCCGGTTCATTGATGGAGCACGCACAATGAATATACTGATTTTGTATTGCTTGATAGACGTAAATATATCAACACATACTACAGCCTTCGACCCCATAGTTTCGTTATATGGCATTTTTGAGATGATATTCCAAAATGTAACTCACAGAAAGACACCTCCATTGTGACACTGACGGATGTCAGATCCTAATGGTGTCTGTCAGCAGGGCCAGCATTTTTCTAGCTCACAAAAAAACTTGTGTTAGTACATCGGTGAATCGTATACGACGTTGTAGGCTAAAATATCTATTTTCGTTGGCTTGTGAGTGTCCGAATTCCCGCTCAGTCGATTTGCAGTCAAACTGACCATATGCAACAAAAGGATTTGCAATGTACAGTTAGTTGGCGCACTTGACCCGACCGGCGGTATTTGCAGACAGGAGCTTGTCATCATCATAATACGAATCCGTGTTTTATGCTTGTGTATCGTAATCTATCACAATTGCCGAAACAAAAACACCATAAAATTTGCGCAATGTCGATCTCTTTGGACCTGATGCAAAATTGGCAAATTTACTAGTAAATGATGATGACCTTGTTATTCACATCATGCAGTCCGCCATTGCGTTGATTGTATCAATTTCGTGATGCATGACGTTTAACTGAAGGCAGAGGTCATAACCGAACACTGTTCCGCTGATATTTAATCAATTTCTCCGGCCTTGTTAATAGGAAATAATAAAGATATCATTTATAGCTGCAGGGATCGACCCCAAACTCATTGACAATATGAAATTTATAAAGGTTATAAACCTTTACTATCGTCCTACTCGCACAATATTTACTAATCCTGGTAGTTTAAATCATTACATCAATATGCACAGTTTATCCAAGGCACCGACGTAATATTTTCTTTATAATAAGATATCGAATCATTGACTCAAAAGTATTTCTCAAATATGCATAATCACGAGGTAGTTAAAGTGTTCGCAAAATTTGTATCGCCTACAAAATCGTCATACTGTCAACGATTGAGTTCGAAGTTAATAGTGATGACGTCAAGTTAATCGGTTGCGTCTATTCCGTCGGCTAACCGGAAGTAATATCATCGTAGCCCCGTCATTGATGGTAGTATGGTATTTCTTTTCAATCATCATCATTCTTCTACTTGCCCAGTAAGACAATTCGACGACAATGATCATCATCATCATTGACAGTCCGCCAAGTTTCCCTCATCACATTTGGACTTCTTCTTCTTTTAGTGACTTGAAATCTCCTTCGCAGACAGATCGACCTCACAGACAAACAAATTTAACTTGGTGTTTACTTGTCGGACTCCATGGTCGTAAAGCACGATTGGCAAATTATCCCATCAAATGAAATAGCGAACCATTACGACAAGGCAAAGTCCAAAGTTACAAGTAAAATGATGAATTGGCAATGACAAGGAAATTATCCATAACTGCTGGGAAATGCTGATGGTCGAGCGGTTTCTGTATAAATACGGCCAGGGTCAGAGAGATGCAAGTCAGTCGCAGCCTCGTGCTTCTTCCTTCGAAACCGTAAGTCACCCATTTGTTATTCATAACATTGCTAGCTTAGTGAAAGTGCGTTCACGGATTTTTTCTGATAGTTTAACAGAATAAGTTGTTCTATACATTTAAAGGAGTAACTTATTATATTAAAGGAGAAAAAGGCTCGCGATTATTACATAGCATGTAATAAAAAGGGAATAATTTACTATTCCTTCACCAATATCCGTGAAGGTTACAATTATCCTGCTGATTTAGATTTCGCAACGCATCCGTCAATTGCAAAGCATATAATTAATGCACATCCATTTGTAATGGTGTGTTGATAATGTATTCAGAGTAGAAATGTTAAGGCCTAACAAAATGAATATTTCATACAAAATTTATAAGAAAGTTAACTCAGTGCTGAATCTCCAATATGTCTAAAACCTTTCATTACGCGTGTTGTTCACAGATGAGAACTGTCGCAATGGCGTCATTGGCAGTGGTTTTTATCCTGACTGTTCTTGGTTGCACTGATGCTGTAAGGTAAGTCACGTGACAGCGCATCATACCAGCTGACAGAAGCTGTATAGTTGCGCATGTCACCTCATAGGTCATTTTGTCATTCAATCTCTCAATGTATTGATGAGCTGTGTATCTGTGAATTATATTGAATTATTGTTCTTGAACAAATCCGCACGAATGCATTTTTTTTTTCTACGTTGATGTGTTTCTACTCTCTATTGTAGTCGCTCATTTCATCTTCCAAGGGGCTACAGTCGACTTGAAACGCCAGGTTGTCGAAATCTTTCATTTTAAAATAGTGGTATATTAACTGACTGATTATATCAAGTGGAAATTGTGCCATTGCATTAAGCTGTAACAGCATGTTATCGGCTCTGACAGGTGACCCCACCGATGTTCAGGTTGGCTTCTATATCAACAATATGGAATTGACTAATACTGTGAGTTCAACTCTACATAAGTTCATACACAAATGACAAAATGATAGATTTTAGTTTGTTAAGTTACTGCCGACAAAGCCGCATTGAAATAGCGATGTAATCTCTGGAATCCATATTTTTGTTATGGAGTGCAAACATATAAATATGAATTGGTACTTTCCAGACGCTAGAAGCAGACATGTACATCCGGCAGTCATGGCAAGACAGTCGTTTAGCCGGTCTAGTGGCAGCAAACAAGACTCGTGTTGTTGTGGATCCAGAAATCCGCAATAGAATCTGGACACCTGACACGTATTTCCGCAGCGCTAATCGCGCAGAACATAAATTTGTCCCTAATCCTCAATTCCTAGTGTCTGTGAAAGACAACGGAGACATTTGGTTCACGCAGAGGTAGAACTTGATAGATCAATCACCTCTTTATCCTATTTACAAATTCAACTACGACTGTTAACTAAAAGAAACATTTAGTACTTGCACCAGTTTTTTTGCATTTTGTAATAATTTATGCTGTATATGAAACTCTTCCCCCTGTCGTCTGCTGATTAGCATCCACGCAGAATTCCCACGGAGAGGCAGAATCGTGTCCATTTATGTGGAATCATGTTAGTGTTGGATCTGGATATCATTATTTGTCACTGCGATAACCATGTTGTATAAATATATGTGACGAAGATTTGCTTATTTAGCTGCCACTAAAGACTCATCTGTGATTTATCAAATTGACGTTTCATGATCCAAATAATGGACTGTCACCAAACACAGTTTTTATATTTTTCCAGACGGCTATAAGGCTGATGAGCTGACGTTCTCTTGGCTGCCATCTCCAGTCGATATCGATATGGACATCACTTTATATGGTGCTACACTTGAAAACACCGAAGTCCACGACTGTACTCAAGCCTATTCCACTGGCACTTATAGCTGCTTGAGACTGAACTTATTTTTCAGCTAGACAAGCGATGCACAAAAGCATAATCGCATGACATATGTCAGTTAACCATAATGTAACGAAATGCATGGAAATTAAACATATTTCTTAACAATGGAGTGCTTTAATGCAAAATAATTACACCATTAAGATTGAAAGTTTTTTGTGTCAAAGTAAGTTGGTAAAGCATCAGTTAAATTCCATGTATGAAATAAACTTAAATTCAGTGAAACACATTCTCTTTGTGGCCGAGCCAGTCTCTTCGGAATATCGTGGATACCCTTCCTTTTCACGTTTGTCCATATCATATTATTTTAACTCAAAATAATCAAATTTGCTCAATAGAATACAGTTCATTACAATTTGTTATCTTTCATAGACTTTTCGTCTAGTCCACCGAATCAATGTGAGGATTGTTTGGCTGTAATGTTGACTTGTCCAAAATAACGGACACCAGGGACAGTGAGTGGATGGAAGATTTCACAATGAACACCACTGTCATTTATGAGTTTGACTGCTTTGGCAAAATGGTGGCCGAAATGCTGGAGGAACATGGTGACATCAATTTTGATGAATCAATGCAATACGTTGGTGCTGTTTCACACCTGACAAATACATGCAGCATCATATGAGAAAGTGGTTTGACAACATAGATCATATAACTTATGCAGGGGTGCTCCTGATGTGGAAGACTTTGTTTGACAATTCAAAAGCCTCCTGGGAAACATGACACAGGAAATGGGGCATAAAATTGTTATCATGGTTGGCCATCAATGCAAAAGGGTAAAACTGGAGCAGATGATGGTGATCCTTGTGAGATAGATTATCAAGATAACATGTTTGAGAGTCGGTGTTTTCCTTTGCTTAATTTATCACATTTTTGACTGCAATAATTTTTTGGTACCTACTTACCATATGTGTTTTGTGGTGTGGGGCTTTTTGATTTTGGTGAATTCATGGCCGGCGACATCCCAAATAGCGTAATGGAAATGATGACGCCCGATTTTTTCAGAACAATGTCCATTTGTATCTATCATTTCTACCATTGGTAAATTAGTTCAATAAATGTTGAATGGTTGTCATAGGTAACGTTATTATTGTGTGATTTATTTTGAATGTAAAATCCCTGGGAATCAGGAATGTGTTCTAACTTGTTCTTGCACCTGATGCTTGTGTTATTGCTGCAGCCTAATATGATGTCGATCTTTGCCAGGCACATGAAGCCACACAGCCGGGAAATATTGTGCTTCTCCATGATCCGCCCAGGTGCTGAATCAAATGATGCGCGCTGGCATCGACTTATTGAACGCCATTGCTAACAACCCAACGGTAGGTTCAGAAAAGAATTTCCGATAAGAAAGTCATTTGACAAACCCTTATGGTTCTATATAAAATACTGCTGCTGAATAATATCTAACCTAATCCCCATCCCACCCCATCAAGTATACACTAATAGCGTGGAATACGGTTTGGTAGTGTGCAGGCCGGTGCAATTGCCTAAGATACTTTTGATGACGATCCATCCGGTCCAAGGTCCGGACCCTCGTCACCCAGGTAATAAGAGCGGTCTTAACGTGCACTGTTCACTGACCTGTTACAAATTTACTTGCTCCATTTGTGAAACAAAAGAAAATTGCTCCAATAACTATATATCATTCCCCACATTTCGAAGCTGTTTATGTCTGCAACCACCATCTTAAGTCCCTCATAGGAGGAAACTTCGCCTCCACCCAGATGACCTTCCCAGCTAAGACCATAAGTACCTCACCTGCTCTGAGCAAATGGATGTGGTCAGTTCTGGTCATCTGGACATGGACTGCTCTGGCGGCGACCTACAGAGCATCGACATGGGCGCTCCTCAGGTAACAAGATTAATGCTGGGCCATTCACCTCTGCATGGTTCAACAACTCTGTATGACAGTTTGCTGTTTAACAGCTTTGGTCTTTATTTATTATTGATAAATGATGTTGTGGTATTTGCAGAGAAGACTAACACTTTAACGATCGAGCGTCTTATATACGGCATTTATAATTAACATATATTATGGTCTTTGTAGTCCACAACAACAGTTGGCGGGAAATACTGCCAAGCAAACTTTGTAACCCATTTTGTTTGTATCAACTCAAGTGTTAGTATTAGCTATGCAATTATAGAGGTCTTATATGAAACATTTTCACACCGAATCTAGCCTTCCTAAGAACGTACTCATCAGCCTAAAATAATCCAGACGATGTGCACCTAGAATTCAGAGCATTTATTTCTATTGACGGCAAATCTACTGATATGTGTAACATAAATACAATGGATATTCTACAATTTAACCTTGGTTTACATTGCAGACGTCGTCACTTGCGCTGACGTGCAGAGTATGGGAGAATCCGTCACCTCCCATAGGGTCAGCGACATTTCGGCTTTGGATGGCACCGAGTTCACTGACTGTCTTGAGACCCTGGGTGGATACAGTAGCTGGAGTGATGAGCAGCTCACGGCTTTCGATGACCAGGCCAAATCTGTAAGAAGTCCGTCATGTAAGCTAGCTAGTGTGAGACTGTATTAACAACTGACCGTGAAGCATTGAGTCAGGTTCAGTTTCCCTTCATTCATTAACGCCATCCTGTTGGCGCTGTATCAGACCCTGTGAGCTTTTAACACGTGATCAGCCGAAGAGACTCGCCAAGTGGGCAGCATTGTTGCCGGTTTGACCAGCGCTGAAATCGACACATTGGCTCTGTCAAGCAGTGACGTCATGACGTCTGTTGGACAGCACGACATTTACGGCTCTGCGCAGGTGACATATATTTCCTGTTAAACACCTAATTTAAAAAAAAAGATATAAAAATAACATGTCAACTTTACACATTTTTTTGCTTAATTTTAGAACTTGCATTAGTCATTTTAACCAATCATGCATCGGTAGTTCCTCGTGCTGTTACAGCTGGCCAGCCGTTACGCTCGTTGGCTAAGCCTCACCCAGTCTGACTCTGTATCTAACGTTGATGCTGATGAACTTAATGCTATTGGTCACTTCGCTTGCGGTATTGACACGTCTGAAATAGCCTCCATATCCGCCTCAGTATATGTGTAAGTTTCCAAAGTATTTTTGTCCTTACATATAAAAACATACTTGTAGAAATCGTTGAATCACTGAATTTTAAGTTCCCGTTGTTTCCGTTGTTCTAATCCCCATGCTGCTGTTAAGTGATGCTGCTAGTTCCATCGGTTCATTGACTACCTGTGAAGAGACCCAATTGGCCGCCTACGCTGCATTGGCAAAGCAATCCTCGGCGTTTGGTGATGTGACATCATGGGATAGGTCAACTATCGCCACAGTGGGTGGTGTCATGGGTGAGTACCGCTTCAACCCACAATGAGTCACAGTCTATTATAACTGTGTTAATTAATTTGTCATGATTCTTTTCTACTTCATTAAGGTGGTTTAACGAAACCCGAGATTTCATCGCTGACCCAGACACAAATCCAGTCTATTACACCAAATGCTATGTCTCAAATGCCTCCTTCTAACTTCGCTGTAAGTTCCAAGTTTACCGATGCATTGAAAGCTTAAATTTTACTTCACCAGCACCTGATCTCGGTGCCTGACATCAATGCAATTGTCTGAAATAATAACGGAAACTTGTGTGAATTGTTTTATCGCAGGGATTCTCAAGTACCCAGATTAGTTACTTCTCCACTTCCCAGGCTAGTGCTGTTACAGCTTCCCAGCAGGCGGCGCTCGATTCTGAGCAGCTCCAAGCTCTCGTGGATGCCGGCGCCACCCAACAAGTTGTCCTTGACTTGGCTAAAGGTAACAAACTTTTATAAATTATATTTGGATGTCCTTCGTATTCATTTAAAAAGGGAACAATGACATCGTTGTGATACAGAAGTAATCGTTTACTCATTGGGTTTGATCTGTGAATATGCAAGACTCGTATTAAAATCTGGAAGAATTTAATCTCCACTCGGAAATAGTGACATGGGTCAGTATGGTGATGTATGTCTGTTCCAGCTCTGGCTCTGGCTCCATTCTCAACACTTCTCTTCATTTCTTTCTTTGCAATCAGACATTCTCAGCACTTCTCTTCATTGTGTCGTTCCTTGCAATCAGACTGTAAATACGGATGTAGCACGATCCTTTAGCAGTATGAATGACAAATAAATATTGAATCACTAGGAATAGGTTCATATTTCTCTACAGTTCTTGATTTGCTGGTCAAGTATCCATAAGTTCTGTTAAACGTAGTCCCGTACCTATAGTGCTAGTTGTTTGCTTGGTAATATGAAAAATCTCACTGTATTTCGTTGCAAAGCATGATCGGAGAATTGGTTCATGACTGGATCGTGCCAATTCATGAATTGTCCATTCCAAAGCCCGGTTCATTCTGTGATATTGTTATAAAACATTGTAATAAAATCGTGGTGATATGAATGTTACTCTACTTTTCTGAATAAATCTGATAAAACCTGTATTTATTCTTTCTTGTCCGTTTCTATTTATTATGTTTCATGCATTTGTCATTTCCAAGCACGTTAAATCAATAAACAAACCAGCCTGTCAAAAAAACAAAAAAATACAATTTAACCAATGGAAAATTATCAATATTCTCTATTCTTGGAACCAGTTTATGGTATAACCATTTCGATCTTCTGGAAAGGAGGAAATTATTTGAGAACGTTTTACGCGGTATTTTAATTATTTTGTCGTGAACAAAATCTAAATTTGTTAATATAGTATTGAAATTTCTAAACGAAAGTGAGTAATTTTACATTTATTGCATCTCTAATATTTGTGATGTCGCTTCAGTGCTTTCATTTATCATGATGTTTACATCTTGTACAAATGTTTACTGTTCTAGATTATGAACAACATTAAGGGTGCATTTCTGACAAATTCATGAAAATTCTAATTGCTTATTTGCGTCGGGAAGTGAATGTTATTCCGAATGTGAGACGTGGTAGGTACTACTAGACATACGAAGCTGAAAAGCAGCGGAGTTTGAGCGACAATACCAGTCGATGATGGGATTGCGCATCCGGTTCATTGATGGAGCACGCACAATGAATATACTGATTTTGTATTGCTTGATAGACGTAAATATATCAACACATACTACAGCCTTCGACCCCATAGTTTCGTTATATGGCATTTTTGAGATGATATTCCAAAATGTAACTCACAGAAAGACACCTCCATTGTGACACTGACGGATGTCAGATCCTAATGGTGTCTGTCAGCAGGGCCAGCATTTTTCTAGCTCACAAAAAAACTTGTGTTAGTACATCGGTGAATCGTATACGACGTTGTAGGCTAAAATATCTATTTTCGTTGGCTTGTGAGTGTCCGAATTCCCGCTCAGTCGATTTGCAGTCAAACTGACCATATGCAACAAAAGGATTTGCAATGTACAGTTAGTTGGCGCACTTGACCCGACCGGCGGTATTTGCAGACAGGAGCTTGTCATCATCATAATACGAATCCGTGTTTTATGCTTGTGTATCGTAATCTATCACAATTGCCGAAACAAAAACACCATAAAATTTGCGCAATGTCGATCTCTTTGGACCTGATGCAAAATTGGCAAATTTACTAGTAAATGATGATGACCTTGTTATTCACATCATGCAGTCCGCCATTGCGTTGATTGTATCAATTTCGTGATGCATGACGTTTAACTGAAGGCAGAGGTCATAACCGAACACTGTTCCGCTGATATTTAATCAATTTCTCCGGCCTTGTTAATAGGAAATAATAAAGATATCATTTATAGCTGCAGGGATCGACCCCAAACTCATTGACAATATGAAAATTTATAAAGGTTATAAACCTTTACTATCGTCCTACTCGCACAATATTTACTAATCCTGGTAGTTTAAATCATTACATCAATATGCACAGTTTATCCAAGGCACCGACGTAATATTTTCTTTATAATAAGATATCGAATCATTGACTCAAAAGTATTTCTCAAATATGCATAATCACGAGGTAGTTAAAGTGTTCGCAAAATTTGTATCGCCTACAAAATCGTCATACTGTCAACGATTGAGTTCGAAGTTAATAGTGATGACGTCAAGTTAATCGGTTGCGTCTATTCCGTCGGCTAACCGGAAGTAATATCATCGTAGCCCCGTCATTGATGGTAGTATGGTATTTCTTTTCAATCATCATCATTCTTCTACTTACCCAGTAAGACAATTCGACGACAATGATCATCATCATCATTGACAGTCCGCCAAGTTTCCCTCATCACATTTGGGCTTCTTCTTTTAGTGACTTGAAATCTCCTTCGCAGACAGATCGACCTCACAGACAAACAAATTTAACTTGGTGTTTACTTGTCGGACTCCATGGTCGTAAAGCACGATTGGCAAATTATCCCATCAAATGAAATAGCGAACCATTACGACAAGGCAAAGTCCAAAGTTACAAGTAAAATGATGAATTGGCAATGACAAGGAAATTATCCATAACTGCTGGGAAATGCTGATGGTCGAGCGGTTTCTGTATAAATACGGCCAGGGTCAGAGAGATGCAAGGTCAGTCGCAGCCTCGTGCTTCTTCCTTCGAAACCGTAAGTCACCCATTTGTTATTCATAACATTGCTAGCTTAGTGAAAGTGCGTTCACGGATTTTTTCTGATAGTTTAACAGAATAAGTTGTTCTATACATTTAAAGGAGTAACTTATTATATTAAAGGAGAAAAAGGCTCGCGATTATTACATAGCATGTAATAAAAAGGGAATAATTTACTATTCCTTCACCAATATCCGTGAAGGTTACAATTATCCTGCTGATTTAGATTTCGCAACGCATCCGTCAATTGCAAAGCATATAATTAATGCACATCCATTTGTAATGGTGTGTTGATAATGTATTCAGAGTAGAAATGTTAAGGCCTAACAAAATGAATATTTCATACAAAATTTATAAGAAAGTTAACTCAGTGCTGAATCTCCAATATGTCTAAAACCTTTCATTACGCGTGTTGTTCACAGATGAGAACTGTCGCAATGGCGTCATTGGCAGTGGTTTTTATCCTGACTGTTCTTGGTTGCACTGATGCTGTAAGGTAAGTCACGTGACAGCGCATCATACCAGCTGACAGAAGCTGTATAGTTGCGCATGTCACCTCATAGGTCATTTTGTCATTCAATCTCTCAATGTATTGATGAGCTGTGTATCTGTGAATTATATTGAATTATTGTTCTTGAACAAATCCGCACGAATGCATTTTTTTTCTACGTTGATGTGTTTCTACTCTCTATTGTAGTCGCTCATTTCATCTTCCAAGGGGCTACAGTCGACTTGAAACGCCAGGTTGTCGAAATCTTTCATTTTAAAATAGTGGTATATTAACTGACTGATTATATCAAGTGGAAATTGTGCCATTGCATTAAGCTGTAACAGCATGTTATCGGCTCTGACAGGTGACCCCACCGATGTTCAGGTTGGCTTCTATATCAACAATATGGAATTGACTAATACTGTGAGTTCAACTCTACATAAGTTCATACACAAATGACAAAATGATAGATTTTAGTTTGTTAAGTTACTGCCGACAAAGCCGCATTGAAATGGCGATGTAATCTCTGGAATCCATATTTTTGTTATGGAGTGCAAACATATAAATATGAATTGGTACTTTCCAGACGCTAGAAGCAGACATGTACTTCCGGCAGTCATGGCAAGACAGTCGTTTAGCCGGTCTAGTGGCAGCAAACAAGACTCGTGTTGTTGTGGATCCAGAAATCCGCAATAGAATCTGGACACCTGACACGTATTTCCGCAGCGCTAATCGCGCAGAACATAAATTTGTCCCTAATCCTCAATTCCTAGTGTCTGTGAAAGACAACGGAGACATTTGGTTCACGCAGAGGTAGAACTTGATAGATCAATCACCTCTTTATCCTATTTACAAATTCAACTACGACTGTTAACTAAAAGAAACATTTAGTACTTGCACCAGTTTTTTTGCATTTTTTGTAATAATTTATGCTGTATATGAAACTCTTCCCCCTGTCGTCTGCTGATTAGCATCCACGCAGAATTCCCACGGAGAGGCAGAATCGTGTCCATTTATGTGGAATCATGTTAGTGTTGGATCTGGATATCATTATTTGTCACTGCGATAACCATGTTGTATAAATATATGTGACGAAGATTTGCTTATTTAGCTGCCACTAAAGACTCATCTGTGATTTATCAAATTGACGTTTCATGATCCAAATAATGGACTGTCACCAAACACAGTTTTTATATTTTTCCAGACGGCTATAAGGCTGATGAGCTGACGTTCTCTTGGCTGCCATCTCCAGTCGATATCGATATGGACATCACTTTATATGGTGCTACACTTGAAAACACCGAAGTCCACGACTGTACTCAAGCCTATTCCACTGGCACTTATAGCTGCTTGAGACTGAACTTATTTTTCAGCTAGACAAGCGATGCACAAAAGCATAATCGCATGACATATGTCAGTTAACCATAATGTAACGAAATGCATGGAAATTAAACATATTTCTTAACAATGGAGTGCTTTAATGCAAAATAATTACACCATTAAGATTGAAAGTTTTTTGTGTCAAAGTAAGTTGGTAAAGCATCAGTTAAATTCCATGTATGAAATAAACTTAAATTCAGTGAAACACATTCTCTTTGTGGCCGAGCCAGTCTCTTCGGAATATCGTGGATACCCTTCCTTTTCACGTTTGTCCATATCATATTATTTTAACTCAAAATAATCAAATTTGCTCAATAGAATACAGTTCATTACAATTTGTTATCTTTCATAGACTTTTCGTCTAGTCCACCGAATCAATGTGAGGATTGTTTGGCTGTAATGTTGACTTGTCCAAAATAACGGACACCAGGGACAGTGAGTGGATGGAAGATTTCACAATGAACACCACTGTCATTTATGAGTTTGACTGCTTTGGCAAAATGGTGGCCGAAATGCTGGAGGAACATGGTGACATCAATTTTGATGAATCAATGCAATACGTTGGTGCTGTTTCACACCTGACAAATACATGCAGCATCATATGAGAAAGTGGTTTGACAACATAGATCATATAACTTATGCAGGGGTGCTCCTGATGTGGAAGACTTTGTTTGACAATTCAAAAGCCTCCTGGGAAACATGACACAGGAAATGGGGCATAAAATTGTTATCATGGTTGGCCATCAATGCAAAAGGGTAAAACTGGAGCAGATGATGGTGATCCTTGTGAGATAGATTATCATGCAGATGCACATTGCCGAGATCCAAGCCATTCAAGATAACATGTTTGAGAGTCGGTGTTTTCCTTTGCTTAATTTATCACATTTTTGACTGCAATAATTTTTTGGTACCTACTTACCATATGTGTTTTGTGTGTGTGGGGCTTTTTGATTTTGGTGAATTCATGGCCGGCGACATCCCAAATAGCGTAATGGAAATGATGACGCCCGATTTTTTCAGAACAATGTCCATTTGTATCTATCATTTCTACCATTGGTAAATTAGTTCAATAAATGTTGAATGGTTGTCATAGGTAACGTTATTTATTGTGTGATTTATTTTGAATGTAAAATCCCTGGGAATCAGGAATGTGTTCTAACTTGTTCTTGCACCTGATGCTTGTGTTATTGCTGCAGCCTGATATGATGTCGATCTTTGCCAGGCACATGAAGCCACACAGCCGGGAAATATTGTGCTTCTCCATAATCCGCCCAGGTGCTGAATCAAATGATGCGCGCTGGCATCGACTTATTGAACGCCATTGCTAACAACCCAACGGTAGGTTCAGAAAAGAATTTCCGATAAGAAAGTCATTTGACAAACCCTTATGGTTCTATATAAAATACTGCTGCTGAATAATATCTAACCTAATCCCCATCCCACCCCATCAAGTATACACTAATAGCGTGGAATACGGTTTGGTAGTGTGCAGGCCGGTGCAATTGCCTAAGATACTTTTGATGACGATCCATCCGGTCCAAGGTCCGGACCCTCGTCACCCAGGTAATAAGAGCGGTTTTAACGTGCACTGTTCACTGACCTGTTACAAATTTACTTGCTCCATTTGGGAAACAAAAGAAAATTGCTCCAATAACTATATATCATTCCCCACATTTCGAAGCTGTTTATGTCTGCAACCACCATCTTAAGTCCCTCATAGGAGGAAACTTCGCCTCCACCCAGATGACCTTCCCAGCTAAGACCATAAGTACCTCACCTGCTCTGAGCAAATGGATGTGGTCAGTTCTGGTCATCTGGACATGGACTGCTCTGGCGGCGACCTACAGAGCATCGACATGGGCGCTCCTCAGGTAACAAGATTAATGCTGGGCCATTCACCTCTGCATAGTTCAACAACTCTGTATGACAGTTTGCTGTTTAACAGCTTTGGTCTTTATTTATTATTGATGAATGATGTTGTGGTATTTGCAGAGAAGACTAACACTTTAACGATCGAGCGTCTTATATACGGCATTTATAATTAACATATATTATGGTCCTTGTAGTCCACAACAACAGTTGGCGGGAAATACTGCCAAGCAAACTTTGTAGCCCATTTTGTTTGTATCAACCCAATGTTAGTATTAGCTATGCAAATATAGAGGTCTTATATGCAACATTTTCTCACCGAATCTAGCCTTCCTAAGAACGTACTCATCAGCCTAAAATAATCCAGACGATGTGCACCTAGAATTCAGAGCCTTTATTTTCTATTGACGGCAAATCTACTGACATGTGTAACATAAACACAATGGATATTCTACAATATAACCTTGGTTTACGTTGCAGACCCCGCCACTGACATGCAGAATATTGGGGGATCCGTCACCTCCCTCACGGCCAGCGACATCTCGGCAATGGATGGCACAGAGTTCACTTACTGTCTTGAGACCCAGGGTGGATACAGCAGCTGGAGTGATGAGCAGCTCACGGCTCTCACTGACCACGCCAAATCTGTAAGAAGTCCATCATATAACAGCTAGTGTGAGATTGCATTTATTAATGAACTGACCGTGAAGCATTGAGTCAGGTTCAGTTTCCCTTCATTCACTTTAACGCCATCCTGTTGGCGCTGTATCAGACCCTGTGAGCTGTTTACACGTTGTCAGACGAAGAGACTCGCCAAGTGGGCAGCATTGTTGCCGGTTTGTCCAGCGCTGAAATCGACACACTGGCTCTGTCAAGCAGTGACGTCATGACGTCTGTTGGACAGCACGACATTTACGTGATATATATTTCCTGTTACACACCTGATCGCAAAAATAGTTCTAAAAATAACATGTCAACATTACACATAGGGTGTTGTTTGTGAAAAAAGAGAACTTGCTTTAGTCATTTTAACCAATCATACATCGGTAGTTACTCGTGCTGTTACAGCTGGCCAGCAGTTACGCCTGTTGGCTAAGCCTCACTCAGACTCTGTATCTAACGTTGATGCTGATGAACTTAATGATATTGGTCACTTCGCTTGCGGAATTGACACGTCCGAAATAGCGTCCGTATCTGCATCAGTATATGTGTAAGTTTCCAAAGTATTTTTGTCCTTAGATTTAAAAACATACTTAAGTTCCTGTTGTTCTAATCCCTATGCTGCTGTTCAGTGATGCTGCTAGTTCCATCGGTTCATTGACTACCTGTGAAGAGACCCAATTGGCCGCCTACGCTGCATTGGCAAAGCACTCCTCGGCGTTTGGTGATGTGATATCATGGGATAGCTCAACTATCGCCACAGTGGGTGGTGTCATGGGTGAGTACCGCTTCAACCCACAATGAGTCACAGTCTATTATAACTGTGTTGATTAATTTGTCATGATTCTTTTCTACTTCATTAAGGTGGTTTAACGAAACCCGAGATTTCATCCCTGACCCAGACACAAATCCAGTCTATTACACCAAATGCTATGTCTCAAATGCCTCCTTCTAACTTCGCTGTAAGTTCCAAGTTTACGGATGCATTGAAAGCTTAAATTTTACTTCACCAGCACCTGATCTCGGTGCCTGACATCAATGCAATTGTCTGAAATAATAACGGAAACTTGTGTGAAAATTTTTTATCGCAGGGATTCTCAAGTACCCAGATTAGTTACTTCTCCACTTCCCAGGCTAGTGCTGTTACAGCTTCCCAGCAGGCGGCGCTCGATTCTGAGCAGCTCCAAGCTCTCGTGGATGCCGGCGCCACCCAGCAAGTTGTCTTTGACTTGGCTAAAGGTAACAAACTTTTATAAATTATATTTGGATGTCCTTCGTATTCATTTAAAAAGGGAACAATGACATCGTTGTGATACAGAAGTAATCGTTTACTCATTGGGTTTGATCTGTGAATATGCAAGACTGGAAGAATTTAATCTCCTCTCGGAAATAGTGACATGGGTCAGTATAGTGATGTATGTCTGTTCCAGCTCTGGCTCCATTCTCAGCACTTCTCTTCATCGTGTCGTTCCTTGCAATCAGACTGTAAATACGGATGTAGCACGATCCTTTAGCAGTATGAATGACAAATAAATATTGAATCACTAGGAATAGGTTCATACTTCTCTACAGTTCTTGATTGGCTGGTCAAGTATCCATAAGTTCTGTTAAACGTAGTCCCGTACCTATAGTGCTAGTTGTTTGCTTGGTAATATGAAAAATCTCACTGTATTTCGTTGCAAAGCATGATCGGAGAATTGGTTCATGACTGGATCGTGCCAATTCATGAATTGTCCATTCCAAAGCCCGGTTCATTCTGTGATATTGTTATAAAACATTGTAATAAAATCGTGGTGATATGAATGTTACTCTACTTTTCTGAATAAATCTGATAAAACCTGTATTTATTCTTTCTTGTCCGTTTCTATTTATTATGTTTCATGCATTTGTCATTTCCAAGCACGTTAAAATCAATAAACAAACCAGCCTGTCAAAAAAACAAAAAAATACAATTTAACCAGGATCCAGAAATCCGCAATAGAATTTGGACACCTGACACGTTTTCCCCAACGCCAAGCGCGCCGAACATAAATTTGTCCCTAATCCTCAATTCTTAGTGTCTGTGAAAGACAACGGAGACATTTGGTTCACGCAGAGGTAGAACTTGATAGATCAATCACCTCTTTATCCTATTTACATATTCAACTACGACTGTTAACTTAAAGTAACATTTAGTACTTGCACCAGTTCTTTGATGGACAGTTATGAATCTAGATTTGATTTATTTTCGAGTAAGTTACATTAGATGTATCCGCTGCTTGTAGCATCTTGCATTTTGTCATAAATTATGCTGTATTTGTAACTCTTCCCCCTGTCGTCTGCTAATTAGCATCCACACAGAATTCCCACGGAGAGGCAGCCTCGTTTCCATTTATGTGGAATCATGTTAGTGTTGGATCTGGATATCATTATTTGTCACTGCGATAACCATGTTATGCAAATATATGTGACGAAGATTTACTTCTTTAGCTGACAATAAATTACTTACATATTTATAAAGCCTCAGGACAAATCTGTGGTTTTATCAAATTGGCGTTTCATGATCTAGTTAATGGACTGTCACCAAGCACAGTTTTTATATTTTTCCAGACGACTATAAGGCTGATGAGCGGACGTTCTCTCGGCTGCCATCTCCTGTCGATATCGATATGGACATCAGTTTAGATGGTGCAACATTGGAAGCCACCCATCTCCTCACCTGTACTCCAACTTATTCCACTGGCGCTTATAGCTGCTTGAAATTTAGTGTTCAGATAGGCAAGCGATGCTCAGTTGCGTGATAGCTTGACAAAGTACCGGAAAGAAAGGAAATTATACACGTTTCTTAACATTGGAGCGCATGAATGCCAAGTAACTACACCGTTAAGGTTCGAAGATGTTAGTGTCAAAGTAATTTGGTAAGGCATCAATTAAATTACATGTATGAAATAAATTTAGACGTGGTGAAACACATTTTGTTTGTTGCTAAGCGTGTTTCTGTGAATATCGTGGATACCATACCTTTTCATATATGTCCATGTCACATATACAGAGTTTCCAAATTTAAACTCATAAGTATCAAAATGGCCCAATTGAATACAGGTCATTACAAGGCGCTATCTTACATTGACTTACGATTTATGTAATTTTATAACTATGTTCTGAAGATCTTCACCAGATATTACTGCCTTGTTGGTTATCAGTAAGTATTGATACTGAATTGTATTATGGTATAGATATACATACGATACCTTCCAGTGATGATGTATGACACATGCGGCCGTAGTTCTCTAGTAATTGCGCTGTTTCCAGCTGAGGTGAGACGCTATCAAGTCGATCTGTGAAACTACTCAAATGGTTGCAGATGATTATATCGACCACCACTATGGCGCTGCTAAGAAACTCGATCGGAACTCGAACCCGCTGAGTTACTGTGAACCCTTACAGACTAGGCTCTTGCCCTCAGACAGACTTGTAGAAGGTTGTCGCTGAGTATTAGCGGCTTGTCAAATGCTCTGAATCTCGACAGCAAATCCTGTGAACGTTCGGTCCCATTCTCTGGGTCCTTCCATTCCCCAAATTCAGATATGGGGTGTTTCATTGTGTATACAATAGAGCGAAAGAGACGTGCAATGAATGCTTGCAATTGGCATTTCGATAGAGTGCAAATTTGTGCAGGGCTACCGCGAATATAGCTGCTGTACCAAACCATGGTGTAGATATTTTTCACTGCGCCGACCACATATACATTTTGGTTTTCACCAACCACATATATATTTTGCATTACGCAAACCACGTACACATTTTGCACTGCGTCCTGCGACGTAAACATTTTGCACTGCGTCAGCCACGTAGGCATTATGCGTTGTGTTAGCTACGTATACATTTTGCACTGCGTCAGCCACGTAGACATTATGCATTGCGTCAGCCACGTAGACATTTGGCAATGCCCCAACCACATATATATTTTGCACTACGCCAGCCAAGTATATATTTTTCACTACGTCAGCCACGTATACATTTTGCACTACGTCAGCCACTCCAGAAGAGGAGGAAAGCTAGGTTCTCGTAAAACGTAGAAAAAAACAAGAAGCTCTGTGAGCACCTAGAATTGCTTGTAGAATAAATTCGAGGACAGCTCCAGGAAGATGAGGCCCCAAAGCGCACATACCATATTAAACTTCTGGAAGAGCCGGAACTTTTCTTGGTGGGTGTGTGCAAACAACACTAACAAACCGACGACTACATTGGAATGGCCAGAAAACGTGGCGGCCAGGAGACAAACGCCTCGTGGAACTAGGTGCAAATATTCGCGAAACTATAGATGGCTACTTAGTCCCCAAAGAAAGAAAAGACCGAGATCCAAACGGTCCACTAGAAGATGCACGAAAACCAACAGGCCAAAGAAAAAAACTACAAAAAGATGCAAAAAGATTACCCAAGCAAACCTAGCAGAAGCCCAATCCACCTGCCTAGTATCCAAGGAAGCGCTCGAGAAAATACAGCGTAAGTGTGGTAGATATACAACAAAAAGCAGCCAACATTCGCCCATTGGAACATTTGGCTACTCTTCTAAATATATCTACCAATATGGCAGTACAAGCAATGTTCGACAGCATGTAACTGCAGTCCGAAAAAGCTGGAGCAGGGCATCTTGTACTCAAGAACGCCCACGGTAACAGCCTTGTTTCTGATACAGCCAAAGTCGACTGCCTGTCAGGCAACCTGATGCCAATACACCTGGAGCCTCTAGAGGGACTTTCATTGTTCGTGAACACTAGATGTACCAGCAGGCGAATATACATCCACGCGGTTTGCATATAACACCTCCCAAAATGCACCGCGACAAATAATATTTCTGGCAGCCAACGACGCGAATGGCGAACCAACCACAGACGAGGAGCTCCCAAAAGAAATGGAACGCTTTGATGGCATAGAAGTACTCCCAAAAAATACGCGTCCCCTTACTTTGCCAGCTAGAAGTAGAAAGGACTGGCTAGTAGTTTGCCCTAGGTTTCAAAGGCCACCTATAGTAGTTTGCTACAGGAACCAACTATGGGGTCCAACGGCGTGCCTAGTAGTTTGCTCTTGGAGCCGACTATGGAGTCCGACGGCGTGCTTAGTAGTATGCTAGAGGAGCCGACTATATAGTCCGACGGCGTGACTAGTTGTATGCTACAGGAGCCGACTATGGAGTCCAACGTCGCGCCTATGGAGTTTGACGGCGTGCTTTGTAGGTTGCTCTTGGAACCGACTATGGGGTCCAGCGGCGCGCCTAGTAGTTTGGTCTTGGAGCCAACTATTCCAACGGCGCACCTAGTAGTTTGCTCTCGGAGCCAACTATTCCCACGGTGCGCCTAGTAGTTTGCTTCTGGAGCCGACTCGGGAATCCGACGGCATGCTTAGCAGTTTGCTTCCGGACCGACTATGGTGTTTTACGGCGTGCTTTGTAGTTTGCTCCAGGAGCCAACTATGGGGTCCAGCGGCAAGCTTAGTAGTTTGCTCTAGGAGCCAACTATGGGGTCTGACAGCATGCCTAGTAGTTTGCTCCAGGAGCCGACTAAGGAGTCCGACAGCATGCCTAGTAGTTTGCTACAGGAGCCGACTATGGATTCCAACGGCGCGCCTAGTAGTTTGCTACAGGAGCCGACTATGGAGTCCAACGGCGCGCCTAGTAGTTTGCTACAGGAGCCGACTATGGAGTCCAACGGCGCGCCTAGTAGTTTGCTACAGGAGCCGACTATGGAGTCCAACGGCGCACCTAGTAGTTTGCTCCAGGAGGCGACTAAGGAGTCCAACGGCGCACCTAGTAGTTTGCTCTAGGAGCCAACAGGAGGTCCAACGACTAGTAGTTTGAGTCCAACTATGGGGGCGCACCTAGTAGTTTGCTCTATGGAGAACGGCGCGCCTAGTAACTACAGGAGCCGACTATGGGTAACGGCGCGCCTAGTACAGCCGACTAAGGAGTCCTAGTAGTTTGCTCTAGGAGCCAACTATGGGGTCCGACAGCATGCCTAGTAGTTTGCTACAGGAGCCGACTATGGAGTCCAACGGCGCGCCTAGTAGATTGCTAGTAGTTTGCTCAGGAGTCCAAAGGCGACTAGTGGTTTGCTCCAGGAGCCGCTATGGAGTGCCTAGTAGTTTGCTCCAGGAGCCGACTATGGGGTCCGACAGCATGCCCAGTAGGCTACAGGTCCTAGTACAGTGCACCTAGTAGTTTGCTCTAGGAGCCAACTATGGGGTCCGACAGCATGCCTAGTATGGGGTCCGACAGCATGCCCAATAGTTTACTACAGGAGCGCCTAGTAGTTGCTATGGAGTCCTACAGGAGCGCCTAGTAGTTTGCTCCAGGAGCCAAGTATATGGAGTCCAACGGCCTAGTAGTTTGCTCCAGGAGCCAACTATGGGGTCCGACAGCATGCCTAGTAGTTTGCTACAGGACTAGTAGTTTGCTACAGGAGCCGACTATGGGGTCCGACAGCATGCCTAGTAGTTTGCTACAGGAGCGCCTAGTAGTTTGCTCCAGGAGCCAACTATGGGGTCCGACCGCATGCCCAGTAGTTTGCTACAGGAGCGCCTAGTAGTTTGCTCCAGGAGCCGACTATGGAGTCCAAAGGCGAGCCTAGTAGTTTGCTCCAGGAGCCGACAATGGAGTCCAACGGCGCACCTAGTAGTTTGCTCTAGGAGCCAACTATGGGGTCCGACAGCATGCCCAGTAGTTTGCTACAGGAGCGCCTAGTAGTTTGCTCCAGGAGCCGACTATGGAGTCCAACGGCGCACCTAGTATAGGAGCCCACTATGGAGGCGCACCTAGTAGTTTGCTACAGGAGCGCCTAGTAGTTTGCTACAGGAGTCGACTATGGAGTCCAACGGCGCGCCTAGTAGTTTGCTCCAGGAGCCAACTATGGGGTCCGACAGCATGCCTAATAGGCTACGCGCCCTAGTAGTTTGCTACAGGAGCCAACTATGGGGTCCGACAGCATGCCTAGTAGTTTGCTACAGGAGCGCCTAGTAGTTTGCTCTAGGAGCCGAATATGGAGTCCGACGGCGCGCTTAGTAGTTTGCTACAGGAGCCGACTATGGAGTCCAACGGCGCACCTAGTAGTTTGCTACAGGAGCCGACTATGGAGTCCAACGACGCACCTAGTAGTTTGCTACAGGAGCCGACTATGGAGTCCAACGGCGCGCCTAGTAGTTTGCTACAGGAGCCGACTATGGAGTCCAACGGCGCGCCTAGTACAGGAGCCGACTATGTACGGCGCGCCTAGTCCTAGTAGTTTTTCACCAGGAGCCGACTATGGCGAATTGTTATAAATACTGGCGTAACGTTGGCACAGTTCCAATAAGCGGAAATACTCCCTTCGTTAGTTAACTGTTTAGATATTAGAGGAAGTGGAAGCGATATTGATATGAATGTTTCCTTCAGAATCCATATATGTTGTGTTAGTAACTGTTGCTTTTCAAGTGTCCTTCGTCGTTGAATATGTTTTTCATAGGGTTGGTGAGTCTTGTCAAGAGTATGAGTAAGCTGCCGTCACAGTTTAGAGCTATTTGGCACGAGTTAATTCAAAAAGTAACAGAGAGGTTTTGTTCCATGCAGCACTGGTCTTTATTCTTCTTATAACTTGATAAATGCTATTCGTCTGTTACACACGTGCTGTCATATTTGTGGGCTTCAGATCAGAGTTTTCAGCTTGCGCTTTTGTGGGCTAATCTCAATATCTTGCATAAAAACAACATGGTTGACAATGAACGCACGTTCTGAATGTAAGAATAACAGCTGGCATTTCGTATGAATAACTGGCAGTGATCGTATAGCTGTTTTCAATTATCAGAAGCATTGATATTTCGTTTATTCGACCAATGGGTTGCGTCAACGGACGATCCTAACTCTTCCAATGTTCAATCAAAGCGCCTGCGCGAGATTCGATAGCGAGATTACCGTTTGTCGGATGCCCAACACCTCTTAAAGTGAAACTGAAAAAAGGCCTAGCCCCTAACAGACTTATTTTGGCAGTATCTGGAAGTCACGAAAACCAAGTGATCCGGTTAAGCGGTTAAGCTGATAAGCTGTCATGCACTTTCTAAATCATGAGACCAAGTTCACGAAACGACGATCGATCGTGGATATTGTTGATCTTGGATATAGCGATATTTCCATCAGCTGGTTTGTAGAGTGACCAGCCCTTGACAGGCGCTGACCAATCCTCAATCAATAACTCTAGGTTTAACCGCAGGGATACATGCTGTGTGTTCCTGCTTCATTTATCAAAATTCTAATATGCCACTATTCTAAAGCCAACTAGTAGCTGTGCTCAAGGATCAAAAGATCACAAGACTTCCACAGGATAACCACGAGAACAGTCGATTTTACTAGTCCTAGTGCTAAGGAGTTAAAAGTGACTCTGACTGTAAACCTACCAGCAACATTTTTCATTGGCCATCTTGCATGTTGTGATGTGCTCCATATAGATATCACGTTCAGCAAGGTACGTGGACTGTTACTCATTGTGTAGATTATATTTATCTATGCTTAACGCCGGCAATGTCAATCTAAACGTTTTACAGCAAGTATCACTGATACCAAACAAAAATCCAACATCCATTCATTATCTACCATCAAATACATCGTTATTGTCATATATGTATATTTCATATCATCGTTACTGCTGATTTGGTTATAAAATAATGTTTGACAACCAATGGAACCAGCTTTACTATTTTATTGTGAAGCTTTATTTAAAAAATCAGGGTGGGTACAGACTCAGGTGGTTATTGAAAATTCGCGTGGTTTTAGCGACAATTCGCGTGTTTATAGAATAAACTCAAGACACCCAAGATAACAAACTGCTGATCAGTTAACACTGCGGGAAGCGAAATAATGTGTATACCGTCGCCAGCATCCTACCGAATGGTGTCATCCCATCATAACAACAGTTTTAATCCAGGGATAATCTACACTCCGTTGCCAATGATTGTATCGCACCGGCATCGTTTGTAAAAGCGCTTCAGATTCACCTCGATAGTCAATTTGTTCCCATGTGCCCTCGTGCTTACGGAGAACAAGTGCATCGGTAGGGTTTTTATTGACTCTATAACTGTAACTTCTTCGTAAAGCACACGTGGCTTTGAACAAAATCAAATTGTCGTTGATACCTCGGTTTTTTCACTTTCAGAAAACAGCGAACACGAGGAATGGAAGCTGGCGCGTCAGGCGAACAAAATGACACTGAGCCAAAGAGAAACGAAAGTACGAGAGAACGCCGAAAAATCAGCAGAGCATTTAAATCCTGGTACCGACGCAGACGAGGTCGCTTCCGGCACGAGAATACTGGACTCACGCCGCCATCATACTGCGCGACCTTGACCGCGGTTGCAATTGGAGCGTTTGTATGTCTTGCTGGTGTTTCCATGGTGATTGTAGGATTCACGGTGAATGACGGGAGCTGGCTTGTGATATCGTTTCTCCGCTATGGGGGTGCTGTTCTTGCTGTGATAGCAGCTGTGGTAATCACTGGAGGATTGTGGTATTTCTGTCTCATCTACAGCCGACATCGGGGGCCACAGAACAAAGTATTCGCCAATCAGACGCCCAAACATAAAGTGCCTGGTCAATATGACGGCGACGCCGAAGAAGGAGCGTGGTCTGTGAACGAGTGGGCCGTTAAACAGAAGTTTCCTCGCAAACCTCTCCCAAACAACGTGGGGAACACACAGGGGGAGTCACAGATAGAAGTGCACGGCGCCAACTCGGCTGTACCAGCCAGGAGATTGTCTGACCCAGGGTGCTCAGAGAACAACAACGAACTCGCCCGAACAATCCCAATCAGAACCAAATGCACGGAGTTTGAAGACGCTGAATTTACGAAAGGCGATAATATCCCGGAACCGGACCGGTTGACGTCCCTGTTCCAGGTGTCCTCTGCCGGATCCAGTCGAGCTGGTAGAACGACACATTCCAATGATCGGCACAGACCAGCATCTAAAATTAAACGTTATGCCAATGAAACCGATTTCGAAAGCACAGCTCGATCGGACGAAGTCACCTCGTCATTTAAATCACCTGCATATTCTGAGGTGATGGGGCAAAGGTCTGGGGGAGGTGGGCGGTATTCGTACAGCAGCCAATCAATGCATGACGAAGTCGATGGACCAGACACAAGGTCACGAACAGTCCATGTCATGCCTATGCCAACCGACTATCATATGTGATTCCTGCAACTGAGCTTGTAATTAGCGTCCTGAGATCGAGTTGAGTGAATTCAAAAACGGGCGTGTGCATGTTTCCAGCTTTGATCCGCAGCCCAAATCAGACTATGTATCCATACGGGGTGCTCTTTACATTTTGGCGTGAAACTGGAAACACTTGTGCAGTTCGGTATCAAATACAAACGAGTCCTAATAAGTCTCCTTTTCTATTACAATGTCTTGCGATAACGAAATCGAACTCATTCCTCGATGGCAACGCAAATGGTTTCGACAATTTATCACTGTACAAAGCACAGAATTAACTTTTCATTTTCAGATCATTTTTATTTTTATCATGTCTTCAAACGATATTGTTTTTGGGGGATTTTTGGTGAGACATTTTCTGACTCTTATCTCCTCCAAAACCGTAGAAGGTAAGAAGAAGTTTTGGCCATGGACAGTTCAATTTTTGTGTGGGTGCGATTTATGTGCATCGATTGGCGGTCATCGTTGACCTTAAAGAAATTTTCAAGGTCATAGGGTCCCAAAAAGATCTTTTTGTGCAGTAAAATGCCTTTCCCCCCATAATATCTGCGTCAATATTTGTTCGATTTCCATTTCCAGGTAGCTGAGGACATGGACAAAGTTTCCAAACATTGCGAGATAGCATGCATTATGCTTAGCTTTCACAATATCATCAGGATGAAATTTTCAATCGCTTATCCAATCATTAATATTTGTGCCATCTTCATCACATTTTGTGAGTAGCTTCATAAGAACAAACTAAAACTGATTGCAAAATCACAAGAATGTACTTGACTTCATCTCTCGCTGCAAATACGACTAAAGGGGCCGTCACACCATGACGTTCTGGTCAGCGTTCTATGACGTTTGAGGAAACGTTGGTAGTCGCCCATGGTCGCTGGGATAGCGCCAGAAGAGCGTTGTGTGAACGCTAGTGAACGTCGGTGATCGCCGGGAACCGGCGGAGAACGCTGGTCCGGAAAAAATGTTTTGAAAATGCACAAAAGTTCTCACTGAGACCAGCGTTCTTCAACGTTTATTTTTAAACGCTGAAGAACGTTTAAGAACGTTCGTGCAACGTTTTACTAACGTTCGCCGAGCGTTGCACGCGTTCGGCTATCGTTAGTCAGTCGTTACTCTAGCGTTACTTGGTTGTTACTAATCGTTTGATTTGCAGTGAACGACTCACTGGCGACCTGTCAACGACCGCTGAACGGTCCCCTAGCGCACGCAGCGTGTGACTATAGTCAAACGAACGTCCTTTTGGCGTCCATTGAGCGTCATTCGAGCGTTTCCCGAACGTCCATGCATATGGGTATATAAACCGATGAAGCAAGGTTCATTTGATTTTGGGCTACCGTAGAGACCGTCCTCATCGGGGTTTTCAGGGTGTTTAGGATCTTCAGGGGGTGTCACATGGTGCGTTACTTCTCGGATGTGCTCTTCCTCCTGGCGTTCTTCTTCGTTCGAAGACATTGCAAGTGAAAGAGGCTTTGCATTCTTCTAACTTGCAGCGCTAGAAGCAGAAGCCCCCATCCCACCCTTTTTTCGTCTTGGCGGCATGATGCTGACTGTTCAAACTCACAAGAACAACTGAATTCACTAAGAAATTTCCAGCGTTTTGTACCCGTTCGACCGTAAAAATAACACGCCAGCAAGACGCTATTCTGTCGTTATTCACACGTTAGTCACACGCTCAACACGCTCGTCTAACGTTGACAAATCGTTCGTCGCGTGCCAGTGGCACGTTAATGCTTTTAAGGGGAATCTTACTTGGTCGCTGTTACACGCTTCTCGTGCGTTAGACACACGCTAGTCATGCGTTAGGCACACCTCATTCTAGAACGCTCAAAAATTGAACGATTGAAATGTTCAGAGAACGTTGACCAGAACGCCATGGTGGGACGGCCCCATGACATTGGTGAAATTATATTGTATTGTGTTGTTTTACGGTCAGTTGCGCATAGTTAAAGTCCGCTTTTTGTGGAATGATGGCAAGCCGCGGTAATCCTAACGTATAATCAAGTCATGTTCTGACTCTGTTACCCCAAGTCAGCTTCATTTACCAAGGGATTATATGCAAAGTTGTGAAAAGCTTCGTCCGTCAGCGATTGGTTTGCGTGCGCATGGTAGAGAGAATTTTTTTTTCGTGTTATGTTCAGATATATCTGTTAACGCTGGGCATTTTCTTCGTCAATTCTTGGCTCTTAGAACGCCAAGCTGCTGTGTATTTTAAGCACCAGCATATCAAAGTTTTCTCGCATTTTATTGATACCGTATTATTGGTCGCCGAACTTGCCGTTGGAGCTTGTACCAATCGATCTTTGGTTACATAATTAGTTTCGGTCTTCAATTTTTCGTTTATCAAACAAATATACATAACATTATTAAATACGGTACTTACCCAACTCAGCAAATGTTTTATAAATCTTTCATCTCGTTATTTTTTGACGATGCAGTTATCATTAGGGCATGTTTTGAACTACATTCAGCCTACACGTAACAATCGCACCGAATGGCCTCGGTTCAGCTGGTACGAGTCTAATCGTTCAATGAATGATAATATCCCTTAAGTAACATCTTGACAAAAGTTAACCATTTTCCTGTTAAATGACGGTATGTAGCTTGTTATATAATTTTTTGGGTGAACTCCCTTATTTTGAGATTTTATTGCACATTTAAGTATTCTCATTTCTTATTAACACATCAACGAAACGCAATGTTTCGAGATCTGTGTTTACTTACCAAGCATTCACATACTACCCACGTTGCAATTTTGTGCATAACTTCAAAGCAACGACCATATAAACATGTTGTCCATCTTTATAAAAACATTATAATAATCAACGGAAGTTTCCTTTGGTTGAACAAACTGTAAACAAATATAACCATTCCAACCGAGCTTCAAACACGCATCAATATTATTCGTTGTATACGTTCTTCTTCCCCTGTCTCTGTGAGTTTTGATAGATACAGATTTTTTTAGAGGACAGAAAAGCTTGCAATGTTCATAGACTAATGAATTCCAATATAACAATACACATTCCCATCAAAGCGTTGTCAACCGAAGTCGTAGGAGCAAGGGCAACCTGGAAGTATACAATAAGCGCACGCGCACTGCTGCAAGCAGTGAGTTTGGAGCATGCATTATGGTTGCACCCAAGAATAACATCAACCGACGTTTACAATGAAAGATTCTGTTCCGCAATTCATCAGTTCTGTGTAACCGTCTTTCCACGGTAGCAATTTTATCAGATGAAAACGTCAATTTGATATCTTCCGCCATTAAGAAAGCATTGAATGCGGAGGAGTGCCTTTATTGTTGAAGAGTGACTTTAAGAGCGTAGTCAGCCATTTGCCCAGGCCACTAGTGGTGTTCTGTAAAATCAGCGAAAAAACATAGTCACACATGCGACTCAAAACAATGTCTAAGTATTCATACATTAAACGCAGTACATATTATTTCGAACATGGATGATAATGTGTGGTCATGTCATATGATTCGTGTTCTCTGATGACATTCCGTGTGACTGGACTCTTACCTTTAACGGATAAGCATTCAAGAGCAGCTGGGTTCAAAAGCTGTCTGGGGAGAGAGAACGGGGTATCATAGGACAAACCGCGGGTGCAGAGAAGCACAAAAGGTCAATCATTGACTGTCATCAGACGGGTGAAATCGTTCCTCGTCCATTTCGTGAACCAGTTTGTATGTCTCGCTTGGCGGTGGTTCCTCGGGGCTGAACACGGTGACAGGTCATAGCAACGTGATTTGAAAGTTTGGTTGTAATTTAAACAGCGAGTATTTGTTTACACACACCAAGGACCACCAGTATAGTATTGATTATTGTATAAATAATCTTTTAGAATAACAATCAATTACTTCTCATACATAAGACGATAAAATTGTAAACGAAGAGGTCACGAAAAGTCTACACAATTAGTAATACCATGAATGCATTCTATGTAAACAATTTGAAATGAATCCTGCAAAACAAAATGTGAAACAGTGTATAAAAAGCTCGACTTGGCAAATCCTATGCAAAATACAATCATTGATTAGGTAAATTACCTTGTGCTTTGCCAATTAATGTGATGAAGGAACTTCTGAGCAAAATTTCTGCGGCAGAGAAATGGAAGTACAATGTACAGTGTTCTCAATAGTAGTGATTCATGTTTGAAATGATTGGTCGAACTTTAACATAGGAAATTATTGACCACAAAATCTTCCCCTACTTGTCGAATAGAGCATAAAATCCTTCATCAGTTGAAGGATCTGGCCAGCCAGTAGGCAACGACGTCATTGTTTTACCCGTGAGTATACCGGGTCCCTCAAGTACTGGCCCTAGGAAAGATTATACAGAATAAATGGATGGATATTTCCGTGTGGTAAGCATTCCTGGGAAGTAATTGGCTTATAATGGGCGACCGATAGTGTGTCACTACTGTGTGTGACAGTTGACATAGTGAAGGTATGTCCCTATTGTATGCGACAGATTTCGCAGTGAAAGTATGTCCTTATTGTGAGTGAAACTTTTCATTGCAAAGGTATGTTCCTATTGTGTGCGACAGACATGTTTATGAAGCAACTTACATCATATGCGCGCTTCATCAATGCGTTATCTTCGTGTTTAGGGTGGCAGACGCATGCGATTTCACATATTATACAAGTTGTCAATTTATCATTAGTGACTATTTGAGAGTAAGAGCCTATGTTCTCATACATACCCGGAACACTCGGTCCTGTGGTACGAGTCGTCGCCCTGCTATCAACATAACTACCACCAAATGCTGAATGCTCCCCACCAACATGCACGTTATGATCACCCACGTGACCCGTGAAATGGCCACTGGGGTGAACTGGTGGTTTTGATCTGGTCCTCAAAGGCGTCGAATCAAATGAATGATGTCGAGGATACTTCACGGGGAAAAGATGAGACAGGTCTGGTGGTGCAGCTCGGTTAGTGGAAAGATTGATGGTCTCCTCGTAGGAGGGAGGGTCATTGAATGACACACTAAAGGGTTGGTCCGGCGTGGAACCTGGTGTCAGCGTGTATGTAAAACTTGTTGGACCAGCACATGTCCTAGGAAAAGTGAATGAGACTTCAGTATTTCGTGATTTACCCTTTTGAACTGTCAGGCTAATCTGCCCCTTTGGGCTGACTGATCGACGTTCCCTCGGATCATTTAGCCCAAGTTTGTCTGCGTTTGATGGCGGTAGATTTTGAATAGGAATGATTCTTTCTTGACGAGAATCCGTTTTTGGATGTCGCTCTTTATTGCCTTGAGGAGCAGAATAAGCTTCTTGTCTTGCAGAAGATGATCCCAGCATAGCCCTAGTCTTTCGCATAGCAGCACTCGCCAAAGCATTTTCGAGCTCGATGCGGTCTAGTTTCTCTGCCAAAGATGATGCAGAGCTATATTCTACGGTTTCAGGTATAACACTCGTGGTCATAGAAGACAGAGATGTAGGGTCCATGCTTCTTTTCTTCTGCCTTGGTTTTCGAGGTTCTATCTCGATAACAGAGGACTCAACGGGCTCTGCAAAATGGACTCTTCTACCAGGGCTCCCCCGCGGTGATAGGGAACCACTGGGCAGACTATATCTTCTGCCACCCAGTGGAGACGAACTTTGAACTGGGGAAAGACTTCCACGTTGAGAACCGGTTGGACTGTATGGAAGTCGCCCTTGTTTGTACATTTCGTAATGAGGCTGGTCATACGGTTGCTCCTCATACAGTATCTCGTGACCATGGGGGGTCAAATGATGAGAACGATCGCGAGAGATATCTTTTGTTCTGGCCGCACCTCTGCTGTCAACGAAACAGAGACCTAACTCTGGAACCGGCATGGGTTGTTGGGCTATCTTCGGATGTTGAGCTGCAATAACTTCCAATCGTCTGTTTAAATCTGCAACCATTTCTTTTACGGCTGGCATTGGTAGGTCTGCAAGGTCCGGCGAAGCGCCAGTAAAAACAAACTCAGATTTAGCTAGTGCGTCTGAATGACTAGCGAAATGAGGATGAAGAGCGTCAAGACGATCATCAGTTGGAGGAGTGATGTTAACAGTTGGGTTGAGAAATCTAATTCCACTAGAAGTACTATGTGTTGACACAGGAGGTGACGACATAAATGGACTGGTTTTTCCTGAATGAGCTAACAAAGGCGATGTGCCAGCTGCTGCCAAAGGCGATGACCCAAAAAACATAGGCGAGCCTCGTCCGGATGCAAGCGGTGAACCACGTCCAGACGTCAGTGGAGACCCACGTCCAGATGCGAGGGGGGAAGACCTTCCTGGCAAAGAGGGCAAACTACCAACGGCCATAGATCTTCTGTCTATAGTTCTACCTGCATCTATGTACAGAGGCCCACCCCATCCTGTCGTTTCGCCTAATGACAATGCTGGCTTTGGAGGCCTGTAACTTTCTTTGGTTTCAATTTTATTGGCCACAAGGGTGATCGAAGGTATCAACTGGGGTCCTGTGTCGACCACTTTTATAATATTTGTAATATGAAACGAATTTGCATCATCGGGTGCATCCTTGGTTTTTTTATTGGTTGATAATGTCATTGGGCTGGGTATAGCTCTTCCTGTTATATCGTGAGTCAGTACAAACGGGGGCTTCAATGTTTCTTGGTCAGACGATGCGTTTATGATGGATTTCTTAGGAAGAACAGTACATTTTTTGTCATCATTGTCTTTTGGTGATGGACTTTTGTTTTCAGTGGGGTCGCTGGTTTTCGATTTTGAATCTCCTTGATCAAACATTTTATCAGATGGTGTATCCTTTATTGGAGTACATTTGTCGACTTCCTTAGCTTCATTTTTCTGACTAGAAGCGTTTTGATCCGATTTTTCATCAGCTTCATCATCGTCGATTGGATCCTTTCCATCTTTAGGATCACACTTCACTTCATTGTTGTCATTTTGTAATGAAAGAGAATCATCTTCGCATTCTTTATCTGCCTGTGATTCGGAAGCCTCTTGGTTTAGCACCGTCGCAGGTCCTTCATGACTAGATTCTACTGGAATAGCACTCAGGTGGTGATCATTAACTCTGGATTCGGGTCTGGGCTTTCGCCATGGAGCAGACGATGACGGTAAGGCTTGTTTTTGAACAAGTGGTTCGCGTGACCTTGACACGGATGCTGTCAAAGCGTCACACGAGAGCATTTCATATTCTTGAGTTTTGACATTTCCAGCTTCCACATTCAAAGAACTTGGAATTGGTAATTCCTCTGTAGTGTCGCTATGAGTGGTGTGGATGTTAGCGAAATAGACCGATTCCTCTCTAGCCTCTGGCTCCATGTCTGATTTAACAGACACAACGATATTTTCATTTGCGTCTTTTTGAGCGCCAATCAATTTGTTTTCTATCACAGTCCTTGCAACAGATATCGCAATGTTCTCGTTGGTGTCCATCCGGGGCGTTGCTGCTGGTGGTGAAGCTGCTAGACTACTTCCGCTTGAGCTCCGCTTCCGCCATGGTGCATTAGAGGGCGCTACTGGTCTTGATGGATTCGGTTCGGATTGGTATATTACAGAAGCTATGCTACTGTCACTAGAGTATTCAGAGTCGGACGAGTATAACGAACAGGCGTCCGCACCCACACACAACAACGTCTCCTGAACCACGATATCAGGGTTTGAGCTTCGGGAAAGTGTAGCAGGTAAAGATGTGTTGAGAACTGTGCTATTGGTTTCTGTTCCACCAGTGTCGGGTGGCTCTTCGTGTCCTTGTATGGTAGTGCGTTTGACGATCTGTATTGCGTCTAGTGTATCGTTTTTAGAATGCGATTCATCACTGACTTCGTCATTCCCGATGTGGTTGGATGCACACACATCAGATTCTGTTGAATTACAAACTTCATTCAATGAGCCGTCTTTGTTTTTGTACTCCGCCAGAGAAACTGGATCATTCACAATGTTGCAGTCTGTACTGTAATCACAATGAATGGGTTTCGATGTGCTATCACAATTAACTTGTTGCGCGCTGTCTGTGGAAGACGAAGTATTGCTGGTACGACTTGGGTGACTAATGGTTGGAAAAGGAGTTGTATTGTTGCCTTCAATGTGATGAAATAGGGTTGGTTTGTTAGACAAATCCTCGCCATCAGTCTCTTCTGATTCGGAATTGGACAACGGGTTATCACACTCAGGCGGTATTTGCATATCACAGCATATGCCATTAGCGGACTGGAGAAGTACGGGGATACTATGTTCATCTGCCTCACATGATCTGTAAAGCATGAAGTTTGTATCAAAAGTTTTCGTTCACATCTACAAATATCATTTCACAGGATTCTTAAGTCATTGTACGTATGAATACTCAACCAACAACTTGACAAGTAACCTCAACGTTGCTATGTAGCCTGGTTGTAAAATTCCCTGGTATGACCATGGTTGCCTCTTTTTCTACTGTTGATCTATCCTAATAATCGCTATATCGCTGACAATGTGACAAGAGGGTGGTAACGTACTCTGTTACATTATACGAAACTTGTAAAGCGTTAGCTGGAATGTCTTCTGGTTTGGCTTGAGTCTTGTTGTTTTGAGCAAAGTCTTCGTCATCAGGTCGTGAAGACGGCCAACCTTCACTCGACTGGACGAGTTTCCGCCGGTCCAGCGGCCTCTTGTCTTCCAATTCATCCGTTTCCGGTATAATATAGCTGTCTGATGACTCGGCAGTTCGGGGCAGAGTTGTTTCCTGAAGTCACACATGAAATATATGTCGCTGGAGAATGGAATATTATTCCATATATTATCAATCATGTTCAGCCACGCTATTAAAATATCACCTACATTTGCGCAAATACATTTCTACTTGACATTTCGGTAATTCTAATGTAGAGAGAAAATTTTTGAACGATCTTCAGCAGAAGTTTTAAACATCATCCAAGCATGCCCCTTGTCGGAGTATTGAGTCAACAAGAAAAGATTACCTCAGCATCTCGCACCCGACTACGGTATTCATCAACACACACACGCACACACACACACACACACACACACACACACACCCAAAAAAACTCGCCCAACTGCTATACACATCACACTTTTTCTACATTAGGTGAGTCAGTGGTCGGTAGCGCATCGCAGGGCATTATGATGGCGTACAGTGTACATTCTAATCACCTACAGAACCACGGCGAGTCTGCCAAGCCGACAGCGAAGGTCAATTTCGTAATAGGAACACCTCTCCATATATAAATCTTACTATTGGGATGTTAATGACATACCAGGGAGTAATGATTTGGGTTACAAATAAGGCGTACAAAGTTTATATGCGCGCATGTTTTGCCATATGTGCGCAGTTGGTGAAAGTTGTATTTATTAAATTATAACACCTGTATTGAAATTATGACATGTTTACGAACTATGATAGTGTTGACATATGTTTGCAGGTGTCTGCATATTTGGGCAAGCTTGGCTAACATACCTCCGAAATTTTTACCCAAGTGTTGTCAATACTTAAGCAAATGCACAGGCGACAAAATGAGCGTACAACTGTCGGTAAATCTGTCCAATTGTTGACATGTTTGCAATTTTTAACATATACGTGCAAGTGTTAGTATCAGTTGGCAGTTACTAGGCTGTGTAAGTGTTGCGACCTGTTAGCAATATATGAAATCTAATCATATCAATTCCACACTCCATCACGTTCACAGTTGTAAGGTGAGTAAAAGTAAAACACCACACAAGTAAATTGGATATTAGAAATTGATAAAATACCTGATCGCTTTCTTCACCATTCTCCTTCAAAGGGAACACGGTAACGACTTGAGGTTCCAAAGTAGACGCCAGAGAGACATTGACAGGTGACAGGCACGCCACTGTCAAATCCCCGGTGTTGAAGTGGATGCCTACGTGTTCATCACTGGGGTCAGCTGTCTCCGCGTTAACGGCGTCTGTGGGGTCGCGACAGTTTGCATCCGGGACGTGTGACAGTTTGGGGGTGGAGGGGGTAGTAGCATCCAGCCTGATGATAAGAAATCGAAATAACATACATACATATTTAATGGCTTCCTTCGCTGCGTATTTTATTCTTAAATTGCAGTAATAAGCTGTGTTTTGTCGCTGGAAATTGAAGAATAGAAAGAGGTGCAATCACTTGTCTTAAAGGAGGAGGGATTGTGTTCCTCAGTGATACATAGCAACGATTCGGACGTCAATATTACCAGAATATACAATGTAAACGACGATGACAATGATGATGATGATGATGATGATGATGATGATAATGATGATGAGGAGGAAAATTGCGAGTTACGTGACTTGGTTAATCCAATAACAACTCGTCCGAACAGAAGGAGCACCAATGGATCCTCCTAGCGACGAGTTTCAGTAGCCAGATACATTGTAGTCCATTTGCCGTTATTGCGAAGCTGGGTCAACAACCTACATACATCTCTCTGCCTTACGCTATCCACATTCCTAGCATGACTTACTGGTCGCGGGTGAAGCAGGGCAAGCATTCGGCCATCTATACTTATCCCCAACCAAAACCGTAACCTTCAGGTATACGTACAACTCTTCCAGGTATTTATAAATTAGGGGAAAACACAGTTGAAATGGGTTGCAGCGTCCTTACTGTGTACAGTTGGAGGTCAGTTGGAGGTCAGTGTTGACGAATGAATAGCATGTCAAGTGTTCACTGATCGTTCTCTGATTGCTTCTGCAATGATGCATATACACTATCTGGCCTCAGCCGCGTGTCCTTCAGGGTAATGAGTTGGCGTTTGCAACTCACACATGTAGTACAGAAGTTCGAGTGTGTGGGAGCCAGTGAAACAAATCACTGACGCTATTCAGTTATACAAATCATCTGGCTTAATATGTGAAATAATGGCGTAAATAAATTTACGAGCGTTACGGATTTATTCATTTATCCAAACGACCGATTAATCAGATACAGAGCTTCACTGCCAAATGCAGTAACCTTTAGTTTAACCTCACTTGACGTCAATATCATACAACAACTAATGCTATATTTACTCCAACATCACTTGCCGATATCAACCTTGCCATACTCTTTTTTACATTATCATTCATATTTTAGCATTATATGTCGGTATGTTGTATTCATATTTACATAACCTGTCAATTATAACATGGTTTTACGAGATATGAACAAACATCGTATTAGCAAAAACAATCCCTACGTCATGTTATATATAGTCATTGAGGGGGCGTCTCATCATCCCATGTATATAAATCAAGTATCCATTTACCCATGACGTATATAATACTCATTCATCCATATATCTAAGTACCACATCTTCTTATATACACCCCAAAGATATTCATCCCGGTCCTCCAACTACCTATGCATATGAACTAACTCGATGGTGTATATTCACTTAGGATCGCCACATTTGGTCGACAAGAACGACCTTCCTCTACCACCTTAAATCTTAACTTCGCTAAACAGAATACACCCCGTACCCAATGACAAAGTATTCATCCATTATCGAATCCCTGAATTATCACAGAAATTATCCCATCCTCATTCATCTCATTAATCAGTACTTGTACAACTAATTCTTTACCCTTACAAGATGTCAATGTACAAATTTGGATATCACTTCATCAGAAAATCATCAAGCAAATGTGTTCTATTAGATATATATTACTAAAACATCTTTGGCAAATTGAGAGACCATTTGATTTAAGCCAATGAATGACCATTCTATTGTGAATCTGGTATCGAAAGTGAACGTACTAAATTTTTGTCGAAATTCAATCTTTAATTGTATCTGGAATGCATTTAATCAATAATCCATGTACTTCAACCTACTATACATAACCTGCTAAGTAAATGTCTTGCAAATATATAGTACCCATTTTCTTTTCAACTCTTACTTTTGGGTTTGCAATCAACTATGGGTAAAATCAGTCCGTTCTCATGGTAGTAGAATATGTTACCAGAGTGCCTTAGCGTCTGCTATTCGTTGGTCAATGACCACTAGTCATTTCACTGGTAGCCATAATCACAGTTTTGTTACTGGGCACACTAGGCCACAAGAAAGAGATGCGAAGGAGTACACAACCTTGATCAATAACTTACTTGTTCTGTTCTTGTTCATATATTTAGCGAAATATTCACTTCGAAAACCAATCACTGTAACTGGATCATTGCTAATATATCCCTTTCGAAATAATCATTCTCGTCGAGTATGGAGCAAGGAAGTACCTGGCAAGTTAAGCTACTTCCTAAGAACACTTCATATAACCATATTTCCAATCAAGGGGCCGCCTAGGTAAACCTACCTTTCCACGATGATCTCCAGAGAATTCCCTGCTGTGATGATAGCTTGTTGTGCCTCTTTATGAGTCATGCCCTCAGCAACTCTGCCTCCGAGTTTTACGAGGATGTCGCCGGCGTGTAGTCCAGCCTGGTCTGCCAAGCTCTCCTCGACGACCTGCAAAGGATTGGGCAGATATATACACTGTCAAAAGCCGCCATCCAAACACAGCCACACATGAGGCCATACAAATGGAGTGGATGATATCACCACTGCATAATAAAGCTGGTTTCCTCGAGTTGGATTTCAGAAAAGCTAAGCATTTCACACAAAGAACACCACGAGAAAAACAGGCGAATGATGAATGTTGTCGGCTGGTTTTTATATCGACATTCCAGTTCTACTGGGGCAAAAATCAGACACATAGTTAGTGTATCCTCAGTACTGACGAGCGCACCTGCCAGAGGAATCGCGCCATCATTTTACCTGGGCACGACCAACGTTAAGACGCAATCTCACACTTCATCTGTGAGAAGAAGTGATGCGGAAATTTGAAATAGTATAGCTTGTTGAAATGAGCGATAAGTGACCCGATTGATGAGGTGCGGATTGCGGATGGCACGCCGATTCCGCGGATGCAACTCTCGTTCATTCACCATGTGGTATGGCCAGCCACTTGTTGGCCGCTACCTGGCACCTGGCGATAACATATGACCAAGTGAATGCACCAGACATCCTCGCTTGTTACCTGGCGTTCAGGTATGTCAGGAATGCACGGATCTAGCCACGTGGATTACCTTGAACTATCCTTACCCCTTCATCGTCTACCAAGTGCATATGTGCTGAAAGATTAATTGCAAATTAGCTACCCACTCGTGGTTTTGGGGATAATGAAATTGAAGGGTACATTGGTAGTTGACACAAGAGGAAGTGATCGAGTCTTGACAAAACGCTAGCTGGTGGAACGCCCCATGGCATCAATACAAACGTTACATTTCTGCAAGACGCTGTATGAAGCAACGTTTCCATTTGATATCATTGTACATTTGGTATTGTTTTTATGAGCGAACAATGTTATTGTTTTTAATTGTACAAGTTAAGTTTTACGTGTATCGCAATGAGGGCAGTAACATCGGTGTTAAAACACACCGCTGAAAGAAGAACAAGAATGAGTATCACTTACCCAAATAACCATAATACTCCACTCTTCGATGGTGTGAGAGGCAATTTGTATTTTACTCAACAATATACTTTCAGTCTTATGAACATAGGATAGTTAGATCAAAGGAGAAATAGGAGTCTGGTGGGGCTAGAGGGAATAGCCCTTTTGAGTAAACACAAAACAACCCAATTACCTGCTGCTCAGCACGGCGTTACCATAATCATGGCAGGTGCGTTAAACAGGGCGTCGACGTCAACAGCTGACAAGACCTGTCAATCACTTTCCTTTGCTTATTCGATGGAGTGCGAAGAAGCATTTGCCACGCTACGTTATTTCAGGGGTAAGTATTTGTGTAGCATGAAGAGCGATAAGAGACGGCAGACCGGCAAATAATATGTTCCTCGCACATAATTTTGAGAATTTCTCCAATATCGTCTAACACACTGTTATCGTTGATCAGATAATCGCGAAAAGAGGTACAAGAGCGAACTACATGGATCAGACTACTAGGAAGTGTTCACGCATGCGTATAGAAGGTGTGTGCGTATACAGCTGCATTGTAGCGCAACCAACAGGTCCCGCAAATAAATTGTGCAGTCTTCTTCCGGTAATTGTCGTGAATTATTGTGTAAATATTGTCTTATGAATAGGCACATGTAAAGGGCTTTGTGGTACCCAAAAAAAACCCCGGAACATCTCTTCCGGTTGCTGTTTATATAACAACCGTTTGAATATTTGACACGACGCCACAGGAAGCGTCCATGCCGTAACGCGCGAGTCGGGCATTGCATTCCAATGTATGTAGGAAGTTAATGGCGAGAACTTCCTAATCTACATATTAACTCTTTGCGTTATTGTTCATATTCTGTATGAATCTTCGAGGGTGTGTTTTTGAAATTGATTTGTTTATTCAATTGGTCTACTATTAACTGATACGTACTGGCTAATGAGGGCTTAGTTGCAAAAGGCGCTAAAACAATCAATGAAGATGATTCAAAAATAAATTGATGGCACTTTCATTGTCGTGTTTAGAATTAATTCTATGCTTGGGCTGACATAAACTACTTCAGCTTGCCTCTATCTACAACATTTTTAAAAGATTCAAGTGGTAACAACTTTCCTCGTTCTAGCACCACGTGATGCGTTCGACGAGAACAGACGTTACTATTGACAACAGCACCTCAAGTAAAACATGGGCGCCGCAGACTAAATACACACCTCAAGCGTTAAGCCACATAGTGCAACGTACAGCTGTGACGTCACTGTAGCAACGTACATAACCTGGTGAGAAAGGTGAGCTTCACAAAACCACAGTAAAGCACCAGTAGGGAGGTCATCACAGATTGACTCATCGCTTGCTGTTATCACGAATCATGGTGAAATGTGGTCACGATCACACTTCTAGGCCACTGGTTGCTCACCAACAAGGATTACTGAGGTATGCAGCAAACACAACTGGTGAATACGGCGCGTGAACTCATGAGAGGCTGATGTACAACTTGGACCAGTCCAAAACCACTGATATCATGCATGCATGTACGGGACATGACGTGTTTAAATTGTACTGAACGTTGAACTCTCCACTGAAACCACAAATACAGCTGTCTGGTTCAGCCAGGTCAATCAGTTCAAAATGCCAGAAGGAATAGAGCTTTTCACATCGACAATCCTTCAGTAATTCAAGTTCCCTCGGCTTTTGCAGGATCCTTGTCAATTTGAATAAGATCATAGGATTAAGTGACAGACAGAGAGCTCTTCTAATCGCAATGAGGCAGAATTATAAGGGTTTTATGCCAACGAAGGCAACTAACCAGATCAAGATGCTGTTTCTAGATGTGAGCAGGTGGGACCTCATTCTGTGAGGTCGTACCCATGTTCGCTGGTTATATCATTTCGGCAACCAGTACCCTCCTGCCTTTCATTAGCTGGTAACAGCCAGGATTCATGAAGGTGGCCCCCACATGAACAGCTAATCTGAGCCGGTTCTGTTTTAATTCTGACACCAGTCGCGCCGTATTGAAACAAAACTAGGCTTTCTGCTCGCCTATTTTTGAAAACGAAAAAAAAAATTCAGATTGGATGGGTTAAAAGTTGCTTTTTAAATCCAACAATTATGTTTCTTAATTGTTGAAAACACAAGCCAGCTGTTGTACATCAACAAGCCCCTTGTACTCCCTGGGCAATTTCTTGGTAATTCCCAACAAAGTGAATATGCGAAGGCACTTTTATAAAAAAGATGGCACAAGCACTTCCGGTTGAGCCCCCAATACAACAAAACAAAATCTTAAAAACCCAGAGGGGAAAAATATCTGCCGAGTGTAAACCTCTTTTCGGTTGAGAGATATTGCAAATGGGGTGGGGGGGTTAAAGATGAACCAGTCTGTACATATAGTGAAGATGCAGCTGAGAGCACGTTTTTTGTTGGAGAGGATAAGCATAAGAGGTGTCACTCTGAATGGCGCAAGTAGTAGCCATCTATCAATAAGATAACTCTCCCGCTGGGCAGCACTCTGACGTCATTCTTATGTTTAATGCAGTTCTCTTGCAGATGAATGGTTCAAACAACGACACTCGCAAATCGTAATAGGATAATATCGAATCGCGTTTGTATAACACGATCGTGTTAAGAACATTGTACATATTGCCACATTATCCAATATATCGAAATAAATGTGATCATGAAATACCACCGAATAATACCCAGCCATCAATTTATCTAGCCATCCGCTGATACATCAATCATCCAATACAGCCAATATGCTCCATTGTATCTTTTTTCAACATCTATCACTTGACGCATCAACCTCTTGATCGACTGATAGATTGATCCATTCATTAAAGTGGTCATTTATTCATTCACTCATCCCTTAACTCAATCATTCACACTGCTCAAAATTCAGGCTAAAAATTACTAACACACCCACACTTACTAATGATGCAAGTCAGATCGACCATTAGCCCCAGTCGGACGGTAATGTAAATATATACCGGCCTGCGTCTGTATTTTCCGCGCCCATTAAAGAATGCTTACGACTACATCGCTGGATTTGGCATCTAGAAAATAACATATATCAACAGCCTGTGAAAAAAATATATCTTATCGCACCACAATCGATGCGATACTTTAAGAAATGTCATCTATATATTGATTTCCGAAAAATCGAGTCACATATGGTATTTGATTGCTCTCCGTTCGCTAGGTGCGCATGGAGCGCACTATGTTTTTTGAACTGTGATCTGTTTAAAATAGTCCGTACTGCGCCTGCGCACAGCTATAACCTCGTTTCAAATATAAACATGTCGACAAGTGTTCATCGATAATGCCACCACGACTGCAATTGTGATGGTAGTCCATGTCAGCTAAATACATCACTCGAGCATATAGGTGCAAATTGTTCATTACCTTCAAAACATACGCGTTCAAGGTATCTGATTTGAATTGTGGATTTGTACATTGCGTTGGAATCGAACATCGAAGGATGACCACTCAGACGTCATGTAGGGCTAATCGACCATAACCTTTACTGCATATTACTTCATAATGTTGGTGGTATGACATCGACCATAAGAAAAACATTCTATGCACAGACAAATTTTATTTCGCTCGGCTGCAAATACGCTGGTTAGTTTGTAGAATGTTCGTGATCACGCGATCAACACAGATCTATGGATGGATGACGCTCAATGGGCGGCTTGCTGAACGCGAGCCGCCAGTAGACCAATCAAATTACGGAGGTGAAGGTCGAGTGGATACGGCATGTCAACAAACTGGCGACTGGGTTGCTTCATCCGTGTGTGTTACAATAGATGCTGCTGTTACTGCTGCTGCAGGCGGCTATAACGCTCGAGAATAGTTTTTCTACATGAACGCGGCGTGGTTAGCGGCGTCTAGAAAGGCCGAGGCTTCATAGATGTAGAAGGAAGTGATTTCACCTGCTTGAGAGCGTGGGATAAAAAAAATACCATTATTGCCACAATGAAAAAGAGAAGTTGGAAGGAGTAGGTGCGTAGACTTGTCAGGGCGTTGGCGGCCATGCACAAGCATCTCTTGTTTCAAGGCAGTTGAGGGCTTGCTTATTCTAGAAAACTAGGATTATTTAATCATAATTAGTTAAGCCACTCTTAACCTTCGAAACAAGTCACCGACATAAAACTGATCACAACGGTGGTGTCAGTGTGTTATTTGTTCTACGCTAACCGCCATAGGTAAGGTAAGATAAGGTAAGTATAGGGTTTATTTGGCACACCAACAGTAATTATATGGTGCATACAAAGGTGGGGAAAATACGAATACGAGAAAGGAGAAAAAAGAAACTAAGATTAAGCTTTTTGTTATTTAATTAATTGAATTGATTTGCGTGAAATTCATGAACAAATGTACGATTTATAATCTGTAATACAGTCTAATTTCGCTAATAAAATCGATTTCTGATAAGAATCATCGGCACAGTCGATGAGAACGTGCATAGCATTTTGTGTGCTTTGGTGAGGGTGGAACTTCGGTATGTGTATGTGTAGGAAGCGTTGGGGTCAGTGCGTGGTACGGGTCGGGGTCGGAGGGTATCAGGGGAATAATTTGATTATATGTTTAATGCTGACTCCTTTTTACTAGAATAGCCATTACTTCCGTTCGAAATGTAGAGTGCGGCTGCCGCTCAACCGGAAGTTATCACTTAACACGATATTCATGAGAAAAGCTGGTTTTCATAGCTTTCCAATGTGTGTTGTCTGTCAATTATCGATCGAAAGCTATAATATTTGCGCTGGAAAGGAACTTGTACATCTTTTAAACAAGTTGAATAGCTTCTTCCAGTTAGAGATCGACCCATTCCTCAGAAAGTTAAACAAGCATCTCTACTTCTTCGAAGTTTGGTTTACTGACTCGATACATTTGACAACATGTACTGTGGCATCTAACAATTCACAGTGCAAGACATCATGCATATCAATATGTAGCGTACTGATATAAGTTTATTCGCTTGTCAGTCACTTGAGTATTGGCATGTTATTTCTATGGAGAGACCCTAGCAAAGTTCTATACGCGCTCTACGATGTTTGTACCTGGCGTCGTTTGCCCTGTGGTACTCCAGAGAGGAGTGGTGGGGTCGGAGTAGGAGGGTACTCACACAAACCACACTCGACTTCCTATATCACTTTCACAGCATCTGGATCGCATATCTATCTTATATTAGCGAGATATCTCATTACCAACACTGTGTAGGATCGAGATTCCGAAAACACAAACAGAGTAGGCTACGGTGCGCTGTTATTTGGGTTACAACACGTGTACTGGCGTGTCCCCGACAAGGGTTACACGATGATGAGCTCTTTGAGTTCCACCCAGATTCGTCGTCCATTTAATCAACACTAGTGCAGACAAGGCAATGTTTATTACACACGCTCGCGGAACAATATTAGTGTCAGTTTAATGACTGAAATATGGGGCCGGTTTTTGTGCATTGGTATCTCAATACAGAGTTAGGGCTTTCCTATACGGCCGTCCCGATAGGATGCAAACCAGCCTACTTGAAACATAATGTGCAAACATACCATAAATATACTATTTCAGTTTTTAACATATTGTAATTACTTGTTCACAACCGAGTAAGTCTTTAAGACTGGCTTGACTCACTAACCCTGTAAATCGGTCCTGATTATTTATACATAAACATAATATATGAGGCAAAAAGCATAAGTTGAAAACCAATGTTTAATGAATTGTGCCAGCATTTTCATCTTTGCTCCTGCGTTGGCGAATTGCCAGATAAACCTCATTATTTCGACAGGCTTTTTGCAAGCATGGTGCAATGACTTATTAGTGAATTACTCAAAATGGTATTTTTGGTGGGTAACCTCTGACGCCCCTGTCCTTTGCTAGCGTTAGAGGTCAAATGTTTTTAAGAAAATGGCAGCGGAATTCAGCTCAACGGATAGCGACGCACGGTCAGTTGATGAGAAGAATGTCAGTGATCATACCATCAATTAAAACACTTCTTCAAATTAATGATGCGAGGAATATATCTGCTCACATTAACAAAATCATCGTAAGATGACAATTAATTCATAAATACAAATTTTTGCAACCCATTGTTTCCAAGCAGCAGTAGATTCTCAATCACCCATCGCAATGCAGTGTTAACATATCTCGTATATGCTTGGTTCCTTTAATTCATACAATTAATTGTATGTTGAGATAAATTGGCCGACGCGTAAAGGAAGCAATTTTTCTTGGACCCATCATGACTCAAAGTTCTGAGAAAACCCAAACCGCAGGTGAAAAAGAAGCATTTTCATTGGTCATCGCAGCATATAACCACGGACTGGGTTGGCTTATCTCGAATGAGTAAAAATACCGAAACATGCAATCGTAAATGCCGGTGAAAATAAGCTTCTCCGATCAGCGATCTATAGACGGAATTACCCTATTCAAATGATTGTTGTAACATACAAGAGTGCTTTCTTCAACTTACCTTGAGCAGGGTGAGAGGCTTCTTGTACTCAGTGCCCCCTTGTAGCCTGAAGCCCCATGCGGTGGTCGACTCATCCCGCAGTAGTTTGGCTCGAAACAACACCTCAGCCATCGTGGCAAAACCTATCCCCCGCCCCCCAGGGAAGAGGTTATGAGGTATGTAAGAGAGAGGAGGAGGAGGGGGGTAGTCCTCCCTCTCCCTCTCTAGAACTTCACAGCCTAGTTCCTCTCACAAAACAACCAGTATATAAGGCTGAGTATGAATCGCTTCCCGGAGACAGGTCACCATACGCACGATTGGTGTTGGTTGCATTAGATCCGATCATGTCTGCCATGTTACGATCACGGAAAGAGGCAGACCCCCATGTTGAAACTTCTCTAAGTCGCTGTTGTGGTAACCCTTTTTTATCTGATATCCTGTGCACGACGAATTTAAGCGGGAGAAAATATATTCCACTAGAATTATTGAAGACTCACACAAACTGTTGGAACCTCTTTAGCAATCCCAGACGAAGTGCCTCGAAACTTTGACTTGCCGTTGTTTGGTGGTGTTTAGTTGTAGTGCGTGTGTGAAGTTGCTGCCGGGGGCTGCAGTGGAAGTATGCTAACCCGTTCGTGCCTTTCACATTCCTAGCGTCAGTTATGTAGAGCCAGACAGCGGTTGCGGGCACGTGTAACCCAGAAAGTGAAGAGTGGCGCAGTGATGCCAACGCCGAGCCTTCCTAGTTCCTGGAAGCACTAGCTTCCATGTGTAAGTCGGCAGCGTAGCGGGGCACGCGTTCGGGGTGTGGTGTGGAGGGGTGTGAGTGAGAGGGGTGTACATTCCTGGAAACGGGGTTGGGGATGCGGGCGGAGTTGTGGGCATGGTAAGGCAATATGCCGTGAGCTTGTTCATCACCTGCTCGCCTGCCTCTTAACCAACCCTAGCCTACTCCTAGAGAGACCTGAAGCTTCCACGTCACAGTTCACACTCCAGACGCTAGAGAACAACACAGGGCAGCATCGGCAGCAAGGCATTCTACAAGAGTACATTCCAACTGCTGCACATTGTAGAATAGGCTGGCTATACCACTCGTCAAACGGAACAATGCTATAGCGGTCAGGACGGAGCGGCAATATCCAGGGAGAGTTAGGTGCGCTTTGTTCCATGCTAAGCTGATGCAACAACGGGTTTGAATACCACTGAAGCGTGCATAAAGGATACATGAGCTCTGTAGAATGCTAAGTTGATGATGCACATACGTAATAGAACCGCTTGCTGGGACTCTACTGCGTCTTATAACGGCATAACTCGTGTGTACAAAGCAAAGATATACACACCCAGTATAACAAGGCAGATATTGCACTCGACAGACAAATATTTAGTCTCATTTTTCAACAGCTCCCTTCTTAACACATCGGCTGTGTCCAATTGATGTACCGGCGCGATTCAGCATGAGCTACATAAGACGAGCCACGGGCGCCACGGTGTAACGGTGTCTATACTACAACCATATCTTGATCAGTCGATAAATGCTCACAACTCTTCAATGGCCATAACACTCTTCAAGTGTTTAGATATGTGTTAATGGGACTGTAAAGATCGTTAATGTTATTATGCAATTGACATTCCAGTCAACAATGACGAATACCTGCGTTTTATTGTCATGTGCTTCTTGTCGATTAAGTCATGAAATGCAAAGCTTAATGAAAGAAAAAATGATCTCTCCAACAGTTCGTACCTAGTTCAGGGTTATTTTTTTTCTTTTGCGTTTTCACCACTTTGTTAGATTGAATTTATATGCCGGTTTATTGTGTGGAATGAAAAAAAATAGACAATAAAGGGTTTTCAACATTTCGTTGATAAGAAATGTCATTGTTTACTCACGGATCGTGAGCATCTATCATCTATCATTGTGAAATACGCCATAAATTGCTTTGTTTTCTTTAAAACATCCCATAAGCAGATAGCACTCGCGTCAGCACCTTGCGTACCTGAGTATTTACACACCTGCTTGGTCCACTTACACCAAAACTCAGCGGGCGCTGTACTTCAGCGCAAAGTCACGAGGTTCTATGTGCGCTGCTCATGAGTCATAATGTCCCGATACTTGTCCTCGTAAGGCGGAGGTAAGGTAAGGTAAGGTAAGGTATAGGTTTTAACGCCACACCAACACTAATGTGTTATATGGTGCCTACAAAAGTAAAAATAGGACGAGATAAGATTGGCTTGATTGAGCAGTCGCCTTCTAGGATAAATGGGAAGAAGGGAAATCCACAACCTTGTTTAAAATGAAGAAGAAGGCGGAAAAGAACATGCGGGTGATTATCCTAAGGCATGTTACCACCAGCCGATTGACTGGACCAGGCCATGTCACCACCAGCCGATTGACTGGACCAGGCCATGTCACCACCAGCCGATTGACTGGACCAGGCCATGTCACCACCAGCCGATTGACTGGACCAGGTCATGTCACCACCAGCCGATTGACTGGACCAGGCCATGTCACCACCAGCCGATTGACTGGACCAGGTCATGTCACCACCAGCCGATTGACTGGACCAGGCCATGTCACCACAAGACCCGATGTCACCACCAGCCGATTGACTGGACCAGGCCATGTCACCACAAGCCGAGTGACTAGAGGTCATGTAACCACCAGATGAGTGACTGGACCAGGTCATGTCACCACCAGCCGAGTGACTGGACCAGGCCATGTCACCACCAGCCGATTGACTGGACCAGGCCATTCCAGCCTCTCGTCTTGGAGAGGCCGAATGGGTGTTTTGCAGATATGGCTCTCAGAAGAACCTCTCTGCTCAACCACCAGGATCACATCTTCCACCGAAACGAGTCGCAACCCCCGGCAAACAGGTTATTCCCTATTAGTTGTCTATACAACATGCAGGAGGATACAGTGGGCCAGTCCTATCCCCGAGCCCACCTGTGGATCGTAAGGCGGACATGGTTGGCTTATCGTTATGATAGAACACAATGAAATAAAAAGTGATATATATACCGATTCGATAGATTTTGTTACCATACGACTGCTTTGATTATTGTAAAAACGCTGAAACGCTTTTCGGTTTGAGTCGTGGAATAGTTAATATGAAGACAAGGTTGCTCTTATTTCACAAATTGATCATTAAGGCTTAATTTATAATAATCTATTTTAGTTAATGTTAATCATTTTGATTATCATTTTATACTCTAGAATCAGGTTGTGATTTGAAACTTAAGAGGTAGGTCACTGAAATATATATATCAGCTTACAAATACTCCTGGATAACATCGTAAAGACGTTTGATCGCCTTGTAGCAATTTTATTTAAAATATTGCTTTGGTTTATTTCTTGATAAATCTGGTGGAACAATTACCTTACCTTTATCCACTTTAACCAAAAAGTTCAGCAAAAGTTCAGCACCAATATTATATATATATATATATATATATATATATATATATATATATATATATATATATATATATAGATATATATATATATATATAGATATATATATAGAGATATATATATATATATCAATATATATATATATATATATAGATCTATAGAGATATATATATATATATATATATATATATATATATATATATATATATATATATATATATATATATCTATATATATATATATATATATAGTGTGGATATATATGTTACAACCCATCTGCCGATAGTGACCCATCTGCAGATGGACCCATCTGCCGATCCCCGTGACGGAATGAGAGCGACCCATCTGCAGATGGTTCTGACCCAATTGCGGATCAGGGTTGCATCGTCTTATACTTATGTATTTTAAGTTATTCCTGCTTTTGGCTACAATACGAACAAACGAAAAACTCAGTGGCATAGTCATTTTGCGTTACTTTGTAAACATACGATGTAAAGAAAATCATCCACAAATGGTTTTGACGCAACTGCTGATTACAAAACTCATTGCAACCTAATGCACGCAAATATGTGCCGTAGTACCATATTCTAAGCAACACAGGGAAAACATGATAAGGAACAAAATAATCTGCAGATGGGTCTGACCCATCTGCAGATGGGTCAGACCCATCTGCAGATGGGTCAGACCCATCTGCAGATGCTTCTGACCATTTCTGAGGATGGATAAGACCCATAGTATGTGAAAAGAAAATCATCATAAAAAGTAATAGAAATCAACATCAAATCCAACAGATATCATCTGTGGAAGCAAAAACCATCTTAAAGTGACATAAGAATGTCAGGTGTCCGCATCACTATGCAGTCACCAGCTGGCAGTGAATCCGCAAGGTGTTGTCTGGGGTAGATATAGCTTTGGATGCAGGGATCGTGTGCTCTTAGCAGGGTCTTGGCAAACGGATGGCAAATACCCCACAATCGCTGCCGTTGGTCTGACGGTGAATCAATTTTTGTGGGTTTTAGCAAATTATATTTTCTCATATGTTCCTATCAAAGCTTGCAGAATGCCACATGAATTGTTTTGCGTGAATAGCCAGGTTTTAACCTGCACGCACTTAATCATGACATTGACTCCGTTTCGTATATCCGATGACACGGTGTTGTTATTGGTAGATGGTATCACAGATATACTTGTCATCGTTACCACCTGGCGTCAGCTCGCTTGGCGACAATGTCGTATCGGGAATGGGTGTTTGTTGGAAGGGACAAGTGCAATTTAACGACGGACCAGGCGTCTGGGAGACGCAATCATACGTCGCGGACGCTCCACGTCACGGACGCTCCACGTCACGGACGCTCCCGTGCTCCTGCTGGCTGGGAGTTTCTGAATATAAGCGCTGTCAATAAAAATTATTGGTCACTCTCAGAATACTGTTGGTGTGTATGACTCTCTGTGTAGGAAGCCCTCTAACTGTACCGTGGCATTGATTGCCAAGTACGTACGTGAACGTCAGTACAGAAGTTTAACAATTGCTGTGATGAATGTACACCGTCAGACCAACGGCAGCGATTGTGGGGTATTTGCCATCGCGTTTGCCAAGACCCTGCTAACAGCCCACGATCCATGCATCCAAAGTTATATCTACTCCAGACAACACCTTGCGGATTCACTGCCAGCTGGTGGCTCGCCTCCATTCCCATCTAGCATAGTGATGCGGACACCGAACATTCTAATGTCACTTTAAGATGGCCCCTGCTTCCACTGTTTCAATGATGATATCTGTTGGATTTGTATTGATGTTAATTTCGATTACTTTTGATGATGATTTTCTTTTCACATACTATGTTGTGTTTGTATTTGACACAATTGCTTCTCTCGCCGAATGTGGTTTGCACATAATTTTTGTTGGTTTTGTGGCACAAGAAAATTAATAAATGTCGATAAAAAATAATCATGATATGATACTTTTTTTCGCGGTTGGGAAAATACATTAGTATAAGACGATGCAACCCTGATCCGCAATTGGGTCAGAACCATCTGCAGATGGGTCGCTCTCATTCCGTCACGGGGATCGGCAGATGGGTCGCCCATCTGCAGATGGGCGACCCATCTGTCGATCGGTAAACGGGTCAGACCCATCTGCAGATGGGAGAGATCGGCAAATGGTTCTCTACATATATATATATGTATGTATGTGGTTGGGTGTCTGTGCGTATATATATGAGCGTGTATGTGTGTGTGTAGGCGTTTTTACCATCTGCTTACACTTTGCTTTAGCATCTCGTGTGCGCGCAATAAACGCCCAAAGTTTATGATATGTTAGTGAAGGTTGTCTATAAGTTGACGCTCTTTAAGCCACCATTCAAATGGTGTTTTCAAACGCAGCAATATGTTGCGTCCTGATGATTGATTTACTGCAGTTGTTCTGCGAAAAGTGAATTATTGCGGTAAACAAAACAACTTGAAGTGCTTGTTATGATGTTGTAAAACAGGAGCGAATGCGAGCAAGTCGCCGACTCCCACCTGCCCCTGCCTTCTCTGCGTTTTCTTTTCTTCGTTGTAACATAATCAGCATTTCCGAGCATTTATAAACCACTCACACTCCCTCCCCGGCTAAATATTGTGGTAGCATTATATCCCATTCTTGCCTAACGAGCTCATCCATAGTTAAGCTTAGTTAATTGTTATTCTTAATTTTCAGTGACATAAAATAATTATTATACTTTCCATATTCATTATTTAAGAAAAAATGTAAAATAATGCGATATTATCCAATATATATATAACCATTCACTCGTCAATATTGCAAGTCCTTTTGTTGTCAACAAAGGTTCAGCAAACGTTATGACGTTGAGAGTGTCGCTTCGTACTTTCCGACTACGTTGGCCTAGTTCCAATACCATGGCGCTTCCCTGACTCTTTGTGAGGAGCAATCGCTTCACACACACACACACACACACACACACACACACACACACACACACACACACACACACACACACACACATCTTCTGGGGTCGCCTTCAAGGTTACGACTTCTATGTCTGGCATTAGACACATGAATATCATTTCATTTTGGTCTCGACCGTAATTATGATAGGGTGTGTGTGTGTGTGTGTTTGTGGTGGTGTACTTGAATTATATTTGCTTATCCATCTAGCCAGTTTCAAATTAGTCCATATTGGCCAAACATCTTCTGGGGTCGCCTTCAAGGTTACGACTTCTATGTCTGGCATTCACATGAATATCATTTCCGACCGTAATGATCTACGGCGGTCAATTTATAAACATTTTCCTCTTCCGATTGATCTATTTGAAACAGTTCACATGTTCAGGTTGGACAATCACAATCGCGTGCAACACTGCTATCAGAACAAAACTTTACTTAATTTGGAGGATTTTATTGTAAACCTCCGATATGTACACATGAAATGTTTTGTATACTAGTGTGGACAAATATGGTGCGCTGATCTTACTATTATCTAAAAAATCCCCTTGCTGGTGTGATATGCTGTTTTAGTCGATCATTCTCCGGAACTTGGTACCAATGCGCTTCTCTTATTCGTCTCCAGGGCAACCCAAGTCCATATGTAGGACAGAGACTGGTCTCAAGGAGGCGCCACCTACTGTCGTTCACCAAAATTTCCCGCGTAAAATGTGTGCGGTTCTCTTCCAGACGACTCTGTTTTAAGGCATAAATTTCATCCGTCTTGCTCATCATTCGTATCTGTTCTCGGGCTGTTTTTATGAGACGGTCAGGTAAGAAGTTTGTCACGTTCTGAATCATCTTGACGTACTTCTTTGATAGCTCTTCTTCATCCAAAGACCGCTTGGTGGCTCCACGAATAGACCCTAGGGGTCGTGGTTTCGTGGGACGAGATCTTGGGAGAAGCGTTGGTCCCGCGGGTATTTCCGGCAAAGATTCGCCGACTACGCTAGCTGGGCCATTTTTAATCAAGTTTTTCATTTTGGGAAATAACTCGTCGGGGTTAGACTTCAAGAATGCCGCGGATCTTTGATCCTTTGACGTCTGGGATATGTATGGTAAAGAAACGACTTCCTTTTCACTCGAATCTTCGTTATGTTTGTTCCCGACAAAATTTGATAAAGGCTGAAAAGGCAGCCTCTTGTTCTCACCGATTCCTACCGGTTCGTTCCGTTGGATTTTGATATCAGGAACTGTCTTTGACCTGGTGTTGAAGTCCATTGTTTGTTCGTCAATTTTCGGTAACATGGGGACAAACTGCTTTCTGTTTTCGTCCTCTTTAAAATCTGTTGTCTCTGCAGATAAATAAATTTTACCTCGTAGAAACGGTTGGCCGATTTTTTTCGAGGAGGTTTGATTGTCTCCAGAAGAATTCCTTAGTTCAGCAATAGTTGCTGCGCGAATCAAGGGTCTCTTTGTGATTATATCTGACCTTGTTTCTAAAGTGTGGTTAATTTTGTTTGGAATTGACTCTGTAAGCTCTATATGTCTTTCATTTTGTTCGTCTATACGATGCATAGGCGCCATGCACGGATTCAGACCTTTCTCCAGAAATTGATCAACGAAGAACGAACGCTGGTTCTGAAATATTGCGGATTCCCGACGCAGCTTGGCTTGCTCAATTTTACGACAATCATTGGCGCAGAGTTTCTCTTGTTTCGGGTTGACGAAACAGATAGTGGATCCCAGTCGGCTGGTGGGTAGGGGCTGTCTGGTGACGAGCCCGCTCTGAGAAGACATCTCCCTCGTCATAGTAGCACTGATCAGAGACCGAAAATAACCTGAAAGTATACGTATATTCGCGATGTAAATAAGTGTCTGTCATCACCTGTGTCCTGTCTTCAGATGTTAAATGTATGATTACAGACTTTTGAACAGTTGATGAAAACAGAAAAAAAAATGAAATGCAGGGTGATTAAAGGGGATTTTTTTCAAGTCGGGTCCCTCGTATTTCAGGCCGCTCAATGGACGTGTCCCTGACGTAGATCCTCAGCCTAGAGAGAGGGTATATGAGGGAAACTAATTCTCCTGGCTCCGATATCAAACCGACGATCGCCCGAGATCAACGAAAAGACCGTTTGCCTACCGATTCAATACCGGGAACACGAGAGGACAGGCGAAAGGGGATAGTTCATGTCTACTTGTCTGCAGTTAAGAAGAAGACTGGTCGAGTTCATAAGAGAAACAATATGTGGGGTCAGTGATAGAAAAATAGGCGCCCACGCCAGGTAATATTAATTAGTTAAGGGGTGTTATATTGCGCTATGCAGCGCTATGTGATGCTCCAGTGATAGCCCGTAGTTCAATGTTTACGCGATTTTGCGAATTTCTGGCTGTGGAAGGGAAACTCATAAAAGGATGTGTTGACAATGTCACACCTATTGTTGAAGCCTGCTGTACCAACAAATGACGTCTCGAAATTGTCATGCAAGCGGCCATTTTTTTTAAGTACAGAAAATTTATAATCAAAATCGCATATTTGAAAAGTATTGATTGCTCGAAAAAATATTCAAAAAAATAAGTGATACTGCTGGCAACATTAAAAACCAGTATGACTTGTAAAAATGTACGATTCCCTTTCATGACGCAAAAATGGCTGACAGAAAAATGTTGGAGGCTTATTCACTTAATGTATTGATGGCGTCTTGGGCGCTTAAGGCAGTCTGCATTGAAAGACTGCAAGACCGAGCGCCTGTTGAAAGGGATGTCGGTTTAAATAGCAATTACATCTGATGCTCAAATTCCTTGAGTAATCTACATACCTATAGATGTGTCTATACCGAGTCACAAACGTTTTCCAGCAGTTTACACCTCCACCATTTCGAAACTTGTCCTATTTCCGGGTGTAGTTTAAGAATGATAAGCGAGTTTCTCACTTGCACCTCTTGGCAGTCTTTTCAATTGTTTCACCGGGCACTCATACCACTCTCTCCACTGGTGGACGCATCAATCCCCGGACCTCATGTACCCAACTCCTCTTGTTCAGGACACCCGAGTGGAATGTCGCCTTGGCGTATTTACGTACTCCTTTACGACGTTTATAAAGAAAAAAATATTTGGATCGAAAATGTTAATTCATGTCAAGTTGTGGCATTGCCAGCGTGGACTATTGCAGCGCCACAGGCCTCCACTGGTCGTAAACACCGATTGATATGAACAGTGTATGGTCTGAGTTCGACAAATCTCCCGCAGCTCATACAGCTACTACGGAACCTAACTCGACTCGATATTCCCTCCCACCAACCGTCCGCCCGAGTGAATAACTGATGATTGCAGTATTGCGGGGCATTTCTTTGAGGGTTGCTATTGGAACCTCTGTGAGGTTAGTCAATGGGGACATGAAAGACTCCCAGCTCTAAGTGGGATTAGGGTTTAAAACGATGTGGCTTAACGAACGACGCAACTGATTCCTGTTTTAGAGCCGAATTCCTGATATGTACTTACACATTTGACATATTTTTATAGTTATTTAGATAATAATGAGATATCGTACGGTGTGGTGAAATACTTAATCCAAATCACATAGGCCCAACGATAAGGATATACATTTATACATATTTATTTTGAATGGCTCAACTATAATCACCCCCCCCCCCCAATTACCGGTAAGCGTTATTCCTCCAATTTAACACTAGTCCTCCATTACAGTAACCCCCAATCTCCTCCCCTCCCCTCCCCAATCCCACACCCCAAGCACATACCAACATGCTGCATCTTCTCAGGTTAAAGCAATACCATTGATACTAAGTTAATACTATGACAAAAATTCCACATTTCAATTCAATGCAATAACAACTAATGTTCAACAGCTGTTGCTGTTTAATCAACGAGGTCTATACAAGCATTTCCACTCGATAACAAAGCACCTCCCAGTCACCCCTTTGGTCTCTAATAATATCCAGGGTAGTCTTCATGCTGGCACGTTTAAGTATCGGCGTACGTAATCCCATCACGGTGGATATTGGTAGCATAATATGTTTTGATTGGTTCATTTCCAAAAGCTCTCGTTCGAGGTGATTGGATTAAACCTATCGAACACCAGACTGTAACTCGCGCATAACTGAACCTGACTGGTCTCGCCGAGGTTACGGACCAGGACACCTAGCCCCCCTATAGAAGTAATGAACATTCTCAGTGGTTTAGTGCTGTGTTGTTTGGATTACTTTAATTAACGAAGGGTCTGTTTTCTGCATTGTCCTGTGTGTGGTCATTCCCTCCACCACACAAACATCAATGTTTACGGTGGGTTTAGGTCGGTAGGGTCGCTAAGACCGGCTTTTGGCATAAGGCCGTACGTAGACTACTCCTGAATGCCTGCCGTTAAATATATGACACTGTCAGTGATTATCAGTCAACCACCATGGTCAGTTATTGTCTCCCAAACCGAGCCATTGCCAGTCATTTTCAGTCATTCTCATACATATCAAGTCCTCGTCAGTTCTGTTAGTTGTAATTGGTCCTAATCCGCCATTATAAGTGATTGTCAGACGTCTTCAGATTGATTTCTGACCCTCCCTGGGAGAGATTAGAATCGGTTAGCCGTAAATCCCATTCGATATAAATAATTTAGAGTTTAGTCAATGATGAGCGGGGCTCTTAACGGTGCAAAATTATCAACGATCTGAAGTCATAAAAATATAACCGAAACGAGGTAACAAGAACTACTGCTAATCAATAAACCTTAGATCATCAGGTGTTTGAAGTACACGTATTTTGAAAAGGATATCCTTTAATCTCTACAAGTGGTTAATTCGTTAAGATATATTGCATACTTTTGACCCCTAATTATTCCCATATTCATTATATGAGCAATTTCTGAGACAGGTTTGAATGACAAGGTCACTAGCCGCAAATGCCCTCTGGTAGTGGCTGTTGGAGTAACACGATGCGCCATTCTCGCCACGGAATGCATCGCCCGGAGGGTCCTTTTCTGACTATCTGGGATCAACTGCGGTGGATAGATACCAACTGCCTAACAGCCTAACCACAGTCAGCACACCACATAGAATATTTGCTGTTTAGAGACGCATAATATAGGTAACAGCCTCCGCTTCATGTGTAATCTTAGTTATTAACTACAGATTAAGCGACAATCCAATGGGTGGTGAGATAACATCAACATTTCCATGACAAAGGTAACGCTATAGTTATTCCCCTTCACCTCCCAATACTTGCAAAAGCGTTCACTGAAGTTGGACTTCAAGTATCAAGATGACAACGTCCGCTTATGGCGTTATAAGAAGTCATTTCCCACTAGTTTCTCTCCTTGTTCCATTCACCGACTCCCATGGAGATGCGATATTATGACTCGGCCATCTCGAAAATGGTTTACATCTACGGAGTAATGCTATTATTATTACTACCGTCGGTTTGCATATTGATATCGACATTTATTCCATCCAGTCAGTAAACGAAAGCGAACACATCGCATCAGGACTCATGTCTATATAGTCTTATCAATTTCAGATTTGACGCTGATACCAAACATCCTACATAGTAAACTATTTTTCGCCCCTTTTTCCACCCTGATTTTTGCTCCATCCCACTTCTGACGAGTTTAATGACGAGAAAAAAAGCCCAAATTAATTAAAAACTTCATTTGACTTGAGGTAGTGGTTGTTTGAGTTTAAGAAATGTACCTTTCCCAAATATTGATATCAAGAAAACCAATGGCTATACTTTTTCTTATATTTCTTCGTTATTTAAACTTATGCGCACTCCTTCGTATAGAGGAATATTATTGCTGCGTGTAGTTGCTTGAGTGGGGACCAGCCAGAGAAATAACACGAGTCAAGGAGTTGAGTTCTTGTTGGTTTATTCAAGTTTAGCTTATTAGCTTTTCTGGAATCTCGATCAGAATCTTGTTCAGGTAAATTCGTCTCTTCGCTAGGTAGCTCTCCCTGATTTTCAGCGAGTCCAGCTATTTTATTGGGGTTCCTGGCATTGGATTACGCCCGGGACCCCACTAACAGCTGACCTCCCATTGGTTCAGGTATGGCCGGCCCCCTTTCTCAAAGGTCAAGACCCAACGGGCAACATAGGGCGTGGACTCGAAAGGTCATTGGCCGATGGAAAAGGTACCAGCCAAGACTACTTATCAGGGTCACACCCCCGTCTTAAGGGCGGAGGTTGGCCCGGGCTAGTGTAAACATGTCATGCTGATAATTGAAAAGGGAGGAAGGTTTCAAAAGTCAGAAGAGCCAGATTAATATCATAACACTACCAATAAGAAATATCAATAATGCAATACTTTATCTGATCTGATGCGCTATATTGCTTAAAATGTTATCAAATGAGTGAAAAGATAACAAAGCATTCAATTCAGAGCAGATCTGCAGATTGCTGTTGATTTTAAAGCTCCACTAGTAAAGAGGAAAGTCCAAGGATGTTTAAAAACAATATAAAGCACCACAGTCTCGCCCCCTAGCCAACACCATCCGAACCAATATATAGCAGTACGAAAGTGTTTTTAGTAGCCTACTAACCGAAACAAATCAAGTTAGTCATAGTCAAATATATGGCGCACCTTACGCCCAAAAGCAATGCTATTTAGCGTATAACTTCTTCATTCCACAAGCAGTGTTGAACACATCATTTACACACAATTATTAAGGTGTTCAAGATACCTGCATATGCAAGAGAGAGAGAGAGAGGTGTTTCGGTAAATTATTTGGCAACACAGCTATGTAATAGGTCTCGTATAAAAAAAACTCTACAGAGACCACCATTGAACATTTGCGAATGGTCCAGTGAGTCACATATGTCAATATTATGGAAAGAGAACTCATGGAGATGTTGGGAATGCGGCTATATTGTTGTCAATCGAAGGTAAACTCAAACGGGAACTAGGTGTTAAAAAGACTCACAAGGATATTTGAAAGATTCTTATGTACCGTGTAACCACCAAGTGAATATGGCCCAAAAAAGCTATAATTTGGATGAGCCTGTCGAGGTTGACATCGCTGAAAAACTCCTACGGACTTTAGAGTGTAAGAGGGCATTGGCAACTACTCCACCAAGGAAGAATAAGAAGGCTAAAACTGCTGGATGAGTTCGATAGGCTGTATTATAAGAATGATGTTATGTCAAGTATAAGAGATTCTAACGATGCAAGACTCTCATTGGTGAAGGTGGAAACAAGCGCTAAACCTCAAGCAGTACAGCCTAAGGCAGAGGCAGATCCAACCGCACAACATGAGATTAAGAGACTGAAATGGACAGATTCAAGAACCACTCCGAAATCAAGAACCACTCCGCTCAACCACCAGGAACCCATTACCCACGACCAACAGGTTGCACCCTATTAGTCGCCTCGTCGATACAGTGGGCCTATTCTACCCCGAGACCCACAGGGGGAATCAAAACATGAACATACCTCTGTTCCGAGTGTACATCATCTAGCTATCAGTCTCTTTTTGGGTGGCTCTTACGTCGAGCTGTCAGAAGAAACAATAAGTAAGCAATAATGAACATAAGGATTTGGGATGGCAACTGTTTTGGGTGGGCTCTTCAATCTGCTTTATTAAAACTAGCAATTAAATGTGATGCTGATGAAGAACGGCAGTTACACTTCATATGGAGAAAAGACCTGACGCACCTTCCCCACAACCAGATCAAGCACGATAGCTGTAAAAACTTATTCCAACGTGGTCACCATAGTTACCCTTTCGAAGACCCGGTCGAGGCCTTCAAGCTAGAATATGAAGGAATAGAGCAAAAAGCGGTCTGAGGTGAAATATCCCAGGACGCAAAAAAGAGTTGAGGAACAACGGCCATTGATGATGTACAAATAGGTGTACGTTGCCCAAAATCTCCTGCAGCGCAAGACTGCGATTCCAAAGCAGCACTAGCCATGTTTTAGGCAATGAGGATGACACTGGAGAAATGGTGAACCCACTGGATGCAGCCATTTGTCACATATGCAGCAAGTCATTAGTATTTGCAGGGTAACTTGACCCCGTCCGCAACAACTGTCACATAACAGGAGTGTACAGGCGACCAATCCACAATGCATGCAACCTTAAGTTAAATACAGAGACAACTACTATACCAGATGCAGTTCACAACCTACGGGGTTACGACTCACACCTCTTGAAACATGCCAATCAGACAGGCGGAAGGCTACATTAACAGGCCCCTAGCCCCAGTTTCTCCTGGTATTGCAAGACCAGCTAGTCGCAGTAAACAAGCCAGCAGCTTGCAGTGACTGTAAAATCAGTCACAGCAAAGTGGCTGTTAATGTTGTGCAAGGGTGTCCAGTTAATGAATGGTTGGAATACGCTTGATCCCTCACTCCTTGCCAAGAAGAAGCTATACTGCTAGCTGTTGGAGCAAGGCATCACTAATGATTACTACAAGAATGCAAAAACATCTGGGTGACGTTCGAATGTCAGACGATGGACGAATACCATGGTCTGTACAAGATACTCCAGCTGATAGCCAGCTAAGCTAATCACTACCTGGCGGTTCTGCAAATGCACCAAAAAAGGGTTGGTTCTCAACGGCCTTGTTTATGCCGGCTTGAGCTATAGTAACACAATGAAGCTACTGAAACAACAGATAGTTACTGTACACAGATACTGACTGATGTCGGAGATACAAACTGAGGACGACTACTCCACATGGCTGACATAACGGCGTACGAGGCATTTCTAATCCACATCTGAGTGAGGATTGTGCTTCTCTTGTTCAACAGGCTTCCCAGTGGAAAATGCTGGCTTTTGTGTCAATGTCTTAGCATTTATGGCATCTGAGGGCTTTTACCAGCCAGGCACCTCAGAGACAGCGACTGACAGTCGAGACACTCTATCTTCCAACTTTCACAGTCCCTACAAAGATCGTTTCCTGTGCATGCTGGTATTCAAACAGTCGCTGGGCAATGGTTTGATTGAACCACCCGACCCCTTCTGCTCCAGGAGCATCCTGTCCCAAGGTCAAACTCTAAATGGTGCACTATGATTGACGAACGCTTTACCACCCATACATGGAGTACACATCTTGTTGTTTCACATCATTTTTTAACTAGTATGCCAAAGTGACTTACCTGTCTTTAAATGAACTGACTTTCCTTAATCTGGTATGCCTTGGCAACCTGATATAGGTCGCTCCGCTCATTTGGAATTGCAGCAGTGTGGACACTTTTGAGAGATACTTAAATCAAGCCACCACCAAGTAGGCCTGCAACAATTCAAGGTTTTTTTTACGATGGCTCCCGTTGTTATGTAGGGGCTCATTGTTCAGGACCACAAGAAGCTGACATTATTTCTTATCCTCTCGAAGAGATGGTGTCGGTGGATTTTAGATTTCCAAGCCGCGTTGACTGCCCTGGCTATCTCACAGAGAGACTACTGCTTTGACTGTTTGTGCTGCAACCCCATGACTCCAAAGGGTGCCTCTTAATATCAGCGCTATAAAGCTGTTGTTAGAAGTGGGTCGGCTTAAAAAATGAAAAATTAGATTTAGTCGATTGTGTGGTGTTAAAGGGGCAATAGTATTGGTTGCATTGGTGTAAAGCTGAATTGCAGCGTCGACGAGCGTTTAAGTCATCACTACTCCAAGCCATGCCTGAAACCGGGTATATAGCTATTCAACCGTCATCGGACATATTATAGACTTGAATATTCCTACCTGACTTGATGGGAATAAGGCTGGGTGAGGACTTGGTGAGAACAGGGGTGGCTAAGGACTTGATGGGAATAGGGTAGGCTGAAGACTTGATGGGAATAGGGCTGACTGAGGACTTGATGGGAATAGGGCTGGCTGAGGATTTGATGGGAATAGGGCTGGCTGAAAACTTGACGGGAATAGGACTGGCTAAGGACTTGATGGGAATAGGGCTGGCTGGGGACTTGGTGGGAATAGGGCTGGTTGAGGACTTGGTGGGAATAGGGCTGGCTGAGGACTTGGTGGGAATAGGGCTGTCTTTCTCTGCTGCCACTTCCATGATATTGTTGTTGTAACCAGTAATATATATTTTCCCAATGGTTAACATCATATCTGTTGATACTGTTTGAATCTCCTAACATGTGAAGTCAACCTTGGAGTTGGCATATTGCACAACATTTTGAAATCGTACCAAAGATTGCGCTTTTTCTGCTATCATCCTCTAGCTTTGATTCACATTGCTCCATACTGAGTGTACAAGTCCATCTCAAATTCAAGGTATGAGTCCCCAGGGATTTGGTCATGGGGCCTGATGCTTCTTGGGTGGTCACTAGATGACACACCGCATGGCAAAGTTAAATAGGATCTACCAGAACTTTGTTGGGATAGAGCTTACAAAGATGTTTTTGATAATATTTGATTACATATAGTTCTGAAATAAGTTAGAGGTTCACCTTTTGATCTGTCTGTCTGCCTATCCGACCCTTAAAGTATTTTTGATGGCACATTTTGTTATGAAGTAAATAAGTAGCCCTAAATTATACATTGCATATCTTAAAAGACGTCATATAAGTTGTACATCACCTTAGACCCCTGAGTTTTTCTTGAAAAACAGATACAAAACCTGTTGGAAGATTTTAATAGGCTTTTCTAAGCAATTTCTTCAAAAAGATGTTGAATAAGGGATGTTATCAATGACCTTGACCTCACTCCCAAGGACACAGAGTCAAATAAAGATCATGACGTTTATAGGGGATCCATAAGTATTAATGAGTTTTCTGGGTCAATCTTCAGATTCAGATGATCCTCATTAACGATCGTATCTGATGGGTACCTGCCTGTTTTGGAGGCAGTGTTGCAATCCATCCTCGAAGCCTCCGACTACATTACATTCCGAAATGAGAGCCACATTATTAGAAAGGACAAGAACAGCACAGTGATAGGATTGGCAGCTAGCTCACTTGGCAGAACAGATGCATCAAACTTGGATTGATTAATGCCGTTCTAAGCTACTAACCCTCTATTACATAGACATTAGGCTAAATATTGTGTGGTATATCAAAATCCTGTTGCCTTCTCACAATCCATTGATTTAGGGAACACATTTACATTCAGTTTCCTCCAATTTAACCAGCAGATAATAGGCATCTGCAGTCTATTATGTATTAGGGCCTCTAAAAAAGGTAATGGTAATATTTGGGTTTAACGTCACTTTCAACAACGAGGTTATATTGCGACGGCGATGGACGAGGACGATTGTGATGCTTGGACAGCTCCCGTTAAGTTGCAGCGCCCACTTGGCACAAACCCGTTGCCTAGACCGGGCTGCGAAACCCACGTCGCCGAGACAAAGGTCCAGCACGATACTCCTTCCAGAGATGGGACCGCCATTTAACATGATCATTCAAGTCACAGTGAACCAATCAAGTTTTCACACCTTGGTATCAAACCCACAACCTGTGGGTAGAAGGGCAATGCAGTTTACCACTACCCCGCGGGAACCGGCCATGGGGCCTTATGAAGAATGATATTTCAACGAGCACATGCATAACATGATACCCCATGTGTGCAAGCTTGGGTAGTGATGAACCAGCGCGATATACAGGATGAATTAATTTAATTGTCTAAATGATGTACAGTTTGATAACCATATAATACATATACACATAGCGATAGTGAATAAGAACCAAGCTCCATCAAGGTGCAGCTCATTTACGATGCTGCATTATCAGGTATAATGCCGATCATATAAGGTCTAGGTCAGAGGCATGCACAGAGAAAACAACACAGAAATCACTCAAATCAAACCCAAGTGGAACAAGAAGCTGTAAGCACAGAAACTCAAAATCAGCAATTTCATTCAGCTTTGATCTTATAGATAGTATACAATAATGTGCCATTTGAAGCTGAACTCCAAACAAACAGCCTCTAATACTAGCCAATGTTGGATTATGGAGTGAACTGTTTTTGATAAATATTTGCTCTCCATATAAACAGCTTGCTGGAATTTACATATGGCAACATAACAATGGCTATATATCGTTTTGATTATAGCATTTGTGACAGACAGCGACTGAAAACATATACAAAGCAATTCATTTACTAGCAGAAAACACACATACAACAACTTGTGAAACAAACTTCCTTAGTGTTTAAATGTGGAAAATACTACTAATGGATTCAATCAAATTAACCTGCTGAAGTAGGTGAGCCTACAAGGATATCAACCAGCACACGACTTTTGACAGATGATGCTCAACGTTTGACAGGGTATGATGATATTAAACCAAACTGGACACCTGAGGGGTACATTATCCAACCTTCTGAACAGCATACAAACATACATATCCCCCTGATCATAACCAGGCACCTTCATCTGCCCTGAACTTATTAAAGCATAATGTTTTGAGGTTAGATATCCTGGCAAATTAATTGTGTAGTTATTGCACAGTAAGGAATCCAAAGCTTGCTCTATCACTGTTGCAGGTTCTATTTTCTAAAATCCTTGGATGTAATGCTGCTGATAGGATGACTGTCACTTGTGTTCGATTTGAGCCCAATTCAAAGCAAGTATCATATGATAATGTACCCCATTTCTAGTTCCAGACAGGCTCATGTTGATGCAATATGATTTGGGTTTGTGAAAGATAGGAAAAATAGATGTGTTAGGAAAGAAGGTTTCTGATTTCTTTGTGAATGTGACAGAGGAAGTCTACGTAGGATGCGCTGCCGTTGGCACTGCGATCCTCCATCAGGTACTGCTGGAAAACAGGCTCCAGTTTATCTCTCTGACGCACAACAAACAACTGGAAAACACACACACACATGGTCAGCTTATCACCAAAGGCAATATGTCATGTCACATCACTGACAACCTGACATTCCATTTAATAATTTCACAAAAAGCAATGGTGATAAACAACAGCAAGACACTTCATTATATAGCACTTGATTTCCGCATCAACAATAACATGAGATGTCATGCAATACCTTCATGTGGCGATGTCTTTCTACGCACACTCGTTTGATAATTGCACGGATCCTACGAGACATGGCATTGTCCAAATCATGGAGTTTGCTCTGCAACAGGAATCAACATATATTAAAAAACACAACCCAAATTCCCATAAATGGTTGTGCGTGTGAGTGTAGCAGGTAATAGAAGTGTTCATAAATAAGCACCTTGTCAATATCTATCTGAGCAGCTGACTGGACCCCAAAGACGTTCTGTATCCACTCGGGGTTGACATTGTGGCCGATCCACAGGAACATGACCATACCATTTTCTGTCATATCAACACAACACAACCATCATCCTCTATTCATAAATAAACAAGTCTACGTTACAAAAAGAAAGGCAAGTAGGAATGATGTGAGGTGTGGACTGACCCAGTAAATAGACACCGTCCTCCCTGAGCCGCTCGTAGGAACAGCGCACTCCAGACGGTACAGCAGTGGCCTCGGTGTCCACATCATGCTGAACACACACACCACACGCACGTCACACAGCCGGCCAGGTTCACAGGGGCCATGCAGTGTCAAACACAGACACAAGACTCACTTCTCATGCAGCACCCGTAAATATACTGCAAAGTTCTTTAAAGATTTTACTGTAATTGGTGCTGATACTGGTTTTTATCCATAACATTATAAAAATGATAGGTATTAATAAGATTAAAAAACCATGAGGGGATTTGATAAAAAGACTAGTGATTTCATTGTTACCACTATACCAAAGCATTGTATATTGAGGCTCAGCATGAATGCAGCCAACACCAACTCCTCAATACCACACCTTTACATACACGATATACACAATATACACAAGGAAATCAGACTGGAGGAGTAGTAAGTACATGGTGTATTTTTATACAGACACACACAGCAATGGCTTTTCAGCACTTGACAACACATGGTACAAGTTGACGATGAACTGACACACCCACCAACACCTATTCCCAATCCCATACACTGACACATTACATTATGTTCACCTCATCCAGACTTATTGATCTGATCTGAGTCTATTATTTTGTAATGACAAAATCATACCACAGACAGAAAGACAGACAGCCCAGTCAAGGAATATTGACAATTAAGGAAAAAGGGGACAGAGACTTTGTCATGACCCATTGACAAATTCATCAAATGACGGAAGGAGAGATACCAGGTTTCTGCATGCTGAGCCAGCTGAGGGGGTGGTGAGCTTCAGATGTAGGCATCAATGTTAATAAGCTTACTGTCATGCAGACAAGTCGTTATGTTTTTTTGTAATGTGGCCATTTCACAAAGTAATGTGAGAAATGAAATAAAACATAAAGGTTAAAAGGAAGTAAGGTGCCAATATAATGACAGCAGGTCCTGTCAGTGATTTAATGGGAATGACAGTGAAGATTGCATACAAATCAGTTAATAGCATGGTCAAGCCATCATCCTCAAAGGTCATGCAGTCATCACTCAAGTTCAAGGTTACAGCTGTCATCAACCAAGGTCAAGTCATCATCACCCAAATTGAAGGTAATAGCTATCACCCAGAGTCAGGATAACAAATGAATGCTTAACTAATAGGTGATATAGCAACAGTGATTGATGGGAATAATCCTGTTGTTTGGACAGAGACCCTTGAATGTCCATGTCCACATGACACAAATCAGCCACCCTCAGTGATGCCTCTGCTCACTATTACCCAAGGTCAAGGTATTGAAGGTTACAGCCAAGAGCACTAACAAATTTGGACAAGGACAAATAATGCTTACCAATTCCCATGGCAAAGCAAGACAATAAATCCATAGCCCATTCATTAGCAACTCAATAGGGGGAATAGGGCTATTAGTAAAGAAACATAGTCCAAGCTTATGTAATCAACAGCACATGGGCAAGACAGAGGTACTCTGGCAAGATGCAAACAGAGGTCTGGTATTAATACAGGACATTACCTCCACACCAACTCCACTTTCTGGCTCAACCTGTCATTGGGAGATATTAGCTATTATGTATGAGGTACAGCATATGGCGTTTGCCACACTCAATGACAAAGGCAAACCCAACATACAAAAGAAGAAGGGAAGAGGTTTGTCTAGTCTTGCCATTGCAGTGTTAAACTGGATACCTTTTGGCAATATCAAAAACAAAAGGAAAACTGGGATGTACAGTCAGTTAATATCATTGCTCTTATCATCATTAGTATGTATTCATTATCATATATTTAGGTACTTTGATTGAATGAAATATAGGTATGTTCCTTTGTATTATATGAAGCTTCAGCTTAAAAGCATAAAATGAAGAGCCTCTATAGGTCCTGCATTGAATAAGGCAGAGATTAAAGAAAGGATTCAATATACAGTGTATCCAAATGAACACAAACAACACCATGAAGAAAATCAACAGAACAATCACACTACTGTTGACAACATGGCCAATTCAATAGGGTAACTGCACACAAACCAGGTTAGAAGTAACACCATTCTTAAATGGTAACCCAAATAGGTTTTTGCAACAGCTGAAACAAAACAGGACTCATACACACAGCAACACACACGTGGAGCATGCATGGTAAAGTGAGAAGTACTGGGTCACTCACCAGGGGGATGAGACGGGGATAGAAGAATACGTGAGATGCTTTGATGCCCATGCCATTCATGGTGTGCATGATGTAACTACGGTCATCAAGACTGACCTCTGTCCCTGCAACAATCGCAACCAAGGCAATCTTACATATAGCAAATACAGTAGCACAATCATAACTAATAGCAATCTCTTATATCACCAATACACTAGCACAATCATAACCTATAGCAACCTCTTGTATCACCAATACACTAGCACAATCATAACCTATAGCAACCTCTTGTATCACCAATACACTAGCACAATAATACCCCACAGCAACCTCTTGTATCACCAATACACTAGCACAATTGTAACCTATAGCAACCTCTTGTATCACCAATACACTAGCACAATAATACCCCACAGCAACCTCTTGTATCACCAATACACTAGCATAATTGTACAACCAATATAGCAACCTCTTGTATCACCAATACACTAGCACAATAATACCCCTATAGCAACCTCTTGTATCACCAATAAACTAGCACAATCATAGACTATAGCAACCTCTTATATCACCAATACACTAGCACAATCATAACCTATAGCAACCTCTTGTATCACCAATACACTAGCACAATAATACCCCACAGCAACCTCTTGTATCACCAATACACTAGCACAATAATACCCCACAGCAACCTCTTGTATCACCAATACACTAGCACAATAATACCCCACAGCAACCTCTTGTATCACCAATACACTAGCATAATTGTAACCTATAGCAACCTCTTGTATCACCAATACACTAGCACAATCATAACCTATAGCAACCTCTTGTATCACCAATAAACTAGCACAATCATAGACTATAGCAACCTCTTATATCACCAATACACTAGCACAATCATAACCTATAGCAACCTCTTGTATCACCAATACACTAGCACAATAATACCCCACAGCAACCTCTTGTATCACCAATACACTAGCATAATTGTAACCTATAGCAACCTCTTGTATCACCAATACACTAGCACAAATAATACCCCACAGCAACCTCTTGTATCACCAATACACAAGCACAATTATAACCTATAGCAATATTGGGAGTTCACAGAAGAACTGAGAGAGCAACAGGCTGTACATACCTCCCTGGAGTAGTGCAGATTTGATGATACAGTTGGTATAGACAGGCAACAACTTCATACACTCCGGCAGGATGAGCTGACCAGCAGATGAAGGGGAGGCACAATTCTTACGATAGCAGGCCAGGATCTGAGCACATCGGTTCATCAGATCCTCGCGTACCTGTTTGGGTGAGGTGTTCAGACACTGCCTGATGGCTGCACACACATGTACATTACAGCCGTAATGGTCAGGGGCTAACAATGGAGAGCTGTCACAGATCAACACACCATTATGTGTTGGACCGATTCACATTCTAATTAAGTTGGGATACCCAAGGACACCTAGATACAATTCATATTCAATGTCAGCTCAATGTTTACTTTTGACCCTAGTCCATAAATGGCAATATTCATAATTTCTGAATTCAACTTTGATGCAGACTCACATAGTTTGGCCAAGTAGTTGACGACAACATCCAGTTCACAGTTTCTGAACAGATCTGACATCTGGTTGCAAACATTGAATGCCATGTTGATGATGCGCAGTCTTCGCTTGCCAGAGCAGCTTGTGAAGAGAACAGCAGCCTGAACATGACCCCCGTCAGATTCGGCTAGCTTGTCATCGTGTTTCAACTCAACAGTGATGGATTTGTCACAGTCAACGCTGGCCAGCTCCACATCAGTGGTGTTAGACATGAAGAAATTACCAAGGAAATCCACTGGGCGAATTCCTGAATGTATCACACATAAAGGCCACGTCAAACTATGTAGGATTTGGAATGTACAACAAATATTTCACTCCGTCAGGGCCCATTTCTATTTGATCACTTATAAACATGATTAACAGGTTGGACCAAAATGCAGGAACACATCTGATACTTACCAGTGCTGGTTCTAAGTCTTATGATAGAATCAAATGCAATTGGACGACTGATATTGTTTTTCAAATCTTCCATTAGTCTTACCCCATCCAAGTCCGCCTAAACACAACCAATGCCACAATATTTCATAATACATATCATAAGGCAACACAGCTGTGATAGCACAATACAACCATTTTAAAAGTGTACCTGGAAGTATGTGTATTTGTAGACACTGCCACCAGTTAAACGAGACACTTCACTGATGGTAGCGATGTCTATGTAGGAGTTAGGGAAGAGGTAGAGGTCAACAGAGCAACCAGCCTCCACACATTCCTGGCCTAGCTTGGTGTAGAAGTTATTCTGGGGTGTCAATACTGTCTGCAAAGAGCAATACACAAGATGGAATCAGGAACCAGTTGGCACTCTCGGCAGTCATTAACGTAGGACACAACAAATCAACCGGTACAGTACACAACAAGTAGGTACCAAACATATAAAGTGGATGAAAGTAGACATGACTTATCAAATTGCACTGCACAGAGCCTACCAAATTGCATGCTAGGTTTAACTTAGCTTACAATAAATGATTCATATATACATTATCTCAAACAAAAGACCTTCTCTTTGTCGGTGCCCATGAGTTTGCGATCATCTCTATTCTTTAACTTTCCGGGAGCCTCTGCAATGGGCAACGAAGAATGAAACACAAAGAGTTTGCCGGAAATATCTGCCGACTTCAACGCGTCCAATCCTGCTTGTATCACAGGCCCAAGCACAATCTCTGTTTCGCGACTCTCAGCAAACATTGTTGGGATCTGGCTCAATAAACTGGAGAAAGAAAAAAACCATCTTTCAATTAAATAAACACTCCATTATTTTAATCTCTGCAACTTGACAAAGTAACCCTGTGAAATAAGTAATTAAGAATGGTGAATTGAAATCAGATGAAATATCTGAATGCGAACGGCTTATTACATAACATTCTTTCCTAATAACCTTTGTTTTTATCAGTTTATAATAAGTTTTCCCTATAACAATGAGCTCATATCACTAACCTGTCAATAACAGCCTCTGACTCAGCCAGGGTGACCAAGAAACCATCAAGCAGTGGTACAAATACATCTTGTACATCAGACACTACCATCATCTGAGGCTGAGCCAATGTACCCTGTATATACAGATGACACATGGTTATATATAAAGCGATGCATGTGTACAAATCATACAGAAGAGAAAGGCATATTTATCAACAATTGAATTCAAACGACATATGACTTGAATCACAGTAATCATGCAGGTGCCATCAAAGATTAGACTCACTTTCACATTATAGAAATGAAGTTCTTTGGCATAAGTGACAAAACCAATTCTAATTTCTGATTCCTCCATGCCTTCTTCCCTGTAAATTTCATGCAGAGGATAATATTGGGTATCACACCCACTAAAATCAACATATACATACGATGTGTTAAGTAATGGCAACGGTATTCATGTCCATCACGGAACCATTGTGTCATACCAGAATGGTTTCTTCTGTTGAACCATGCCCATTAGGTAATAAAGTTGTATTAGTGCTAACATGATAATAACAATGAAATATGGGATGTATCACTTCTACATAGATAAAGGCATTGAGTCGTAATATGTGAGTTTACTTGGGGAGGTTTGGCAGGACATCTTCCTTGAGGCGTTCACACAGGAGGTGGACCAGGCCACTCTTGATACTGTTGTATGACACATCAATCATGAAAATAAACGCTGGAGCACCAGGCATCTTGTTATCCTGCAAGCAAACACATATAACACTTACATTCACAGACACACACCCGCTGAAAGTGAAGCCTAGTAGTGCCACGAATTCATCCCCGGGTCATTTTTTTCACACAAGACCAGTAACAATTCAATAGATGTATGTCATATATAGTAACTATTATTGCTCCAAAGCACAAACCTTGCAATAATCTGAAGTGGCAACAAATTCATAAGCACCCAGACAGAGCTCTGGTCTGTCATACGTATCCACACGACGGCCCGTGTGATCTAGATGAGCAAAGTACTCCGGAGGGACTGTACTCAGAATCAACCCAGGCATATTGATCAACTTATTGCTACTAACAATTTAAATGATAAAAAAGTAGTATTTGTTATTTACTTGGATCTACATACTGTTTGTATTGAGAAATTCAAGTCATGTCTGATAGCCAGGTAGATTTCCTATTAACTCCACTGTATATACTTAATGAATATGCATGACCATTCTGCCTGGTTGCATGACATGCTCCCACAAACCACTAGATTAATTAAATGAGCTATTGATTCGGCAATGAGCATTTCCTGTCACCATGGCAACATAACAACACTGGCCACACTGACTTGTCATCTCTGGACCATGTCCATTATAACTAACATGCAATCAATTCACAAATAGGATTACCATCCCCACAACATGGGGATGTCCAAACATGCCCACATCTCTATTGATCTGATCTGTAAATCCCAAACACCACCTGGCCCTCTTATAAATAAGGCCTACAAGACCCACGTTCAACTTCCCTGATGGATAACATTGAAATGTGGCTACTGTTGTAGGGGTAACTGAGTGCTTGACATTACCTTCAGTGCTACAGCCACAGAAGCAGCACTGGAACTTCCTCCCACCATCAATGAACTGCATGTAAGGGCACATGTATGCCTTACATCGATTGCAACGGATAGGGCCCAGCTGTCCCAGGTCAACAAGGGGGGGAGCATTCTGAAACAATATATATTCTTCAATATTAAATGACAAACCCAATAAGTTCAAATCAGATATGGTATATCTATAACTGATTGTCACGAGTAAGTCAACTAACAATGAGAATAAACTGTCTATCCATTTGCCTACCTAAGATTTCTCCTGATCATTGTAAACCACACAAACCATGAACCTTACCTCTTTAGGATGTAGTCTAGCAAACGGCGTCAGTGTAATGGCCAGTGGCATGTGACTTTGCTTCATCATCTCGTTAGTACATGGGATGTTGTACATTGTAGATCGCATGAATCGTGGATTACATGAGCCTGTACATATCATATCAGCACAAAGGCTGTTAAACGAATCAACAAACCTTCAATTTCTATTTGTCACATTTAAAGTTCCAGTCAACAGACAGGTCAACATTCCTTGACTAGCAAAGAAACATTATATTGAGGAAATGTGTCCAGAAATGCACCATTTGGTAAATAGAGGAACAAACCTTGGTCTTCCACAATGAAGTTGGTAGTGACTAGAGGTGGGACCCCTACTTGCTGTGAGGATTGGTAAATGCCAGCACGGTTGCGCTTGTCATCCTCAATCACTTGAATCTATTAGCATATGGAGAGATTTATGTCAGGCATCCACCAAAATGGCTTTAAACATCGATTAAGGAAAATCATCAAGAGTGATATAGTTCAGTAACATTTATTGTACAACTTTACTATACTGAAGTTCTCAGCACAGAGCTGCAGTGAGTTGCTTTATTTATCAACCACTTGATTTCAATCCTGATTATGTGTTTTTACTTATATGCATCTTACTGGACTGGGCATCTGGTCGGGATCCAGACGGCGCGGGGGTTGCTGGGGCTGGGCCGCTTGAGCACCCATGGCAGGGTATGCTGGTTGATGAGGAAACTGTCCGGTCCCGGGAGGCATCTGATGACCAGGTGATGGAGGAGGCGGGTGCTGGCCACCCATCTGACCACCCGGAGGGAGTGGGGCTTGTCCACCGTATTGGCTAGAGGGTGGGTGAGCTTGGCTTCCATACTGGTTTGAGGGTGGGACAGGGGCTTGCCCACCAAATTGATTTGCAGGAGGGGGTGGAGCATGGCCAGCATATTGACTTGCTGGTGGTGCCCCGTACTGGCTTACAGGAGGGCCTGGCATCCCCGGTCTTGAGCCTGGACCTCCCATGGTGGGCGGACCAGGTGGCATTGCTCCACCCATTGGTTGATTTGGGGCAGGGTGTGACAAAGGAGATGGGCCAGCAACATTTGATGTGGGGGGATTCCTCATATGTTGAGAAGGGGGCGGAATACTACCAGCAGGGGGTGCATTTCCACCAGGGGGCATACTGCCACCAGCTGGAGGCTGTGAGTATGGAGGCATGCCTGGTTGCATGGAAGGAGGGTTGCTTAGCATTGATGAAGGAGGCATTGGGCCTGATGTTGACGATGTTGAAGGTCCTAATGGTGCTCGGTGGTCACCTCCAGCACCCATGGCACCAGGTACTCCCTGCCACATGCATACAATCTCATCATATTTCTGTAAATAGACTACTTTATACAAAGATGGAGAGAAGGTGAGACTCACAGGACGTGGTGGAGGGCCTGATATGTTCATGGCACCCATCTGATTGGTAACCTGCAACAAGGCCATCATTTGGGTTGCATATTGGAATATAAAGGAAATGTCTAAACATTATGTCGATGCAGGATGTTAAAAATCTTAAATTTCAATGAAACACGACAGAGAACACGTACATGACTGGTTGTGGTAGGTGGAGCCCCAGGTCTGGATGTAGGACCCCTAGGACCAGGTGGGAGTCCACCTAATGGCTGACCACCGGGGGCTGCAGGCCTGCCACAACAATACTTGGTATCATTGCAACTGTTGTGTTAAGTTATTGGTGGTGATTATATCCAAAAGATTTGGGCTATTAAAAAAAGTCATCATACCTGAACTGAGGATTAGCAGCATGGGGAGGGGTTTGGATTGTAGGTTGCGGGCCATTGGCCAAGGGCATACCAGGCTTTGTTTGAGGAGGCCCATAACTACCTTTAATAGGTGAAGAATAAACAGAAATTGTTTATGTAATCATTAACAAACTCATTCCTCTTCCTTGAACATGCATGTGTAAACTATATGATTTTACCTGCAGGTGGATCACGTGGTTGCTGCATTCCTGGTCCGTTGAACGTGGGTGGTGAGGATGTGGGTGGGGCATATGCACCCTGTGAAGGAGGCCTGTAACCCTGGTTGGAAGATGAAGGAGGCACGGAGCCATATCCCTGAGGAGGTGGTTGACCTCCATGAGAAACTGTTGATGGAGGGCCATAATTCTGTGGTGGACCTCCGTAGGGTAGAGGTGGCCCACCACCATAATTTGACACAGGTGGGGGCCCTCCAAAGTTACCAGGTGGCTGTTGATTAATATATTGAGGATTCATGCTCCTTTTCTCTGAAACAAATCAGATAAATTATGAGTTATTGATTTTTTTTATATAGACTGAATGACAAATGGACTGCGTAGAACAATAAAAACATTGGAACAAGTGGAAGTACTGGTGAAATCAACTGGAAAGATTTTATTTCAAAGTTTTAATACATTGTTCAATCCTTCTTTGGTGCAGGGTTAAGGTTAGGTGGGGTTAAGGACATGGTTACAGGGTCACATTCTCCCAAATATTTCTTGATAACGGGACTACGTAGCATTATTATGTCATTAATCATGGTGGAAATACACAACATATACAATGGTAAACTCAATTACAATGAAAACATGACAGGCATGCATGAAGCGTCCTGATTTTGAGCTTTGATCCAAGTTTTATTCCAACTAGATCATTGTGGAAAACGCTAGCCGTAACTTTACAGACCAGATTATGTAGCTATATCAAACATGTGTTCATACTAGCTCTATTGTGGTCTGTGGTGATTGTTGGGCTAGCTAGTTTTGTTACTTAAGAATTTTGGGTCCACTAGCAAGATTCTGCCACTTAAGCCATGCACGACGTCTTATTGCACGACGTCTTATTGACAAATAAAGATACGCAAGTACAAAACATTGTTGAGAAGGTAAGGACACTCAAATTATAAAGCTCACCGCACGACATAGCCGTGAAGAATAATTTTTCACAAACCCCATCCTACAAATATGAGGCCCAACAAAACCTGTCGGGAGGCCGAAAACTTACCATGACACATGTATACTACCTCTATATACTTAAATGCCCCCTCCCCCGGGACCTGCAGCCACATGGCGAGTGAAAATGAAACTGCGTAATGTGACGTCATATCTCCAAAACTGGGGCTGCCTTGAATGAAAGTTGTGATTCTAAAAGTTCATGTGTAATCAGGAGACAGTGGATAACTAAAAGTGCTGATTAATGGATATTTATCTCAATTCTGGACATATATAGATACGTAAGTACACAACATTGATGTTAAGTGCAGACCACTCAAAATAAAACGCTTGCCGCAACATATACAGCGACTCACTCACGACGGTATATACTTATATTACCATCGTGTGCGGCTACGCACGACAGTGCCAATGCATGCAGGACAGCATATGTATACCGTCCAACCAGGGCTACTCCCATTTCGAATTTTAAAATATATATCTTAAATTGCACATCAATATTTAATATCCTAACAATAATGTTGATTCAACGATTGCATGTATAGCATTGGCAAAACTACAGCAAATGAGACACTTTATATACTGACATGTTCTTCAACCTGGTCAATGTGTGATAGACAAATGAAGACAGCTGTTGTTATCTTTGTAATCCAGCAATTGGACTACTGACACTAGTCAATAAGAATTAGTGCAATCCTCAGCACACATGGACTCTTGAAATGAGTATTATCGAAAAAATTCGAAACTAAAATTTTCTGACGCATCAAACAGCAATACCGGCTTGATCATTGAGGTAAGTCAACGTGACAGCTCATTTCAGATCTGCGATTCAGACCACGTATCCGGCGTCAACAAATCAGCGACTTTAAACAAGTGTATCGTGGTAAAATATATTACGGCCAACTTCACCGAAAACAAACCTGTATGAAAAGGACTCGATTTTCATGCAATCTTAATATTCCAGAAACCTCCACAAATATGTTCAGTTCATGGGGTATTGTTGAAATATCCCAAGCGATCTTTCTGACATAAGTGCCACGTCCAGTTTGTGATGTCTGAACTTTACAACTACGGGCATGCGCATTAACTGCCACGTTGCTTTTCGCGCGTTGCAATATGGGAGATTCTGTTGATTAAAAACATCCGGCTGCGTGGTTTGACAGCTGTCATATGATATTGTGCGGTGGTGGGCATGTCATCAGCAAATACGCGACGAAATCCAATAAGGACAGGAAATGGGTTGGTTACCTATATTGTTCCCTGGATAAACATGGTGAAACTCATGTTGTTATTGTTGTCGATAATTGTATTGAATGTCAAAAGCTTGAAAGCGACTGAAGATGAAAACCCGCCTGCTTCCTGGTCTTGGTTTGGGGAAAGGGACGACGATGATGAGCGGAAAGGAGCTGAATGGGCGCTTGTTAGCTTTGATGAGTTAAAAGAAGACATACCAATTATTATATGGTGGACCGAAAGACTGTTCGATCATGACGATACCAAGACAATATCATGTCACAAATCAAGATGCTACTCAACTAAAGAGAGGAAATATGCAAAGGATCCTAGAGGAAGAGGGTTCTACTTTTATGGAACAGATCTGGATCCAGAGGACATGCCCTTGCCCAGACTCTCTCATCATGAATGGGCCCTTTTTCATGAGGAGTCTCCCATGAACAACTTTATTCTCGTCCATGCACCTATGATCAACCTCTTTAATCACACAGCAACATTCAAAAGAGAATCTGATTTTCCTCTCACTACCAATTCCCTCTACAGCATCAAGTATTTGACTGAAAGGAAACCTCAATCATTAGAATTGAAAAATAAATTCCGACATGAAGGTTTATCACCTATCTTATACGTTCAGTCTCATGATGGTGTTCCTTCAGATCGTGATCGCTATGTGGAAGAACTCATGAAGCATATTGATGTAGATTCTTATGGAGCATGTCTAAATAACAAGGAAATGCCAACTCATTTACGAGACCCTGTTGAATCAATGGAATCACCTGAATTTTTAGACTTTATTGCAAGATACAAGTTTCATTTATCTTTTGAAAATGCTCTATGTGATGACTATATAACGGAAAAACTATTCAGGCCATTGCATGTGGGATCTATTCCCATTCATATGGGCACCAAAAAGGCTAAAGACTGGATGCCAAATAATCATTCTGTTATACTTGTAGATGACTTCGATTCTCCTGCAGATTTAGCCAGTTATATCAAATTCCTTGACAGTGATGATGCAGAATATGACAAGTTCTTGCAATTTAAGGAAACAGGGATTACCAACAAATTTTTAAAATACAGTGTGGAATCAAGAGGCTGGTTAAATGACAAGTACTCTTCACAAAATGATATGATACATTCCTTTGAATGTCATATATGTGATAAGATCTTTGAGCGACATCTTACTGAGAAGTTACACAAAGAGGACAACAAGGTTCCTTTGTTGCCTCCCCGTATTGCTCATGGAAGTCACTTATATTGTCCCCAACCTCATACATCTATAGGTGACACATATAATCTGCCTCCCACTGACAGGTATTTTCTTATAATTTGAATTAGAAATTTAAATTGATATAAGGACATCAGTGTTTGGTTGCTTGTTTGGTTCATGTTGTGTGTTTTATGTCTGGACTAGATGGGCTGAGGCATTGTGGATAGAAGACTACTGGGGTAGCCTGGATAAAGCAATGGCTCTAAGAAAGATGATTGATTTGAATGAAACTGACAGTAGCAATTTTATCAAATATTGGGGTGTTGACTACTGGACTTGGTGAATACCACAATCATTGTGCACAAACTTGTTGCTCAAGAGATACTTATATCAAAATTTAGAGTAGCAAAATGGATTTTGTTTTCATTATTTGTTCAATATTTATATATAATGTGTATGTTAATTGCTTGAACAAATCAACATGCACTCGCACAACCAATCCACATGTTTTGCCAATCTTTTGTAGAATCTCACATATTGGATTGTGTTTACAGGTTGGGCATATTCCTGTTTCTATGCAAATTGTGTGTCCCATTTTTCTAGCAATAAGTAAGGCTTGTAATGTTTCAATATTATTATTGCATTTGAGATTTTCCTGCCAGAGCTAGTGCTTTTTACTCACATATATTTGAGGTTTAAGTTGTTAATATATGCTTTCATGTTGCTTTATATATCATCTGTTAAAGCTACAGAAAATATTCTTTGATAAGTGTTGAACTTCTATATCTGTAATTGCATAGTACCAACCTTTTCCCGGTGAATAACCAATGAATGTTTTTGGAATGTTTTAATGAGTTTTTGTTTGTTTAAACTTTTGTTATATTGTCCCAAAATGTTTAACATATTACATTACAGCAATAGGTTTTCATTGCTATTATGAGTACAATTATGCACTCACTAGCATAATGCAAACATGGTTGCCTTGTGATTATGTTTCACCCTGTACTCTTTAAAATTACATGCATCCATTTATAATAACACAAGCTACATGGTTATATGGCAGCATTTAGGCTGAATTGTTTTGTTTAAAGATGCATGGTCAAGGAGATCCCAATTTATGCATGCTTACTACTGCTTTCATGGTGCTTAATGTATAAAACTACAGAAGATATTCTTTGAGAAGCTTTACACATTTATGTCTGCAGTGGAATAGTATAAAGTTTCCTTGTGAATAACCAATAATTCAACCATGTTTGGGGATTGTTTTAATGGTTTTTTTTGGGCTTTTTTAAAATATTTGCTTTATTGTCCTTTAATGGCACAAATATAATACTACAGCAGAAAGTTTTCATTGCAGTCAATTTTGTACACACTGACAGAATGTAAACATGGCTGACTTGTGATTATGTTTCACGGATACTTTTGCAATAAGTAACACAAGCTATGTGGTAATATAGCAGCATTTAAGCTGAATAGTTATTTTGCATGGTCGAGGAGATCTAAATCAGATAAATTACTGGTGCGAACTACAGGAACTGCATCAACTATTGCACAATAAAAATCCCACAAGTTGGCACCAATTAGTTTTATTGTCCACAAAGTTACAGAGTAAAAAAAACAAATCACATAATAAAATCAAAAATAAATGCTGAGAAGAGAATAATAAGAATGTATTGTCATTAATGATTGTCCAAGATGTAATTTTGATTGTTCCCAACTTGTATGCATGGTGAGATACTACAACACATGATCAACAACACAAACTGAACACCAAAGAAAAGAAGGAATTGTGACTGAAGTCCCACTATTCTTTACAACCAAGGCGACTAGAGAAACAACTGTTAACATTGAAACATAACGTGATATAAAACTTTAATGAAATTGTGTTCCCACAAAACGTTTGGTTTGATTACAGCATCGACTACAGAATAATACACCTGGCACAGGTGTTGGGTCCTTTTGGCTATTTTCATTAATATTCTAAAAAGAACAGCTAACTTTTAGATTGGCTTAAGAGGCCTATCAATATTATATTAACGATGGCCTAAAAGTAAGCTAGGTTTAAGGGAGCAGTATGTTTCTTCAATATTACTGAATCATTGAGGTATTTAGGATGTGACTATCTTACAAACAGCCACACAGACCAGGGAAGTTTTCATAATGATATTCATATTCAAGATGAATATTCAGTTCTTCTTGATATGGCAAGTATATGGGATCCTTCTTTGCTGCTGAGGCTGCAATGGAATAACTGTAAATCCGAGGAGCCACATAGCCATAGGCTATAAATGACATACACTGACAAAGCGACTAACCATCCTACTGTGGCATTTTGAAGCAGCCAGCATATCCAAACCTAGATTTTATTTATTTAATCTACACTCTTAATATATGGCAGATGGAAAGCTTAGTGACTGCATTGGGCTAAGAAGTCCCATACTTGATGGTTACATCACAAATGGCCTGAACATCATTTCTGTTTCAGACATAATATAAGAAAGAATAATTCAACATCTCACTACTCAAAACACTGTTTCAAGACATGATAACCATGAGACGTTATGACCAGTCATGCTCTGAGCATTCCTACTGATCATTATGAATCAGGAACCTTAAAATCCACCACTTCAATCCACTCTCTATATCACAGTTTATCCGTACTGTTAAATAATATATCAAAGTTAAACTAAGATTGCTTAACTTATCAAGAACTAGAGATCAACTCAACGATTACAATAACATAAGACTTTTGGCTCTCAAGCCATTAACCACAGCCAATGAATTGGTATGAAACAGGGTATATTGACCCATCCTAAATATATGACGATGATGACATCACTGGTTTACAATGCTCGTGGAATTCATAGTATGAAAACATATTTTGGTGTTGGCTACATTTCACCAAAGTAATACTATGTGCCTTGATTATCAAGAAGCCTCAAATGACCATTACCAGCATTATGCATGATATTCAGAATTCTTATTTTCCCAGAATGACAGGAAGTTTAAGCATGGTTTTTCTACAAAATTATACAGAATTAACTTATAACAAATGCTGAGACTAGGCATACTGTTCGGACTTCAAAACATACAAACCTGATTAAAGAAATAATTCTCTGTAACATACTTGATTCCAGCAGGGCCAAAATGGATCAATGAAAAATTATTGAATACTTATAGTGGTACTGATGCATATCTTTGTATGCAAATATGTAATGGTAAATATGAATGCTATGTTATGCCACTCAAACCCCAAATATTGCCCTGGATGTAGAGGGAAATTAAGTGGATATATAAATATATGTATATATACACAGTCATGTATCAGTAGAGACTTCTGTTGTATATACAACATACAAGTGTATGCAATTCCGCGAGGCAACTGCGAATATGTTAATGAAGATGGCAATGAGAGTGAGCAAATAATTTACTATTTAAATACAGACTAATAAGTAGGCCGTAATTATGATTCCTATGAGCATCCATCAACACATGCACCAATACACATTCACACAAACAAACAAACACACACATACATTTCCCTAGAACATACCATTACTCAGTCTAATTAACCTTGCACCAACTCTGTGCAATGTATGCCTATTATATGCAATACATCCAATAAGCACGTTATGTACGGAGCAATGACTCCAATGAGCAAAGCAGGCCAAAGTAGCCATGAACAAACTTTCCTATCCACCAATGGCTTGATGACTCACTTTGATTCTCTCCAACACTCAATCACACACACACACGCACCATAAACAAACGCACATAGCTTTTGAGAGACTGACCCACTATAACAGTTCAGTTTCCTGGCAAACCTGTGCCATATCCAACTTGCCCACCTCATGAAAGGGCATGGGCGCCTTATGGCAACGCTCAGGACAGTTCTGAATGAAAATCACCCGGTTATAAGCTCGCCATCTCCGACACAATTGAACATACATTTTGCACTGGACATACATGAAGACAAGACCACCAGTGAAGCCAATGGCTACCACGATTAACTTGGTCCAGAAAGGCCACTCGAGAATGCCGGCCTTTATTTCCTCTGTGGTACGATCGATTAGCACATACAGTGACCAGATGACACATGTGATGGCAATTATATGAAAAGTGACTGAGCACATGATTTTCCGACGTTCCACTGTGTTCATTTCCAATTTCTGCCACTAAACACATATAAAGTACAACTATGAGTAAACACAATAATGTAAACATTCAGATATGGCTCATAAAAGCATGAATAACATTATTACTTGGGATATATGTATTGTCAAGCTATACCTTTCGAAAAGGTTTAATTTTGGTCGTCATCTGGAAGTCGAACTTGCAGAGTTCACATGACTTGGTGTCAGCACTTTTAATCCATTGCTGTAGACAGGCCTGATGTACATATTTGAGACTGCCTGAGCACATACATGGTGAAATCAAAGGTGCCCCCACCTCTGCCTCACAATGACATATACGACACAGGTCAACCACAGATGAAGAGGTCAAAGATGCTCGTGAGTCACTGTGCTGGGCAAGTGACCTCGGTGAGTACATTTGACGTGGACCTGATATCTGTGAGTCACTACGTTGCAAATCACCGTGTTGAGCAGAGGTGGAGTTTCTGTGGTTAGTCACTGAGATGTGAGCATTGCTGCATGGTGTGGATACTCTTGAGTCAGAGAAGTTAGGTATGGGATATTCTGCTGGACTCTCATTGTCATTGGTTGGCATGGATATGATATCATTAGCCATGATTACTGCTTCTGTGGGAGTGTTTGTGGATGTCACAGACACCTGTAGAGTCTCCTGTACACAACCACGTTGACAAGTGCAAAATTTGGCAGTTCAATCAAGCCATTACGTATTGACCGTCTCTGCTGAAATTAGCGTAAAGGCAGCTACGAGGAGTACAACAAGCCCAGGATGCTCACTCATTGACATCATTACTAACGGCATTAGCGACAAAAGGGATGGGTTTGCAGCATTTGCATTATGATATCTATAAGATGGTCGATAGGATCACTACATGTCTGGCATTTTTTTCAATTAAATGTATATGAAAAAAATGCCATGTTTTATCTATTGGGATAAAGCAATACACTGTAACTAAGTAAAAAAAACCTTGACTAAGGTTTACTAATATTATACCACTTAGGTATCTTGTAAAAAACAATATCTGATAAACATAATGATTGTATGGGTAGGCTTACAATAGACTGGCACACTGAACAATAAGAGAGGCAAGAATACCTGTGGCCAGTCAAAGTCAAGGTCGTCTGACTGACTCAGGTCATCCGCAGCTGACTTGATGGGAATCAACTCCATTATGGAATAGGGCAGCCTGAACATGTCGAGGGGTGAGCTGCTAGAGAGTCTGCAGCCCCACCTACAGGCAAGCTGAGATTCAATAGAGGGTGGTGGTGGTGGTGGTGGTGGTGGAGCAAAGGATGGATACTTGGAGGGTGAGGACCACAAAACAAAGAGTCAGGAGAGAGAGAGGCAGCTGAAGCCTGTAAGAGGTGCAATGCTGCCACTGCTTACTAGTGCAGACTACACTGTAACAACAGAAAGGATAGACAATACATGTACAAGGACACATATACCAGCATCATGTCACACGATCACCAGGTTACAGTGGGTGGGTTACAGGAGCCAGCACCTCTTCATTGATATGGTGTTTACAAACAAGCAAAAATCAACTATTGACCCCTGTTGTCCACAATGTTATATAAGTCTGGAGTTCAGTAGTATGTATCCAATCATTATGATCCCAATTAGTGGTTTATTGAGTAAAGTAAAAGTATGTATATTCTCTCACTAAGTAAATTCCACTTTTTAACAAGGATACATAAAGTATATTAAAAAAAATTAAATTTCAAACTTAGCAACCAAAACTGCAATCAGTGGAAATTTGCAGAACAAATCTTCTATATTAGCAGAACCACAAAGTACATTGATACAAAGAAATTTTCTTCACCAAAAGTACAAGCTTTCCATCAAAACTTGCACAAACTGAAGGAATCAGAACAGAGATATGAATAAATATAGAAATATACCTTTACGTCAATAGTTTCAGCCTTGCATCTTGTCATTGGAATGCACTCAATGACCTCCTTTCCAGACCGCTTGTCGTTGCCCACAACCATGGAGGACACACTTATCTGTTGTAGAGGCATAACCAGCGAACCTCGCCAAGCTCTTTCTAGCGGTAAAACATCCAGTTTTCATGCTGCAAAATATACATGCGGGGCTGATGGATATGCTATTTGACGGAAAGTAACAAGAATACGGATATATAAAGAAGCAATACTCAATAAAAAATCTGGGGAAATAGAAAAAGTAGAACTATATTCTTTGACCTTTGCACCAGAATGATCTGATACATTTGAACAAGAACAAGAGGTCAATAGGCTATGAAGCTCAGCTACTTTTCAAAAACAAGTAATGACATGATACTAAGTTTGGTTTAAATGGGGCATGAGATTTCCAATACTAACTCAGGGGTCAAAGATCATTCAATGTAAATTTTTAGCATGCAAAGCCTCATTATGATAAGAAGTCTTACTTGGGGCAGCTATAGTCGAGGTCCCCTAGCCCCTTGGCTGCGGGCCCTGTTTACATGTTTATGATATTCAATAGTCTCTAGGGCAAGGAGCGTAGCAGAACCCCTGGAGTATGGGATGCAGACTAGGGTAGTTAGCTTGCTATTTAAGAAAACACACCAATAAAAGTTTACAAACAGACAGAGGGATGGACCAACTAGACAAATGGTGACTGACCTCACCATTTAAAAAATACTGGAACAGACCTCATGCCAAGATGTAGTCCTAAACAACTAACTAATAATCACCACACAAGCAACTGCGAAATCTCCTCGAAATCATAAGTAGCCAAGCTCCGTGATGATGCATGATACCAGTGTGACTGATAATTAATACATCCCGAGATAATCCATACACAGATAACCAGACACATTAACCACAGTGCAGTTATATCACATATCTCTGTATGATGATAAGTTATGCAATAGAGTCCATGGGTTACAGGGTAAAGAGCCTCATGAATCAACATATAGCAGAAGCTACTACAACATTCTGACCATCACTAATGACTATTTTAGTCAATCAATATGGTTTCGTGAATGCGCATATATAACAAGTCCCCATTCACCAGCTGCTGGGTGGGTCTTTAACGTCAACCATGCGATGACATTCCTTTAAAGGTCAAGAGAGTTCACTTACTGCAAAGCACTTGCTTGAATTCAAACAAATAGTAAAACAATAACAGATCAAAGGAAATGGCTACAAGACAATTAAAGTCACACAGAATAAAGGTAAGATTTTTTTACAATAGTCAAATTTCTCTGAAGTTTGCCTATAATTCTAACAACATCTTGAAATGTCATAATATGCTTTTGGCAAAGCCTTGGCTGGATCAATTGAGCAAAGATCCATACTTCAGATAGTTATATTACTCAGAGATTACAATACATATTAGCTGCAAGTATCTGATCCAAATGTAACAAGGACATATTACCATCTATCAAAACCAGACCATCAGCTCTACCACTTGGAGTCATGTATCGGATGTATAGTCAACAACAAAACAAACAAGTTGTCAAGCATATGGGACTAGCTAGAAACACACATCATCTGATCATCACACAACTTTGCATGCTTGGGTATCATGTAATGAATTCTGCGTTATATGCATGGATGGGACAGGTTTTCCAATGAGTTCTGAATTAAGTTTTATTACTCCAATAATGCTGTCAAAGTTGTGGTTACAAACATACTCATATTATCACTGTTAAAACACATCAAATACAACAGATAGGTGAGGTTGATAGATGGTAGTGTTTCAGAGTTGCATAATCTGATAATCAGTGTAGCTGAATCAAGTAACAAATAATTGACTATGTCACATGATACCAAAGAGAAGTGTCACAGCTCTTGACTAGTAGCTCTTGTGGGCCAAGCATGGGAGATGCTGCTGCACTTCCTCAACAAGGTAATAAAACCTGACGTTGGTCTGTTGGGCTCCGGGGTGGGGGGGGGCACTTGGCCTTATTCTGGATAGGGGTGTGCCGCGGGACCTCGAAAACCTGTACCCGTCGTACAAGGTCAGAATGGAAAAAAGCATACCCCGTCGTACAAGGTATTATGCAAATGTATAACCCGTCGTACAGATTGAAGCTGAAAAACAAACCCCGTCGTACAGTATGACTATGAGGCCCAAAAACCTGTCATACAAGTTGAGAGGCCGAAAAAAAATACCCCGTCGCGCGGCACATATATACTACCTCTATACACTTAAGTGCCCCCCCCCCCCGGGGTTGGGCTCTTGCCGTATTGGCTAGTCTTGCTGAATTTATTCAGAAACAAATCTTCAACTCTGTTGGCGTCTAAAATATGTGCAATTTGTACATTGTAAATTCACAATAGTAAGTTCTAATAAGACTAAATATATCCGTTATAACGAATGTAATGTGTCTTACTTCGATCAACATTGACAGCAACCATGTTCACAACATTGCCACTGGCAAAGGAAAATAAACAATCGAAATGGATAAGCTGTCAAACCTACAGCAGATAAAGATGTATCTCCTGTCCAGTGAAGCAGTAAACAACAAACTAGATGACAAGGAGCTCAATGGCTCCTGTTAAAATTCAACTGAAGACGACTGTTGGGTTAAGTGAAATTCTTGAGGGGTGGAACGCAGAATTTCTAACTCTGCATCGACGCTGATATTCAGCAAAATCGATCTTTCTGCCTTGAGAACGACTTCCGGTTGTGCGAGGCCGCTTTGACGTCACAACGGTGATAGGTGATTCCGTTGGTTCGCGCGGTAAGGTTACCTACCAGGCAGTTAGCAGAGAAACTTGGCCCGTAATCAATTCGTATCATATCAATTTCTCTCCGTTATGAAAGATAATACCTCTCGACGACCTCAAATGATATCAATTCATTCGGCTATAAGACTCTATACTCAATATGATCATGGACAGATTGACTTAGCATAGGTTTTAATGTATTTAAACTTAATGGAGATGCAATGGACAACCTAGCCCTACAAGATGTCTGAGTAGGTATCATATTGCCGTTCGACCCGAGCTACAGACAACCATGTAAATGTCACATCACCATACTCAAGACCCTTCACTGGCTTCCCGTGCATGTAAGGATTGTGTATAAGGTGCTCCTGGTGGTGTTTAGGATCAAACACAATCTTGGTGCACCGAAGTACCTCGCAACCCTCCTCAACCCGCATGTTCCAGTGCTAGCACTCCGTTCTGCAAGCACAACAACACTCTTGACAGTCCCGCGGGCGAGAAGGGCTTTTGGCGAAAGATCATTCAGGACAATCTTGATGACAGCCTCCGCCAGGCGCAATCCATCGAGGCTTTCAAGAAAAGTCTTAAAACACACCTATTCCCAAAAGAACGTGCATGAACTCTCAAGCGCATAGAAATGTATATAATGTTGCGCTCCCAAAATAAATGACATTATTATTATTAGTGTGATTCAGAGAAATTAACAGCACTCAATCCCTTAAGTAGTGTTTTTTGTCCATATTATGAAATCAGTCTGATCAAATGATTTAGTTAACGATCAAGGTTCAGAATCATAACAAGCAATTTATCAATCATAGCATGTATAACTCACACATGTAAATTAACATTGGCTATTAAGTTACAATTTTAACACCACAAAATGTTTTGTATCATGGTGAAAATGTCAGGTTGTGTTATGTTATATATTACTCCATGGCTTGAACAGATAACCAACCAAACTCATAAAATACCTCTTTATTGTTTAATTATGTGCTGTAGATACACAAATATGTGAATATCATTCTCTTCGCCAGGAGCAGATTTAACACCCCCACACCAATACAGCCACCACAGGCAGCCACAGATCCACAAAATCTTATTAACAAATAAATAATGCAGAACACAAAGCACTGGCCTCATAATACCACTTATTTATTTATTTATGATTAGATATGCAGCCAAGGCACAAGACTTAAACAATATGAACTCAATAATAGGCAATAATAACCGTGTAGCACAAATCATGTGAAATACATGTGATGAATTATGGCAAGTAACAGTAACACCCTTTGTATAATTCATTTCACAGGAGCTAAGTGCAATTTGTAAGCCACTCCCACGTGGTTATCCAAGTGCTTATCAATACCTAAAATACCGAAGTATAGCTATTACTGTAAGGATTTTATGTTTTGTTCCATGGCTAAGTCCTGAAATATAACGCCCACAACTTTGACTTCATCACCAAATTCAAAATCTTTGGTCAATAATCATGAAAATCACCAAAGAGGTGAACAAGATATTGCACATTTCAATAAGTAAGATTAACTGGATGACCCGACTAAGAAGCTGTGCTGATGTAGACAAGAACAACTAAGTCGGAACAAAACAGTTCAAGTGCAGTTAACATGACTTAGTATGATGCGAAGAGATGTCACATTATGTTCTGGTTATCATAGAACAATCTGTTGTGATATTCATTACCTTTAACATTCAGTCAACCAATTATCTATTCCCATACATTTTACTTAATGGATATATATATACAATGGAACATTCAACACCAAAATGAATTATGCTGCAGAATTAATAAGCTCCCATGAATAATGTACAATAAATGTGCAATGTCCAAATATATCAAAGTATCAAGATATGTTACATTAGACTTGACGAGTGACACTACATGTTAAAAGTCACTTCAGCCCGAGAATTCAAGAATTCTCAGAATAGGGGTCCACGACTACAACAAACGACTTTTATTTCTCTGCAGAACCTTAACGTATCCAAGTCTGGTTTAAATTCACATATATACATGAAAGTTCATTAGTCAATGTGTGTGGTGATTTCTGCTAACTTTCCAACGCATCTAAGACATGCATTATCTGTTGTTTGATACATTTTGTTGCTTCTCCGGCTTTAGGAATAATAAATCGGTCAACATCAGTGATTTTCAGACCACCACTGGCACCATCACTGCTCGAGCCATACTTGAATGTGATGAGCTCTGGATGGCGTTTCTTCGATGTGATCTTGACAATGCTACCCAGAGCTCGCCGACCCTGTATCCAGGCCATGCCAGGTTGGCTGGCCATTTCACGAAGTATGAAAAGATGTGTGTCTGTTATCAACAGGTGACTGCAAACACAGAGGGAATGGTTATGCATATTTCAACATGAATCAGATTATAGGCAGTACAAAAGCTGATAGGTATCTATTTTCAAAGGCATTTTGAATCCTTAGGAAAGATGTAAAAATAAGCAAATCCATCATATAATATTGTCTTTTTAAGAGTAACCCTGAAAATATTGGGTATGTGCTGCAGGATGAAATGTGGTGGTATGTAATTTGGGTAACAAGAATGTTTGCTGAGATGGATGTGAAGTAACATAGTGAGATAATCTTCCATGCTATGCTAATCAAATTCTAACAACTCACAATGACTTACAAGTAAGGAATTTTTTTTAAAAACATGGTGGTTGATCAAAACTGAATAACCAAAGTAATGATGGGTAATTATTTTTAAAAACAAGTTGGTAAGGCCTGCTGTTAAAACAGTACAACCAATGAATGATTGTATTTTGGACAAGTGTACATCATACCATGGTAAGGTAAGTAGGGGGTTTAATGGCATACCAACACTTATGTGTTACATGGCACTTCCTAAGAATATGAATTAATGGGAAAAAGAGGGAAATACATGAGGATGAAGATGAAAAGGATAAAAATGCAAACAATTATCCTATAGCACATCACCACCAGTCTCTCATGAAAGCCAATTTAGGCCAAAATAGTGTGTTGCAGATATGGCCAATAAAAGGACCTCTCTCCTCAACTACCAGGATCCCATTGTCCACCGACACGAGTCACAACCCAAGGCAAACAGGTTGCCCCCAATTGGTCGCCTCTTGCGACATGCAGGAGGACACAGGGGGCCTATCATACCCCCTGGACCAGCAAGGGGAATACATCATACCTAGGATAAACAAAACCAGTTTCCCTGACTTCCTGGCACTGAAAAGCAAATTTGACATCAGGTTTGTGTAGCCATGTTTCAATGTTGACTGTGTCCCTTCTCTCTTCATCCGACGACAACACAGTGACACCGTCATCTAAAACATGATGACCAACATGATCGATTATACATGACTGAAGAAATAATCAAAGCAATATTGTTAAATGTGGTACGTCGTAGTAGTGGATACATAATTCCAGTAAAATGTAGAAATGTCATACTCTTCTTGAATATGCAAAATAAGGAAGTTTATATGCAGATGATAAGTATCTACTAAACATACCCTCCTCTTCATCACCAATGGTGAAGACAGACCCGGTGTTTCTGTAGCGCTTGCCAACCTTGTCACTGCCACTCACATGACTTCTACAGCAGCAACAGAGAGCCATACAAATGGTATGCATTGTGAAAGCAACTGGCTAAGTTGCAAACGGTAATTTGCATGCAAGGCTGTGGGGTGGAAACATGGAGGGTAGGAACATGTTTTGGGGAAAAAGATGCCTGGATAGGAGTACTTTTGCATTATTTCCACCTCAGTGCTACAGTTAGGCTACGATAATGGTGTCATTTTATGTCAGAAACATATATGATAATGACACATGGGTGATAATAGAGCAAGTTACATTCATGGATAAAGTTTCAAGCACAAGGCAGTCTCAAGAATCATCCCACTTGAACTAAGCCAGCTGAATTGCCAACAAGACCATGAAGTACTTACACAGGTGGTTGGTCTGTTTCATTCTTAATGTAATTTATCATTTTCTCTTTGACAATTGCCCCCTTTGACATGACAACAGTAGACAGCTTCCCAAACTTGTTCTTCAGCGAGTCCATCTAGTGCAGAAAGCATGGAAAGCTATTAAAAAGTTAATCAACTAACATCAATGAAGCCCACCACAGCTGCTTACATTAAGTCTGGCCACTAATTGACAAATATATCATCGTTGATGATCTGAAACACACATCAAAGTTTCGAACCTCAGCACCAAGAGAGTTGAACTGCTCCACATGTTCTGTACCACCATTGTCAGCATGGGGATTACACACTATACAGCACCGAGCACTGTGATCTGCCAGCCCATCACCCAAGTTACTCTCCAGCTCCCTATGTAAGGCTGAAACAGACCATCAGCCAGACTTTACTTCATTACACTCTACCATGTCGCTGCTGTACATCAATTACGAGCAGACAGTTTTCTTAAACAACTGACATTATCTGTGCCTGTCATCGACTCTCATTAAGTCACTCTCTAAATAATCCCAATGAGATAAACATATTTAAACAATGGACATAACAGAACTCAATTGAACTCAAAGTCAGGCTTATCAATATCTCCTATGGATTGGATTGGTAACAAACATGCACTTAAACTTCCTTCAACTATGAAACTCCTTCTTTTATTAAGTAAGTTGCTTTTCAGAACTACAGTATATATAACACTAACATTTTGGGTATCCCTCAGAACAATAACCCAGATAACAAGAAAATAACCTTGTTATAACAAAGTTTAAAGGTCATGTTAACATTGTCACATTGACATGATGAAAGATGACATTGATCATAATGAAGCTGTCTGTGGTGAATGAGAAGTAACAAGGGAGCCAACCTGAGTAACCTCCTCGGGCTGCACTGATGTACTGCGTGTTACGCTGCAGGAAGTGAGCAACAACCATGTTGACATATTGGTCCTCTTCCTCACGTCCACTGCCCACAAAACACAGGTGCTCCCCACTCGCTAATGAACCTGTCACAACCAGGTACACAGGTAATCTTGATGGGAATAACCATTAAATCAAGGCTGAAAATAACCTGAGACCTACCATTATAATTATAGTGTTATATATAAATTATAACTAATCACATTTCCGAATATTACCAAGAATTTTGAGGTGCATGGGTAGACATACCAGCAGCTATGGCCTGCTTCTGGGCTGTCAGTAAGGCCTGGGCAGTACTGGAAAACTCCTGAGGGTTCTGTAACATCTGTTAATACAACATACCATACATGATAAATTAAAATCATACAAAGTCAGTTTCAAACAAGTCATCTGTCAAAACAAATATTGGTTGCTGTTTGTTGATATCTGTCTTAGCATTGCATGTCCACATGATCCACTATTATTCCAACAGTTTTCTATCTGATGGTCAATTAAGTTGCATCATTCTAAACGGTAATCTGATTCAGTATTGATACATGGGAAGCCTAAAAAGAAGCCAAAATGCCTCGAAACTCCTGCTTTTGATCTGGGTAACTATGATTTAAATTAGAGGGATGTTTATGTGGGGTGTCAACAAGATGAGGATGTCGTGTGCATGTTTGCATACAGCTGTTTGACCGCCACAAGTGTGGTTGAAAAATTAAACATTGTGACCACCGTGACCATCATCGCTGAAAAATGAAACGTTATGACAGCACAAAATCATAACGTGATGTTCCGGTATATGGTTGAAGACACCGAACCACTTGAGTGACATGCACAAAGCTACTCACAAGTTCATTTATAATATTCCATGTGCTTTTTTGGCGGAACATGACACCTAATTAAATCAGATCCAAACGTCCCTAACTTGTAAATGAGACTTGGAAAATATGGGCAACATTAATGATCGACTCTCTGATTTAGGCTCCCAACCATATATTTAGCACGAAAGAAATTACTACAGATTGCTTAGAAACAGTAGTACCAATAAGTTTTGGGTGCATAACTGAACGAGAAATGTTTTATTACTCAAAAAGGTGAAACAAGGGGGATTTTTGTTTAATTAAAAGGATATATTGAGTGGTCCATGTGTGATTGTGGGTTGCAAAAGAATGTGATGATCAGACAGACACAAAGACTGATGCCAGGGCAATTGTATATGATAACCTGTGCTGAACAGCAGAACCAATAATGGAAGAAGAAGACATATAGCAGTGTTATCTGAGACTCCTACCAGGTTGGCATCCAGATGAAATGCTGTGGGAAGATGACCAGCATTGTATTGCTCAGCAGGTCGACAATCCACCACAAAATACCTCACTGCCTCAGTCCCACTCTGTGACACACACCAAGGTATAAAGTAGTAATCTACATACACAAACATAAACAATTAGGGTGGTAGAACTGACTGTAATCATGAGATGCAATCTATTCGTGTATTATATCCAGCCAACAAGTCATTATTCAGTTGACTTTTTATTGAGTGCTCTGCTTCAGTTCATAATTGAAGAAGCACAAATAGACTGTTAACAAAAAGTGACCATGGGTTGGTGTAAACAACTGCAAGATAAGGTATTATTCCAGATACACAAACATGTTGAATGGTGCATGAAAAATGGAGGCTAATTATCAATATGATTACAGTTAATGATTCAGGAGTGCCAAATGAGTAATTAGAGTTGCTTGCTACTTTTAGTGGTAAATTTGATCATTTGCATTTGAGTAAGCGACAAGGCAATAACAAAAGAGGTAGAGCTCAACTGGCAGTGTGAGCTTGTTACAGACCATCTTCATCAATCTGAAGTATATGACCACTGATGATATTCAATGAACAAAATAAACCTATCAGGCTTTGATGTGAATTTTACAATGAAAGTATTCTGAATTTTTCGTATTTTTAGTGTCTGTAATGGTACTAAAGATCAATTAACCCTTAGTTCTCCTGTAAACCACTCAAATCATGTGCACCTAATCTAACTCCATGTACAAAGACTTTGATCATCTGATCAGTCACACCCTTGTGATGATCTGATCAGTCACAATCTCTTGATGATCTGGTCAGTCACACCATTGTGATGATCTGATCAGTCACAACCTCTTGATGATCTGATCAGTCACACCCTTGTGATGATCTGATCAGTCACCTCTTGATGATCTGATCAGTCACACCCTTTTGATGATCTGATCAGTCACAATCTCTTGATGATCTGATCAGTCACACCCTTTTGATCATCTGATCAGTCACACCCTTGTGATGATCTGATCAGTCACAACCTCTTGATGATCTGATCAGTCACAATCTCTTGATGATCTGATCAGTCACACCCTTTTGATGATCTGATCAGTCACACCATTGTGATGATCTGATCAGTCACACCCTTGTGATGATCTGATCAGTCACCTCTTGATGATCTGATCAGTCACACCCTTTTGATGATCTGATCAGTCACACCATTGTGATGATCTGATCAGTCACACCCTTTTGATGATCTGATCAGTCACACCATTGTGATGATTTGATCAGTCACACCCTTGTGATGATCTGATCAGTCAAAACCTCTTGATGATCTGATCAGTCACAATCTCTTGATGATCTGATCAGTCACACCCTTTTGATGATCTGATCAGTCACACCATTGTGATGATCTGATCAGTCGCACCCTCTTGATGATCTGATCAGTCACAATCTCTTGATGATCTGATCAGTCACACCCTTGTGATGATCTGATCAGTCACACCCTTGTGATGATCTGATCAGTCACACCCTTTTGATGATCTGATCAGTCACACCCTTTTCATGATCTGATCAGTCACACCCTTTTGATGATCTGATCGGTCACACCCACCTGTGCATGGTTATGTTGACATGCCTGAAGCAGTTCACCCACAGACACAGGCAAACAGAGCATCTGTGACACCTGACTGCGTACATCACTGCTCTCACCCTCACACTTCTTTTGGGATGCTAAGGTTGTCCCAAAAAGTGGATTCTGGTAATCCTGATCAACACAGAACAACCGAACATTGGCATTGAAAAGGTATTGAAAAGGCAGTAGTAACCCAGATCTAGACAAGACAAGGAATAAACAATGTTGAACACATATACACAAAATCAAAGTTATTAAAAGTTCAGTCACTGAAAGTCTTTAACTCTTCAAATTTGTGAAACTATTCACCCTGCGAAATGACTGTGGAGTCTTGGAAGCATAGTATTGGGCCAAACCACAGAAATCCACAATATCATCAGCTCCCAATGCTCCTGGAAACTGAGTCAATGTATCTACACACAAAAACAAATATATGTATCAGTGCATATGACATCATTATGACAGGAAATCAACTTACATAATAAGCCAGATAACTTTACCTATTAATTCCTGTCGGGTAGAGTCTGCCATAGTGAGGAGTTGCTCTCTAAAGGGACAAAACAAGTGATTTGAGAATAGGAAATCACAATTCTCAACCAAGTTACATCACATAAATGATAATGATTTGTAGGATATAATCCTCACTATCAACTCGCCTGCTGAATAGTGATCAGATATAAGTTACAGCAAACAGCAATTAAAATATGTCAGTGAAATAATACAGTAACTGAACAACCAGGACAATTTCCACTCACTTGGCATTAATAACTATGACAAGGGCAAGAAAGAAGACAAGGAAAGGGTCTGTGTGCTGGAGGTATACATCCCACATACACTGAATCACATCCAAGTCACAGTTGGATGCGAAGAGCGAACGGAACTGACAACACAATGTAAACAGAACAATGACACCATATAGGTTATGACTTAAATATGCTGTAGATGCAAACATAGGCTATAGATGAAAATAGTCATCATCATATTCTCTTGCTTGCTGAATGACCTACCCAGGAGTGAGCGTAAGTGTCTGGTGTGATTTTCTTGGTATCTAAGAAGGAGCAGAGTTCTGGATCATGATATTGTAATAACAACCGAAACAAATGGAATGGTTTGCCGTTCTTCACACAATCCCTGCATTAAAACCATACAAATCAAAGGGAATGATGAATATCCTGATGCATTCAAATGATTGGAGTTTCAGTACACTTCACTAAGAATGTTAAAGATACCTTGGTATGTATCTGGTGACAAAGGCATAGAAACAATTATAGAGATCTGCCTTGGCATACTTCATGGCCATCATGGGCTGAATCACTTCAAGCCAACCATTATCACTGAAGTAGGTCAGTCCACGGGACTTGCAGTAAAACGTAAACAACGATTCAACATCACTGGCCACTGACAATTTTTCTGATTCATCGTTTCCTAATCTATCTACAACCACAACAATAACACAGAATGAGAAATTTCATTTCCAGCATTACCAGTCTTACTACTAAAAACAACTTCTTTCTTTTTTAAACAAATCTATATTCTTATATATTTAATCTCCCTATTTGCTTGAGGTCAATGATAAATTGTCAGTTGCAAAGTGTTTTTAATCTACAAACCAACAAGATATTGGCAGTCTTCTCGTAGAACAGCTTGTTCATTCATATCAAATAGGTCATCGAAGTCCTTCATCTGGTCCCCTTTCTCAGCCACATTAAGGCAAATCTAACGCAATGAATAACAGATTATACACATAGCTACAAATCGATATTTTAATATATTTACATATTCATAGAATGACGAACAATGAATTCAACAAGCATAAACACTTCCCCCTCATTACAGAAATGTTATAATCATCAGCAGATGACAAACATACCTGCCACACCTCAGCCCGAAGGTGAGAAGGTATTATGCGACCCTTGCATAAGTTACGCAGAGTTCCAAAATCACATCCTTCAATCAATGAGGTCTCCAATTCTATGGTCCTATTTATATGACAACAACATAGCTAAAAATATATACTTTTTGGATGTGTCTTCAGTGTGTTAAAAGAGCAAAGTAACTGCAACTCTGTACATTCCAGAGGATTTCCATCCTTAACTGGTTTAAACAGCCCATTTAAAGATCATGTAATGGAAATCTCAAACTTGTTATTGCCTGGAAATTTATTTGCATAATATATTAGTTGAAAAAACAGCAGGAATAGAAATTTATGAAACAAAGCTGACTGATTGATAGTGTGAGAAAAGCCAATCAGTGTACTAGATTGAAGGAGTTGGTGACACTTTATCTTGGAACAGCCAGGCATGATCATAATTGACAAAAGATGGTTATTCAATTAAATTTAATTATTATGGTAATACAGTTAGCTGACACTCAACTGACATTGCATACTCTTTCTTTGACTGAGCATAGCCAATTATGCTCTAAAGCAGGCACACATTTGCTTGATAACGCTATCACGGACATATAGACAGCAATAACAATGTATTCTTAATTAATGAATTACTGCTGTACCAGTATCTTTAATCTAGGTCACAATTTTATCAAGAAAACCTGGATTAACTAAAGGGGAAAGTAAACAAATGGTAGACAAAAAGGTACTGTTTATTTCACTTAGGAGGGTTTAGGTTAGAACATTCACTGATAATCCTAAAAGGGGGCCTGACAAAATAGTTGCTATCAAACCCAACCTTCTAATTGATATAGTATGTCCTTCATTTTCTGTTAATTTTTTTAGCAATGGCTGTACCATAATATACTAGATATTATGCCCTATGCTATTTCCCAGTTGATACCCTTTTAGTCACAGTAGTCATCAGATGGATTGTTTTATAGCTTGACTACTTTAAGTAGTTCAACACCATTGATGTGCTTTGCATACCATATTTAACTGCCAATGCATGTCACTTCATGCAATAGACATATTCTGCACATCTAGCTCCACCGTTGTGACCTATGGACAAGTGTGAGAGGCTATGGAGTATTGTATTTGTACAGTTGAATATGATGGGATTTGGTTGGGGATCCACCCACTACATAAACCAAAATGTTTCAACGTAAATAACGCATATATAAATATATATCGCTTATAGAAAAACCTTTCATTCCATATAATTATACATATAATATTTGATTAAAGTGTGCTGTTCATTACCAAATCGAATGATTGGACACAGAGACATTTGACTCCTGTCTCGAATTGACATTAAACTAAAAAGTACTACTACAACATTCGAAAATATAGATCTGTCCATTAAATGACGCTTTGGGCAATAGTGAAGCATTGTAAGATTATGACAGTATGATGGGCCTATTGTCTTACATTGGGTGAACATGAGATTAAAATATTATTATTCGACACATCGAGTATTTACCAGCTATTATCTTCTTCCTCCGCCATATTTGTATATTGACGTGTGTGTCACAAATCGTCCAGCAGTCAGTTTAAACTTCAACAGTTCTTGTTTTCATTTCGTAGTAATTATCTCAAGGTAGCAAAATTATCGTATAAGAATAAATGTCTGTGCTTACAAAATTTTCGATACTATATTCATAATGTCGTAAATATATTCACCCCATCCCTCCACATATGCTCAGAGATCCGGCTCCATCGGTTTAAATACCACAGGCGTGGGCGGTTGGCTGACACACCATGGAGGTACGGGGTAAATCAACAAGGAAGGGCTGTCAATTCTACAAAATGGCGACTGGAGGTGGTCGGTCCGGTAGAAATATCGGAAAAGGAGGGTTTTTCACCCGTTTTGGAGCTGCCATCGTTGAAGCCGTCGCGCCACCAAAACTAACTGTAGACAAACGAACAATTGAGAAATCATGGAAGCTCATGGACAAAGTTGTCAAGTTGTGTCAGCAATCGAAAATGAACTTAAAAAATTCTCCCCCGTTCATTTTGGACATCTTACCAGATACGTATCAGCATTTAAGACTGATTTATTCCAAGTATGAGGAGCGCTTGCATATTTTAAACGACAATGAGTACTTTAGGATATTCATAGAGAACCTCATGAACAAGTGCAAGAAAACAATCAAGCTATTTAAAGATGGCAAGGAAAGGATGTTTGAGGAGGCTTCTCATTTCAGACGAAGCCTCACAAAACTCTCTCTCGTCTTCTCACATATGCTTGCCGAACTGAAAGCTGTCTTCCCTAGTGGTTCATTTGCTGGTGACAACTTTAGGATAACAAAGAGTGACGCGGCTGATTGGTGGAAGAAGTCATTTCCTGACAAGTGAGTACTTCTTTCTTTTGCATCTGAGAGATATAAGTGACACACAGCTACAACTCCTCCATGACGTTTATTAGGAGATGATTGCAATATTGAATACTGGTCTGTCAATAAATGCACGTTAGGCCTGTGTGTTCATCTATCTTTGTCCATCGTTCTTTCGAGTACATAGCTGCTAGTTATAAATTGGTTGATTCTTAACTTGTTAAATATCTAACAACTGGCATTGCTTCATCATTGACATTCCCTGATGACAGAGGATATGTATTAACTATCCAATGCTTAGCGTGTGTGTACTTTGATGTCACAGCTTGTTATAATTAAATAATTGTTACATTGAGGTAGGTGGGAGCATTAACTAATGATTAATTTAATGATGTAGGAGTTGAGTGGTTCTATGCTAATGTATGAATCTGAAAATGGATGCCAGTATAAGCAATGATTCTTATCACCAGCATAAGTACTTCAATTAATTTTCTGGATCAGTTTGAATCTGTATTCTGCTTCATGTAGGCTAAGGTTGATATATTCTATTGAATAGATCATTGGTTGCCAGTCCAACACCTCTCCAGGTTCATGATACAGCATACTTTGCCAACTTGGTCAAGTGATGCTTTAAGAATGTTTGGTGTGATAACTTGTGGATTGTATGCAAATTCTACATTGTCCCAATTATTTTGATGTATGTTTCATTCCACAGCCTATAGAATTACGATATTGGATAAGAATGCCCTCTCTGTTATTTCCCATCTACCCTGACCAAACAGATTACTATTTAAATACTTTATCCTTGCTGTTTTGGTTTGTGTGTGTGAATCATTGCGAGTTGTATTATCATCACGCGACATGAACATATTTTGTTAATTTTTTTTCATGAGAATCATTATTTGGCTACACAATGTCAGGAAAAGTAAACATAGGGGTGGAATTCCCCTCAATTCATGTCCTTGTGTGGCCATATCAATGTGTCCTGTTCACCAAATACCCATCATGGTTCTAAATACAGCATCTAGTATATATTGTACCATGTGAGGAACCAGTTTTGTTAGTTGGCTGTGTTAATTAGAAGATGAATATGTACTATCAAGGCAGGTGGTGTTTATGTATGGAGCCATTCCTTATTTACTTTTCCTTATTGCCCCCTCATTGATAGTTCTGTTATTAACCAGAAATCATGATAAAGTTTGTAAACAGAATCATATCTGCAATGAGGTCAGTTTGATGCTTATCTACAGCGGACATAATAGTTATGTAAGCTATTCATGCCTTTATCACTAACCATAACAGTGGTTATGTTGCATTTCCAAACACCGCCTGGTGTCAGTGTAGTTATGATCACGAGAAAACGTCAAGTGATATTATTTATATGATGTTTTGTTTTGGTTTATGGAGTGCACTTTAAATGCACCACAATCCGTTAGTCGTAATCCTGTTAACAGCTGTAATCTAGCGCCTCACGAAGCTCTAATCATAGCCTGCATTCATCATCTTTTGTGTGCCATATGTTTCTATTTTCCGTTGCATATGGTTTTTATTCCACGTGCGAGGGTGTCGCCTCGCGTGTAAGCCTTTATCTGCCTCATCGTACGCTGTTTATTGTCAACCCTACCATCCGGACATGGAGGAATCACGAGCTTTGATCGCGATAGCCTCGTTTAAACTGTTCTATTACCAGAAACACCGTGGTCCACATCGTGTGAAATTGACATCGATCGACACTTCCGTTCCCGAGCACTTGTCGCTCTATGGTGGTTTGATGTCGGTCCTGTAAGTATATAAATTGGAGTAGCAGTGGTTGGTTTATGTGAATTGCAGCTTAGGTTTCAGTCGCCTTATTGTAATTGTTTCCGCCCGGTTGCATTTCCTGCTAAGAGTAATAGTTAAAAGCACTAATTCCGTCCGATCTTACTTTGAGATTACAGCGCTTTGAATGGGTTTTCTTATGAAAATTATTAAACTATTTATTTTTTTAGAAGTTCTACTATTTTTTTATTTCATTATTTATAGGTAGAAATAGTCACCACAGGTAGCCTGTGGGTGTGGAGTTCAGATATAGGGAAAGAAGTGAATGAATGGTAGGCTATATTATCGCCCGTCGCCCCGCTCCCCCTTCTACGCGGATGCGCCCGTTATGGTCGAATCACCCACTGCCCCTATCGGATGTATGTTCTGCAGAGCTGACCCACCCTCCATCTTTACCTCTTATGAGGAACTCTTATTTTTGACAGTTAGTGCGTGTCTGGAATTGGTTGGGTTTTTTTTAACTCTGTCAGCACGACTCCATCATAGGGCGGCTTTTGTCTCGCTTTTGTTGCGTTTTTTCTTGTCTCACACAATACTTTCGTCTTCTATCTTTTATATCATATTCATGCCACTATAAGAAAATAACTACTGCATCATTCTGTGGAAGCAATCCAGATCGCTACTTGATTGGAGTGTGCTAATTGCTATTTCCATAGGTCGTTGCAGTGCAATAGATGAATTTATCAGTCCTGTTAGAACCACATATCTACTGCAGTCTTCTGTGTAAACGCCCCGTCATCAGGTGATAGTCACCGTCAATATGATGTAGCCCAACAGTCGATCGAGTACTACCTTGTCAAGAGCGAGCGCAAGCTCCACTTGGTTCAAAAGAGCTAATATCAAGTCGTATGATCATTCAATGTACTCCGCTGTCAACTGTGCCGTATTCCACACCAGGAAGTACCTATACCTGGTCTTCTTCCTCATGGTCTTGAATATTTATATGACGTATACGAAATACAGCTCCACCCGTAGGTCTCGACTCATCGAGTCATTCATCCAGTCTTTAAGGGCAAAGTCGTCCGTGTTTACTACAAGCGGTTTTTTTTGTTTGCCGTACCGTACCATTTGTACCAGTAGTTATTCAAAAGATTCGCTTCCCCGTGTAAAGCCGTCGTCACGATGGACCATGCGACCGTGAAATGACGTCACCTATTGCACATGTCATCGCCACAGAGACAAATTATTTTCTATCACATCCACACATTCTATGCAGTGTGTGGACTCATTCAATTGGCCCGTATTGCATTCATTCCTGGGGGGGGGGGGGGGTGCTTATATTTTATAAGCTGGTTCTTTTCTGTTTGATTTAGACCGTCTACGCTGTAAGAATGAGAATTATCTTAGAGGAATGTCGGCGTCCATTTCTAGCCAGTCGCTTTGAAACGACCATGACATCATGCACCTTGCTGTTCCTGGGCTATTTTTAGATATTACGTAAGTTTCCTGCACCCTATCCCAAAAGCAGACGACCAGCTGGGGCTGAGGGAGTGTGATGTAGTGACAGCACGGGCAGTAAGGCTACCGCCCTGCCCTGCTATTGTGGTGGGGCCCCGAGGCTTGCTCCGGGAGGGTTGCATGGTGAGGAACCTTAATAGCGCGGGTCACCAGGCGATCTTTATGCAGATGTGTTGCAGTGCTTGAGTGTTATCGCCCTTGGAGTCCCCACGGCATATTGGATTTGGTACAAGGTCGCTGTGATGAGGGCTAACGTTGTCAATGAAGTGCATGCATTGGGCAGCAGATATAACAGGAGGGTAGAACCTCTAGGACCTCACTTTTTATATGGAAGCTAGAAGGTGAAAATTCGCTTCAAAACGTGTCATGTCTCAACCTGATATTGTTCCACCACTCTAATCAATCCATCTCCCGGACCGAGTACACGACTCACAGAATGGAAAGCTTGGTGGTATTGCAACCTTCTGTGACACACCATTTTCCAATTCTCCAGTTTTAGATGTTTCGTTACAATATTGTACAATTTAACCTCCTTGGAATTTGCACGAGCGCGTCATGTTTATTTGAATTGAAACAAATACACAAACGCACTTTCATTCACAAGTATGTATTGGCTATGGATATGGTGGTAGACCAACCTGCACGCCAATTCCGCACTAACTGGCGAATTAAGCGTCATCTATTGCATCAAACCCTTCACCAATAGATTTACTCATGACATTATGTCCAGCATGATACTTAGGTGATAAAGAAGATGATATAGTTTTATTTCATTGTTAAACTGAAATTGAGCTGCATTAATGAACACGGGTGCATGACTGTGAAGGCAGATAATGTTGTATGCCTGGAATCGTGACATTATAGCAGGGATTGCGACATTATAGCATGGATTTTGACAGTATAACAGAGATCGTGACAGTACAGCAGGTATTGTGACAGTATAGCACGTATTGCGATAATATAACAGGGATCGTGGCAATATAACAGGGATCGTGACAGTATGACAGGGATCGTGACAGTATAACATGGATCGTGACAGTATGACAGGGATCGTGACAGTATAACATGGATCGTGACAGTATGACAGGGATCGTGACAGGATCGTGACAGTATAACATGGATCGTGACAGTATGACAGGGATCGTGACAGTATAACATGGATCGTGACAGTATGACAGGGATCGTGACAGTATAACATGGATCGTGACAGTATGACAGGGATCGTGACAGTATAACATGGATCGTGACGGTATAGCAGGGATCGTGACGGTATGGACAACACGGAAGACTTGTTACAATATAACTTCGATTACCCCACACTCTCCTAATGATAATCCCTGATTCCCACTGGTCGCACCTGACTGATGATGATATGGCCAAACTGGTGATAGGTAGAACAGGGTGACAATGATGTCAGAATTATGGCTTTCAGGTCTTGTTGTTTTCTGTAATCACACAGGTAGCCTCTTTTCAATTTAGCCTAGCTCGTGACACAGTCCGGCTCTCTGCATCATAGTCAATCTCACGACAACATAGTTTGGCTGCCGACATCATTATCTTGCTCGCGACATCATTACCTGACTCGTGACAACATAGCCCTGCTCGCCACAACATAGCCCAGCTCGTGAATACATAGCCCATCTCATGACAACATAGCCCGCCGTGTGACACATTGCCTGGCTTGCGGCAACAACAATACAGGAAGCTGCACGTCTATACGTGGTATTGGCCAGCAGTGCGGCGATGACATGCGTCCGGTGGCCTTATCACCCACCACATGCTGAACATCTCTCTCCCTCTCTCTCTTTTTCTCCCCCCATTTATCCTGGAAGGCGGCTGTTTAATCAGGTCAGTGTTATCTATTCACCTTTCTAGGGACTATTTAACACATCAGTATTGGTGTGCCGTTAAAATCTACTTTACCTTACCCTCACCCTCTCTCTCTCTCTCTCTCTCTCTCTCTCTCTCTCTCTCTCTCTCTCTCTCTCTCTCTTTTTTTTTTATCTCCATACCTCTCTCTCTCAATATCTGTAACTCCCCTCTCTATCTTTCTTTAACTCTCTCTCCCCTACCTCTCTCTGTCCTATCTACCTGTCTTTCTTTAACTCTCCCTCCCCTACCTCTCTCTGTCCTATCTACTTGTCTTTCTTTATCTCTCTTACTACTTCTCATTATCAGCACTTAGGAGAACCACACAGGTAGCGTCTGTTCTCGGGTCGTCATTAATACAGCGATTTTAGTTCCTCGTTGACGTACTCAGTCATCACCTGAGTTGTATCACGCTGTATAATGCCATCGTTGTGGCCTTGTTGACTGGCTATCAGACAGGGATCTCGAATGCGAATGGCCCTAACGACAAGTGCAATGGAGAAACAAAAGGCATTAACTCTGACCTTGACCGTCACTTGTCGATGACCTTGTGACTCATGGTTTGTGTGCATTGAGGACCCCACCCTACCAACACAGTAAGGGGGTTAGGGGTAGCTGGCCTAGAGGTCCACGCAGTGGTCATCGAGAGCCGCACATGTCGTGAGTGCCGTTCTTTCACCGACTCTGCCATAGTGGCCGTCATCACTCCAATGGGACAATATCCGACTGGGGCAATAACCACTAGTCAATTAGATTGCAGAGACGTGCCTCCGCCTGCTCGCAACTTACAGAGATGCCATGCGTCACTGGCGGTCTGCAGAAATGCCTGGTCACTGCTAACGTGTCAAGTGGCGGGTGAAGGAAGGGTTAGAGGAAGTGAGCTAAGTCTGTAGGGCGCGGTAGGGTCGAACTGGGGTTGTACAGTCCGGACCTGGCTTGCTTGGACAGTTACGATTCATATCTTTATTTGTCATTGAAACTGGCGAAACAAATGGGGTGTGATGTCTATCGGTTTCAAAGTGAATGTTAAGTGTATATGTCACATGGTCGGTGAAAATATCGTGTCGACACATATCTGTTTGAGGAAGGGATAGTTGATGTGCTCCATTTGTCATAACATACTATTAGGGCAGCGTGGGTGTGACTTCTGATCTTCTGAGGATATCTCAATTACTTGATGTTGTCTTCGTGTCTGTGTCCAGCTAAGGCATTTGTTTACACTGTAATGAGTGCGTTTTCAGGCTTGATCTTGGAGTGGTCACCTCTCGCCTCCTTATCGAATATTGGCACATAGCTATGACGTCATCAAAGGCGCTTGTTTTGGGCCTCCAACTCCTTTCTCTTCCCCACCAACACCTCAGTGTTCTTATGTCTATCCAACATTACAACATGCGCGTTTTACATAGTCAGGACAAGTTTGAAATCAGGTTGTTTTGAGATCAGCAACTTTGCACTTAGGAGTGCTTTGTCTTTGACTTCACAAGGTTGCTGCGGTCATATGCTGCCCTGTCCTCGCCTCAAAGTCCATTCAATTCTTTGTCCATCTTTACCTTGCCGCCCTCCAGGACATTTGCTCCAAGCATCTTAGATTTGTAAGGGCTCGTATATGCATCAAGGTCATTTGACCACTTCAATGCTGTTCCACGTGGAGATCACTTCGGCGTCGCTGGTCAGCTCCGACCTGCTTATGACAGCGCTTCTTTGTCTCGCGCCCGCTACAAATGCACGAGTTTGGTATTTAATAGTGCTCTCCTTATCCCCCTCTAACCAACCCCGCCCCCCTAGCCACTCTCAATACCCGTCGGCTTTGCCCGTCAACTTCCCATGAACTAGTACCCGACCCCACACGCCGTTACCGTTATCGCTAAAAACCCATTTGCTCCGCCAAATTCCGATGTCCGTCTCATTTATTCCGTTTCCTGATGAGCCATCTGCCCATTGCCTCTGTGTCCCTCCTGAGAAACTCCATATTGACGGGTTTCAACTGACCAGCTGTTCTCTGGGCAGCTTGCCATGGCTGGCGCGGGCTGCATTACTCGCCGACGTCCTGACCCACACACATTGCTGAATATGATACCGAGAAGAAAGTAATTAGACTTTGAGTTAATGAAGTAGATGGTTGTTAGAGTGGAGGTTTTGATGTTGCGAGTGGTTGGTAGCATTATTAGCGAGGGAGGGGGGAAGGTGAAGTTGTGAAGAGGGGAGTTGCTAGGAGGGGAGTTGGGTATAGCGGAGAGTATCCACGAGCAGCTGTATAAATAACACTGTGACTAGACGAGAAATCATGTCCAGTCTGGTTTGATGCTCATCACCTTATGAACCGCCCTCTCCATAACCCCACCGCTTTTATACCACCTTCCCCCCCCCCGAACCCTCATCCCTATTGTCTTCGTAGCTACAGCAACTGATCACCCACCCTACATGGATACCGTCGTGAAACTTAACGGTTGTTTGTGTTACGTGGTGTCGTCACCTATCCTTTCCATTCCTTGCATTTGGCAGTTGCATTTTCATCATCAGTCTGCAGCTGGTAGTAATGGAGAGCTGATGTAACCAGCTTCCTTGTAGTTGCTGCTGATTTACGCCCCATCACTGGTGTCATGTACGACGCGAGACAGTAACCCAAGTCTGGGTCGCCTACTCGGTCTGCGTTTCCCTTCCCCCACCCTCACCCCACCCCTGCAGCCGCTACCAGTCACACCGCGGATTAAGTACGTGCGCGGTTCTATATAAGTCGATCTCCGGCTGTTGGGATCGTGTAATCTGTACACTCCCGGATTCGGTAGGTGTCACGCGATGAGGCGAAAGCGGACACTAGGTGTTAGAACATAGCAAACCTAGGTAGGACAAGTTGTCACCGGAGACACGGGCGCTCGATTCATCCCGAATATTGGAGGGATCCGTCACTGTTTAATAGCCCGGTTGTTAATATCGCTCGTTTGAACCGTATACTTCGCCAGTCGAATCCCTTGTTATAAAGCCCAGGACTTGGCACCCTGGCGTGTCTGACCTAGACGGCACGCCAGGCAGCACCAGGCCGACCCTAGTGAACATCTGGCCGAGTGTGTCCCGGCTACATACGGACGATCTGGGACACGGGCACGAATCTAGGCGCGCTTTTTCTAGACCTCTTCCTGCTCCTATTATGAACACCCCCCACCCCCTTCCCGGCGTGTCCCAGTTCCTCCACCCGCCCCCACTGTCCCCTTGCCTTCTCACTCTCTTTATATGGACGCATCAAATATCACACCTTGCCCGCGATCGATGTGCTTGACAGAGTCCGATAGAACCGAAGTGACGGAGCTCATCACTCGTCGTGCTTCGTGATTCATTGAAGAAAGAAATATTGTGCGATTTTAACGAAAGAGAAAGCTCCATGCTAGGAGGGGTGTGAACGAGGCCTGTCAATCCAGGCAAAGGCTGATGATTACAGCATGTATAATGAATGAATCGGCCACTGTGTCCTGTCATTCGTAATCACCGGGTTCGCTGAGGCCCTAAGTCACTCCCGCTCAGTCTACTTGGCTTTTGTGGTTGCGGAAGTTCAATAACCGCAATGTACATTCTCCCTGGTTTTGACGGGGGTGCTGCTTTGTCTCGAGAAGATTAAGACGATGATGGCGTCTAGTTATGTGTTGTAGAAAAACAGATACTAAACCATCTTCTGATAAACCGAATAATCACCACCTCTTTTCCATTTATCCGCCTGTTTCTCTATTTAGGTTTAGCCATTGAACCATTTTAATTTTTTTCCTTTCTTAATGATTATCGACTCGCCCCTATGCCATCTAAATTATTATAAAAATCAGCTTAAATTGTATAGTGCTGTCATACAACAGTGAATATCTGTGTCGAGATGGAGTGCCAGGACAATAGTTAAATAATTACAAATGTTCTATTCTATTTTCCTTATTGCTAGCTCCATGTTTGATGAGATTGCTGAATCTGTGTGGCATTCATTGGATGCTATTCATTAGCCTATTGGATCGACAAGTGGGTGGGTAAGAGGAGTGTCGGAAATAGAAGAGATATCGCGGAGCGTCCATACCGTGTTGGTGCGCATGAGCAGCGAGCGAGGACGCGATGTCGAAGTCGGCGTCTCACTGCAGAAAATCATATCAAGCAATTGCATTTGTCCGTGCATGGCACGAGCGAGACATTTGGTAGCATGTGGTCTCCATGCGTGCCTCCTTTGATATCAAACCATGCAAGGATAATCCACTCCAGCCTTTTTCATACTTAGCAGGCACTGCACCGGTGATTCTTTCCTCGTCTAGCTGTATCAGTCACTACCCCCGTTTTGACCTTGTTCTTAACGTAAAAAAATGGGTATTTGTCCATGTTAGTAAGTTGAAACAGGAGACTGAGTTACGCCACGCGGCGTTGACGAGGGAGGGACTGGTAAGTTGAGAGGCCCGCAGAGCTGCCGCTGGTAGAACGCTGTGGCCGATATGGACCGTCAACCTCCACCCCCCCCCCCCCCCCCCCCCCCCACTCCGTCTCACCCCCATTCCCGTATGTTGGCTACTGACGGCTATCCCAGTTCGCTGGTGTGACGTCAACGGGTCAAAACTGATACTTCCGCTCGTCAAAATCACCTGTCTCTATTTACTCGGGGTGAGTTCTTGGCGGTCATGCATCTCTATACGCCTTCACCATCCACTGCTTTACTTTCATTTTTTATGGAAAAATATTTGCTGCGTCTATGGCCAAAGTGACTCACTCCCTCACATTCTCAAACACTCGATAAATAAAATAATTTCTTGCTCACGCGCTCAGTCATCCAATAACCCCCCACTAATTCAATCACTCAATTAACCACTCACGTAAATCCATGGTAACGTATTCACTAACTAACCGAATCAACAGTTCACTTATTCACTCTTGACCCTCACCCACTTATTCACACATGCACTCATTGACCCCATCCACTCATTCACACATGTACTCATTGACCCCACACACTCATTCACACGTGCACTCATTGACCCCACCCACCCATTCACACATGCACTCATTGACCCCACCCACTCATTCACACATGCACTCATTGACTCGCTCAACTGCCCCGCTCCGCATGACTTAGCTCACTCATTCACCCAATCATTCTATCAGTCACTTACTCACTTAATCAATCATTCTGTCAATCACTTGCTCACTCATTCGTTCAATAACTCACTAACTCATTCACTAACTCACCCATCCACCTTATAATTAATCCAATCGATCATTCACTCATTTACCCACCCACTCATTTCATTGATTACCCTACTACCCGTAAACCCACTTATTCATTCGTTGTCTGACCCACTCATTTGCAGCTGACGGCCAATGACGGCCACCTATTCTAGCAATTAACCATTCCAATCTCGGCATACACCTTGCGGCCAATGAGTGGCCTACTTTACATTTGAGCGCGTACTCTGCTGTCCGTTCGGACGTTCATCTCGTCGACTGCTTTAGTTGGAACTTATAGCCGGGCGGAATGCTATGGTTCAATACGGTCGTTGAATGTGCCCTGTATCCTGGTTTCAATCCGCCTCCGGAATCAGACACACAGCGAGGTCACAATGCTTGTCATGACCCTGCGACCACTGAATCCTGTTGGCATTTTGATTGTTCACGACTTTCGTGCGCCCGTGTTTTCGCCGATAACCACGCGAGAGCTGGTAAATGGTGTTTCCCAGCACATTCCGACTTGTGCGAGTGTAATTGCAGCCTTTAATTGTGACATCACGACGAGTTCGTATCCACCCGTGACTTCCATATGAGCGCATGGCATTACTACAAGATAGTAGGCTGGTACGCTGTGTTTTTCCGCAGCGGTCTCGCTCGGGGAGTGCTTAACAAGTTCTACGTTCTTGTATGTCTGCATTGGTTTTGTCTCGGTGGTATGTTGGCTGTTTGTACGGATCGAGTGCAACTTGTCAGGTGTTTAGACAAGCCAACCTCGTGTTGTGAAATACAACTCGGCCAAGTATGCACTTGCTTACTATGCACTTGCTTACTATCACTACTTCCCCAAACTCGTGTACTCACTACCGACGATAAATAACGCTGGTTGCACGATAGAGAGATACAGAGAGAGGGGTGAAATTTAAAAAAAAAAACTTTTTGATGAATTGGCGCGTGTGTGAGGATGCGCTTTGATCGCTAGTGTAGCTGTGACGTGACGGGCGTGACCTGAGTCGACCAGGTCACGCTTGTTGGAGGTAGCATGAAGTCGGCCGGTCAGTACCACACGATGTCCGCGGTCCGCCTGTCGGATGAGCTGTTGAGCTGCCTGGCCTCCTCAGGTTAACCTTGTTAACCATCAGCTACACAAGCAACGACCAAGCGACGTTGTTTCAGTCTGGTTGCTCTGTCTGGAAGTGTTTAGCGGCTTACTTCTTCGAAGATTTTCCACTAAGATTGGATTCTGTGGGGAATTATTGGCTGTCGCTGCTAAATGGGTGTTGATGAGGAAACTCATGCTCATCAGTGCCCCTGATAGCGCCGCCCTAGCTAATGCGGTGACCTGCTGAACTATTACCTACCTAGGGGCGCTCGCTCCTCTGTAACAGGTACCCCCTCATCAACAGTAATCAATCATATCAAAAGAATATCAGTGGCTACAGACGAGTGTGGTTTTCTCTGCTTGACCCCTCCAGCAGCCTGCAGGCGGTTCTTCCTCTACTCATAATCACCCTTTTAAGGACGACCCCATCGCCCACACACGGGAGGTCAATAAATCAGCGTTCTTGCAACAACGATACACTCATACATGCGCCTGAAAGCTACTTTCATCTTTATCCTGCGCTCAACTGTAACACTCCGATATGTTCAACTTTAACACCCAATTACCCCTATTCCAAACCCTAGGCACTCGAGTCATTAAACGCCCCGCCCCTCCTCTCCACCCTCTAATAATATAGTAATATATAAAGACTATGCATTAGAAGCCAGAGAGAAGGGGCGTTTTTGACTCGAGAGCCTGCGTTCCCACTCGCAACTCTTTCGGTTCCACAAACCGTCACATAACTAGTGCGTAAGAACATCTCTCCTCGATTTTAATTGCAGAATGTGGGTACTAAATTCCAGATTATGTATATGCTAACTATATAGTATATACATTGCATATCCGACGTCGTCTTGTAGAGCAGTTTACTAACAGATAGTTACCGCTACTTTTGAGGCTGGAAGCAACTTGCCGTTGCGACTCGGGGCGGTGGATTTCACCTTATATGAAAGGTTGCAATGACCTGGTCAATCGGCTGGTTGGAGACATGCCTCACGATAATCGTTCGCGTTTTGAACCTTTTTCACTTTCTTGTTAATTTTGTGTCTACTTGGATTTCACTCTTTTAGATTTATCCTAGAAGGCGACTGATTATGTTCAGGTCAATCTTCCGTCTTTATTTTGACCCTGCTTTTGCAAACACCATATACGGGTGATGTAACCCATTAGTGGTTGTGTGCCGTCGAGCCCTAGTTCTTAACTTACCCTACCTTTTCGAAAATAACCCGGTTTTGTTCGGCTTTCTTTGGTATTCTTTGCAACAGATCTGGTTTGTGCCGCATTATGTCAAGACATGGCGGCCAATGTGAACAGAGCTTCTTTCATAAACTCGCTTAGGACAGTGACATGTGTTGTTGTAGCTAACACACTGGTCCAATGTTAGCCCTACAAGACGTCTGCGTAGACGTCTTACCGTTTCTCGAAACAACGCAACGCGAATATTTTTAGATCGATTCAGACAACTACCAACACCAAACATACACAAGTGTTACCGTTACACCGGAGCTAGTCCAATGTGTACCCCCTTGCCGCAAATACACTTATCAACCGCTGATAAGATATCAGGATCGATGTCGAAAGGACATCAAACATAAGTTTGTTGAGAAGTTTCTCGCTGATCAGTTTTCTGGAAATACGCTCTTAATTGAATGAAGAAATGACCATATCAGCTCATTCAGGCCGCGTTTTAGGTCGTGTACTGGAAACAGTGCTTCGTGTCAACGCTTAACATCGTAAATTGTCTTCACTCGTCTTCGGTTGAACCTTTTTAATTGCAAATGGATCGAGCCGATAACGAGGCGCGCTGTGAAGAGACATATGCTGACTGGATGGGTTCACGACCAACTGGAAGGTGTCATGGCACCTTCAATCTTTAACCTACATACATCCGCAGACTTATCTATCCATCTAAAGTCACGTCTAAGGAAATCCCGCGTTACTACGTTTCAGCCAGTAGACACTGTGTCATGCGTCGCGTGACGCTTCGTTTGTTGGTCATGTGTCGGGTGATGTTGATAACCGCTGGAATGATTAGATAACAGCTGTTTCGATTTCGTTATTGTTGGTTATCAATATTGAATAATATATACGAGCTTGTCCAGGTTTTATTCCCTCCCCTGTTAACCATAGTCATGATAGGACTTCGATAGTGCGACTTATTGTTGTTTTTGTTGTTTTTTTATAACCGGTTAAAAATCTTTTCACTATGTTGTCGAAGAAGGTTTTTTTTTTATTGCGATTGTCTGTGATTCGCGTCTAAGACTATGGCATGCTGCAGTAATTAGTGGCACCTAGCGACAGGCAAACGCTCGCAATTATGTCCCTTTTATTACTGGATACTGGGGAGCCGTGGATTTTTCGGATGACGTAATGTTGGTTTGAACGGTGGCAAGTCTGTGTCAGCATCGGGTGACAAAACCTGTCATTCAGCTGTAATTGTGCCCGGATGGGAATGACGTAGCCTGAAGACAGCACTACTAAAGCCATAAATGCATCTCTCATCGGCGTCTGGCACCACTAACAGTATCGCTAGCTGTTGGCAGGGCCCTGGATTTGTCAATCAGTTCGGCGGTTTGGCGAGTGGTTGGTGCGATATGGTGATTCATCCTTCTCAGCAGTATGACTCTCAATTACTGTGGTTTCGATCGCGACTTGGCCGTACACATTATGTGGTTTTGAAATGGAACACGTTTGGAATTCTAGTGTAGCCACTTGTGTATGTGTGTGTGTGTACACACACACACACACACACACACACACACACACACACACACACACACACACACACACACACACACACACACAGTCACATTATTGAACGCACCTGGACTACCTCTCTGCCTTTCTATCAGTTGTATATTTAGCCTCAAATTTGTAATCGCCGTTTGAAATTCATTCTATATTTGATTGGCAACCTTCATCCGACTTGCCTTAAAACTGCAGGTTTCTATCTATATTCAAATGTATCATTATTACAAATTCTGATAGTTTTTCGAGATTTACTGTCGTTGCAAATATTTTCTTTCCCCATAATTCTGAAATAGCACTATTACATCATAACGTCATACAACCCATCATAACGCCAGTGGCGCTAGCGAGATATGTTGGGGCTCGAACTCTGACTGCGCTTCATGTTCCGTACAGAAGGTTACTCAGTGAAGTGTTAAACGAGTCGACTGGCCAGCGAGACTGGTCAGCTGTTGGTATGAGCTACAGTGGTTGTAGTGACGACTGGTACCAGGCACTGATTTAATTGCCTGCCTGTTATTGCTGGAGAGGGGGGTGGTTGGAGGTGAAGAGAGGCTGCTGGGGATGCAACGTGTATTGGCTGGCCATGAATCATGATAGGATACTAGCAATGTATTGGTGTGCTATTTATCTGGGTTGTGAGATTGCTAATCGTCTGTAGCGGTTTATTGTGTAGTCTTTACAATCAATAGATCGCTATAGTAGAGCCACTTCAAAGTCATAAGCATTCTAGTAACTTCATATATTGCCAGATATGAGTGAATTTATGTTGTATAAGCTGCATTTCCTGATCTTTGTCTTGAAGTATTGTTTGTGATTGACCATGGACCTTCTAATCAACTACCTCTATCTTCAAAAGACTTGTGGTGAATAACCTTATCTTGTGCCTGCCTCAATATTTATTCCTGTAATCCCTGTATGGAGTGAGGATCTGGTTGGGTCTTATCAATAGGTCTATGTGAAAATTTGATCAGCCATGTACTCTGTATGTGTATCCAAACCTGCAGATATATAATCATATACATTTGTCATATATATTATCCACTGGGTGAATGTCTAATCTCCCAATTTGTATGTGTTTGCAGAAGTATTGTGCCATGGAAACACTTCCGCCAGACATTAATTGATGTCCATCCAATCAGCTCGCCATTAGAAGCTATGGCACTCAAGTCCACCATAGACCTCACATGCAATGACTATATCTCATGTTTTGAATTTGATGTCTTTACAAGGTAATAAGAAGCTGAATTTCTGAGATGAGCTCATTTCATATTTTGTATGGGATCTTTATGTATGTGAGAATAAATGATTGCCTTTATTGACCTTGGCACAAGTTCTTTTTTAGAACTACGATGTTGCTGCTGTCATTTTCCCTGCATTTACACTAACCTATGCTTGGTGAATTCTATCGCAACATAATTTTACTTTGAAATTTAAGTTAGCGTGTAACTGAAGCATGGTTTACTAAGTGTTTTTTCCCTTTTATTTCCTCAGGATAAATTTGGTTTGTGACAGTATTGGCCTCAAATCACAGTCATACATAGATGGTGTGCTCTGTATTCAGGTTATTTCAGCCGTGGTGTAACCTACTGCGGAACTGGAATGTACTTGCTGTAACGCACCCAGGTTATGTGGCATTTCTCACGTATGACGAGGTGAAAGCAAGATTACACAAGTACATCAGTAAACCGGGCAGGTATGTCAATTCCTAGTCATGCTCTTCTCCAGGTGTTTTCTCAATTATCTCCTGTGCATGTGTTTTCACATTAATAAACAATGTGCAGGTGATTTCTCATTTGTCACCCATGTGCAGGTGTTTTCTCATTAGTCATATATGTGCAGGTGTTTTTGTATTGGTCACCTTTATGCAGGTGGTTTCTCCAAGTGCAGCTGGTTTTTTTTCTTCTCAAAGGTACTAGTGCTCCTGGGTTGATCATGAGCATATTGATGTATGGTCAGTTTGGGCAGAGATCCTATTCCTATGATCTAAGCTCGACATGCGTCTCTGATTATGACACCTGTAATCAGGGTGGATCAGCTCCTCCTCATCAGCCATCTATATCTGCAGTCTCCATTTGTGTTATGACTGCCTCTCCACTGACCAGACTGTGTGTGTGTGCAGCTATGTATTCCGGCTGAGCTGTACCAGGCTGGGCCAGTGGGCTATCGGGTATGTGACGGGAGATGGACAGATTCTGCAGACCATACCACAGAACAAGTCATTGTGCCAAGCTTTACTTGATGGACAGCGAGAAGGATTGTAAGTATGCAACTGTGGACTGGATGTGTTGGGTGGAATGGTTGTGGTGTAGAATGATGGACAGGATGTGTTGAGTGGAATGGTTGTGGTGTTGAATGATGGACAGGATGTGTTTTGTGGAATGGTTGTGGTGTTGAATGATGGACAGGATGTGTTGTGTGGAATGGTTGTGGTGTTGAATGATGGACAGGATGTGTTGGGTGGAATGGTTGTGGTGTCATAGGTTTAGCCAGGCAGCCGTCGAGCCGTCATTTCGACGGCCAATTTCAAAAGGCGATAGCCTTTTTCTAACGACGTCCTAAACGACGGCCCGTTGTTTTGGTTTTCATTTTATTTTTCAAGGGTCGTATCGAAAAACATCATGACGTCGGTCATAAGGGAATATTTACTTCATTACGAAACGAAATCTCATTGGTCGCGGGCGTCATGTGACCCATTGTTTTTGCACGGTTGACTGAGTTCCGATGTAAACAGTTATGAGATCATGGCACAGAAAATCACGAGTTTTTTCTCCAGACCACCGATGGTTGAAAATCCAAGTAACCCAAGACTAGATTGCGTACTAGAATCACCATTGCACACCTGGAAATCCTCATCAGACTTAGCTATGCAGGCATCAAAATGGACGACTTTCCTTTCCAGGAAGCAGTTGATACCTTTCTCAGAGCAGGCAACAGGCGCATTAAGGACTGATTAATTATTGGCTGTGATGTTTCTTTCATATCTTTTAAGTCTTAGGTATGCAATGATCTCATGAAAACATTACTGATTTTTGTATTGTCTTCAATTAACCTAGTCTTTTAAAAGTTACTCCATAGTCTTGACTTGGTCTTGTTTGATCTCAGCCTGCAGTCATTTATTGTGTTTGGTATATTGTAATTGCTTGAAATGACTCATGAGATATAAATGTATAGATACTGCAGTTATTGGATAAATTTTATAATTTTTTTACATTTATGCTGTACGTTAAACCCTCCCAACTATTTTGACATTAATGTGTAATCTTAATTTAGCCTCTATATTATTTTGATTTGCCTCAAATAAATTCGCGTAATGCATGGTGGATCGGGTTTATTATTAAAACAAAATATTTAAGGCAATATCTATTTATTTAGTAATAAGTAATTAGGAACGTAAGTATTGTGCGGCCGGGCGGGGTTTCAGTCGGTTTGCGGTCAAATAGCCAGTGTTGGAAAATACGACACCCACTTTCAAATTTCTGGCTAAACCTCTGTGTAGTGTTGAATGATGGACTGGATGTGGGGTGTGGATTGGTTGTGTAGAATGATGGACTGGATGTGATGAGTGGAATGGTTGTGGTGTAGAATGATGGACTGAATGTGGGGTGTGGTTGTTGGATATTTGCTCTGATTTCCCCTTAAGAAGCTGCTGCCATTAGTACATTCCTTGTTCATTACTCATCCTGTCATATTGTCATGAAATTGACGTCTCATCTTCCTCCCTCTCTAGAATTAATGCAAGCAGTGGTTTTAGCAACAGGTCAATGCCTGCTTGGTTGCCACATGCCCATCGCTTTCTTGGAAACTGTTGTCAGTTGATATGGGTCATGGTGGGTGTGGTCGCTAATGGTATGGTATGTAAGAATTGACATCCTGTAGAAAGTGATATAGAACACTGAGGAATCTGTGAGCTGTCTTGTTGGTTTGAATAGATCAGGATGTAATAAGAAATATGTGGTGTGTTGCTTGAATGACACTCACAAAAAATCATTTGCCGCTGGGTATTGTCTTTCTTTAATACCACTCCTGACCTTGAACTTCTTCCCTCTTCTGTAGCTACCTGTTTCCTGATGGCCGTAACCTGAACCCTGACCTTAGTTACCTAGTACAAGACACACCTGAGGACCACATCAAGGTGACACAGGAACAGTATGAGCTCTACTGTGAGATGGGATCCACCTTCCAGCTGTGTAAGATCTGTGCTGAGAATGACAAGGACATCAAAATAGAACCGTGTGGCCACTTGTTATGTACGCCCTGCCTCACTTCATGGCAGGTAGGTCGTTGCTGCCTTCTGACACTCGTATCCTCCACAAAGCTCTCCAATAATTATATATGTGTCATAGATGACTTCATGTACAAATAGAAATATGGATGTGTCAGTAATGTGTTAAACATATAGTTGTATGTATCCATAGTATTGGGTCTTTGTGATGAATACCACATTGTTTGTGATGTATCCAAGGATTCTGATGGTCAAGGCTGCCCGTTCTGCCGGGCAGAGATTAAAGGGACAGAGCAAGTGGTTGTGGATCCCTTTGATCCCAGGGGTACTACACGGGTAACAACTAACAGCAATAATAATCGAAGTTCCCCTGGCAACAGTATCCATGATGATGAAGATGATAATTTTGAGGTGATTTAAGGTTTTCCAGTTGTTATATTCTTTTTTAACATTGGAAATCATGTTTAGTGCCTTGTGTATGCTTGGAGAGGCTATTATCTTCGGCTTCAATAAGTAACTTGCTTTTAGTGCTGGTGTTCATTGACTGAAGGCACGTTTATGTTTTCCAGGACCCGTCACAATGGTTAGTCTCAAGCAATTTGCAGTCACTGGCTTTATCCCCCAGAACAGACCAGGTTGGCTTATCCTGTCATTCACATCACCACTTTACTAATGACACATACAAGTGTTGTATCAAAGAGAACCCCTGTGTGACTGTTTCTCTGTGTGTGAACATAGCCGCGGCATTCCCCCATCAGTGGCTCCCCAAGGATGTCGCCGAGTATGACGAGGAGAGAGATCCCTCCCCCTGTGCCCCCTCGCAGACTCTCGCCACAGTCTTCCCCCATGTCATCTCCTCAGCCTCCAAGGTACACAGATCCTCACGGTGACCAGCCCTAGATATATAATCCGATGTGACCTTAGATAGGAGAGGTTATCAGTGACACTAACCTCATTCCTTTGTTCACATCCTCAATGAATAATGTGTGAATCTGATACATTTAGCTGGCATGTTCTGTTAATGTAGCTTGTGGGATGTGATGAATGTACTTTTGGCATGTCTTGGCCGTGTCAATATGACATACGGTAATTTGAGGGCCCTGCAACCCATCCTTGAATGTCATTGAATACAATACAATGTACAAATCATGATGTGTAAAAAATAAGCAGAGTTTATTGGCTTCTTGTTTGTTAGTTATTGTTGAATGATGACTTGTACATTAAGTTTGATTGCATCCAGGCGCCAGTTACCACCAACGCCCCCTAGTGAGGAGGCAGACAGTGAAGATGACAGTGGACTACCCGATGCCTCTCATCGTCCTTACAGCAGACAAAGCTCACGAGATAGTTCCCAAGACCCGTCTGATTCTGGTAATGGTCTGTATCTTGTTGTGGGATGGATCAAGGAGAAGTGTCAATATTGTGTTAATCTAGGCTGTGAGTCATTCGAGGGTGATATCAAGTATGTGGGGTATCATTCTGCTTTTATGGATTGGGGTACATACCCTGGACTGGATTTGGAAGCAGGCAGATAATGACTGCTCCCTCCCTCCTGGAGTCATATACCTAGTGTCTTCCTTGTGTGGTGTGTTTTGCTATTGTAAGCAATATGGCCGTTTTGATTTCATATGTGACTGACCTTTGGTTGGTTTTTCAGAGCTGAGGTCAAGTGGCAGTGGGCGTGGCCGATTACCAGACCTCCATGACGTGCCCTATGACACACCCCCAACCACCGGACCTTCCACTAGCAAACTTATTGAAGAGCTGGCCGCTCAGGAACATGATGGTGTGGCACCCGACCACGAGGGGGAGCCACTCTATCAGAATGCACACAACAAAGTCTCTGCCAAGTCGTCAATGTCATCATCTGCGGGGGAAGGTCAGTGCTAGGTCATTCTTACCATTCATGCATGGTCATATTCATGGTTTATATTCTAACAGCCAATAATGAAGGAATATATTATTTAGAGCCAGGCATTAAGCCTTTTGCTATGCATCATGAGGGTCAGTGGGGTCATAAAAGATCCAGTGAGGTCAGTAACTTACAGACCATGTTTAACAAGGTCTACTTATTGTAGTGAACAAAATGAGGTTTGTCAACACCCAACAAAATTAGGTTGATGAACAGAAAATATGAATCCTGTTTTAGATGAATACTGTGAAGCTGCTAGTGCTGCCTTCAACCCTGATGGTAATTTATTCCCTAGAGGTCACTGTGAGACTCATGTGTGGTGACAGGCTTGCTATATCAATCTTAATGCTGTCTGGAATGATATAATTAAGTACTCTTGCTATGTCAGTCACTCATCGGGTTTACTATGGACATTAACAGCTAGGTCATGTGGCTTTTGTAAATATATGCTAAGATCTAACATCTATAATTAATTGAATAATCATTGAAAGTGAAACTAACTACTGTTCTGCCTGCTTAACATACTGCTGGTACTAACTGAAAGATGCTTCAATGTTCTTTTTAACAGCTTGGCTAGGATTCAAGTGTGTTGAGTGGAAATCTTTTAACCAAACGAGCTGGTCAAGTCTGACGTTATATAAGTCTGTTTGTTTTAAGATTGTGCTATCTCATCAAGCATGTTGTAAGTCATCCGTATAGAGTTTTGGTATAGTATGCTGCTATTTCTACAGTCAATAGTGACAGAGGATTCCAGAGCTCGAGGTGCAAGCCTGGTTTTAACCTCAGTGGGGGTGTTGTGTTCGACTTGATCAGAATGTTCTCTGGTGTTATTATTAGAAATATCATGCTGTAGAACAGCGCTCACCCGCGCTCAAACTGGAACTCCATTCTCACTGAAATCTGACTCGTGTTCTCATGAGTTTAACTTATCAGTAGCTTTCTGACTGACTTTAGACCTAAACCACAGCCTTGTCTCACCAAGTGTATTCGTTTATGCATTGTTTCATTAGATGCCTCACAGGATACTTGTATAACGAGTTGGTTGTTTTGAGCATGAACTTCTGACCATAACGTATGGTAACCCATAAAGCAAATTTGGTAAGCGATGTGTTGAGTTGTTTGGTCTTGCTGGTGTTTTCAGTGCCAGTGTACACAGCTGCTTTCATCATTTGTGGTGTTGTTTTTCAGGAGAACACACAAGTTTACACCGGGTGCCCAGTGACTATGACTTTCCACCCCCTGCCCCAAAACCTACCATCACTCCCAAAAGGTGCCTTTCATTATGGCTCGCATCAATAGCACCACACTGCATTTAACTTTCCTATAGCGTTTATTACTGTGTCTAAACCTAGAGTAATTTCCACATATGTTACTTCCTTCTCAAGCAACCAGTATTCTTGCTGTTATAAGATGTGGTGTTGTGTTTATCAGTAGTGGGGAGGGGGGCAAGGCCAGCCCACCGCCACCTCCTCCTCAGATGATCCCGATCCCTGCACGACGTGAGCGCCTCCGAGAGAACCAGGAACATAACAAGGAGAACCTGGATCACCCCCACAATCCCGACCCTCACCCCACCCAGCATTTTGTGGATAAACTTATCCGGGAAGGATATGAGCGTTCTCGAGTGATACGAGCTCTGCAAATAGCTCACAACAACCTGACCATGGCCCGCGAAATCCTCCAAGAATTCGTCAGCAAATGCTAGTACAGCTGGTCAGCTTTGACTTAATCCTGCGCTTGTCAAACTTCACACCGTTTCCAACCTGGGGCGGTATTGCTAGGAAATCATCCATTGTGATTTTTTTAAGGATTTGATTGCTGAGACGGGTATGAATGTCAGATGTGTTGTCATAGTAACCAGGACAATTGAGTATTGTGCCAGATTGTTATTATTTTGCAGCTGCTCACTTGGTTTGGATGCAGCCGGCTCTTGCGCTTGGAACTCCATCCTATCATTGTTAACTGATAAAGAGAGATTGGATTATTTCATTTCATTTTGCTTGGTTGGCTTAGTAGGGTCTGCCATTGATTGGCGCCTCATGTGACTCTAACAGTAAGCACGATGGACCAGGCGGTACAGCTTGCCCACGTGTATTGTACATTATTTTATATCTTAGGGGCCTGAGCACTTGTTAGACATTGCAGGTCAATAAGTTTCCTTGTGTGTTCACCCCACACCCCTCCTCCATACCACCATCATCATTGTATGCCTGCTAGCATTTGTGTTGGGGTGTTAGACACTCATGCCGAGCTGATTTCATTCTCATCAGATAACACGTGATTTGACCTAAAACACAACTTCAAAATTGTTCTGGTGATCTCGGCTTAAACCTCTTGGATGCGGATCATCTCTGTTGCCATGAGCACTGCACTCTGCTCACCTTCAGCATGCACTACTCATCTCTACATCCTGTACAGATGGCCTCATATACAGCCATTTATTTAACTCTAGTTGCCTATTATTTCAGCTGGAGTTGTTTTTGTTCTCAGCTTGAGGTTGTAAAGTAGTGTCTTGTGTGGGTCACTAACTCTGTAGAACCGATCAAAAAGGTCTTCTTTAAGAACTGTAAATGTGCAAAAAGAATAAAGAGGCTATCAAATAGCAGTTTCACAAACGAAAAAGTGTTCACAAACCCAGTAGAATGATGGTAGTATAATGTAAGGTCTTTGAGGAAGTGGATTATGTGTTTAGGAGAGAACTAATTTGTGAAAGCAGTCCGTTATAGAAGAGCTAATCGCTCAGTTATGGGGTGTTACTCTCATGCTCGATTTGCTTTGAGGTTTTCAGTCACTGTTTGATGTCTAACATTTCAGTTAACATAAAATCATTTTTTCTGTCATTTTTTATGGTAAAATGCAAGATCATTGAGTTCTGTATGGGTAATCGGTCATAAATAGCCTCCCAAAACAGAAATGATTGTTGGGCATTTGAATTAAATAAGGATTTACTCAATGTCTGTTTATTTTATTCACAAAGCATGTTGTTGTTGCTGCTGCTAGTGACGGAACAACTTGCACCAGATGGTCCGTGTTATATACTGTCTATCGTCCTCGTGGTCTCTGGGTCACCTTGGGGGCCATCTCATAGTCAGTCTCCCACATCACCTCCACAGCTTCACACTTTCCAACAATTCAAAATAGTTTGACAAGGCTTTGGAAATTTTGTTTTGAATTATTTTTCTATGATTAGCAAGAATGAATCGTTTTTTGGTGCTAAATAATGGCAACATTGGGACTGATGTTGTAATAACGCAGCTGTAACATGATATGCAGCTTAGTGTTGCATGTCTGGCGTCACAAACCTAGGTGATTTCCTGTCCCTGTCAAATATCCTGCCTTCATGTGCATTGGCCATTCACAAGAAACCATGGTTGTCCTGGCAAGTGAAAGTAAACTTGCTGACCTGTATCTAATATTTAGATATATGATACTTTGCATAATTTTGTAATTTATATTTATTCACATTGTGCTTTGTTATAGCAGTGTGATGGCAGGATGAAACCACCTGTGGTAATGACTTGTGGTAATTCATCTAGAAATATCCTTGTGGTTGTAACCACTAAGTTATAACTACTTGTGGTTATCAGGCCTCTGTGAATAACCGCCTGCAGTTTTGTCTGAGATAACAAACACCTGTGTCTAGGGCTTGAGGAGAGAGGGACATGGTTTTTTAAATAGATGCTAGCCTTGGCACTATTGAACACAGTAAAGGGGTTTGTGGGTGTGAGAATGCATGTGTATGGGTGTGGATGAGTAATCCAAAAAGAAGAAATTCTCCAGATCATAATTAATTACTTATCATTGGCTTTGCACTTTGCATTTATCATTGTGTCACTTTCCCAAATAATGTGATAGATTTGAGAAGCCAAATTATGTAGAGAACAAGCTAACATGGTTTCCATGAATGTGGGTTTTATAGTTTACATTGACCACCAACGGTTGATACAACCAACATATTGTGTGAACTGCATGCAGTTCATGTTGACTGGTATTGTATGTGGTTAGTTAATGTGATTTGTGATGCTTGGGATGTTTTGTCTACATGGATGGATTACTTTTACTTAAAGGCCGTTTTCAGTGCTTGCAATCCAGTTTATTGTATAACATAACTATAGCATGTAGAGTCCTCTGCCAACATTTTTTCATCTTCAATCTCCCATCCAGAATAAAGCTTCCTGCCCTATTTATATTTCACACCTGACTTCCTTGTTTGTCTATCTGTTGATATGCATGTTACTTCCTGCAAGGTCGTTACAAGATTGTAAAGACTTCCTGTAGGCTTTTGGCTAAAAACAGTGTGTCACATTTAAAACCAATTTGATGATACATGTCTTATGCAGACATTTAACCAATTTGATGTGTTGTTTCTGGCAAACGGTCATCTTTGGTACCTGCAGCAAAGTGTAAATAATTTGTTTTTCGTTCTATTTCTTGATCGTGCAACCATACATTTACTTCAATATATGCTGTGTATATAATTTTCACATTAAATTGTTTGCCAGTACAAGTAAACAGCACCAAGTCATCAGATACGGGTCTTCTGTTGCTCAATAAATTATGGTAGGACATACCGTGATATGACATATGTTAATTATTTTCATCACAAGATCTAAACATTGACTGTCATGATCTGTACAGTCAATAGCTTCATATTCTGGACACAGTGCATACGGTGTCGAAATCCTAGAATTTGGTTTTTCCTTATGTTCTGATCCTTAAAAGCATATTGAAACGAGGGTTTCATATACTATGGTGTTGTCATCAATCTGTGTGGTGTGTTTTCTGTCTCATTCATTTGCCTGCTTTAATTGCCATCTTCGACTGGTGGGGTAGGGGTAGCGGAGCTAGGGTAGGGGTTGCTGGATGTGGAATATCAGTTCAGTTATGAATCCATGGGTACATTATGATATTGAATTTGACTGGGTGGCAATTGCGTAGGCAAATTGAGTAGACAATGTGGTTTAGACCCTCAGGGCTCGTCTGAAACCTTCCCACGGCTTCAACATTACTCGTCCATCGACATAGATCGACGCTGATGAAACGTTATTTTTTTAATGCCCTGTGTCAATCATCATTCATTGTCAATCATAACGTTGTTAGGTGTCTAGCATGAGCACCAACTTCCACGTAGCTCCGGTCGAACGGTAATATGAATATATACCGTTCTGCTTCAACATTGTCCGCGCGACCAAGAAAACGCGTTTGGCTAAAGTGCTGCCCTACGCCTCTAGAATATAGCATATATCAAGAGCCTGTACAACAAAAAGTCCCTACGCACCCAAAAACTTACCCCACTCGACGCTATTTTCAAGAAATGCCATCGATATATCATTTCTGAAAAATCGCGATACGATGACCGCCATTTTGGAACATATTGGGTTGCATTGCCTTAGTACCCCGGGGGGCACTTGGCCCTAATTCGGATAGGGGTGTGCCGCGGGACCTCGAAAACCCGTACCCGTTGTACAAGTTGAGAATGGCAAAAAGTATACCCCGTCGTACAAGCTATTATGCGAATGTATAACCCGTCGTACAAGTCGAGAGGCCGAAAGAACATACCCCTTCGCGCGGCACAGGTATACTACCTCTATACACTTAAGTGCCCCACCCCCCCCCCCCCCCCCGGGCTTAGCATTAGTCGTCGATGGGTCACGTCATTCTGAGCATGCGCAATGCACGTGGTCTTGAACTTGAAAACAAACATGTTGCTGTGTTTAGGACTTAATACCGCTTCCCAAATTGATCGAGCTATAACTAATTACCATGGATGAAATCCCCCGCCGAAAAGGGATAAAATTGTCCGTGAACATCATTGCATTCAAAAACTCCATCACTTGGGTATGTTTGGTGTTTGGTAGTTGTCTGAATCGATCTCAAAATTTTTACATTGCGTCGGCTTAAGAGAAAATAAGACGTCTACTCAGACGTCTTGTAGGGCTAACTTCCACGAAGATTCAACAGAATATGCGTAATTACATTTAAATCGAATCCGAGAACATGTTGTTGTGTATGGTCGAAATGTGTCACGACACTATGCACTCATACGTTGATTAGTAGAATATCTATTTGACAACCGATTGAGATCATTTGGATTTCCAGCTACTAGAGAACATTCTTAATTAGGTATGTGATCAAACAAATTAACTTATTTGAAATTGAATTGAATTTCTTTATTCTGATATAGCTCCGGTCGAACGGTAATATAATTATATACCTACACTGACGTCTTGTATGACTAATTCTGATATAGATTGATAAAAGACACAAAATGACACCAAGATTGTCGAAATATGTTAAAAAACAAGAAAGTTATGTCAATTTTAGTCCAATGAAAACAAATTAATTTGTCCCTTGGTTTTGCTTTAATTAGGCAAAAATTGAAATGAAATAGCCATAACTTTCTTATTTTTCAAATTTATCCAATGACATTTCCAAGACCTTGAAAATATGCATGGTCAATACTATGATATGTATGATCTTATTCATCAAATCATCAGTTTACATATCTTTACTATGATATGTATGATCTTATTCATCAAATCATCAGTTTACATATCTTTATTAGTTAAAATTAATTAGCTAATTAATGTGCTGAAACACAAGTCTGATGACGAGAGATGCGTATTGGGAAGGAAGATATCAAAGCCAAAGTGCCTGGCAATTAAGACGGTTGAAACATGATAATATCTGATGATTTGCCCCAAATATCCACTATAGAATTATGTTTTGATTGTAAAGAAATTAGATCGAGACTCCCCGACAACAATTACAAAGAGAAGGAGAAAAATCAAAAACGTTAATTCAAAAGTAAAGAAACACATAATTAATATCTCCCAGAGTTGGTATACGTATGATCAGCTATGAACAGCAACATTATCCCCCAAAAATCTTGAGCAATATACAGTCAGGTGAGAAGAGTTTATCTATACAATAGCTCTCGCTCCAAAAAGTCAACTGGAGACGAAAGCAAGTCTGCAGGGCTTTCAACTTTTTCTATAAGTCTAGCAATCACGCTTCTCACAACCTCAATACCTTCAACATGGCGGGAGCATAGAACTTTTTCATCCATGTGTTTACATGCATGGAGGCCCAAGACAACAAATTCTGTCTTGGCTGTCTCATTGCAGGAATCCTTTAGAATAGCACTGCGAAGCCCTCCAAGAGATGTACCACCAGCAAATCTGAAGTATTCACAATATGTGCTCAATGAAAATTCCACTGATGTGAAAAATTACATGCAATCAGTTACCTGTACGATATTGAGGAATGATACCTCTGGGGAGACTTTGTTTAAATCTAGGAATGCCTTAAACCCATGTGGGTCACCCTTCCCATCCTTGTAAAGCATACGGTTCACTTTCACAATAACATTCCTCACAATACATTCCTGTCCATAACATCCTCTTTTTCCAGCTTCTTGATGGTTCATTTCACAGTAGTTCTTTTGAACCAAGTGGAGCTTGCGCTCCCTCAACAAGGGAGTACCTGATCGACTGTTGGTCTGTTGGGCTATTTCACAGACGATGCTATAGTGTCAAGGGGATGCAAAAGACAATTCAATTGATTCTAAGTTTTATGCCAAGACTCGTCGATTTCACGTACAGCGACACCATTAGCTGCACACATATCAGTCATGGGGTTGGATATGTTTTTGATAAGTTTTGTTCTTGTATCTTGTAGGTCTTCGTCATTAAAATAGGCATATGTCTCGCTCAAATTATCCACTGTTTGGGTAAATTGGTTTACATAGTCCGATCCAGTGCCACCAGCAAGTTCATCGACAGCGGCAACTAAACACTGCTCCTTTGTTGTGAAATGTATTGAGTTCACATGAGCTCCGTCCTCCGTAGTTGCATCGAATCCAAGGGTCGAGTTTTCCGTGCTTACAATTGTTTCAGCAACCTAAATGTCAGCTATTGACCCCCATAAGCTCAACAGTAGTTCTGTGTGGAACATTTTCTGTCCCACTGCCTCTTACTGAATTGCTTGATGAGAACAGGGGTGTTTGCAGTTGGGACATTATTTACTGTGCAGAGTATGACTTGCTATCCACTTTGGCACCACCTGTATGCGCAGTGTCCTTTTTCATTTGAAGTTTATCAAGACACTTCTCAGGAACTATGTATTGATTTTCAATTTCTCTGATGACTGTGTCCTATTCTTTGATTTTCTCCAAAACTTCTGCTACTGAAACAGTGCTGTCATTTTTATGCTTCATTTTGATTCTGTTCAGAAGTGTCTGGTGCGTATTCCTTAGCCTATCACATGTAAACATTTAAACATTTGCTTTACAACAAGGAATATGCGCTTCAAATCGTGAGCGAGTTTCCAACATAATTTAAGTGACGGGAAACTATTGTTATCAGCGGCAATAGTTGAATACAAATTTTAAGGGGTTGGGAAAGAAAATGTGATTAAATTTTTTATCTGGATGGAATGAAATTCTCTTATAGATAAGTTTGAGGTAAGTAGATGCTATATTATCATTTCGTATTTCATAAGTGAGGACATGTTGCAAGATCGTCCGGGGGAACTTAATTGCTACTGGTCTGATTTTAGAGCTATAAAGCGAAGGCGACAGCAGTTGTACAACAAAACTTTTCAGGGGTGCTGTTAGTTTCTTGAAACGTTTTTAACTAAGAGTGTCAATGTATTATCTATTTCGTCAATTTAAGTAGTGTGCTGGTCATTTAAAAAAAATGCATGTTGAATTTATAAATTTTGGTGGGTTTCAAGTTGGGTGGCAACAGAGCTCTACCAATGCCCCGTGCCATATGTCTCTTGAGGGGTACAATGCACATATTTCCCACTTGAGAAATCAATACCCCCGACAAAACAGGAACACTGACAACCTATTAACATGCCAAGTCACATGCCATGTCACCAACCAGTGGTGTGGAGTAGTGGCCGCACGAGACTGATGTCACTAACCAGTGGTGTGGAGTAGTGGCCGCACGAGACTGATGTCACTAACCAGTGGTGTGGAGAAGTGGCCGCACGAGCCATGTCACCAACCAGTGGTGTGGAGTAGTGGCCGCACGAGACTGATGCCACTAACCAGTGGTGTGAAGTAGTGGCCGCTCGAGCCATTACACCAACCAGTGGTGTGGAGTAGTGGCCGCACGAGCCATTACACCAACCAGTGGTGTGGAGTAGTGGCCGCACGAGACTGATTTCACGAACCAGTGGTGTGGAGTAGTGGTCACACGATACTGATGTCACCAACCAGTGGTGTGGAGTAGTGGTCGCACGAGACTGATGTCACCAACCAGTGGTGTGGAGTAGTGGCCGCACGAGCCATGTCACCAACCAGTGGTGAGGAGTAGTGGCCGCACGAGCCATGTCACCAACCAATGGTGTGTAGTAGTGGCCGCACGAGACTGATGTCACCAACCAGTGGTGTGGAGAAGTGGCCGCACGAGACTGATGTCACCAACCAGTGGTGTGGAGTATTGGCCGCACGAGACTGATGTCACCAACCAGTGGTGAGGAGGAGTGGTCGCAGGATACTAATGTCACCAACCTGTGGTGTGGAGTAGTGGCCGCATTTCAAATCATTTCAGTGTACTGTACGTTGACCAAGCCCACTGGGGGCAAACACATCATTACCCCTTCCTGTAACTTGGCTCCATAATGCGTATCATTTTCGCTGATATTTTAGAATAAGTTGACTGTCATGGTTCCTACAACTCGCCCCACCACCAGAATCATGGCCAGAGGCTTGTTAGTTCGACTATACCAAAGGGTCATAAATGTTACCATGGGGTATTTAGGCACCTTGCATCATCGTATTCAGCGCCATCATATCAATTAAAGCGGGCTCGACGTGGCATAAATTGTCAAGTTAACTTCATCATACACCCATCTGAAGTGTAACTTGGCTGACTTCCATCACGGCACAGTTCTGTCCGTACCACCACAGACACTCAAGCCTGTCGTTACGAGCTCACCCCTTATGACTAGCTGTATTTCCGATATTTTATCTGCGCGTACCAAGCTTGCCTGATGATGAACCGAGCCTGTGATCCCATCTATCACCGTTGTGTTCCATTAGTGATCTTTCTTATAACTGACACCACAAAAAACCCACCGTGATACGCAAATCAAATACCCCGACACCATATAAATGTATAAGGTTAACGCGATAAGATTAACGCTTTCTCTTAAGGGTGTGTCAGAGTTTGGTTGTACCAGTCGCTATAAATACCACAATTAAATTTTTCAATGTGAGTGATTTGTCATGCGTCACACACGTGCAATGTACCATGTAGGTTAGCGCAAACAGAGGGAATTTCCATACCTGCTTGGGTGTATTCCATTCAGAGAGACTACGGTGATCAAGGCACTCGAGCCTTATAACACCCCTCCTTGTTGGTCGTTAGTATAAGAAGTCTTGATTGATGGTGGCAAGTGGCGACGGGCCTTGAATCCCCCGACTTCCTGCTGTTGTGATTGACAATGGATTGATTTATTGGACAATGGGCATTTTGTATTAATTTACTGAACGTGATCGTTATATTGGTATATTTTCGTTTTAAAAGAACAATTCGATTTTTGTTTATTGCACTGAACAAAATACACACCACCAGGCTATACCATAAATACATTCATCATATTTTCGAAGCAATTATTCAAGTCATATCACTTCAAAAATGAACTTGTGATACCACAGATTTGAGGGGGGGGGAGTGGAATCTAGTAGCCAAGAAAAATATAAGTTAAAGGAATAGCAAACAGAACGGGAATCAAAACACATGCGGCGGCAACGAACGCATTCTTAACCCAATCTAGTCAAAATGACTAGCTAACCTGGTCATCCAGCTATCGAAGTTAGTCAAACTCGGTAACGACTACTCCCATGGTCAAATCGACTAAGCAACATAGTCACATTGACTTGCAAGGCTGGTCCGGTGGTATTTGATTAGTTACCTAGTCAATCTGACCACCCTGAGGACGTTCTCTTCTCCTTGTTGGGAGACCGCGATGCGCGGATCACACGGGTTGGTTACATAACCACAGATGCGCGCCGCGTCAGCTGCAGCGATGGATGAATGCACTGATATACCGGAAGCGTGACCTTTGCGGCGGCACTTTAACCAGTTGCTGCGGGAAATTTGAAAGCTTCAGTTGAAATCTTCTGACAATCGCCTGCATACTATTTAATATTAGGTGAGAATATTATATAGTTATCTGTATTTTTGTATGTATTGCTGTGTACAATGGCTGGTTTCAGTACTAATCAGTCAAATGAGTGCTTAGGTTCAACCATAAGTCTACTTGTTTTAGAATGTCGCAACGCAGCCAAACACCAGCATTAACAGCCTGCCTCCTCTGCTGCTGTATGAGGGAGAATTGCCTGATGCCCAAGTCCATGTTTTCATTGAGGGAACATCTGTTGGAGAAGCTGTGGATGTAACAGAGGCCATGACCATGCTGATTGCTGCCATTTATGAGTTTATGTGCCTTACGACATATCGACCAAAAAGACGTTTCGGTATGTCCAGAAGGTTATGCTGGTCGTTGATGACGAGGCTAAGGACCCGGTTGATGCGAAGCTTCTTTGTGTCAGGGCTAATATTAACAAGGCCATACATTTATGTGTTTATATACAATACAGTCTTCTTGTTTTGCATATTATGTTGTCTGACTTGTTTTACACTGATTCTTACACTGGTTTGACCTTCAATCATAGTCAAACTGACCCTTAATCATAGTCATACCAAATCTTCTAGTCGGTCTAAGTACAATAGTCATTACTACTTACGCTGTAGTCAATGTGACTAATGAGATAGTCATAGTGACTAATAGATTAGTCATATTGACCACTCTTTACTTGACTAGGTAGATTAGTCATTTTGACTAATTAATATGTGACTAACTGCTTTAGTCAAATTGACTAACACATTAGTCGTTTGGTGGACAGTCAATATGACTAGTTAAGTTAGTCAAGTTGACTAGATTACATTAAGAGTGCGCGAATGTATTATTTGAAACGTGTCAGAAAAAAATCCCGGGAAATCGCTGTCACTACCACTTGGGCACTTGATGTCTTTACGGTTGTTCACTCCATAACGACACGAACATTCACTGAAAATGTACCGGGTGATATATTGCATAACCTTATCACTCTCATTGACAACACTTTTTGGAAGGAAGCTTTTGTCAATATGAAACATGATCGCCAAATATTACTCACCGCTAGCAAATGGGGATTAGGTTGAACACATTGGACATTGACCAAGGCCCACGCGGATTTTCTGTATAAAATGGGAGTAGGTAGAGACCTTGCAAATCAGAACACGGTCCTTGTACATTTCTGATAACATTTAAACAAACATGGCAGAACTGAGTGAACTAGAGACAGGCAAACTGAAGGCTTTGTTCGATCATTTCGATTCCAATTCTGACGGACTCATCACTGCTGATGATTTGAAGGTTTTGTTCACTCAGGCGGGACGCGATCTCACAGATGAGCAAGCAACGGCAAGACTTCCTCTTTCTATTTATAATTATAAAACATAAAATCAGATTTTATGCATACAAAAAACATGTGCATATTCACCGTACTTGGAAATGGCACATCCAACTAGCATTGGTTGTTTTGCAAATTTTTGAGAAGGCAAAAGTATCTTATGATATATTCAGCTTTCACTAATTACGAGCATGTGCTTTGTTATTCAAATCTAAGAGCTAATTTCTATCCCCAGACGACCTAATATGTGTACCATGGTGTAATGTAAATAGGTGTTTAGAAAATATCAAACTTCCATTATCATTTCATTTAATTGATCTTATTTTAAACACAAATAAATGCACCACATCGTGTATTCTACTCGCAATTTGATGTCTTTGAGGGGTTTTTTTGCAGCTATAAAACGGCAGGTAAAAGTGAAATGATTGTTTTTGCAGGCTCTGATCGCTCGTGCTGACCCAGAGGGAACTGGCTCCGTTGATTTCGAAAGGTTCGCTGCATCTATCATACTTCGAGGCGCTATCAGACGGAGGTAATTAGTGAGATACTGCATTATACCATCATCTATTCTTATTGACCCAAAATCTGATACCACAGTTGAAAACGTCTAATTTACTACATATAAAGGAGATTATGTGCAAATGTTCGCAAATCAAACTTTTATAAAGAAAGGCTACCCTAAGAATTCTTAATTGTTTTCAAAACGTTTATTTTATCCCGAGCACACATAAATAAACATCTGTAATGTTTTGTGTTTCGCGAGAGCTTATTCGATGGGAAATAGCTCCATCTTATTTGAGCTGATTATTCTGTATCTTCCTGCAGTATAGCTTAAAATATAATGTACCGTTGAATGTGTCAACATATGTATTCCAGCGTTCACGTGTATAATGACCAACATAGCAGATAATATCTTATCCTAAACACTGAAAGTCTTAACACCGATCCATACAACATTAAGTACGCTAAAAACTGTTTATAACAAAATGGTGCTAAATCTATCACCAGCAATTTGATTCACCTAAAAATGTCACCACAGTCGTTAATGTTAATTTAATTTGATATATTCCTAACCAAATAAAACATCATTCTTGTGTACTTCTTTTCGGTCGAAATCCACCAGAAAAAAAGTGATTCTATATTTCATTTCGTTTTCTTTATTTAATTTTACCCTGAACACAGAAGAAATCGCATGACATTTTGTTGTTCTGGTCTGCTCAATGTTATTGTTTGACCGGTAGATTACTGATGTTGCTGGCTATATTCCGTGAGATGGATGTCGATGGGACTGGAATGGTGACGGCTGACAACTTGAAGGAGATTGCAGCTCAAGCCGGCTCTGAAATCACCCATGAGCAAATTGATGCACTGGTAGCGTCTCTCGACAAGACTGGGGATGGTCAAATCAGCTTCAAGGAGTTCCTCGGCGGTTTGATTGCGCATCTAAAGGAAAAATACGGCGAGGAGGAGGCATAAATACTTCTGCTTGTTGTGGCAGGTCCAACTGACGACCAGGTGTCTGACGATTTTGCTCCCTGCGAATGTGATGCATTTGCAATACATTTGATACAATCAAAAGATGTAAAGTTAAGTTCTGCACCGAGCCATATGTGTTATTAATTTAGTCTAAAGGATCAGCTATTTCACTTAAGCGTTTATCAGTCTGTACATCGCCCCATTCATAATTATATTTGCAGCAATAAAATATCTTCCTCATGTGTGCCGCATATCCTTGGTTATTTTGTTCATAAAGCGACGGCATCTGTACTTGTATTACATCTATTGGTAGATGTGATCACTGCGCTTTCAGAAGCTATCAACATGTGATTCCATCATGGAAGGGTTGAGTGATAATGGGGTGATTCCTAAAACTCCTTTACACAGGCGAAATAAGAAACTTCATTTAACCTATTACAGGCTTGACTTAATAATGACATTACGAATGAAGGGCGATGTCGAGTGTCAAAAGTACGATATGCATTATCATAACGTCATACTCTCTACACACCACCCCCCCCCCCCCCCCCCCCTCCTCATGCATACCCCATATAATATAGCCACGCCTATCCTCTGATCAGGCTACTGCCTGTCCCATGAAACTTTCCAAATGAAAATCTTTAAATGACATCAATATCATTGAAAAAAAACCCACCACCGACATTCTCATCTACACTAGGGGGAGCTTAAATCATTAAGTGTTCATCCAGGACTACGGTATCCTATTTTGTGCGCCCAGTGCGCCAATATGGTTAATTGTCTGACAGAGTTAATTTACTTCTTAAAAATGGAACAACGCCTTCGATATCGAACAAGATGTTAAAAACCTAGTGTTCTAATCACTTTATGACTTCGATCTATAGCCTTATCCGTAGACATTTTCTGTCTTCCTGGTAGTAATGGCATTTATGTCGCAACCAGTGAAGATTTTTAGACATCTAGAGTGTCCAGGCCAGAATATGTAAGCGTCCTTGGACATTTCCTAACAGTCGAGAATGCCTCTTACACCTGAACCTGACTCGTGTACAGCCTACGTGATCTCAGGGCCGGACACCACCATGACCAGAGCAAAGATGGTCTAATTATGTATAATCGTTAATCAAATGAAGATAATACATTTAGGATCTGGCCATGATGATGTCCAATCATAATGGCCTTTGTGGCTACGTTCATGATCAACCGGTGCACAAGGGCTGTTGATGTTTGTAGCAGTAATATTAACGCGTAATGTTTTTTCATTTAATTTGACTTTAAACGGTGAGGATTTTTAAAACATGAAATTATCGGATTTTGTATTCTGATACTTCAAAGAACTAATCCAGTAACTAAGATGAATGGGTTCTGTATTTAACCAAACCATCAACCAAGTGATTTTTAACACGTTGTAATTTATGCTTAGTAGGGTAGATTTGGTTGAATTGCAGGTGCCAATACGAACATGGGTTCGTATCAAAAGTGTGGCAAGTGGAAATTTTATATGCTCTCGGCACCATCAGACAGCTGGAACTAACGACCCTCACGTTGCGGATAAAGTACCCAAGAGCTCCGCCATATGCACAGTGGCACCTTGACGCTATATATATATATATATATATATATATATATATATATATATATATATATATATATATATATATATATATATATATATATATATATATATATATATATATATATATATATATATATATATATATATATATATATATATATATATAACCATGAGACCTCAGCCTTTTTTATATACATACTAAGCTATTCAAGAATTATGTTTGTCTACATGTTATGTTAGCATAGCGTCAAACATGTCTGCCATGGAGAGTGAGCCAGACCCTCATACATTTCACAAGACTCTCAGGACCTCTAAATTCACGTCGTATTTACAAATCCCTTAGACACAAACAGAACGTATTTCGATCTAGCCATAGCCCTCACACAATTAACATACCAAGCTATCAACTTCAAACCCCTTTAACTCCAAAAACGTATCAGAATTACCGGTAATTAACACTAGGCCCTTTGATCTCAACTTTAAATCTTATCAGTATTCAATCTTAAGCCCATTCATGTTTAGTCAGTAATTGTGGCAATGTCCAGTGCGGGCAGATGCCAGTGGACATCCAATCAGAATGCGCCACCTGTGTCCAGCCCACATTTTGCCCTATAAGTACAACGACAAATCTCATATAACACACTTGGAAATATAAATCGTACGCACCTACAACTTCGAACATCTCAACATCACAGTTGTAGTAAAGACCATCAAAACATCATCAGAGCGTGCCTATCTACAACTTCGTAAATCAAGGATTAACAGTTCGCCGTATCAATTACTCGCTACACCTCTCGCAAGTCATCGTCGAATCCCCGACGGTCACACTACTTATGATATTTATGTTAATTCGACTAATTCTTGAACTGAACAACATTATTACTTTCTACATCCTTTGTTTTCTCTCAATTGGCTAGCGTGGGAAGCATACATTTTGCTTCTTTTCTTTTGGGTTTTAAAATTAGACCAGTAATACCAAAGAGTTTATAGCTTCGCTAAGAAAGCTCACTCGAGCCTTCCGCCCGAGGAAATATGCCACCTGTTAGGCGAAGCGTTATTAACTTGTTGTCATAGCGTCTTGTCATAGCGTCTCTTAAAACCACGTGGAATTCTCTGTGTTTTGGGGAGCTGCAGTCGACTCGACCAATATCTGATGACTCCATATATTTAACAGCCGCCGCGCCTCGAGACGTTGGATCAACAGTCCCATGAACTATTGATGATTTCATGGTATCGTCGCCTGATGTCGGGTGGTCTTTTGTGTAATTTTATTATTGTCACACATCTTGGCGTAGCTATAACCTCTTCGCTCGAGATCTTCACATCCCCCTGACATACCAAAAATGTTAATGTCAACCCCAGGCCAGTTCCCTCGCTTCAGACAGTTATTGGCAGTGCGGACATGAAGAGCGAGGATCGTAAACTGCGCGGACGCTGTTAGAGAGAGGCGAACTGTTAGGTGTACCCCAGACCACCTTACGATTGCAATGTGTTATGATTAGGGAAGAGTTCACCACAGAGCCACTCGAAGTGAGGCCTCTAAGCGTAGCTATAAACTCTTAGGTAAAACCGCATAAACTTCCGCTGACATTGACAAGCATCAGCGAGTGCATATCATATATCCGCACAGATTTACCTCGAAAGCGTAACACTCGTCCATCAAAACAATATTGAATTGAACTACTACGAAAATCTCGTTGACAGTGAATGGAATTCTTCGAGATGCATTTTGCCAATTCTGCACGTACCGCCATATATATCGGTTTCCTGTGCCAAGCCTCTGAGCGCAGAGCCAGTATCTATATATACTACATTTAAACACACACACATGCACAAACACACCCACTCACACCCATGTGTGTGTGTGGGTGTGTGTGTGCGTGTTTGTATGTGTATGTGTTTGCGTGTGTATGTGTGTTTGTGTGTGTATGTATGTGTACGTGCGTGCGTGCGTGTGTGTGTGTGTGTGTGTGTGTGTGTGTGTGTGTGTGTGTGTGTGTGTGTGTGTGTGTGTGTGTGTAGTATATAAAGATAGTGGCTCGGCGCTCGGAATCTTGGCATCGGGAACAGAGCGTGTGCTTTAAACCCTTAGTGCCACGAGTTGGGTCAATTATGGTGACGTCTGTACTTAGTTTTGTTGACCTCTCCATCAATATAAAGCAAAGGAATAAGCCATGAACTTGAACATGAAAGTTTCCATGAACAAGCCTATTTCTAGCTAACATGGCCGTTCACCTGTACCCAACTCATTGATCAGATCTGCTTTTCATCATTGACATTCAATTCGGCAAACTTGGGGGTTGAGGGTATGGGGGAAGTGGAATGAAGAGAGAGCTTGTGTGTGTCGTTTGTGTGGGGTTGGTTTGGTGGGTAAGCTTGTGTGGCAGGGATGGTGTTTTGAACAAAAATTTTGACCGCAAATTATGCTGCGCATCGATAGGCGCATTTTGCGTCACGTTTTGGTGTGACAAGCAACGACTCGTGATTCTGAAATATTAAGGTCGAATAATCAACTATAAAATATCTTGTTGTTGTTGGGATGGATATTCTGCTTGCTCACCCGTTTGCCCTTTGTAGATGGTCTAATATTGTCCTGGTAAACTCCCATGACCAGCCGCAACACCAACACTATTTACGACTGCATCCTATGGTTCTTTTATACTTTGACTTCATCTGAACCATTCCCTTGTGAATACAGAAAGGAGTGAGGAAAATGAATAGGCCTACATTGACCATATTTAAAACAAAAGTAAGTCACCCTGGTGACTTAGTTATGGCAGGTACATATATACACTAATGCAAGCCTGTCAATACAGATTTAACGGTAATTTACGCTTGGCACATTGGGGGATTTGGAATGGGTTGCTAAAATTAATAAGAGGTCACTGTTGAGAAGTAACAGTCAATTTGTTATTATTAAGTTACATATATCACAGTTGCTTTTACTCATGTTCTATACGACGAGTTACCTATATATTTCACAAAATCATAAATCTTTCAATTTTTTACCCACAAAAAGTTGGCTGATTTTCTTGAAGGGTTCCCGGTGTGATATATCGTTATTATAAGAAACCAGTTACCTGATATCGCTCTATCAACTGACATTCACCGTATCGAGGATCTATGTGGAAGACGCGTGATCGATTAATGTAGTTTTTATCACCTCACGTGATTACCTATTTTGACACAATGGAAAATCACAGGGTCCTCTTAAAATGAGTGTGTTGATCTGGGCAAAGGCAGGCTTCATAGTTCCGTCTGTCTAGCTACTTTGAATATGATGGTGAACATTGACTTCAAATACTCGAGGTTGCGGCGGCTTACTTCTGATATCTTAAAAATAGGCCAGGCTGTATCATGTATGTCGGTCTATCCAGACACATGATACTTCAGAGTATAGTATATGCTCCACAATAACCCGACATAGACGTCAATGACTCATGAATCCTCAGGGCACGTGGAAAATAACCCATGCGAGCGCATGTCATCACCACGTGATCACCGGAGGAGCCAATAAGCAGCCGGTCGGAATCACCACCATGCTGCTTGACATCGAATAAGCGGTATTGGTCAACTTAAAATGTTTGCACAATATGCTGGGTGCGATTAAGTGCAAGGAAATATTTCATAGAAACTTACGCGCGCCAAACGAACAATTATTGCATATTACATATCTTACTTTACCATCCGCCAAACTAGGGGCAGGTCTTTTATTAATCCGATAGAAACAGAGCAATCAGTTGGATATCTACAGTTTGGCACGACCGCTGGTCCGCTATGACTCCATAAGATTGTCCAGATTTCAGTCAAACAAAACATTCAAACGCGACTGTTTATGGTAACTTAGCTTTCGTCAAGTAAATAAACCCGATTTTGTATTGCTGACAAACATGAGTGCCCCCTGTAGCTTGTCCAGAAGAGCCTTGGCATTTTCCCTTGATAAAACTTTACGTCATTACTGGATAATATGAAGCGTCGAACGAGTATAAACTTCTTAACCACATCGTTCGGTTAATAAATTCAGGGCTTTTCCAATAAAAATTATTCAGTATCAGAACCAAAAGAAATCATATTTTGAAAACGTCACTTGGTTGGGGAAAATAACCTTGAAAATCACGACTGGATGAATCATAGCTCAAGAAATAGAGGGATGAATTAGTTACGCCATTAAGGCGAATGAAATGTTAAGAAATTATTCTTTATTAGCCATAATGTAAAGGACATCCTCGCATTACTATCGTGTAAATCAACATATATATAAAATTTCGTCATAATATCGAGATTAGTTTCGGAAATATACGTAATACGTTTCAATTATCACACACAATAGAAGATATGATTTCGATTGTGAGATTTTATGCATATACACCAGCTTATAATTTATTGTAAAGAAATATAGAACTGTATCTGATTCGGGATGTTTTGTCACCAATTAATTTCTAGTGAGTACAGTTGGTCAACTCATGTGTGACATCGATTCCCCGTGGTTGTGTGAATATTTCAATCCTGTTAGTTTTTTTCAGTCTGATAAAGCGCCATTCAATATATTTAATGAAAACATTATGCTTTTTTAACTTCACACACGTTCAGTTGGTATCCAAAATGATGTAATAACACGTGATTAGTTCATTTAGCAGTGAACAAGGTCATGGTGGCACATATCTTGACCGGTAGCGGTTATGTTGAAGGTCATTCTCCTGAACAGAGGTATTATGTACGCTAAATGAAGAGATACGGGTGAAGAATGAGTGGGGTACTTTGACATGAGAAGAAGTGCCGACACTGTCAACTATGCTTGTAGTGAAAATCATACGGGTTGGGGATTTCCACTTTGAAAAGGTCGAACAAAAAAGGAATCCATTCATATAGAATTAATGAAGTCGGTTGTCCTGTTACGCAAGGTCATTTAGCTTGAAAAGGATGGTTACGCGTTGAAATGCAGGTAGATGAAGCGAATCTATTAATTTATATATCCTTCAACACGGTCACCAATATTCAGAAACATGTTTTAAGTGTCTAGATGTATCTTAGCATGGTAAGTAAGTGAACTCTGAGGGATCATTTAGTGAGGATGTTAAGGTAAAAAAAATGTTTAGAATTCACTGTTCCAAGTAAGAAAGTACCTGTCTTTCATCATGGATCAAATGTAAAGGACATCTTCGCAACACTATCGTGTACAATCAGCATATATATAAAATTTAGTCAAAAGATCCAGAAAAGTTTCGAAAATATACTTAAAACTTGTTTCAAATATCACACGCAATGAAGAAAAAAATGATTTTTTCCCCATCAATTCATTTCTAGTAAGTATAACTGATGTATGGCATCGACTTCTCGTAGCCGTGTGAATGTTTCAATCCTTGTTAGTTTTTATCACTTGGATCTACACACGTCAAATTGTTATTCAAAAATTTCAATAAACACGTAGTTGGTACACTTAGCAATGTACAAGGTCATAGTAGCACATAGCTTGTCCGGTAGCGATTGTGTAGCAGGTATTGTGTACGCTTGATAAATAAATGCGGGTGAAGAATGAAGGGACTACTATGATATACGAAGAAGTGCCGACACTGTTTTGTATGCTTGTAGTGAAAATCATACGAGGTAGAAGTTTCCATTATGAAATAGGTCGAATCAAAAAGGATTAAAAAAAGAGAATCTTATTAACTTATGATAACGAATGCTATCCTTCATTTTGACCACCAAAACGTAAGACCACAAATAATTAGAAACATTGGTCAACTTATATATTTCTCAATATTTACTTGCAGCTCAGTTAGTTACCAACGAAGTGAACGTACCTAACCTGAAACAATCGATATATGTCTGAATCCAGATGTTCATCATTAGTCATTTAGCTAATATTTGAATTTGTTTCTCATGTATGGATTGTATGTGAAGAAATCTGTAATTATACATAATGAAGCCAAGCAGAAAAACTGTAATAGATGAGCGTTTTTACCAGTGACAGAGCTATGATCGTCAATTCTCGGCTCGTTGCCATAAGGTGGGCAATCCGAATTGCACTTGAGTTATGTCCCTTACTGATGTTGATTAGAATCTCAGACTCTCGGTTCCCGTTGCCAAGCTTCTATCTGAGCCACTATCTATATATTATACTTATTATTATATTTTAGATAGCGGTTCGGCGCTCGGAAGCTGCTCGGCGCTTGGAAGCTTAACTTATTGACTGATTCGGTGCTGTCATGGAACAATGTGCGTAACTGTCAAAGGCCAATCCTTTAACATAGCTCTTCACTCGTCGAAGGTTGTGCTTTCAGACGACTGGCCTGTTCATATCAGGCGCCTTTACCAGGTAACGTCCTAGTTTTGGAAGTGCAAGTCATGGTACCATCAATGATAGAGGAATGTTCCACTCACGTGTGAACGGAATTCGCTCGTAACTTTATCACAAGATACACTTGTTTTGACTTAACGGTTGATCGTCGATGTAAACACTTAAAAATCCAGTTTAATAAGATGTTTAGGCAAGTGCACAGAAAAGTTTTTTTTTGTGATCAAGAGTGAAATACCTTCTTTGATTTCGCCGTTTTCCTATTATATACCATTATAAACTCATGCTTCAGTTTTTCGTGGTTTTCAAAACGTCCATTGCATGTTGATCCGTAGTCTCTGGAGAATTTCCATTGTCTGTCGCTCTGGTTCAAATACTACACACTAATCATAATCGGAAATAAATTACTCAACATCAATAAATTTTTATTGTAATGATAAGATGAGATGATTTATTTCGTTATGTGTTAACTGGAACAAACATAAGTAGAAAGAGACACATAACCGGACACCAGAGAAGCTTGCACCTATCCACACACACACACACACACACACACACACACACACACACACACACACACACACACACACACACACACACACACACACACACACACACACACACACACACACACACACACACACACGCACGCACGCACACACACACACACACACACACGCACGCACGCACGCACGCACACACACACACACACAAATATATATATATATATGCAAGCGTGTATGTATGTGTGTAGTGTGTATAACTGTACGTAGGCAGTTTAAACTTTTTTCTGTTTTTTAAGATTGACCCCCAAAGAAAGAATCTTCGTATGTTATGTTTTTGGGAGTACCCATTTTAAATATGGCATTTCGCCTCTCAGGAAATGAACATTAATGTTCATATCACGCAGTTTCATCATTTGTTGTCTGTACGAAGAAAATTTACCGTAAAATGGGAAAATTATCATCGTATAGTGAATCACAATTATAACATTCGAGCTGATTTGCTAATATAGGGCTGAAGCAGGGTTATACTTATCATCTCTTGATTGGAATCATTGTTTTCTAAGAAAATGCATTGGAACTCTAAATAATCTCTTAACATTGGGAATACATTTATGAACACTTGTTTGGTTTATCTCTTAATCGTATTACTTTATTCTATTTTAGTTCAAAACCCTCCATTTAATTAAACTGTAATCTTGCATTTACACTGAATATATTAGCTATTAGCAATACATGTTTATGTATGTATGTACGAACTACATGGTAAACAAAGAACTACAAGGTAAACATAGAAATATGTCGAGAACCATTAGAACATTATCTCCCTGTCGAGCACAGGGAGAATATGTTCTAATGGTATCATATACATATCAACCCATAATATCGGATGCATAATTTATTTAGTTTTCTTCGAAGTAGCGCATCATTGCGCGCCAACGTATTTTGCATCAAGTGGCCAGATGAGGGCCGCGGCAAATTAGAAGGTATACGGCTTTCATCGAAGCTGACTTGACGGACGTCGGCGGTCCACTGGTACATTCGCATGTTCTAAGGTTTTCATGGCTTGACTCTGCACGGAACTAAACAAAAATGGAACAGACTAACGGGGAAATGAAGGTGCGTATACGTTTCAGTCATGAATTTGTCCAGCAGTGGTAAATATAGCAAAATAATAGGTTGTGGTTAAGACTGGGTCGGAATTTTCCACGTGTGAACCGTCATCCTTGTCACGGCTTGTGTTTATTTCTTTCAATGAGAGCGTTCTGTGTTCTGCGGTTGTGTCATGTCCGAAAGATAATATAGATGACTTGGAGGAGCTATAGCTAAATGACAGTCGATTTGAGAGAACCAGGAAATTTTATATAAGTGGATAAATATCAATTGGAAAAGGCGCAAATTGTTAATGGAAAAACCGACGACTGCTTCTGGCATTTGGCCAGGCTTCTTGGAAATAGTCAGGTATGGTAAGCCACGTCGGTCATGTTGATATCTGTTTGTGGTCAGAGTAGAATCGGTATGTAATCACCTTCGTACGTAATTACCGCGCACCATGGTTGGTTAGTGTGTTAATCACTCTATGCTAAAATAACCGTGCATTGATTAGGTTATCTTACATGTAGACATGGGATCCACACACGGTTAATCAGATCAATGTCAAAGCATATGCATCTTGTATTCGTCTTGGTTTATTCCAAGTCCTGACTTGATGAATGGTTGAATCAAAATTATAAATATTGAAATGTCACTGCTTACCATTGAAGGACAATCAGTTATTGTCAATATTTATGTCATTTCTGATCTCTGAACTGGAGTTATACTTGACCTGATAATCTCAGTGATAAGGTTATCATGTGTCGAAGCTGATAACATAGCATATCATTATAACATCACAGTCTGCCTCTGTTGCCACTTATTAGTGTCTGGGGATATGTCGGCATAATTATGTCAGTTTCCTTCTAGGAATCTACTACTTTTGTGATGAAGTGCAATATGGTTTGCTGGTTTTTGGTATGAATTTTCATTCAAAAGGGTATGACCTAGTCTAGTAACATTTATCACTTGAATTTGTCATAAAGTGAGTAGTATTTCACAAATTTTACTTGCTATATTATGTACAGAACCTATGAACCAAGGATTAACTTTCTTATGCTTTGGTCATTTTGTTATGATATGAAGGGATTCACAGGGTATCACATATACCTGTTTAATTAGCCTTCATAAACTATAATGGCAGTGTGAGTTGCTAGGCTTATCTTGACAGTCAATTGACCATGAAGTCTGGTTGAAGAGCAGGCTCTTCACCTTCCGTCAGTTCACTCGTGTCGTGACGTCTTATACATTGCTGATGATATATTGCAAATAATTCAATTAGAGCATGCTTAATCAACTCATTATATGTATTATTTGTGATATTCCTTGCTTGGTTGTAACTGAATAGGACTTAGGTTCCAGAAGGTTTTCCTATTAAAGATAAGCCACCCATTTAGCGCATAAAGATGGGATTATGTTTTGATTAATCATAAACTGCTAGTGTTTGCATAAATTAGAACCAACAAAACAAGTATATACAGTGCCCCTTGTACTTTGGTCGTTCTAACACAATTCATTGTTGATGCAGAGTGGGGTGTATAGATTTCATGTTTAGGGTATGACTAAGCATGGATATCGGGGAACCCTGTTTAACATTGTATTAATGGACATCTAGTTAAGAAAAGGGAGGGATTGAGGACGTTTGGCTTAAAGCAGTTGTATTTGAAAAGGAATATAATCTGTTGTGTGTCAGTGTTTTTTTACAGGTTTATTGTAATAAAAACTGCATCGTTGTTAGGTAAATACCTGCTTATTTCAATGATTGATGATATATTCGACTCGCAATCCGCAAAGATCTAAATATGTGAACGAGGCTCTTATTTACCTGCTTACGTAGTAGCCCGCACCACGCCCCTCCCCCTCTCTGAGTGTCAGGCTTATGTTTGTTTGAATTTTGAACCCGCGTCTGTGAGTTGCTAATATCCCATCCCCCCAGTTAGGTTTGGCCCGGACGCAGCTATCTTCGAACAGCGGCTAAGGTTCCGCCGCTCGCTGAGTGGCGGGCGTAGAGCTTATCAATATTCATCAGCTCATTAACATTACTGGGGAATTTCCTAGCCCTGTGCATAAAGCTGCTATTTTCTGAAGCTGCCGCATTGTTCCACTGGGAGAAGCGTGCAAGAAGTCTTGGTGTTCATTAACCTGTTAACCATCAACCACCGTGGGAAATAATTTATTTTGGATTCGTACGAGCGGAGAGTAAAATCGACCAACTTAAAATGGTTGCAGCTGGAAAGGTATGTGGTTATGGTTTTATCAATTTTTGTTCTTTCGAAAAAAGGTAGTGTTGAATGGGCGGTCAGCAGCAAGTGGCTACGTTATTTTGGCTTGGTGGATAGATTACCCCGCATGGAAAATAAGTAATTGGTATTCTGTTGTCAAACCGAATAGAGAAATAACTCTTCCGGTCAGTGTGAACAGTGAAGTTGTTTTGTAAGTTACTACCCTTATACATAACCATGCTACCCGGCGTCTTCGGAACCACGTGGTGTGGTTTTATCTTATCGCTTGTATCAGATAATATTTATGCCAGTTAGCCATAGGTTGCAGTTATTAGACATCGAAGTAATGTTAACACTACGACGAATGTGTTGTCTGAACGTCGGTATCCAGCCTACATATATTTAAGTTTAACACACTAAGGCTTGATCTCATGCGGAATATACCCAGCAAGACGGAAAGTTCCTGCCCACTTGCGCGCGCATTTATCGACTCGTCTCCGGGTTAAGCGCTCCATGGAAATGTTGTTGTGCCCCGCATGCGTGGTGAAGTGATAGTATGCTCTGGGCTTTCTGATCCTCATCTGTTTTCTCGCCACGAAATCACAAGCCTCCCTAACCCACTAACTCGTGTGAATCTGTATTCTTTCTCGTTTATAATGCATTGCACCTGTTTAACTTGTGGTGTCACATGCGGAAATGTTGCAGATTTGGTAAAAATGTTATTTGTTAGGATTGAATGACTCTTTAGTCTTATTTTGTTGGCATCATGACTCTTATTTTGTTGGGATCATGCAGGAAAAAACTTGTGGATCTACAGAGCCAATCTCTGGTAGTTACACCAGCACGCTAATAAATCGTTGTTGCTTGTTGTGCTCTGTTAGTCTGTACTAGTGTCTGTACTATTTTTGTTTTCGACTTTGCCTCAATGGAGGTAATTAAATCCAGACGATATAATGGACTCTTGGCTCAAAGTTTTCGATAGGCACTGTGCGCAGCGTTGATATAATGATATGTGGTTGTTTTTCCCCCTGTTTATTCCTCATTTCCACTGTAAATCATCAACAAAAGACTCCTCCGCAGGATACCAAATATTAATGTGTGACCTTTAATGTCGAGACCAATTATGTGTAGTCTGTATCGGAATATAAGCGATATAGGTTGAATGCCATGTTCATTACATTGTAGTGATGGGGTGCGTGTGCGATCCTAGGCATACCAGTTCCTGTTAGTAGCTCTTGACTCACCAAGGAATAATACTCAATGGTTTTACTGGCACTGCAATGATGACTTCACCTACGGCCGCCAATTACACAAGCACAATAGGTTATTTAGTTTAATGCAGAGGGTAAGGGAGTTGTCATGAAAGTTATTTGACACACTGACAAGAAGTTCGCCATGAAACGTATCAAGCCTTGGAAACCACCTGTAATACAGAATGATTCAATTGAGTTGCCTGTCGTGATTGTTTTTTAGCAGGTCAAGGTTGTATCGCTGGATGTTGAGTCATCCATGTTAGTTATGGTCCATTATATATAATTTGAGTTGAAGGTTGATGAACACCTGATGTGACAGCTGTGTCATCAATAATACATTGATTCTCTGATGCATATGTAACACCTGGATATGTTAAGCGTGATGCATATCGAATTCTGGTGTTTCAGAGTGACATTCCTCCTAAAGATGTGGAAGCAGAGATGGAGCATGGATCCACATCGACAGAGCTGTCTGGGGACGAGAACCAGACTCGCGGCAACTGGTCTGGCAAACTAGACTTCCTTCTCTCTTGTCTCAGCTATGCTGTGGGTCTTGGGAATCTCTGGAGGTTCCCATACCTCTGTTACAGAAATGGAGGGGGTAAGATAACTCAACATATCAGAACACATTAATCTTGGACTTGTTGTGTGTACGTTGCAGCAGTTGCGTACCATGAAACAATGACATTGACTTGTTGACTGTCACTGGCAGGTGCCTTCTTGATTCCTTATGCACTGATGCTGATCTTTGCTGGTCTTCCATTGTTCTTCATGGAACTTGCCTTTGGCCAGTTTGCCTCTGAAGGTGTCATCTCCATTTGGAAAGTTTCACCTTTGATGCAAGGTACATCACCTTTATGAGCCATGAATACTTTTCTACAAATTCTCCTTTTATTACACAAGGTTGTGTCAGTGGTGATGACAAATGATATGTGTTACATTTCAGGAATTGGTTGGGGCATGTTCATGGTTTCATGTTTCATTGGAGTCTACTACAACATGATAATTGCATGGACCTTGTATTATCTGGGCGTGTCATTCCAAGGTGACGTTCCATGGAGGGACTGCGATAACCACTGGAATACACCAGGTGAGTTGGATCTTCCATCTGAAGTAATTGCAGTTAGCCAGGTGTTTACATTGCTTCAGGAAGCTAAGCAGATACACACTTATGCTACTATTCAATGATAAGAGCTGTTGTTATGATATGAAGAGGGGTGTCGTTTGATAATGGACCTGATATGCAATATTGACATTGATGTCTGTCTGGTTCTCTTATCAGTCAGCTTGAACCTCCAGTCTATTACCCTCGATGCTTCATAAGTGTAACGTGTGAAATGGTCAACAAAGGTCAATGACCATATCTAATCATAACATAACCTCCCTATCCCACGCACATCCTTGCCAGTTAGTTATATCAGTAAGTACATATCGGATAAGCAGTAGTTGAAATTGGTCCAAGTGTCAGAGTGGTACTGCAGCATATTACATTTCTTTACCTCCCCTTACCATGATATCAACATGTCACATGTCTGGATTGACCCCAGCATCGTTGTTACTACAGAGTTCATGTCCGGGAACGGATTGATTCAAGAGTGCCTTCATGTCGGGCGTGCATTCTGATTTGTAATTCAAGACTGGTGTACCGCCGTCATAAGTTAGATGGCACTGTCCGATATTGTTTACCAGGGCTAAAAATAACGCCCCAGTATTCGTCTGACTTGACCTGTTGACGGCTAGTTACTGTTGGGCGACGTTGTCAAGTGGTTCTTCGGTTGTAGAAAACCTACGTTAACACGAAAGGAAAGCGCTAGAGAAGAGGAACGATCTCTGTGTCGCCCGGTATTTAGGACTCGCTGTTGAGCCTGGATTGCGTCAGGCATATTCACATATTGACGAATTTCATTGAAACGTTTTCCATGCCATGTGGAAGTTTTCAATCTGGTTACGCAGTTTATTGACTAAAGTTGCTTTAGTAGTCCCACGCTGTTTTCATATCGATCCAATTTTGTTGGGGGTCTGTTGTGCGTCGGATGTGTGTTAGTGGGTGGGATGAGGCCTGGGGGAGAACAGATGCAATCACGTTGTTGAATAGCCTTGTTCACTTATTGTTTTGAACAGCTTGGTTCCCTCTATCAGCTTTCATGAACAGAACGAGCTTCCATATATTCCACACTTCTATGCCCATGCGTCTCTGACCGCAATCTTAGTATGCAGGGCACATACTTAGAAGGCCCATCTCGCTGTAGCCGTTGTGTTAGCGCGCCAGGCTAGCTATCGTGTCAAGGAAAATTCCATTGGGTGTAGATATAGACGTCGGGCTGTTTACTTAGTTTTCAGTGTAACGTTTATCATTTCAAAGATAAACGCGATGCAACAGGATGCAGGTCAAGGCCGTCGATGGGGTCAGATAGATATGAACATACGATCTGTAAAGCATGGCTTTGCTTTAATATATCTTTGTTTTCCGTCCGATCCAATGAACGAGATACTTGTATCCTTTAGAGAATTCACAGCATCTGACCTGGTATTCGGCTATTTATAGTTCGTAAACATGATTTATCAATGCATAGCATGGTTCACACACATTTCGGTTGCTTGGCAACGGATTTATGTGGACTTGGGGATGTTTGGCATCTAACAGCTAAAGAAGAGCTGATATTCATTGCGAAGTTCCGGTTGCGTTCCCTGTGATAACCCTCGCCCCTCCCGCATGCAACTACTAGTGAATATGTGAGGGCGAGATTATGAGTGGCCGATCGCGCTGAGCTCCATATGATTGTAAATATGTTTTTCTTCTTTTGCCACATGTTATGTGTGATGTAACATTGGTTGGGTGCCAAACATACCAGTTCTTTGTTAGTCCTCTGACTCTCCTCTTGTGTGGGCTAGTTATATCACCCGCCTAGCTGGTATTTGGCCAGGTCCTTAAGATGTTAGACTTGCAATCATTATATAACCTGTATTACAATGGCAATGGAACTAATTCAAGCTTATGGTGTAGCTGACCCCTTTAAATGGGACTGGACCTCTTGTTTCTATTGTTGTTAAATCACCCCACATACTGGGCCACTGAATGGCTGGAAGTGGTTACTTCATTCGCTGCAGCTACATATGAATGAATTGGTCAAACCATTGATCCCTTGATCAATCCATCGTTCTTTCCATCTATATTCATTCTTCATCCATCAATTAAGTCAATACAATGAAACACAATGAAGGTGCTATATGATCATAAATATGTAATGACCATAGGTGTAATTTTCCTTTACCTGACCACTAATGAATCCTGCTTCTTAGTCTTGCCTGTATATACTGGCCCATCCCTACAGCAGACAACGGGTGTGTGTGTGTGTTACAGCATGTGGTGTGGTAGACCGTATGGCTATGGTTAACTGCACTCGTGAGAATGGCACCTACCTGTTTGAAAACCATACCTGCTCCTTCGATTCTAACCTTGAATACAACGTGACGTACGCCAGCCACGTGAAGAGCCGTAACTTCCCCAGTGACGAGTACTTCCATGAGAACGTGCTGGGAATATCTGATGGCTTCCATGACATGGGTGGACCACGTTGGCAGCTGGCACTAGCACTGCTCGGTGCCTGGATTCTGGTTGGCATGTGTCTCATCAAAGGCATCAAATCCCAGGGCAAGGTGAGTGAGCCCTCAGTAAATACCTACATCAATGTTTGTCAGATAAACATGTAGTTATCACTACCTAAATTGATAGCATTAATAACAACTATATTGGATGGCATGTCTATCATAAGTGTTGACAATGAGATGTGGCCTTGTACAGGTGGTGTATTTCACGGCTACGTTTCCCTACCTCGTACTATGTGTGCTGATGGTGCGCGGCATCACGCTGCCAGGCTCCATGGATGGCATCATCTTCTATCTCACACCTCAATGGCACAGGCTAGCCAAGGCTAAGGTATGTTTCACGACATGGGGTTTCACTGGTACTCTGTTCCAGTAGCTTACACCACCAGGAATAGAAAACTATTGGTTCACAGCCTTAACAACTTGTGGCAAAATAACTGGACCAAAGCCAAAGATTCTGAAATTTGGTATCCTTTTTAGGCCCAGAAATACATGTTATTAAGGCCAAGAACTCCTATGAATCATATCAACAGGAGCAAAACAACCTTCTTGACCTTAATAGAGAGCAAACCTGTTGCTGGTTAACGCTGTGAACACGTTTTCTGTTGTTGTTGCTTGGCTTATGGTTCTCTAGCCCACCTCGCCCCAACTACCAAGCTAGCTAGCTCTGGTTAATATTTGTATTGTTATTGCATTATTTCTAGGTATGGGGAGATGCGGCTGTCCAGATTTTCTTCTCTCTGTCACCCTGCTGGGGGGGACTTATTACACTCGCTAGTTACAACAAGTTCCATAATAATTGTTTGAGGTGAGTTGTTAATGCAACAGCCTGGTAAGAGTTGCTGCTTCATCTTACTGTGTGTTGATAACTACTTTGGCCCACCACAGCATGGGTGGGTTTCACACAGTCGGCCATGTACAACGTATACAGCCATTTTTGCAGGATGTGACTGAAAATTTGCAAAAATACAGAGTTTGATGCTACACAGAGAGAGTTTAGCTGTAACTTGGTGTTATGGTAGTCATACACTACTCATGAAAATAAACAAATTGTAAAGATCATTTGAGTAGCATCAAAATGTCTGTATGTTTATAAATGAACCAAAGTTAGGACTTTTCAAGTCTTGGAATACCTGCACCTTTGTGCCATGTCTTTCAGGCCACAGAGTTGCTCCCATAACAAAATATTTCATTGCAGCGAGTGACAATTGTTTGCCCATCAGGTCCCAGACAACTGGTTCACTGTGACTGATGATTCACCTTTCTTTTAACAGCAGACTCATTTCAACTACTAATATCTCCTGTGGTGTATGTTGCATGTATATATTCATTTCTAGTGAATCTATTTGTTGTAGTGTTGATCTGCCTTTCGTTTTTATTCGCTTGGTGTTTATCATAATGGACACTATCTTGATCGTTACAGACATGCTCAAGCTACTTGGGGAATCTTCATTTATCGTGGCTTTTTTGTTGTATAAACGGGAGTTGGTTTGATAGCATGCTAGTTACTAAGCTGCTCAGCAGGAGGATGATAATCCACTCATATGATCCCATATATCATTGGTTGCTTTTGTCTATGTTACAGGGACTCCCTGGTTGTGTCATTTGGTAACTGCCTGACGAGTTTCTTTGCTGGTTTTGTCATCTTTGGTATCATTGGTTTCATGGCTCATGAGATGGGATTAAAAGTGGAGGAGGTAGCTGATGAAGGTGAGCTTAATGGATGACATAATGGCCAAAATGTCTTAATTGTAATGGAGTTTTTACCACCCAAAGGGGCATTTAAATGGGCTTCCCATGTTATTTACTTCTAAACGTGGTCAGTGATGCTATCTTCTGCTGTTTATTCCCTGATAATTGTGTCAATTGCCCTATACATGTCGGGATATAAGTTATTGCTGGCTCCTGCCAATTTTAAATGTCAATTGGAAAATCTATATTCAAACCATAATCCATATGAATACGTGGATTAAATTTCCACCCGACGCTTTGATTATGTGGACTCACAGGTTGTACATGCTGTGTTTGACAGGTGCTGGTCTAGCCTTTGTGGTGTACCCTGAAGTGGTTGCCCGGTTGCCAATCTCACCTCTCTGGTCAATCCTCTTCTTTGCCATGCTTGTAACTCTGGGACTTGGCACTCAGGTGGGTTCTAAATTCAATCTGATTGTTTGTTTGATTGATTGAGGAATTTATTTTCTGATTAGTGCTGAAGGTGTCTTGCATGCATGCTTTTTTTTGCTATGACAAATAAAGCAACATTTATCTGTTATTGTGTCTCCTATATTGTGGGTTGATTGTGTTCTGCCTCTGTACAGTTCTCCGTCGTAACCACGGTACATACAACTCTATTGGATGTCTTCCCACAATTCCTTCGTCAAGGTCGTCGCCCGAGCATCTTGATGGGCTTCATTTGCTTCGGAGGCTGGATACTGGGACTGTCATGTACCACTAAGGTGAAATAACTTTATGTGAATTATGGCGTTCTGTGAAGTCCGTTCAATGTCATGGGATGTTTGTTAGAGATAAATGTGTTTGGACTGTGGCTGATTGAATATTTACGTAAATATTATTGTAATTCCTGCTGTGTTATTCTCTCAGGGAGGAATGTACATGGTGCAACTTATTGACAATTATGCGGCCACATATTCCCTACTTATCATTGGATTGTTTGAGTGTGTCACACTTTCCTATGTATATGGTAAGTTCTTTCCTGGTCTACCTATACTCTGCGCTGATACTTATTACAGTGTGCAAGTCCATATAATGACCAGCCCGATGCCAATATATATTGTGCATGTTCGTTGCACCATTTTCAGCAGTATTTGCTGATTTAGACCCTGAAAACATGATTGATGTGTATTGTTCAGGATATGACCGGTTTATGAGTGACATTGAGAGCATGTTGGGCAAGCGTCCCAGCTTGTGGTGGAAAGCCATGTGGTGTTATGTTACCCCAGCTCTCCTTATAGTAAGTACAAACCATACTGCTGCATGTCTCTTAATCTCTTGAGAGAGAAATCAAGTATAGCATGTAGTTATTGTTGATGGCAGAAATGTGTGAAGTGGCTGTATGTGGAGAGATGATGACGCCTGTGTTTGTCAACAGTTCATCATGATCTTTACATGGGTAGACTACGTGCCCAGTAAGTATGCCGATTACCACTTCCCCATCTGGGCGGACGCCTTGGGCTGGATGATCTCCTTGTCCTCTGTTATGGCCATACCAACAGTCATGTTGGTCAAGATCATTCTCAACCGCAAACATTACCCATCTATATGGGAGGTAAGACGCATCACTTAATCCTCAAAATGCTCTGCTAAACATTATCTGCCTTCAAATGATTGCTTTATAGTGAGTGATCCATATTTCAATGTCACTTGATGGTATGTCATTGTCTGTGATCAATATCCATCTTCCTAATAGCTTATCGGTTTAGAGATTGAACTGTTTTCTTACGATTTCAGACGGTCAAAGGGTTAGCTAAGCCCACTGATGACTGGGGTAAGGTGAAGGCACAAGAGGCCAAGTTTGATGCTGCTGCTAGGATACCCCTCAATGATGCTGTTGAACAAGAATCGGACATTGCATGTGAAATGCAAGAAGTCAAAGTTCCTCTCCAATCAGACCAAACTGTCTAATCTCTTGCAGTGATGTTGCGATATCCAGCGTTTGCTTTTGCTCCCAAGTGTATTTTATGCTATGAACAGGTTGGAGTGACAAATGTCACTCATCTGTACCGTTTGCAATGCATACTGTGGTCCACCCAAGGACAGCCCCACGCTCACCGCGCCACAACCAACTACTGCACCCAAAAGGCATTAATCGTCCCAGGAACACTTCTCCATGAAATTGCCAGGACAGCTGTATAATCCAGCTTGGTGTTTGGTACAGTTGCCAGCCTCCATAGACTGAATGGCACATTTAAATGCCTTTTTAGGGTCTTTTTGCATTAATGTACTGTTTTGTATAACAGATCATAGATCAGTGTATTCTTTGTGCTGGTATAGAATTGGTACAGGATTTCAAAGCATTTGAATGTGTCTTCACTTGTTATAACTGTTGCCTTGGCTTCAATCTTTCATTAATTTGAAGTGATATCGTGGGAGTATTTTGTTGGTTGATGAATTAGCCTTAGGTAGCCTTGTGTCAACATATCCTGTGGTTTGATGCGGAACACAGATGATGGTGATAGTGCCCTTGTGAACTGCTCTCGGAAATGACAACTGAAAAGCTTGTTCAATGTTGCCACGTAGTATTGAAAACTAGTATGGTTCCTCTCAGCACGGGTATAGATAACTAAAACGTCCTATCTCTGTATGTTGAAAACGCAGTATTGTTTGCAATTTTGGATGCGGGACTTGTTCTGTAGACTGATTTGTGTCATTTAATCAATAATCGAGTCGAATCTGAAATTTGGGCTTTGTTTTACACCAGGTAATCTCAAGCATTCAGGTATATATATATGTTATTCTTGTCTAGTCCATGGTATGAAATAATTGTAAGGTTTCTGAAGAATCCTTTTGCTATTTATTTCTATAAGAGATTGTTGGTATATCATTCTGCGAAATGCTGTCAATTTTAGGGTGTAACATCATAACAAGTAACTAACAATTACTTGAAGTTTAAATTAGTAATTCATTCAGTGAAACATCTTTTTTTTGTTAATTTTGATTGATCTCTTGTGTACTCTCACCAAATAGCCTACAGTCGCTGCCTTGTTGCACCTGGGTATAAATGCTAGCATGTTAGCGAAGTGACAGATGTGTGTTTTTGAGAGAGAATGTCATTCCAAGTTCTGGTTACATATTATGTTTTATATAACACCTTGTGTGATAAATAATGTTGCCATGCCGAGAAATAAAATATAGAAGGTTGATAAGATTTTTAAGTTTTTATTTGGTTTAAAATTAAGCTATTGCACCTCGGCTGTGTGATTAGTCTGTACTGAGATTACAAGAGGCTAATTGCCTGCACATTTGAATCCACAAGGAAAACTTTCTTACAAGTTGCTTTACCTGGTTTAACAAAGTCCACAAAATTGATATCCTGTTCCTTCATTTCACTAAATGACAATACATCTGCTGACGACACGAGTGACATAAAATTTAACTTAATTTTGAAGAAACCAACTAGTATTGATATGTGAACAACCCTTGTCAATCCAACTGTTTACAATGTATTATTTGAGGCAGAAACCTGCTTAACAGGAGCAGCATGTTCACAACCTGATCTTAATTAGTGAGGGGTCACAAGGCATACATTGCCTAGCTACAGGTTTGTTACATCATGTAAGAAGTGAGTGCTCCTTGTACATAATTTATATCTGACCACCACAGATTGGTTTTGCCATTTAACCTGATGCAGTACATCTATCCCCAAAAGCAGACTACACCCCTGTAAGGAATGGGATTCCACAAAGTCTTGACCCAGACGTCCCAACCTGGCCTTCTTATAACAACCCTATTGTTAGACCTCTATTTTATTAAACAGGCAACAAATATACAGGGCTGGAAATTAACTAAAATGGGGGGTGGGTGGCCAGGAGATGTTACCCGTCCTTAACAGATTCTACCCGTATAAACAAAAAAGACGCCATGTTAAGAGAACCCCAGGTCAGTGACATACTTGGCTGGTGATAAGAACCCCAGGTCAGTGTCGCGATGGGCTGGTGATAAGAACCTCAGGTCAGTTACATACTGGGCTGGTGATAAGAACCTCAGGTCAGTGTCAGGGTGGGCTGGTAATAAGAACCCCAGGTCAGTGTTAGGGTGGGCTGGTGATAAGAACCCCAAGGTCAGTGTCAGGGTGGGCTGGTGATAAGAACCCCAAGGTCAGTGTCAGGGTGGGCTGGTGATAAGAACCCCAGGTCAGTGTCAAGGTGGGCTGGTGATACAGAGAACCCCAGTTCAGTGTCATGCTGGACTGGTGATGAGGAGGTAAATACAAAGCAGTTTAATACAAAGCAGATTAAGTGTAAACCCATGTGACACTATACACAGGTGCATACATAATAGCTGCAGAACCATCAATAAGGACCAGGTGGAGCTAAACAGTCATACTGGGTAAACAGAACCTATGATATAAAACCTCTACTAAACTAGCCTGTTGGAGCCATACACACACACAACAAATACGGATAATACTCGTTGTTTCAGTCATTTGTGTCATTCTGATGGTTTTAACAACAATAACATTTAGACATAAAAAGGTCTTTTTTAAGCCCCAGTGATTGATATATCTCAACGGGATATAAAACACAAGTGAAGCCACAACATTGGTGAAGCCACAACATTGACGAAGCCACAACACTGGTGAAGCCACAACATTGACGAAGCCACAACACTGGTGAAGCCTCAACATTGGGGAAGCCACAATATTGGTGAAGCCACAATATTGATGAAGCCACAATATTGGTGAAGCCACAACACTGGTGAAGCCACAACATTGATGAAGCCACAACACTGGTGAAGCCTCAACATATTGGGGAAGCCACAGCACGGGTGAAGCCACCACATTGGTGAATTTACCATTAACATGCATGCAGTAGAAAATAAATTTGTCATGCATGGTTGAGCACATATTAATATTGCCAATATGTAGATTTTGTGTGTGTTCTCAATACAGCATCATTTTCACCTTTTCACAAATTCAACTTTTAATAATCGGAAACAGTCAGACAGTCTTAATGACTTATTTACCGTATAATATGGTATTAGTAATGTTATCAGGCTAAGGCTACACACAAAATTAACATCGAGGGAAATTTAGCCTCAAGACCAAAATAGTCGTCGAGTTAAATGCATAATGTTTCAGGAATAGATAAACCACCCCTGAGCACAAGTTACCAGCGATGTTGTGTTTGGTAGTAACAGAGTAACAGTCTCAGGACGAAATGCTATTCGGTAAGAAATGACCACACACCCCACTGCAAAACAGAGCTGAAATTTGCTAACGCTTAGAAAAAGAGAATCGCGGTACAGCTCGTCGTCAATAGCAACATGTTTTTGATCAGGTCTTTGAATGATCATGTTGTTCATATGCGACAGAGGTAAAGGAAGTTCAAAACACACTTTCATTATTTCATCCTCGGCCTATGTGAGAAAAGAGAAACAAAGTTGGCTTTCTCTTCCTGCAAATTGTCGCCCAAGTACAAACAGGAAATACCTATTTTATTAACTTCTGAAATGTGCGCGTGTGTGCAATGGGGAACAGAGAGAGGGAAAAGTGAGTAACAGCGGGGTGGTAGCTTGATTGAGGCTGGCTTTGTTGAGCATTTACGCATTAACCTGAATTGATATGTTACCCGTCAGCTGGACGTGTGATTGGGCTAGATGTACCCGTCCGGCCATAAAATCACCCATCAATGACTGGCAGACAGGCGTTAATTTCCAGCCCCGAATATATAATCGAAAACAAAAAAGTCTCCAGTGATCAAGTTACTCTAGGCATTTGCATTCAGTCATTCCCTCACAGAAGCACCAAATTAGTGATTGAACCCCAAAAAATATTAAGAAATTTATTTATGTTGAGGGCATGGCAATGAACACAAATGGTATTTCATCAAAAATATTCATATACAGCAAAGAATAAACCACATTAGAGCCAACAATGCAGCACCTCAACTCCATATATTCAGTCTGCTAACACCCCCTAACACTATACATCAGCCTGCTAACACCCCCTAACACTATACATCAGCCTCACTCGCACATTGTTGTGGCAATAAAAAACCAGCAATGAACAATAACAGAACAAGTATGAAGATATTTTTTTAACTATCACAGTCTTGAACCGGATACAATTTTTTTCTCATTCATGAGCAATTGTCTCTGTCAGAGTAATAGGGTTTGCATAAGACATACTTAATTTACAGTATACTTACAGAGTACCTAGACCAAACAAAAGATTCAAAGAAAGCAGTCAACTGATACTGCCAAGTGACCATCTGTGATATTTAACTGCATTTGTGTTCTATCAGTTAATTAATAAAAATGAAGGTTCACTGGCCTGTATGTTAATACATTAGAATACATATGACAAAGGAAGATAGACAACATGGCTAATAACAAGGGCTTTGTTCTACAATATCTCTTGATTAGCATTTGAACTGACAACTATGAACTACAATATCCTCAAATCTCAATTAATTAATCTCACATACGTCTTAAAGTACTAATCGGGTAGGCTTGAGATGCTCAGTTAAACTACACACCATACAGAAACTCCACATAAAAAAACATTACAAGGCAAACAAAACATTCACAACCACTGATCGAAAATGACATCAGCATCAAGTATGATATATGCAAATAGGCGACCTACAAATATAATGAGCCATATGAATACATCAGCAATAACAATAAGATGGCATTTAGTGCATATGCAACAAAGAATAGATCATTGTATAAAAAATATGTAAACATTATATCCTGATGAACACATCCACTTGGGGTGGTACCACTATGGCGGCATCAACAAATGTAACCAAGGCACACAGTCCGTGGTCACAGCACCTCAGTTCTGGATGAGCTGGTCTGCCTCTCACTAACTGGTTGAGCTTGCTCGAGGACAAGTCTGCCTCAGAGTGGCTGGGAGGGCTTACTGTTGATTAAACTCCCGTGAGATGCATCAACATATTCTCGCGTTTCATAGTGTAGTCACTATTGGAGCTTGTTAAGTTCATCTGTGATGAAAGTCAAGCATGGAGTAAGTCTTCCATTCAGTTGATTGGCGGCTTCCAATCTGAACAAAACAAACATTCAATCAGTGTTTTGGATTTTACTGCCAACAAGTAGCTGGGAATCGTTCTAAAAAGATTGTTTTTTCACAAAAAAAGATATTTTTTTTAAATGAATAGCTCCTTTAAATGTATATTCCAAACTATGGAACCTAACTAGTCAAGGTCCCCATGCCTGATGGCTGCAGGCGCTGTATACATGTTACTGATGTTCAATAGTCTCGCCTTCAGTCTAGGAGAGCCTAATGTATTGAACTGGACGGGCATCCCAGATTTGGGATGCTCCAATCACAAGCCGTGTCTCTCGGTCACTCTCGGGTACCTTTGAGTCGTTGTCTATCATTGGTCAGTTCTACAATTTCCGAAGTACTTTTTATGAGCCGGGCACACATTCTACAACACTCCAATTTGTTGTTTCACGCTGAGTGGCACCGTTAATCACACATTCGGCGAGAGAAGCAGACACACAACTGGTTCTTTTTAACTTACTATCACGTAAACATACTATCGTGCAGCTAAGCGATTAAAGCGCTTGTTGTGGTGCCAATTTGAACTTTTGAGACGCCCCATAATTCCAGAAGACATTCAATGTGTTCTCATTGGACGCAGATCACTACAATGTCCAGATGTCACATAGAACCGAGGGTGCGTATCACAAGCCAGTTCCATGAGCCAGACACGTGCAATTAAGGTCAATGCGGGTCACAACCTTTGCTATGATTGGTCACGAAGATTAACGAACGTGTCTAATGAATATTCGGACGCGCCACTTTTAGAGCTGGTCGTGTCGTAGACTCAAAGGGCGAGAAGCGTAGCGGAACCCCTGGAGTCTGGGACGCATACTAGAACCTAACCATTCCACCCAAAAACTTATTCTTCATAAATAAAAATGTTGAAATTCCTACTTTTTCTGGATTTTCCACAATTGTTCCTTCTCTAGCTTGCCTCGTTTGAGGGCCTGCATACAGTACACAGCTACTGCCTCAAAACAACGAGACTTCAGGGTATTGTGGGCAGGTTCATCCCAGTCAGGGAGCTTGTGGATATAACGCCAGGACATAGAAGCATACAGTGCCACTGCTTCCCAGCACTGAGAAGAGCTCAGTACTTGACATTGGTCAAGACAGGTTTTCTGAACACACACATACATTATGAAATAACAATAAGCCACCAGTATATTCAAAAAATATGTTATCCAACACGAAAATTTACCAAAATGAAGTAATGCAGTGAAATTCTAGTTACCTTGAATGCCTGTAGATGCACACGGACACGTTTATAACAATATGAATCTCTGCTGGAACTCCACCTCGCATTAGGAAAGGCACGGTAGACATTTTTCCTCAGAGAAGCCAGCTGAATTTCTAAAGGTTTCAGATCTGGTGGTGGTAGTGTAGCACGAACTTCCTGAGGAAATGCCAGTTTTGTTATGTGTCATATCAAGAATCTTCACCAAATTAATTGGTTAGTCCTTTTGTCACACGTATAGCATTTATCATCACCATATAAATCCTTGTGATACTCTATCATTAAGTTATTACAGTATAACACATACTTCTTCTAAGAAAGGATGGAGGTCAACCAGGCGGTCAATGACATCCACAAGCTGTTTGGTGGAGTAGCCGCCTAATTCGGTGGCCAGAGGCACATCAGAACTTCCTCGTTGTCTCCTCATTCGTTTCTCTGGGCTCTGAACGAAAAAACCGAGGCAATGAATGATTTGTCTCATTTGAATCTTCATTAAAATGAAATATCACTAGTGGTTTCTCAGAAAATAGGCCTTAAAAATTATCAACTAAATTTTAATAAATGAGACTCAGTACCTTAACAGGAGAGGCTTCAGGACTGAGCAGCAACCGTTTTCTGGCTAGCTGTGAAAACCCTCCATCTTTGCTTGGGGTATTACGATAGAAATCTGTAAGACCTGAGATCCAAGATTATGCATGTAGTCAGTAATGGAAAAAATGTCACATATGTTGTACTGACAATTATGTATAAATGACCTGGCATAAGTAGTTCCTATAATTACAGAGATGCTAGGGAGATTTCCAAGCGAGTTACACTAAGGGTACAAAATTTCATGTTGTGTTAGAAACTGAAACTACCATTCTGCACAATGTGTGATACTGAAATGTCTTTCAGCAATAGAATGGGCAAATGTGGAATAGTTTCAAAATAAAATTTTGCCATTAGGAGCAAAATAGCAGCACCAATTGACCTGCCAGATCAAGGTATGTAAAACTAGTATGTAAAACTATTTCATTGAAATGCAAGGGATTCTAGAAAAAAAATATCCAACTTGGGAAGACTTCATGTGCCTATTTTAATTGAAACTTACATTCGTCTTTCTCTTGCATCGGTTTCGAGCGTAAACTTCGTTGTCTGATTATCTGTTCCTCTGGTGATGGTGTCAGAAACGCACTAGGTATAAGCGCCATGTTAGATTCTGAGTGGCTCCCTGTTAATGAATAGAAAGAAGATGAGCTTTGTTGTCCTGTTAAAGACACATCTCCGCAAGCGAGGGAGCGGTGACCACCGAAAATGAGGTAAGATTATTAAGATTGAATGCGTTAAAGCGAATAAGATCAGGATATGAATATAAGCACACTAACGATTAAATACATCAAAATCCAAAGTTAGATCGTAGACAGTAAGTCAAACAGTGAACTAACCCCGCATCATTGATGTAGAGGAAATATCCTGTAGAGCGTGTCTTCGATGGGAGAAGCTCAAGTCCATCCCTCGGAAAATGTCCATGCCGTCTTCGAAGGTCTGCATGCCTGTGATTAAAGGAGGCCGCTTTTGCTGCTTTAAATAAATGCTTTTCAATAAATAACAAAGCAGGCTTGTTCGCTACAGTTGCACCAAACAGTTAGATGACATTTTATGCGGCATCGACAGTGGGTCATTCGCCACCTCAAGTTGCACTATCCCTTTAACACTTGTGTCGTCTGAATAATTTCGCAACTTCTTTATGCCTCAATCATTTGGCGCGAAGACCTGCGATTTTGACCAATCACCGCTTTGAAGCCTTGACCTTCTGACCTTTACTCCAGTGACTTACCGTAGCGCGATAACTTTATCGAACAAACCCTTTGTGCCCGCGCGCAAACACGTGGCGAGTCTTGCTAGAATCCGGAGCGTACACAATGACGTAACTCGCACAATTTCAGTAACTAATGAAGTCCCTGATCTAATTGTAGCAAATCCCTTAATTTTGAAGCAAACCACACATTCCCCAACCTAATGGTCACCATGCCCCCCACCCAGGTGGCCAGCGTGAATCCATCCATATTCCAAGATAACTTCACTCTTATACTCACATATACCAAAATGAATTTGGTTTGCCACATCGTCTATAGCACCATGGAATCTAATGTATGGTATTAAATTCATGTTTTTTTTCCCTTGAAGACAACCACGTTGCAAACTACAGCGTACAGCAGTAAATTCCTAGAGAACAGTTGCATGTGTGGATTTTCAACTGGCTAGATGTTGCGAGAGAACATTAAATTAAAGTTTTGGCATTTATTAAGGTATTTTGGCAAACTATAACACACAGCAGCAGATTGCTGATGTAAAGTTGTAGACCCTATGTGATGACAAATTTGCAACATGGTTAAGTGTAGCAGATTGGGAGAAGATGGACACAGATTATTCTCATCCAACAATAACAAAATGACAATGTTTGGTTAGAAAAACAAAAGCTGTATGATTCAAATACAAACTACCTTTTAACAATGATAGTCCAAATAGTATTTAATGTCTCCTTCTCAGCACATAACCACAACTATAACTCCATATCATACTCAAACATGCCTATTTTAAATCTCTTCAAAACATAGACATTCAATTACTGAATATATGTCATAAATTCAACGTAAGATCAAGAGGCGCATTGTACTTTTGTTATTTTAGTTATTAATTCTGAGATAAAATAAATGCTATAAGACACATATTAAACATGACATTTATATTGAATACAAAGTTTGGAACATATTTTAGGGAGCATATGGACATTTAGTCTTCAAGGACCCCCATACACTCATGAAATATTTCACACTGAGCAATAAATGTAAGTGTTGACAAATTGCAATTGAAATGGCACAACGATATACAAATCTCATTAATAGACCCCTATCAGAATTTCATCAATGTGCTAATATAATTTGTTATACACTTATCGAGATGCATTGTATATATTTGTTGACACAGCAAGCCATCATCATAACTTGCCAACCTTTGTGAATTTGCATATGGACAGTATTGTAACATGGAATTACCTTAAAGCTGATTAATAATGCCAGGACCATGTAAATACTAGTTCAATATTTTTTCATATGTGCATTTTGAAAATTTTATACCATATCTCCACTGAATCTAACAAACCTATTACATTTATTTGTTCAGAAGGCATTTAATTATTCCAAACACACCTGGATAAATTGATGCATATCACTATTAAATCTTAACATTAATAGCTCCCACTTTTCAAGGAAAAGAATCATAAATAATTATTATAAATGGGGTGGAGGAACTCTAGAATGAAAATTTTGGCTTCCAGAGAGTGAGAGCAATTGCTCCTATGCAATAACTGAAAACCAAGTAGCTCACCAACGGCCATATTATCACTGTAGGGTTAATACTGTGGGGTATAACAGATATGTCATGAAATAATATATCTTGTAGATCATCTTTCTAACTTATGCACCAGAAATAATCAGAGCCATATTCATTTTTAACAATTTATCTTTTGAATCCCCTCTCAAGAAATCAAGACATTTCCTTTGTTGAGGCCATTGTGACCCAAGATTTACTACTAATGTCAGCAATTTGTTAATGATATCCATTACAATAGTTTTAGATCAATCCAAAGCCTTCAGCATTCTCTATAGCTTGCAATAGCTTCTTCTTCATTACTTCCTTGTTAGAGTATCTTGGCAAATCAAGTAGGTTGAAGCATGTGTGGGCCACGGGCAAAAAATCATCACCACCTTCAGTTGATTGGATATATAGCTGCAAAAAGTTTTAAAAAACACCACAAAATTACCAGGTTTATGAATTCTTAACAGCAATTTTAGTATTCATTACAAAATGATCAAATAAAACAGATCTGTACAGGCAAGTGTTGAACAATTGTGATTTATGACATAAATTTTCCATTTTGAACCCAATTCAGTGTGTCAACACCCATAAGACATTGGTGATGCTGGCACAAGATTCCTTGACCCCATGTATAAGTCTCATCCCTCATTTAACCAAATTAATTCGGGTACCAAAAAGTCTGACACATACACATGTAAAAACAGTAAAGTTTAGATCATATTTATATTACATGCTCTAAAATCGAGAACAAAGTAAACAACAATATGATAAATTATTTATTAAAAGGAAAATTCAACAGCATAAGAGAAACCAACATACTTTGATTGCTTTCATTCCCAAGATAGGTACTCGGTCACTTCCAGTCAGGAATACTGCAAAAATCACAGAAATTTGTACAAAACCCAAATCATATAGCATTATTATTGGAATAAATCACAGAGGAAGATGAAACATACTTACAGAGAAACCGCTTCTGGACACTAAGGTCCAGTTTATGGAAGATTTCCCAGAAATTCACGATCACTGGATGGGTGGCACTGAAGACCCCTTTGTATTCTGCCCCCTAAGGGAAAAATGAATTACAAACCATAAATACCAAGTAGAATTCTAATATGCAGAGTCGACATGTACCGATTGTGAAGGAGATTTATTGAGTGCATTTCTAATACAGTCTGCACACAACAGAACCAGGCTGCGGTGAGAATCAATCCAGTTGTGTACCTTTTCCAGCTCCTTCCAGTCATAGTTCTCATTGCCGACTACCATGGCCTGTAACTCCATGGGTTGAAAGAGCTCCTGGGGAACGACACACAGAGATGAACCAAAGGCATGTATCTTTGTTTGGGTGGGTAGTTGATAGTCTCTATCTAATTATTATATACCTTTTTGGGGGCGTTTAATACAAATACAATTAACAGCTTGAAACATTGTAGGAAACAGGACCCTTGATAGAGCTGAGAGGAAACCAAGAGCAATTCAGACAACTGAGAATTATTTTTTTTCCCTATCAGCACCTGTGACAGTGGACATAGGTATCATGAGTCAGTATAAGAGGAAAACTAACCAACACCCGGCCTCCACACACTTTATGGAAGCCCTCGTTGAACCATTTGAAAGGGTCGGTGACTGATGTGTTGAAGAAGTCGTCCAAGTAAGCCTTTACATACTCCTCTCTTTAACATAGCAACACATACAGAGAAACCATCACTTCAAAAATTCCAAAATACACAATCATACTATCTAATGATGCATATATTGTGTTCAACCATGAAAATGTCTAATATTTTGAACAGCAAAAGTTACCAGACAACAGGTTTGACCATTAATGTTTTGTTCAAATGCTAACACAGTAGTATGCTACATCAGTGAGTGTGGTTTCTTTCAGTCACCTGTTGTCTTTATTCACCTTGATGTCTCCACCATTTTGGATGAGTGGAACTGTAGTTACTTCCCCAAATGATTCTCTTGTGACCTTTGCAAATAATTCTAACACATGTCAATATTTTTGCCAACCAGATAATACCATTTCAGTGCCACTCAAATGCAAGTGGTGATAAATGTTAAATATTTTGTGAAGATGAATTCTAACCTCAAATGTGAGACTAAAGATATCTTCGATGTCATCCCCATCATAGCTCAGAAGCTCTTGTAGACCCCTGAAACACAACCACAATAAGGAGTCACCACAGTAAGTTATCACTGCACTCAGTGATATAACCACTCCAGAGTCCAATAGATAACCAAACAATGATATATATATCCACACTATGGGGTTCACATATAAAGAGATAACCACACTAAGGGGTTAACCAATCAAGATATAACCACACTAAGCCGTTAACAAATCAAGATATAACCACACTAAGCCGTAAACAAATCAAGATATAACCACACTAAGGGGTTAACCAATCAAGATATAACCACACTAAGCCGTTAACAAATCAAGATATAACCACACTAAGGGGTTAACAAATCAAGATATAACCACACTAAATGATCAAAATATTTCACTATAATTTATCTCTCAAAAACTGTGAATAAGAATTTTAACTGTGTCAAGGATATTATTGAATAGACAAACTTAGCAACTGTAGGTTTGATTTCTCTCATATCTTCCAGTGTGACAGTCCTGATGAACAAAGCCATAAAACCATACTGTGTAATCAAAATTATTGTTTTCATTGACAAGAATTTCCCAGAGAAGCATTATTGAGAAAAAAGAGCGATGCTACATTAAAAGATTTGTTAATAAATGATGAACTACAACTGACTTTTTGAGGAGTTTCTTGTAGAGGGCCAATGGGAAGTGTAGGTCTACAATGGTAGCATTATAGATGGCAAGTCCACACAGAGCACCAATAAGGGAGTACATTGTAGCTTCCTCAAAAGACTGTAACATAACATTGAGAACATGACAAGAAACATTCAGAGTATATATTTCATTTAGTCACATGACTGATTATTAACATTGTTGACAGTTTAGTTGCAATGCAATACTCACATTGCAGGAAAACCAGATTAAGCGGGAGCTTTCGTGGTACTGAAACATGCCATATTTGGGGTCCTGTAGCTCCCGAAGTAGGAGCATGAAGAACTCCTGCACATCAGCAAAATACCACCATGTTAAGTTACAATGATATTATTCCAAGGGGCATCATATGACCATGGGATTTCAGATGCCTTACCTTTTTGACACCCCCAGCATCAAGCGCCTCCTCCCCAACAAACATCACCTAAAAAGCAACACATAATGGCACAATCACATGACAGACTGCCACATCATGACCCACAAGACAAGCCTCAACACACAGAATGCTTCCATTGGAGCCTGACATAAATACTGCAATGAGAATCATCTACTCTACTTTCACCAGTTGGTGCAGTCTTAACAAGTGATATGTTTCATAACATGCATTTTTTTTGCTTGCCAGGCTTAAACATAAAGACACCAAGCATCCCTTTCCTAGACGCACACAAAACATAACCGACCTTGAGTGGTTTCTTGAAGTCCATGATAGAATGTTTGTTGAGTTGGTTGATGGTATCTGTCACGATGTGTTCTCGTCGGATGAAGAGAATGAGACAGGGACTCACAGTGTCTACCGTGGAGAAGAACATACTGGAGAAATTCCTCCGATTGGCCTCATCCACAGCAGCCTGAACACACCAGCAGAGCAGTGTTCAACGTCATAAACTCTCTAATCAAGGGTCTTATCAGACTATATATTTGGCCTGAAAGAAGTCTCCTGATTACTGAGAAACTCAAATTGGGGCTGCTAGTTTGCTTGACAAGAAAACTTGCCTCCCAAAGTTTACGAACTGACAGAGAGACGCAAGAGGAAAGGTATGTAACAAGCTACACTGAACACCAGATATAGAAACCCCATCAGCTTAAAAAATGGAACTTATGTTTTTTTACATTTAGAGAAGATTAATGTTAGTAAGCTGGCATTTGTTAAGCATATATTGCGACTCGCCGACTCACCACATCAGTAGTATATTATGACCTACCTGCATCTGTATGAATGCATCTGTTTGCAAAAGCAGTGTCTTGGCTTGTCCATCAAATACAAATGGATAGTTGCAAAATGAAAGGCTGTCCCCCGACTGTAAACAGAATCATTTTAATTTCAGCTCCAGCATTTAATGAAAACCCTGCATCACAATTTTTTAAATGCCTACTTTATCCAAGTTTATTGGATGAGGTTGAGGTAAATAATATCAGTGAACATATCTAACTACCCAGTGACTGGATTGATTGTATGCAATAACAGCATGTCAGCCAGAAGGTTTGCAAGAATCTACTGCAGCTGTCCGTGCAGTAATGCATTGCCAATATAAAATTATTTCACAAAATTTATCATAAGACAGGTCACAATTTTTTTATTTCATTACGATGAAAAATAACCTCAATCCTTAAATAAATTGCCTAGAAGAATAAAGTGTAATGAGAGATTGACAACAGGCATATTGCCAACATAGGTCACAGGAGTAATAGAGACACCTTGTAATGGACAGTAAGACTATCTATTTTTACACACTAACATTTACTCTGTTGGAACATTGTTTGTTGTGAACTGACATCGATGATAAGAAGTCCAGTTCAGACTAGGCAATTGGAGCACTAATGTAAAAACATCCCTGTATCTAATCTAAAATGGAGATAGATAAGACATAATGACCTGAGAACACAAAGCCGATGACATCTGCACTCAGAAAACAAACTTTCACAGCCAACTTATTACAAGGTATCTACATTGTCAAAATCAACACAAACAGTAGCATACATTTTGTGATTGGTTCAGCTTATCACCATGAAAGAGCTGGCTTACCCTGGCTTGTTTTTTCCTCCAGTTGACGTAATCTGTCCTGATGTCAACTTTCTCATGGAGGTCTGGGATGTAGAAGACTTGATGCGATACAAGAGGCAGCTCTTTCTGCTCATTCACCTGACAAATACCAGTTCATTTCCATGTTATAGTAAGCAGTGTTTTGCAAATCAGTATGGCCACTTCCCTTAACCACAAGATTCAATGCAGTGGACTTACATCATATAATTTCTTGAGGAACTGCATGCATACTAATATCATATCTTGTCTGCGGAGAAGCTGAAGACGAAACAAAAATGCCATTTGAAGGAATCTTTTCATTGATTCATATGGAGATTTTAAAAATTGACGATGACTGACTTCCATCTCCGACGAGGAATCCGGAAGGTTAACTATGTGAAGCACGGTCTGTTTGTACACCTGTTATAAATAACATGTCTTAAATGTACACAGCACATCACAGTTCAAAGGTAATGCAAGTCAAATGAGGTGTATAATGATGCAGTATTGATATTTACCACAACAGAACCAATGAGTTGCTGTGAATGTGAAAACTTCAACACCATACATACACCAAATAAGGTTGAACCAAGTTCATTATAAATTACTCACATTGATGAGATGGTTGAACTGGGTGGGCTGTAGCTCTGACCACCAGATATCTACAGAATAACGACAAGGTGCAACCAGGATGAGAAGCGAGAAATTAGATGTAAGGAACTGAGTTTTAGCCAGAATCAATGACAACAAAAATACCTAATATTCTAGCAGGATTTTTTTCCATACGTATCACAGCTTTTGCAAATGGACATTGTATCATATTGAAGTTAGCCGAGTCTGAGAAAACAGGATGGAATGGCACAGTGAGATAGACGCGTAGACATTCCATATCGGGTAAGATACCTAGGGAAGGCAATAAATGCTTCTCCAGAACACTTGTCATCTGAGCCAGAAAAGCAAGAGCCGACATGGTTAACAAGAAGCTACATCACACACACCAGTGCTCTCAATGGATTATGTAACACTAGCAAATGTGGTGCTGGAAAGTAATTCATTCTTAAGAGAAGTGAGCATGCAATTCTACTCACAACATTCACCAGCACTTTGTTGGGAACATTGTGGAATTGAGAGAGCATTTTGATAGCAGTTTCCAAGCAAACACCAGGATTTTTGCTGCTGCAATTCAAGTGCCCATCATCTCTGAGACAACAAACACAGACTACATCATTGTAAAGCATGAAATTCAATCCAAATTAAAAACTTCCAATTTTCCAATAAACTACCATTTAAAACCCTTAATTGCGCCCTCATTATCGGTAATACCTCTCATATGCCTACCTGCAGATGGTAAACGTGTACCACCAAATGGCAATTAAGGGCAAAGATATGGTTTCAGGTTAGGCATATGTATACAATGGACAATGTTATTTTGGCACATGAATATGGATTTAGCTTATGAAGTCAAATAATTTGAAAATGAAATGAAACATTGCCGTTTTGTAAGGGTTACAACTTCAACGTAATAGATGAAGGTAATTGCGATGCTTGGTCGAGGCCGAAAACACTTTGCCTTAAGAGGGTTTATGATAGTGGATGAATTGGTAATGAAAGGACTAACTCCTTGAGGAAGGATGCATTCCAGGCATAGAGTGACCCAAATACATTCTCTAGCATCCTGAAATGCAGGCAATAACGGTATCTTATCCAGTACACGACATATTAGTTTCAAAGGCATTACTTCACCATATTACCAACAATCTTAGACCAGTTTTTAACACAACAGATATTTTGAACATGTGATGCAAAATATCAGATAATTCATGCAGTTCTTACTTCACAATGTCTGACGGGGGCTTGTAGGCACCTGGTAATTTGACAGCCTCCTCCAAAAGTCTGGTATTGAAATGAAGCATTGCATCGACATTGGGGGTCCTCCGGCTGTCAACTGGTGCTTCTCGTAACTTGCCCAGCAAAAACAGCAGTTAATCATCATAGGGGCGGTACTAAATAAGTCACAAATACCTCGGCTGAACTTCATACGGCTGCTTTAAAACAGGTAGCAAACAGCATTCTATAAACACTTGCAAATGAGTTCTTTCAAGCAACCTACCTCTGGGTCAGTGGCTATGACAAATGTATGGTCACCACCTCCAAAAACTTGTTTAATGGCGACAGGTGTTTGTTGGTTGACAAGATAATTAACCTTTTTGTCTACATCTAGAGGAATAAAGGGTCCTTTGACTGTAGAGGGGCTGTTTTGGTTCATTGTAGATCCTATACCTAACTGTCCATTGCCACCGAGGCCAAATGAGTAAATGCGTCCCGTTGACAGAACAAAGGCGACAGTGTGTTTCCTGTTACACAACAAGTATCACTAGTCTCAATAGGATCATTTCACTGGGCACCAGTTCAGTCTAATACAACTGAAACTGAGCACACTGACCTTCCACATTGTATTTGTGTGACCACACTTCCCATGAGTTCAAACACTTTACGTGGTAGTAGCTCGTTGTTGGTGCTGTTGTGACCTAGCTGTCCATACATCCCAGCCCCAAACGTAAATACTCCACCCTCCTGCCACAATAATGAGAGACACACATATCTCAATAAATATAACAACAAGCGAATTCACCACTCAAGAAATCACAAGGTTTTGTCACTAAACATTGGCCATTTATTAGTTATTTTTATATACATAACAAATGTTCTTAATTGATAACATATACATCACCCATGATCTTCCCAGCAATAGGTATCTTGATATACACAACACAGGCTATGCATTTCTTACTTCACCATATAAAGCTTGACCATTATGTGTTTGTTGTAGGAGGTACTAACCTTGGTGAGAATAGCAGTATGCTCTTCCCCACATGAGATGTATTTGACTGATTGTGAACGCAAACTCTTACACTGAACTGGAAAGGGAGAATCTGCAAGGATAAATATGAGTGAACTTTCAATTAAAACAATAATTGCAGGTCACCAGGTTGTATAGTGATTAAATTTCTTTTATGAACAAAAACAAATATCAAGCAGGACAAAAATAGATTCCATTCACAACTTGGCAAGTCAACACATGTGTCACATCCACTTGCCTTGGTCTCCTCCTGTCCCTAGTTGTCCAAAGCTGACACCCAGCAAAATCAAAATCAGCATATGAAAAACATATAGTCACAACACCACAAACATTGACAATATATATGAAAGGTTTATCATATCACAAAGAAAAGCTGATCATTCATGTAAGCTGTGAGTCAAATTCTAACCTGTTTTTGCCCCATCCGAACAGAGATCCTGATATAGACAAAGCTAGTGTGTGGTAGCCTCCAGCCACTACATGCACTACAGGTAAGCCCCGGAGGGTGTCCACAATCACAGGTGTGTTGCTGGAAGCACCAGAGCCAATACCTAACTGACCATGCTGGTTTTGTCCCCATGTGAAAATCCTCCCATCTGGAAGGATAAATTTGAAAGAATGATAACAGAAGTATACAATCCGATTCAACAAAGGGTAGACAAGCTACTTCAGGTGAAATAAGAACATTATTGAGGGAGCTATGGTTGATGTCCAGGTTAATTAACATTTCTGAAAAATCAATATCTGACATATTATTATTTTGTAACCACATGACAAGGTCATTTCTTGAAATGAACCTACCTTTGGATAAGGCTACTGTGTGAGTCATCCCGCAAGACACCTGCACAATGGGCGACAAACCCTTCAAAGGTCTGAAAGAAAATATGAAATTGTTGCAGACTGCTTTGATTTACTAATTGCTTCTGGCTTACTCTATTATGTTGGTGATGATTTTGTAAATCACTCAATTATCATTCCTTTACAGATAATGGGATTTGTGCAATCATTTTCATGTTCCATTTACGCCTAGCTGCTAGAATGACTTGACTGTACCCTTTCCCGGCTATTTGGAGATACCAAGCATCTATAATTAATCAATATTGTTTCAGCTCCCATGAAAAAGAATAGCAAGGGGACTGTACAAATGCTATAAAAATAGATGGGGTTACCAGCTTTATGGATGTAATTTCCAAATGTTGTCGAGAACAATTTAGCGACTTATTTTCCACAACAGAATGATGATTTTTGATGCCATATCTTTAGATTCATACTCTGTAATGTTATGTTCTACTCGATTCATTCTTATCAAATTAATAAGAAACACTCACTTGTTTTTGATTTATGTTGTGCCTTTATAAACAACCAATCAACCATGTATAACAATCATGAACAATTCAGGGGAGAGATTCGACCACCTCCCTGTTTCACCCTACCAATCACTGATCCTTACCTTGGAACACGAGAGAAAGTACCCTCCAAAACTCCTCTTCCTAACTGTCCATACTGGTTTCCTCCCCAGCTCAACAATTGTCCCATAGCATTAATGGCTACACTGTGTTCAAGGCCACAGCTTGCCTGACAAATTATGTGAGTTTCCAGCACATCAATTCTTTCTAATAACGAACAAAATATTATTAAACATTATGAAGCTGGCAGAGGTGTTGTTTTGACAGAATCAAAAGCTGATATGCAATTTCAAAAGCAAAGATAATTAGCATTATGTCTCAAGTCACAATCCACTAGGTTCCACCTGGTTTCCTTTGGGCTTTCTCATGGCCGAGCTGACCGCAGTCATTGTTACCACAGCTGAACACGATGCCACCTTCCATCACAAACACTGTGTGGAGCCAGCCACAAGCTATGTCTCTGATCTCCTGATCATTAAACACACTGAGGTGGACGGGTGTCAATATCTGCTCATCTTCTATACCCCCAAGTCCAAGCTGACCATAGTGAGTACTGCCCCAGCAAAGTACGACACGGGATGGGTCATTGGCCTCCTGATCCATCTAAACACCACCAATGTTAATTATAGAATGTGAGCTTATATATCTACATTGCCTAACACCGAAAATGAAATTTCCAGGCTCACATCTACACAGGCTCTAAGGAGAAACATTGATGATGACATAAGAAGTGGTACTTACAGCACACATTTATACAATAAGCTTTAGGGCTTTGTAAGATAAAATGGCAGCAGTGGAAATGCTCTAGCCATACATTAGCATATTATCTTTCTCAGCCACCGGTACAATCTATATGCTCTCAGGGACCAACTGAATCATTAAGTTCTAATAAGAACTGTGTGGTTGATTTGTTGGGACTAATTTGTTGATGCATAATCAACAAATTAACAGGCAGTCCATTTCCGCATGGATGGTTCAATGCAGGATAATTTGCTTCTATGTTAAAATAGCATTAATTGTGTTCTTTCAGGATTGGTTTTTTCTTTGTCAAATGGGAATGAAACTAACAATGAACATACATTCAACAAGTGTGAACCTTGTTGCTTAAGAGAGAACTATTACGTACTAAAACAACGACCACAGAACCATTCCCAATCAGAACATTCTCTGGATCAGCTTGGGAACCACTGTTTCTCACACTTGGGGTTGTCACAAGCAGTCATGTACTCATTATCTTCGCCAATGCTAGGAAGCAAGAAAAATTTTGAGGGAAATATAGATCTTCTTACATGCAAACATTCATGGTTCACACCACATATATGTGCAGGCAAGGATGAATTTTCATATGATCTCTATCTTTATAGTCCTAACAATCACTTTTGCCTGAATAAAATCTTTCATAAGAATAAGACCATAGTACAATGAATACAGGTAGTTTCGTACACAGGTTGTTTCGTACACACTATTTGCGGTTTCTTCGTACACGCGAGATTGGTTGTTTCGTACACGCAATATCAAAAGCAGTTGTTCCATATGTTATGCTTAGTCAAGTAACGATGTAATAATCTAAATATAAATTATCTCGTATCATGGTTTATCGTTTATTTTCACAAAGGTTTATTAATTAAGAGTTGGCTTGAAAAAATGTTTTGGCTTGGGTACCCGCAACAGTGAGTGTTGTGTACATAAATGTCAATATTGATTATTAAAGAAATTGAAAGCTTAGAAAATTTGTTTGTTGAGCTGTCAATATGGTCATAATTAATGTGAACGAAATTGCCAGTCGACAATTAAAAGTGTACGTAGCATGTTTGGTTTATTCACAATTGTTCGTCACGGAATGTGGAACCGCTGTTAGACAATGAAATTATGGCGACATAAAACAAAAACAAAAATTACCTGTAAATTCACTGACTGTTTGTGTGGATGCAAATCATTTTAGCGTAACATCAATTTGAAAAGTAAAAAAATAAATATGGCCAAAAATGGCATCAAAGTCAAAAGCTAAGTGGGGTTACACTTTACTGTCTGGAACTGTAGATTTCTCCCCCGTCTGTGCGTAACATTCCTTCAAGCCTGGCTACGCCCCTGGTGTGTGTGTGTGTGTACGTTGTATGTGAATCAAAAATGACAGATAGAGATGGTGTATAGATAAGTATATATAAGTAACACATTATTTTGCTTTCTGCATAAAATTACTAACGATGTACGTTTTGAATGGTTAGATCTGTGTGAAGCTCATATTACTGTACTATGAATTTTGTATTCAATAAATTTGATTAAATTTTATACGGTGAACCCCAAAGGATATATCTGAAAGGTTTGTTTTAATAAATCTCTTACTATATAATTGTTACGATCCAGTTTTTGAGCTGCTAGTTGGGAAAGTAATATTGTACGAGATTTATGGATATGATTAAGCGTGATGTTATTGCTAGTTAGGAAAGTAATATTGTACAAGATTTATGGATATGATAAAGCGTGATGTTATTGCTAGTTAGGAAAGTAATATAGTACAAGATTTATGGATATGATTAAGCGTGATGTTATTGCTTAAGGGAGAGACTTATATATGTACGGTGGCTTACTCATCCAGCTTATTTATGAGTAATGTTCTTCCATTCTTATTTGACATTGATGGCTGAATGATGTTTGCGTGGCAGTCCAATTTCCCTCTCCCCTGATTAAGTCGGCTACGCTTTATATGACATGATGATGCTTTTGTCATCAGAAACCCTCGTATGCTGCATGATTGCTTTATGTTAGCATACCTCGTAAACCATTTTTAGTGCTTTAGGCGTAGGATCTCTCGTATAATGCATGCGTTGAAGGGATAGATAAATGTTGTGTGGTGAATTACTTATTATCTTTATTGGAAGTAGTTAAGTCTATCCTAGCGTATAAAAGACACACAAATTAGCTCAAGTTCCACAGAAGTTCCACAGAAGATCCACAGAAGTCCACAGACGTCCATCGAAGCCACAGAAGGAAGACAGCCAGACTCCAAAAGGGACTGACTCTCGTCAACTTCCCGATAGGCTTTGAAAGAGACTCACGTACTTCTACTTTGTGCTTGTGGAGTGATTGTGCTTGTGGAGTGAAATAGAAAATAAACCAACTTTGGTTTGAAAACGGAGTCCTTTGTTTACCTGTGCACCTAAAACCGTGTTGGTAAATTGAAGTAAAACGAACATGCAATAGGAGAAGAAACAATTATATCTTAGCCTTACCCCAAGGTGCGATAATAATTACTACTGCTGTATTTTATAAGTCATTCATTTAATTTTATTTTAGTCTTCGCATTAATTGCATGGCCGACTTAACTCCTGGCCGAGTTGTCTCATGGCTGGTCCATGGCCGAGTTGACCTTCCTCGCCAGGTAAGACGGTACATCTGGATAACTCATGATAAATGCATAAAAATGACCTACGACACTTATATTACAACAACAGGACGTCATAATTCGAAAAAGATAACAATAACAACCATATGAGCAGACACTTCGTATTCAGTGTTCGAAACGACTCTCATCTGTGTACAAAACGACCTGTGTACGAAACCACCTGAGTACGAAACAACCATCGGTGTACGAAACGACCTGTGTACCAAACGCTGGTGTACGAAACTACCGCACACCAGTACAATGAGCTTGTTACTGACTAAACATGGTAACAACAACTGCTTATGTAACTCTGATAACATTTTATTTAAGATGGGAATAAAGGACAGCATTGATACCCCAGTAAAACAAATGAATTGCCGAGCATCAGCTGCTGACATTAACCAGTGTCAACCTGCTAACTGCCACAAGTGAGATTCCAAATCGCAGCACCCTCAGCCTAGCTGATGCAACCATTGGGAGTCTCCTTATTTATCTGCTACAATTTCATAATATGACATATGAAACTTTCGACACTTCCTAGAGGTTTCGGTTTGAAACATTCAGACTGAATTTCAGTATGTTATAAATCGAAACCTCTAGACTTGGAGTTGTTATTGTTGGATGTCCGACATAGTTTTTCCCCGGGAGTTTTTCGATACACATTCTTACCATTGCATTTCTTTACATATGAACTGTAACTTAATGTCAAAACTTCAATATTAAACTATCTTGAAGAAAATGATTTACCGTTACTGGTTGATATTTGAGAATCGATTCGACATATTTTGAAATAAGATTAGGAATCCGCTACGCACTGCTAATATCTCCTTACTTCTAAGAGCTTCTAAACAACATTGAGCCAACATTAAATAAACAACTACGAAACTATCTTCAAATGTTCAGCCCGAGATAATGGTTTCGTGAATGTTGCACCTAAGGCAAAGGGCACGAATGTTAAACTGTGTCAAGGGTGGGCTAAACCATTAACTATATGAAGTTCCGAAGCGCAAGAATTTGTTTTGGACTATGTTTGGTCAGAACGGAAGTTTTAATAAATGACGAGTACAACTCTATACAACAATATTGGCCATGTAAATACTAAAGAACAGATTGCTTATATGGTATGACTCTTAATTGAATTCAAGTGAACTACTCAATATTTTCTCAATTTCAAATAGCAGTGCTTAAGAAAAGTAAGTTCATTCAATAAGCTTGTTGTTTGGATCATTTTATTGAAGCCATGTGGAACTTTTTATATCAGTGATTAAAGAAGAGTTAAAGTTAATTGTTAAAAAAAGCCCACATAGTAAAGACAGACATATAGCAGCACTTGTTTTTATTTGGGCCAAATGATGTTAGTGTGAAAGATTTAATATTCTTAGGAAATAAATATGCATATCAATCTTTTACTAACAGACACAGAAGAATGATTGGACTTTTAAACAAAAAAATGGCAAAAAATAAATAATCATACAACATTCGTAAAACAACATCTTGAGAAAGGGTGATCAGAGTTTAAAAGCCTCTGATCATATATACTGAAAAACTTTTCTGCACAGAAACATTTTCCTGGGAAAGTTCTTGAGATGTTTGAATCCAGTGAGCTTCCAAAACAGACCATCAATCAACTTGGTGTAGACAAAAATGTTTTCTGAAACAAAGAAATAGGCACTTAAAAAAAGATATTACAAAAGCCATTGGCAGGCAATTAGTTTGCAACCATTTATATTAAGGACCTAGAGGATAACATGTGTACCTAGGGGTAAGTATTTTGATAAAGACTAACAGACTCACTAGATTGTTTCAAATTGTTCAAACCTTGCTAGGCTCTTGTATTAGTTGTATATCTAGAAGATGACACAATTGGAATAATTTTGAGCACGCATATAGTAAATATGGATTTGTTATTCCAACTGTATCTGTTTTAGCTTGCTTGAATTTAAATGATATATACTTCTCCAGTGTTGAGGCTTTATCAAGAATAATGGTATAATAATTACTATAACAAATTACAATAAGATGTGACTACATACATCTGGCTAAGCCCCAGTGCTCCAAATTTTTGTCACCTTATTCCTGACCAACCTAAATTGTTCCAACAAAAAGGTGCTGAAATTGCCAGACTGGCTCAAACAACAGATTCTTCTTACTTTGCTGTACAAGATAAGGATTTCTGATGACAGGCATCAGGTCATCAAAAATGTTTCTAACACATATGTTATAGAACCAACTATAATGCTACCGAGAAAAGGTGCTAAAGAGTCAGTGTCAGTGATGACCCGTATCTGATATGTGCCTCACGGTAATTCTTTGTAGCTCTCTTCCAATACTAACATGTCAATACACGACAAATACACCTATACTGCAGCTGTACTCGAATGGGTGTGTCAATGGTTGTGGTACTGCACGATTGTATATAACTCATGGGTAAATGGCAATTATTTGATCCATCCAATCTCCAAATGACTTACAAATAAATCAATTATCACAGTTAGTCGTCGTCGTCATCAGGGACGAATATGTCATGGTCTTCAAGGAAAGCTGCACCGCTCTTGCTGATGGTTGCCCCCACATAGAGGAAAGAGAATACTGCAACGCACACTTTCAGAACTCCAAATCGAACTCGTTGAGGTTCTTCAATGATTCCGCCACTTTCCGTGTAAACAATAGTTCGCTTTGGAACAATTTGCTGACCACGGTTCAGTGGTTTAGAGGCAATTTGCCGAGAGCCTCGGGCAAATAGTCGAATTATAGACGACATTTTTTTTTCGATGTATCTCAAATGTCGAACTATCATGGAGTAGCCAACTCAGAAGTATTATTTGGGATCAACTAGTTTCTGATTATTTTTTTCAGGCCTGACGAAAACATGTACCAGAGACTATGTATTTAGATATAATTTGATAGAAAGTTGAATCTAAATTAGCGAGAAATTTAAATCTTAAGTTAGCGCGGATATGCTATTAAATATCTTAAACATCAGAGACTGGCGATAAATATCATAGTCTCATAGAAGTCATGTCTATTAGACCAGTATAGAGTAAAAATTAATACTTGTGTAGATGTTCAACTGGCTCCTGTTTCCCCAGGGATTGGCAGAATCATACGAAGCCTTCAGCAATCGTATTACCTGAAATTTGAAGGGGGTGGTGCTATGAGTGGCGTAGATAGGGAGTTCACGTTAATTGTGAAATTAAGGATTTTGCATCATACGTGTACGAATAATATTTTTTTGGTTTAATAGAACTACGTGTATATACATGCAAATGGCTTTTCTCTAGAAGAAGCAAGATTTAATGAGTGCAAATAGTGACCAATCCTTCTTTCATCACATTGACTCACTTCTTAAGCTTGTTAGAGGAGAATTATAATACTTTAAAGCTGATAAAAATAGATATCATGGGTAAATCTCTTCCATTGATGCCGTTAAGGTTAATAGATATGAAATAAAAATCATTTTTTATCGACTTATTGAATATTCCAAGTTATCCATTCTATCATTTAATTTGTATTCACAGCTTATTTGATTGTTATAAGTAGGTAGTTTGAGTTTATCCCTAATGTGCCGTTCTAATCATAGCAAATGTTATCATGTGATTCATATTACTTGTTGGGAATCTTAATTTACCTAGTCAACAGTGACCACTTCGTATAGGATAACGTATGGACAGAGTGTGAAGTCGTGTTACCTCGGAAGAAAGTACTTCACGAACATGGTACTGTCATTTGGGTAACATCGAGTTATAATCATAACGTTTTCATCATAGCGTTAATAAGGTTCGAATGCAAATAAAAAAATTCTATTAAAAAAAAATATATATATTAATACATGTGAAACAGGTTAACATAATTGCAATCAGTATGAATTAATGAGACCACTACACATTTCTCCAGGCGTCAGATGAGGCATCACTGAGGGCTTTAGAGGGCCTCATGGATGAATTTTTTTTACCATCTACCTCAAATGAAAGAAAGAGACAGATTGGTCAGTATGGGGATGTTTTTTTTTGTTACTTCCTGTCTTCAGAGACTCTACAGACTTATTGTATAGGAATAAGTAATGTGTAAGGATTTTGTTGCAGAGGAAATTCTCACAAATTTCAGCCAGCAGAGTGGTGCCTGGAGGCATAGCATGTTCTACATGACTCGAACTCAGAATCAATATGTCTCCATGTACTGCATGAATGTCCTTGAGGTAAAAGTTGTTTTCTCTCTATCACCTCCTTAATCTTATCTAGTCACTTATGTGATAAACATTTTTTCATGCAACATTATTAGCATTTGGAACTACTATATGAAACTGAACATAAATGCAGTTTTGTGCTGCATTTTCAATGAATTACCTTGTTCTATAATTAGAAAATACTGTAATTTATCTGATCCAATATGGTGTGCTTTACAGAGTCTTATCAATAGACAGTGGATTGGTTTTGAAGGATCAGACAAAGGGGAGATACGCTCTACTCTGAATATGTTCCTTCTCTCCCATCACAATAAATTACCCAGCTTTCTTCGCAACAAACTGGTGAAGTTGGTTGTGGACATTGGACGGTTGGACTGGCCTCATTTCTATCCTGACTTCTTTTCAAATATCATACAGGTAATTATTGGTATATTGATCACAATATGGATTGTATTTCATATACTGATGATGTATGGTGCTATTGCATGTTTCCCAAACAGTCCCTTATGACATGGTACTGCCAGGCTAGATGAGCACATAACTCTGTGTGATTAAGTAACTTTCGACTTGACAGTATCATTGATATCATATATTTTTATCTGTGCTTATTTATCAAAGGTTTATAATTTAATGACACATTAATGCCTGGGATAAGTTTAAATCAATTCTGAAGATATTCAAGTTATCTTAAGATAGTCAAACCTTTTTCTTATTGATACGGTGAGAATGTGATATCAAAGTCCCATAATAATGTTTAACAATAAGTCTCAATTTGGGGTTTGAAGGCGAACGAGTTGATACTCATAATGCACCAAGTGAAATCCTAAATATTAGTTAAACACCTCACGAATCTATAGCACCTGTCCATTCATCATCCCATTTGATGTTACAGCTGGTGCAGAACCTGGATACGACAGCACTGGGCTTGATTCTCTTACAGACTGCTTCAGAAGAGATGGCTAGTCCACGTGAAGACCTCAGCATGTCTCGCAAAGAGGAACTTCATAAACTGCTGGTCCAACAAGTACCCACCTGTCTGTCTCTGCTCAACAGTAAGCTCTAATTATTAGTACCTGCACTTGTTATCTACAAGCTCTTGCAACGCCATGTAGTTAGCTGTTATGTAGAAGACCAGGGAAAGGTAACTATATGGCACAAATAGAACCAAATGTGATTTAATGCTGAAAATCATCACATGATATATGCAGCTATCTTTAAGCTGACTTGAGATTGGGGTTTGAATGTTAATTTTTTTATTTGCAGATATTTTGCAGTCTATTCTTGAGAAGCATCGGTCCATGGTGACAGCTACGCCCCCGCCATCTCCTACCCAGGGACAGAAGCTTGGTCAGGCCGCACGACGCTCTCCCATGGCTGTCATATCCTCATCACCTACACCACCCAGTAAATTGAATATTGATCTATTTGTAAATAGAGTTTTTTTTTCTACTGCCCTGAATTAGCAAGCAAAGAGTGGATTAAGGATTATGTGCCATGCATTTTAATGATATGTTTTCAAAATATGACTTGACACCAACAATATTGTACTGCATATCACCTCGCTAGAGCAATTCTTTTGTCTTTGTATCAGCCTCACAATGTACTTGCTCTGTCTGCAGGTAACCTCCTGAGTAACATGTTCAAATCACCTCAAAGCCGTGTTTGCACCGAGTCCTTGCCACCTCTAGACACCAATGCCCAACAGCTCTCCCTTCTCTGCCTCAACTGTTTGTCACAGCTCTTCAGTTGGATACCTCTCTCATCCACCATTACCCCCAACCTCCTAAGCACCATCTTCCATTTCTCAGTATTTGGATGTGAAGTGTCTCCAGCTCGAAGGGGTACCAATTCGAGATCAGACGCTAACATCAGCGTGGAGGAGGATAGCGTGCAGAGCTTAGGGGTGCTGGCCATGTGCTGCATCAATGAGCTCCTCTCGAAGAACTGTGTTCCTTGTGAATTTGAGGATTATCTGCTGCAAATGTTTCAACAAACTTTTTACTTACTTCAGCGTATTACCAAAGATAGCACAACAAACGCATCTGGAAACAGATTAGCTGAATTAGATGAAAAGTCAGTTGACATTTATTTGACAGTAAATATCATATTCCAATACCAATTGGATGCTGGATTTGACATGTATATGGATTTTGTTTTTAATTCTGCTTGTTCCAGCTATGTTGATAAGTTCACCGAGTTTCTCAGACTCTTTGTCAGCATCCATCTGCGTCGATTTGAATCCAACAGTCAGTTCCCTGTGCTCGAGTTCCTAGCTCTTCTTTTCAAGTATACCTTCAAGCAGGTGTGATGTTTGTTATGATTATGTCTCTGCATTTTGATTGTTTCTTATTATCTAATTATCATTCACTTGGATGTTTACTAGCTATAGTTATTTACAAACAGTGTAGTCTGTTAACAATTATTTCCTAGTCTTTTTCTTCCATATAATCTCCATAACTTTTAAGCACATTAAAACTCGAAGGAGTTGTTTAATGGTTTGTGTTTCAGCCAAGTAACGAGGGTTTGTTCGCCTGTTTGGACATCTGGGCTGTATTTCTAGACTATCTCACCACATCTATGACACAGAGAATTGCTGATTCAGACAACCTGCTCACCAAGTGAGGAATACCTGTATGAGCAATGAATCGACTTGATTGGTTCATAATAATGACCATGCACTGTGTATATTTCTCTAAGGCTAATTACGTTTTTAGGAAATGTGTTATTAATTGATATCTCCCATGCTGTGAAACCAAAAGCCTTATATAGACAACACAATTTCATTAAATATACCTTGACCCAGATAAGGTATAAAAAAAACTTCAAAATGAGGGCTTTTGTGCGAGTAGGTACAGAGAAGCACTGTTATCACTGCTGAGTCAGGTCCTACAGAAGATCCAATTCCGCTTCAACCAGTCGCAGCTCGATGAACTTGATGACGAGAGTCTCGATGATAATGTGAGTATTGAAGTGATTAGTTTAAGTGATAAGAGTATTCATGTTATATGAATAATGAATTGCAAAGTTGGGGGCTGAGTAGTTGGCGATAATTTATATTATGGTGAATGTCTTGAGTCAGAGTGAGACAGAATGGCAACACTTCTTGAGGCAATGTCTGGAGACAATCGCCCATATTGCTGAGCTGCTTCCAGTGGAAACATTCCATTATGTGGTAAATATCATGTAAAGTAACATTGTGAGGCAGCAAAATATATGTTATTTATGTGCATATAAGTAAGAGTCGGTCAGTCAGCAAGAAGCTCATGATATTTGAGGTTATGATCTACGGCAAGCAAAACGATAGTAAATACAAACCATTATATTCATATTTACCTTTCAGTATGAATCTCTTCATGAGAATTTAGATGTCTATCTTGGCCTTGAAATCTATGTCACGAGTTGTCCCGATGGAGATCTTACAGCTGACGGCCAATCATCTCATGGTCGACGCCTGACCATCATGGCCGAAAACGAGTGCAGAAAACTTCATTGTGCTCTCCGTGACCTCTCATCACTTCTTCAGGCCATTGGCAGACTTGCTCATCATTTCATCGGGGAACGATTTGGAGAGCGATTTGCAAATGCATTTTTACTTATCGAAAAGTAGGTACCCTTCATTACTCCAACAAATAAACAGGTACATTTAATAGTGCATTGTATTTGTTGTGATGTCAACAGAAGCTGAATTAATTAATAATTTGTATTTTGTGTTAAGGCTTGTCAGCACTGCAGCTTATGGCAGCAAAATCAAACTGTATGAGGTGAACTCTGTTGCGGGGGGGCTTCTCCAAAGTGACTTCATAGAAGTGTAAGTTGCAACCTGCAACATTTTGTACATCAGCCAAACTGCTGTTGAAGGTGTTGAATTCAAATGTTGGAATATTCCAATGAATATTTCTGCAGTGGTCAGCTGGTGCATTTTGTAGCTTTGAAAAAGTAGTACACTATTGCACACAAATAGTAAACCTAGTTGTGTTGTGCCTCTCTCCTTCAGACATGCTCAAGCTCTGGCCACAGTCAAGGCAAACATGAGCTGGCTGGCTCAGTTCCATATTGAGAGCGCACAGAATGAGGAGAAGCAAAGCAAATGTCAGACGATGATCACCCTCATCATCGACACTGTCATGCCGCTCTTCTCTCAAGCAGTCAGTCTGGTGTTGTTTTGTTATGTTTGGTCAATTAACTCAGAAGGTCACGGTGGTATAGCTAACCAACACCAGGGAGCTCTTTATACAGATATGAGTCATTTGCTAATTGTTTATGTCACTTGTTGCTTCTTACACCTCATACAAAAGTTGCTATTAAAATCTTTTATTGAGACAAAAATGTATACAGACAATGCAGTGTGATCAGCCACTTGGTTGTACAGACACCCGATAAAGTGATGCACTCCGCGGCCCACCTGCTCCTGTCTGTCCTGACAACAGTAAGAGCCGCTCATATAATTGAGCTCTCAGTCATGCAGAACTTCTACAACCAGACCAGCCAGGGGGCTCTGCGCAGGGTCAACATGGAGGTGTGTAGTGGATGGGTCTCTGATTTCTGGTGTCATTTTCATAATGATTATTATCAAAATGATGATGATCATCATTATCACCTCACCACCATTGATTACCGCTATCACGATTGTCATCAACATCACCACCATAATCATGTCCCCCTCACCATTATCACCATAATTGTCATTGTCAGCGGAATCAGCATCTATAACTGCCATCATTATCATATTTCCTCGGTATAAGTGAATTCACACCATAGATGGTAGGAGTGATGTGATTTCTGACTTTGCAGCTTTGATTTGGTGTTCAGGTGCAGTTGTTGGTGTACCGTAGCCTTTCACATTACCTGTTACTGCCCTGGCCCGCAAGAACAGATGGTCAGCAGGAGTGGACCATCCGTGCGTCCCACCACAACACCTACATAACTCAGCTCATGTCTCATTATGTACAGCTCCGTACCAACCAACAACTGCCTCACAACAAGTCCCTACAGCTACAGGGTGCGCCACTTGGCCATAGCCTTCAATGATATTGGAGCCCAAACTGAAATGTTAAAAATCTATCTGCACAGTACCCGATGATAAAGATTCCATCCTATATGTTTTCAGTAAATACCCCCTTTTAAAACATAAATACTGAAAACCATAACTTATATTGCCCCCTTTAGTAATCCAACACTCTGGAACATTTGCCATGGTTAGCTTGTTTCAGCCCTACAGAAGGGATCTTTGGTCAGAGAATTTCAGAAAGCACAAGAACAAGTTATGGGAAGCCTCCAGGTACATCTTTGTAAGTTGTTTCATTCATGATCCATATTTGTTGCAGTGAAGCCAGAGGTGAAGCACAGCCTCCAGATTTTGACTGACCTCATAGAAACCATAGCAACAGAGGGTGTTTCTAAAAGCAAGCAAATCTGCTACTCATCTCTGCAGCACTGTGTCCAGACAACCCTAGTGCTGTTTCCTTTCTACATTCACCAAGCAGGTATCTCCCTCACTTGGCGCCCCTATGGCCCAACCTGGTAACTCCATTTGGTATCCCGTTGGACTTAGATCTCAGTGACAAGAGATGGCTAACAGCTCTGGGCCTCACGTTTTTGACATGTAGGGGATGGTACTTAAGGGTCATCAGCATGTCAACCATCATGAGGATTCATTGCCTTGATACAGGATTCAATGTTAAAGAGACTGTTCAGCCCCATATAAGGAAAGTGGTTGCCTAGCAAGCTGCTTGGTAACAGCACCTTGGAAACCAAAAATGTTACATTTTCAGACTTTCAGTCGCTACGCGGCGCTGTGGTCTCAGAAAAAAGATCCTTGCTTCGACAGTCACCATTTATGTTGTCGGACATTATCCTTCCTGCTTGTCGGTCTAATGTGTGCACAATTATGCCCACAACTTGAATGAGTGAAGATTTTATGAAATCTACATTATGTTACTAAAGCGGAAGAATACACATCGTTAGCGAGGTAAATTCAGAGTGCGTTATGATTTACAGCTAACATTCGTGTAGTTCATGGTTTTAGGGAGGCACCGTTATCGATGGAACGACATAACTGAATAAAACAGATCTCCACAGTATATCATGAACATTTCCAGTCAACTAATAATGTTAAAAACTTATCAACATAACTTCCATCATGTAAACTCGGCGGCACAAATTAGAAGATGTCATTACTTACGTCTGCGTTAATCGTAGTAATGTAATAACGAAATGATCCCTGATTGCCTTATATGTGGCTGAACAGTCCCTTTAAAAGCAATTGTATGCAACAACTTTGTTAAGCAACAAATATCAGATGCTCGTGGAATCCAGGTTCATTATCTGACAGCATGCTAATATGCCCTTTTGTTTTCCTGTCTGACAGATATCACAGAGGAGATGTTGAAATTCTTCTTGGCACTCTTCCAAGGTTTGAGGGTACAGATGGGTGTGGCCTTTACACAGCAGATCATTCAAACATTCATCAGTATGTTTACAAGGTAAGCTGAAACAAGACTGATACAGAACAGTAAATACAAATGAAGTATTTGTCAGATGAAGATATTCACCCTACCAAGATATCCCAGGGATATTGTAGCTCTGTAATGAAATATAATCACTAGAGATAAAGGTTGTTAGTGCCTGGATATATACAGTTGAGTATCCCTTATCTGAGCGATTTCAGGATTCCGTAATTTTCCAGATTTCGGAAAATGTCTTTCTACACTCCCATTATCATGCATTGCGGAAGTTTGAAGATGTTCCACCGTGTGTAAATCAAAACGTTGCGGTTTTCCAAACGAACACCGCCTGGTCCACCTCCGCCTTAAGGCTTAACATTGTAACAGTGTCAATATCGCCCCTGGCCTTTTGATGATCTGATGCCCCAGCGCGGATAAGAGAAATCAAAATTAGTAAACAGCGCGGACGCTGTCAGATGCGAAGTTTCTTTGCCTAGGTCGTTTTACTGCCTGAACTGGAGGCACAAGATTTCAGCATTCATGCTTGATAATGGCCCCACCACAAACCCCTTGCCGCCGAGGTCAGACCGTAACTGTCTGTCGTTTATTGGGACCTGAAATCTTCGGCAAATTTCACCGTGGCGTCATAACGGTGCTTGCCAAAAAATTCCGGATAAGGGGTACTTGACTGTATTTATTCATAGCAGCAAAGGTGAGAATTAATACTGGCTTGAGACCTAAGTTATTATACCCTTGATGACCAGACTATGTGTGGCAAAATTTTGGTTTAAGAATTGGTAAAAACAATTTCCTCTTCAATTAACTAGACATCATCGTCAACTGCTAAGCCTTTCTTGTTGTTGAAACATGGTATGGTTTGATCTCAATTATTGTCCAGGCCTTAATCTGTGTTTGCCTCCATTGTCATGCAATAGGGAGCAGTTGGAGCAAATCATTTCGCAGGAGAGTGCTGCAGGTGTCAAGGTCGTTGAGAAGTGAGTATGTTTGTTCGGCTGCATATGATAAATGCATAATGGAAAGGAAAGGAGACACTGTAAAAGTCTCATCTTGAATCTATATGAAAAAGATATTCTGTGGATAAGTTGGCTTTAAAGTGATTCAGTGGATCAGTTGGCTTTAAAGTGATTCAGTGGATCAGTTAGCTTTAAAGTGATTCAGTGGATCAGTTGGATTTTAAGTGATTCAGTGGATCCTTTGGTTTTTAACTGATTCAGTGGATCAATTGGCTATAAAGTGATTCAGTGGATCAGTTGGCTTTAAAGTGATTCAGTGGATCTGTTGGTTTTAAAGTGATTCAGTGGATCCTTTGGTTTTAAAGTGATTCAGTGGATCCTTTGGTTTTTCAGTGATTCAGTGGATCCGTAGGCTTTAAAGTGATTCAGTGGATCAGTTGGATTTTAAGTGATTCAGTGGATCAGTTGGCTTTTAAGTGATTCAGTGGATACTTTGGTTTTTAAGTGATTCAGTGGATCCCTAGGCTTTACTGTGTTACTAATATCGCTATAAGTGGAAGATGGAGAACAGTACAATGTCACAGTAATTATGTGTAGTACTAAACTTCTTGCATGTTTCACTTACAGGTTTTTACAAATTTTACAAGTGATAGTACAAGAGCCTGGGGCAGCATTCAAGGCATTCCTGCCCAATATCATAGTCATCTGCATGGAACAGATCTATCCTTTGTTGGCAGAGGTTGGGATTTATGTCAAATTGATTGATTTTGCGCAGAGCATTCTTGGTAACCAATGGTATCCTACAATGTGTGACAGTGAAGGTGTATTTTTGATTCTTTGTTTGTTGAAAGCGTCCATCACCAGATATCAAGCCAAGTCTCTACGAGTTACTGCATCAGTTGCTGAATCATAACTGGCGAGTCTTCTTCAAGACCTCCGTGCTCAGTTCGCTCCACTCCAAAAACGGCAATGAAGAAGTTGAGAACCAACAACACTTCATTGATATCATGCAGGTAGGGATTTCAGATATTCTAGCTCCGTTGTCACCTTCTACAGGTTTTACTTCTTGTATGTGAACAGCACAGCACGTCTTGTGCATACAATACACAGTGTGGCTTATCTTAGGTTAACTTGATAATGATCGGGTTGATTCTGTTATGACTGTGAATTAGTGTGACTTGACTGTGTGTGTAGTCATTTGGGCAATCGTTCCTCCAGTCCGACATTGCTGTGTTCAGACAGAACCTAGAAGCGCTGGACAGTCTTCATTTGAAGTGGAAGCTGTATGATAAGGTTGTGTATTTCACTTAGACAACCAGCTCATTCTGAATTTGAATAGCTTATATTATGAAATACTGATAGCATAGGGCACAGAGTAAGTTTTGTGGGTGGACAGGTAGTTGATGCCAGTTCATATCATGTTACTCAATGCTATCTTTACAACGTTGTCGAACATGGTAGTTGTGTCTTTTGGGAATGCCACCTTGAGCCATCGTTTTAATCCTTAACCGTTTCAATATGACCAGAAGGATATATAAGATATTATATATCTTTTTATTCTTTTGTTGTTATGTTTTATCATTTAAAATTTGCAGCTGTGGCTTAACTTTTCTGATGAAACGTACAGAAGCTGTTTAGGGAAGTGATGCTCTTCCAGTTCCTGAACGTCCTCCTCCAAGTCCTCCTTGCCAAGTCACACGATCTGCTTCAAGAGGAGATAGCCTCAACTCTCTACAATATGGCCTCAGTGGACTTTGAGGGATTCTATAATCAATTCCTGCCTCATTTCCTGCTCTCTTGTGACATGCTGGGAGATAGTCAGAAGGCAATTCTTAGTGCCAACTTCAAATGTGACAAGGTGGGTTTTCACAGCGTAGGATGTTTGTGGAAATGCCATCCATTAACAATGGCTGTATACTTTGGGATGTTTAGGTATATGTTTGCATTGTTGGTTACAACTTTTGCAGGATTTACCATCCTTCACACAAAACATTCTCCGTCTGGTGAACGACCTGCGATATTACCAGCTGTGTAACAGTAGCCTGCCTGCTGGCTCCGTCAAGTTCTGACACCAGGACTAGCTCAAGGGGAGGAGCCAAGTCAGAGTCTGAGAACATTTGAGAAGGTTCAGCAAATGATAGATATATTTTTGTTGTCTACTCCAGAATTGCATTTAAATACATGCGACTAAAATCATTTCAGATGATTTATATCATATGTAATACAGATTTTAAAAAACCTGCACCATTGTGTTTATATATAAATATTTGTGCATGTTTATTTAGAATAAATACTGGCAAGTTCTGTGGACTCCCTAAATGATCCAAGCTTTGATAAAAGAATGTCATGGAAGTGAGGTTATATGCACTGCAACTTCTCTATCATGGCACTTTCTGTAGCAGATGAAAAGACAAAGCACAAAACTGACAACAAATTGTAGAACAACTCAAAAGATGTTTACTTGTGATTCCACTGCACGAGGTTAACAATCCAAAATTCAAGAATATTTGTGCAGGTCTAGGATAAGTAATATTTGTATTATAATTCAGAAACCTTAACATGATCACGGTGAAAATAATCGTGGAAAGAAGGGATTTGAACTTAAAGGAATTATGTCAAACCTTAAGCGGAAAGCAATGGACTGGGAAAATTCTGAATAATGCTCCGTACGTATATGAAATCAGAATAAGAGTGGATATAGTATATCCAGACATACTACCCTGACAACTCCCTTTACAATGAACCAACTCGTGTACATAATGATGTGTATTGAATGAGTTGACCCTATGAACAAACAGGATATGGAAAATGAAGCTGCGTTAGTGATCACTTCTGAACTAATTGTGTTGTAAAATTATTGAACCAAACGTTTTGCATATAAATTGATTTAAAGACCAGCAAACTGTAAAATATTCATTGCTCCACAGTAATACATAAATGTTAAGCTGGCATTTCACACAAACAAAATCAGGGTTGACAGACATAAAACAATCCAGTGGCAAGCTAATATCATGCAGCAAGCTATACTATAAAACAAACCATCGCTTTAAAATTCCTCACAGCAATACGACAAAGACAGGGAGTCATTATACCAAGAGAAACACCATTGGGCTTTAACAAATACACCCTGTTAGTTCTTCAAGGTTACATTTAGCACCTTGGATTAATAAACTAATGCAGACTTATTCATACATTAGCGCAAAAGCTTTTCATCAACATAATATATGCAAGATTCCTGGGTAACAGGGCATTAGCAAAATAAAGATATATTAAATCTTGTTATTGCAGACATAAATGAGTGGATGAAGATAAGCACTACTTGATAGATTAACAAAAAATTAATCACCAACATGAATTACACAAGGAAGCACCCTGCTCTGCAGTCTGGACATATAAACATACTTTGACTGGTTTTTCGACAACTCCATGCCTGCATAATAATAATAATGGTTGGTTTTAACATACAGTCTGTACACAAAGATTTGATGGTTGTCACAAAAGTAAAGTTGGGTTGGATAAAGACAAATAAAGAACTTTTTTGACTAATGAAATTGCATCAAAAGCAGAATTTTACCTGATGGCCCCTTAAACAATCCACCTCAAAATGGCTCCTGCTGCCCAATAAATTTAAGATGATCCCCTGTATCAACTTGAATATTGAAAGAATAAAGGCTGATTATACTGATACCTCAGTGCCTCTGGCTGAATGTCTAATACTTTCAACTGTATCTATACATATATAGATAAAAGTGTATTAAAAATAAGAGACACCAGTGTCTCCGATGAAATAACATGCTGGTATTCTTTGGTTTTGATATTTGTATTGAAGGTGAAGACTACATGTAAAAGCTACCTAAAGGACACAGCACATTTTTCTCCAACCTTTCTTTGGCAGCCGGGGATTATGGCTGCCTGAGGTCTTACATTGTAGGGATGGACTCCCATTCCACACATCCAGATTATATTTACACTGTTTCTTTTTCCTTTCTTGCTACTCCAACTCTTGGCATGTGATATCATCCCCCGGCTGTTCATCGCCTCAAGAATACACAAATCAAAGACTTCTTTCATATTCTTCTGTGTCAAGGCTGAGCACTCCATGTATGCAGCTGCACCGATTGACCTTGCTTTATCAGCTGCAGCAGATTCCTCAATAGGTTGCTCACCGTAGTGAGCCAGTTCAATAAGGACCTTGACATCGTTGCGCAGATCACACTGAGTCCCGATCAACACTGTTGGTGTTTTAGGACAATGTTTTCGGATTTCTGGAATCCATTTTTCACTGACATTGTGGAAGGATGTTGGATTCACCACACTGAAGCCGAGTAAAAATACATCTGATGCCGGATAGCAGAGGGGTCGTAATGTATCAAAATCATCCTGAAAACAACAAGATTTAAACAGTAAACTGCATGCTACAAAGGAAGTTCTCATTCAGAGAGAACAGAAAAACACCCCCAATCCTCACCACACCCTAAATTCATTGAAAAATTATTTTCTAAAAACTGTTCATTTGACAGAAAGGCTGAACTAATTGGTTCAATTACATATTTAACTTAAATATGTAATTGATCATCAGTGTATTTAAAGAAGGTGAATGATCTATAACATTATGCCATACCTGGCCTGCAGTATCACACAGCTGTACACACACAGGCTTCTTGTCCACCGTCACCACAACTGGAAGGGACAATGGAGGATGAAGTGATTTATGTAGAGACATACCACAGCATAATCAGTGAAATGTAATGGCTACATTTTAATTTATTATAGGGTAATAAACAAGTTTGGTTCATTTGCATTAGAAATACAGACAGTTGTCCGTGGCACACAAAGTTGATATTATTAATAATGAGAGAAACAAAGATGGCGCCATTTTAAACAAGACAGATAGTCAAATGAATGAACAAAAATCACACTGTACCTTCATAATTGTCAAAAGCAGTGGGCACATACTCTGTGGGGTAACCATTGGTTGTATAAGAAACGATGAGTGATGTCTTCCCTATTGCACCATCTCCAATAAGAACGCATTTGACCTTGGGCAATTTCTTCTTGGAGTCTGTGCCAACAAGAGGAGAATCAGCCTTGGTGGAAAGATGTGGACTAGGTTTCTGTGAGTGAGCAGTTTGTATTAGTGGGCTACTTGGCTGTGTTACGACATGAGTCTTTAGTACTTGGGGAGACTTTGGGGCCCGTGCCTTCCGGGCCATGCGACCCACATCCTCAATCTGTGGTGAAGCTTGCAGAGGCAATTGTTTACGCTTCAGTCTGGGTCCATATGTTAGGTTTGGAGGTGAATTTGCACTTGGTCCGCTGACATGAGGAACATTGTTCCATTCAGCGAACCACTCTGCCTCGTGTGCATATTGGGAAGGGGCACAGGCTGCCCCTGTGCGATTCCCTCCCAGCAACACCTTGGCGGAATGTTCAAACACAGCTTGAAGAGATTAGTAGACAGTGGAAGCATACGGCTTACAACCCTGAAACAGAAGATATGACACTTATTACATACCTGGAAATCTCAATATTAACAATGCCAACATTTCACGTGGTTCTGATTAGAGACTTGCTCGCTGTCAAAGGCTCTGTGTGGATAAGGTTACTTCATATACAGCGATTGACTCAACTCACTGATACTAGTGATAGTTGACTTTATCATGAATTCACAGAGGACATATGTCTAGCTCAGTGCACTGTATAATTCAAGATCAGAGTTCAAGTACTTGCACTCACATGAAGACAAGATGACATCATCTAAAGTCATTCAAGTATTGATCATTTCAGCACAGCACTTGAATCGTGAGCGCTGGTGTCTATCTTGGGCTACAGGGGCACCCTTTGTCACATTGACTAGTCCTCACCAAATATAGACCAGGATGAATTATCTGAATGCAAGTACAAAAGCCATCCCTTATAATTCATCACCAGTGATAATTGAGAGGCAATGTATATATGGTCAACCACTTGACCATAATGCAGAGAAAATTAATAACCATCTACATTCACATCAGAGAGCATTGTCAACTGCTCAGTGAGTCATTTGGACCTCTTACCTGTGCTCTGGTTGAGTACCACCTATATTGTTCATTCAATGAAAGGAATGAAATAGGTAGGGATGCATAGATTGAATATAATATCATAGAATATATAGCATTGTATTCAACTTGTCAAGCACTTAAACGTCTGATTTTCCAATAATGACTGAGGGGCTACTAAAGGTCATGGTTTTTTATATGACAGAACAAAGAGCCATCATCAATATAAGAGGTGTCCATGTGTTATTTGGGGTAGTTATCTATCTTAATAAGAAAACGTGCCATCAAAATGTATCATTTGCACACATAGGCTTATTTGTGGCTATGACCTTTGAAATATGCCCAAGAAACTAATAACCACTCTGCTATAAGGTGCTACCATACTTTCTGTATGTTTGTTTGGAAAATGACTGTGGCAACAACATCATGGGACTTAATTTATTGCTTAGCCGACCTATGACATGGGCTCTTTAATGCAGTTGAACAGTTTAACATTGTTTAGTTTTCTATGCCAATGCACATATTGTGTGTGAAATATAACATTGCACAATCGCTGGGCAAAACAGAACATTTCTAAAAGAGCACACTGTCTTGTCCCCTAATGCCATGACATTTCAAACATTGACTCGACAATGTGATATCTCAATAAATAAAGATGTGAAAACGGTTGTGAGATTTCACCTAATTTCGGTGTGGGAAATCTCATGAAGCAGTTGTGATTGCATGTGGGTAAAAATCCCATATATATCACCACTGGGGATGTATTATGCATAGAAACTCAGCCTCTGACAGCTTATGCATTGTTTACTGCTTTCAATTTCCCATGTCAGAGCTTTATCAACATGCATAGTAATATCAGATTTTCAACCATTTGGAGGGGGGTAACTCTGTATATCAGCCATCCATAAGCCACACAAACTGTCCATGCTTCCTAACCCCGGGCAGGCATTCCCCCAGGGTATGGGGAACTGGGGCAGTGGAAGCAGGTGGGCATTGAAGTTTCTGAATGTCCATTTTGTGTTTGTCCCCAGTATACACAGCCTACGGCTACGCTCCTTACAATGGATTGGTGAGCCATGGGAGATGGAATAGGTCCATAGTACAGCTGGCTCCAATCATATAATGTGGGTGGGTGGGGGAGTGAGGTGACACGTGACAACTCTGTCGCTTTCACTGCTTTAACTTGTCAGCATTACCTGATCAGCTCCTGATTATCTGCCTTGGGCATTAATTGGGACCTGCTGATTTGGGACTTGGCTGAGATTGACACAGGAGCGGACCCACCTCGTATTATACAAGGTAAGAGAAACATTACACAACCATGTCCTAAGCTAAGGCTACAATCCAAGCGCAGTTGGTGACCAACTGAAAAAATTACCTTATTAAGTTATTGTTTTTCACCACCTCCCCCCCCCACCAAAAAAAACCCCCAAACCAATGTAACGCCAACTTACACAAGGTGGTGGTGATGCCAACGATACATTAGCTACATGCTGATAATTGTTGTGTTTATAATTCATACTACTTCTTCTCCACTCAGTTCCACATTTGACAGCTACCAGAGGACAAGTTTCCCTAATTTCCCTGACCCTGCCCAGGTAATATATTTGATTTTGACAGCTGTCAAAAAGATAATGACGATTACACAGGCGAAATTGTTGAATCGCCTTACAAACAAATATAACCACCTGGCAGGATCGATGAAGGATAACTCATTCAGAATCGCTAGTGGAACTATCCGTTCTTGGTAGAGTGAATTTATCCTTATCCTTCTTATCTTCTTTAAGGTAGTTTCAGTAAGTACACCATCACACCCCTAACCATATATGTAAGCGTGATTGTGAATGGTCACAGATTATTGACATTAATCACAAGTATGAGAAGCCGAATATGTGTTTTCTCAAGGAATCCGCAGCTCGAGCTCTGAAATACGTCAATTGAACGCATGACAAGTTTACAAAGAAATGACTGTTACTAAAATTTGTATTGTTTGATATAAAACTAGCTTTTATATACAATTATGCTCCACAAAGGTTTGTGCCTGTCTTGTTCTGATTGACACAAACCACAATATCACATTTCTGTTCTAACCAGAGGAAAATTATTGTATTCGCACATAAAAATTAGACAGATTGATATCATGCAACTTTTCAAACAAAAGGTCCTTTGGTTTTGTTCCGGAAACATTGGTTTTAGTGGGACTACATTGGTATTTCACATTTAACTTTGCTGCTCAGCAGAACTTAATATACCTTTACTACATTGTCTATCCATCGGTATGTTTGTTAGCTTTGGATGGCACCATTTTTAAAACAAGCTCGCAGCCCCAAATTAGAAGTGACACCGACTCATGTTCATATCTCCAAAAAGTCAGCTACACACAACCTTTGATCCCTAATTATCATCGAAATCCTTGTACAGTGTGAACCCAATGGGGAATTGAAACTGCTTTTTCAAAGTAAATAGAAATCATATTGGAGTTTCCTTCTGGTCAAATATAAATTCTGTTGAACCAAAGATTGGATTGTTTATCAGTGACCTCGACCTCAATCCCAGGATCACATCTTCAAATAAAGAATGTGGCATGTTTTGACAATATTACAATAGATTATGATAGGAAAATGATGAAAGATCTTGTCATGTAACCAAAAGGGGAATTGAAAGGCGAAAAATATAGTCAGACCTCAGATTACAGAGGTTATCAGTTACCTTTATATGACCAGAAAGTCCCTCACACAAGGAAGGCTGGTTATGTTGTGTATAAATAGCTTGTGGAATAAAATAAATGCATTTACCAATACATTTTAATGTGCCTCATATGGTTAAACTACATTGCCAATATGATAATATGCCAATATTGTTGTTCCTATTGCCCTACAATAAATACAATGTAAGAGCACAGACGTTATGATTTAGTGAATCTTGTCAAAAGCATCAGGGCTTTAATACCTATGGTAGCCCACCCTGTAACCCCGACCCTTCGAAATGTGTGATTTACAATGCTAATCAGATTACAAGAGTTCGTATGAATATGATAACCACCAACAAAACAAGTTATCAGATGTCAATTTCTATTTTTTTATGTTCAAAAGATACACATATCTCTATAATCATCAACAAATAAGATCAATATTAGGAAGATAGAAAAAAGAAGCTACTACCAACAAGCAAATATGTCTCATAGAAGTATACGGCCTGGCATATTAATATTTGACATAAATATTTGACACCGGGGTACTTTGTCATACATTTATTTAAGGAATGTCTGGAATGTGAATGGTAAGTAATTTTTCAAAGATGAGATTTCCATGTTTTCATGCCCATGAAATCTCTGCAAAGAAAACATACTTGTTAATTATGCAAAAACAAGTTTCAATCAAACTTTTAAAAACTGTATGGATACACTGAGTCAAATTTAAATATTTCTAGCAAAGGCCTTGATTAGAAGATCAGATATTCAATCCTCTATAATTGTCTTGCATCTACAGAGTAAATAAGACTGAATGTATCACTGCAATATACCGTACAAACCGAATATATGTTGGGAGTTCTGGTGCCTTGTGAATGTGCTTGTGGCCATAACCATGTCCAGCATCAAAACTTACAAAGTCAATTTTACCAATGTGTTTTGTCTTCAGTGCGGCTTTGTACAACTGATACATGGAAGAGTAGGCAATGATGCTTCAAGCATTGTCAAACAGATCATTGGGTGATTTACCACAGAAGGAAACTGGTAACTTATTCAAAAGACAAATTGAATGTGTGTTTGAGAACAGTTCACTGTTATTCAGAGTATTATGAGAGTGTGGTTATCACCTTTTCACCAAGCTCATAAGGCACAATTCCATCATCTTCAGCATGCATGATCAATGTAGGCACAGTAACACTGCTGATACTGAAAGACAGAACCAATACCCAAACAGTCTGATGAACAACAACGGAGGACTTGATATTTCACTAGGAGAAAATGGTCAATGATTATGCATTTTCATTTGAAATAAACAATTACTTTATCATTCAAAAGTAATATTCAATCACCTCTCATCACTTTTGAAGGATATATTATTGTACTTGAAGCTTTCAGCAAACCCCCAGGTGTACCAAGGAAGAACAACAAACATCTGTAAATTCAATATAAGTAAATGCAATCAATATAAAAAAGGACATTATTGATTACTACATTGTAACTGCACTATACACCATAAACTTGTCACTATTGGTGAAGATTGGCATTGTATATCATTCCTACCCTAGCCAACGGGTGTCGCTCAGCAGCATCAAGAAAATTGTTGAATGGAGATTCCAAAATTAAACCATCAAAGGTCATTCCTGCATTTGGGAAAGCACACGGAAATAGACTTTTAAAATGTGTGATTTCATATTGGTAAAATTATGTTCCTATGCAGTATGTGGCTTACTTCTGAACAAATATTGTTTCAATAATAGCTAATATTACCATGTACAAAGGTAAATCTGAATACCACTTTGTGTAAGTTACCACAGTCATGTGGTTATATGGGGAAAATACATGAGGATGCGGAGGGTCCGAGTGTATTTCTCCACATCATCTGATTATACTTTAGAAGGGTTGAATTTGACTAGACTGATTGTAAAGAACATTGCTAATGACAATAAAGGTATTTTATGTGATTTTTTAAAAAATATTGTATAATGGGTGGTATTCTATTTACATATATTTTCTTCTTCTCCCTGTGCTGAGCTGGGGTCTCAAAGAATATAGATAGCTCAACGAAACTGAGTTTGCAGACACCATGTTAAAATGATAAAAAGTTAAAAGGTATGACTATGTACAAGCAGAACTATCTTACCTTGATCACATATTCTCTTTGCCACTTTAGTAGCAACACTGAAATTAATGCAAATCAAGATTAATATAAAATAGATAACAAACTGCCTGTGACTTTATTGGGTGGGTTTATTTCTATCAATTGATCTACATAGATAATAGAAATACCATTACCCTGATCCTAAAGAATGTCCCCAAATGAAGAGCTGGGAGTCTAAGCTGTGCTGCTTTATCCATGAGAATGCAGCATATGCATCCTCCCCTAAACCTTCCTCTGATGGGGAACCAGGTGAATCCCCATATCCTGGCGAACAGAGCAAATATTATGTACACAATGTCTGACTAACCATTTCCATCTTTATATAAAATAATATGTCATATTCGTCAAACTTTGCTAGCTCTTTAAAAAATCCCGGCTGTCTGGCAGTGATAAACAGTACTTGCAAACAATCATCCATGAATAATGAGATATATAATTCAATTTTTGGTTTCCTTAGCCCTGTTTATGATGACATGCAAATTATAGCAAGCACATCTGAAGAATTTCTTACCCCTGTAATCTATAGCAATGACATGGAACCCTGTTTTTGCTAACACCTTGTACAACTGCATTCTATGGTAAGCAGCTCTAGAAAACACAAATATCACAAAACAGCATTTTATGGTATGAGTAATAGTGGTTAACAACTTTAAAAGTTTGTGTACGAGACGGAACCTTGTATAAAAAGCATCTCATTTATTTAAAAAATGAAAATTACATAGTGCATGACCCTGCCATCAAGTTCATGTGCTGCAAGTATACCAATGGTTGGTATCAAGCTGGCCTCTCATTGAGCATCAATGAAAGACACGCTGAACAGGAGGGCACCAATTAAAGACCTCAACACTGCTTATAAGTCTGATCAATATGCTGTTTAAACAAAGGCTGCAATATCGCATTCTGTTGTAATGGTTCACACCCCTTATCTATATCAAGCAACTCAATATTTTTTTACGGATAAAGGCTGACTGACAGCAAATAAAATCCAAACATGCACAGTGGTCTTGTGTCCCCATTATATGATGTCACAGTGCTTAGTAAGGGTTCAACAAAATCAAACATTGTCAACATTGGTGATTTGTGTGTTTGGAGAGGCACTTGTGTCAACAAGTAAACTAAATCAAGAGTTCTCTTTATGGCACGCATCAGTTAATAAGTAACATCCAATTTACCTTGTACCTGCATTGCCGTGAAGGTAGAGCATAATTGGTTGTCCTTGACCTAGGAGATTAGCATACTGACTGTCTTCCGAGGGGATTTTGTGGAAATGGTGCGGCAAGATATGCCTACAGACATTCATGATGAATGGGACAAAAGACGGGATGGTGAAAAGAGTGGTGTAATGTTAGATGAAGTTTATTAGAACTAAAATAATTACAGATAAACAGTGATTAAAGTCTTTAGTAGATAGTACCAATTGATATTTGAGACTAATGGATGATTTATTTACAAGATGAATGGACTATTTACACTTTATTGCACAGTGTACAAAGTAATGCTTACCAAGCACCCAAATATGAATCAGCAGAAGGGATGTTAAAGTGTCTGGTGTGCAAGAGACCATTATCTGCAGGTGCACTGAGATTCACTGAGGGTGGCCATCTCACTAAAACAATTATAATATCAATCACATTATTTAATATACCGTCATGTAACTACATGGATAAGTTAAATAGTATGTTTTTTCTCTTACCATTCAAACAACATTTTCTGAATCTTGAATACCACACACCATACCAGATTTAGTTACTATTCAATCATATTCAAAGCTTGTGATGTATAAAAGATAAAGAAAAACTCACATCTATTAAGGAACGCAACTTCTTTCAAAATCCAAGGACATGAACGTACAATTACTGGTGCTATGAAGAACATGGTAATGAGAAATCCAAAAAATAAGTATATAAATCCCAGTGCATGGTTGCTATGTGGTCTGGAACAGAAAAATAGGCCATGAAAACAGTTTATCATATGTGCTACGAAGACTAAACTGGCCATGAGTGCACAAACTCACCAGGGCATTTTCACTAATTTATAAGCTTAAGATGGGTATTTAACCTAGTGTGCCATACAACAACTATTTGCCATCACTAAGACTAAGGTTTTCATGTAGAAATGTGTATAAGTAGTTTGAGTTTAATTTGTAAAAAGTTGCACAAAAAGTGAATTCAGATAGCTATTTAGGAAGTTGTTGTTACTTCAGGGCAGTCAGTGGGGCACTACAACTGGCGTCAACTGTTAAGTCACGAGCACAGCACCCAAAGACACGGTCTCGTTCTTGTACAACAGGGTATGTTTTCAACTGCAATCTGTACGACAGAGTTTTGTTTGGGCTGCATGTTGTACGACAGGGTATGTTTTTATCTTCCCATCTGTACAATGGGTTTAATATATATTTTGTTTCAGTATGTTGAGACTTACTCCTGGGATATATCCCACCAATCATTAACTGGCTTCATGCCTCCTTGTCTATGACATTCTTGTCACAGACATATCTGATTTCTGATGGTTAATCATCCATGTGTATACCCAATTTTCACTGTGCACGACAGGTTTTACATTCAAATAAAACCACGTACGATGGGGTATGCTTTTTACCATTTTCATCTTGTACAACAGGTTATACATTTGCATAATACCTTGTACAATGGGGTATGCTTTTTTGCCATTTTCACCTTGTTAGACGGGTACAGGTTTTCGAGGTCCTGAGGCACACCCTTACCCGGGACAAGTATGACCGGTTGGGTCACATGTTTGCGTCGGGAAGTGATGAGGTACTAGAGAGACGATTATTCGTTGGTCGCCGACGATATTGATGGTAGCTGAGGGTTGAAGTCCTGCTAGAAATACCCGAGACTTTATACGAATTTCTAGTTTCTTTATTCGTCTCTGCTGACTGGCACGTTCGGGTTCTACTTAAGGTTCTTGTTGTGGGATGAATATGTCTCTGGAATACTGTATATGGAATATCTTTTGTGTGTCTGATGCTGTCGTATTTATAGTGAAAGATGGGGGTGGCGTGATGTGGTGAGCTGTGATTGGTTGATCGGGGGCTTGGGGTCATTCGGACTGACTTGTAATTATCAAGAGCTTTAATTGGAGATCAAACGGGGCAAGTTAATTGTTAAGGGAATTGACGGGATTCGAATGTTTTCATCAAAGGGTTGGATTTGCTAAACCGGGACTATATAATTTGGAAACTGACCCGTTCGGAACATTGACTTAAAGGGATTCAAAAGGTTTACGTAAATTGGACAACAATTAATCTGGTACGAGTGAAAAGGGGTGAATTTCATTAGCCTAAATTGGTTTAGTTTTCATGTCCCGAGTGGCCGAAAGGTTGTAAATCTAACTTAAACTTTTGGGAGGGATGGAGAGGTGTTGGGTGTATGTGTTCGTAAGTGTATGTGTGTATGTATGCGTTTGTTGGGGGTGAAACAAGGGCAAATGCCCACCCCAACGGGTTGCAGCTACAGCAGACATTGCGGCCGATTGTAGCAGCTCTTTTGAACCAAGTGTAACTTGCGCTCCCTCTTGAGCAAGGGTGTACCCGATCGACTGTCTGTTGGTCTGTTGGGCTAGATTCTAGCCGTGCACGACGTTTTATTAATATTACCGTCGTGTGCGGCTAGGCTAGATTCTAGATATTTGTAATCAGGTTATCCCCAGAAGAAACAAATATTTGTTTTGAGCAAGTATATCGATTTATTTATGTACTCACATTATTTCGTGGTTGCCAGACCTCCTCGTCCCAGGACTATTGTTGTTACCCGTACCGATTCTTGAACCACTGTCGACAACAGACCTTTCAATCTGCGGTGCACTTCCATCGATACTTGTACCACTTCTTAAACGCATATTAGTACTTAGCGACAGAAGTCAGGACATAGAAATTATTTTATTACTGATATCACAACGTGAAATTATATTCGCGTAAGTAAACAGGTGCTGCCCAGTCCTCTCCTCGTTTTCGTTGATGCCCTTATCGGCAGCATGAATGATAAGCTAGCACATGCAGAAGCATCGCTTGACATCAACAACAACATACACACCTAATATGACACACCAAGGTGCACGAAAACATTTTGACGGCCAACCTCACTAAATAGGTGGCATCTAGTGGTGGTTGGTCATCTAAAATAATAGCTCAAGCGAACAATGAATAATAATTGATAAAGTTCCTAACGGCGGATAGGGAAAATACAGTGATAATAAAATTATACTTTTCGATCCAAGTATGACCATATAGGCAACCACGTGGTTGCCTATATGGTCATGCTTGGATCAAAAAGTCCCGTCAACGGGAGTAATATTCAACCATTTCTGGGTTATTTTATGAAAGCAATTAACATAGGCCTTTAAAATATACAGCTAGAGTTTTCAATTGTTGACAGCGCCTTTCTAAACTGGACAAATCATCAGCCGAGTCATTAACATCTGCTACAAGTGCAACGGTACCGCTGCAACAACCAATGACGCCACGAAAACTGTCATGGCCACGATTAATAATTCTGAGAAAGTTGATAATTTAAACCTATTAAAGTAAAATCGATTAACTTGGAATATTTCTCGCATAGTAATTAATTTGTGACTGGTAATATTTGTATTCTGTTAAACGAAATACGTTTCAGTTCTCCTGTTTAAAGAGAAAACAGAAGTCTTGCAACAAGTTGTAAAAACCCCAGGGCCAAGGGAGCTGTTGGTTTTTTATTTCTTGCCGATAGATCAAACAACGACCCGACCAAGCATTCTTGAATAAAACTAGGACAGATTAAAATATCGTACTGTGGCAATGATGATATGGGACACCACTGTGTCCTATGTAAAGCCATACCTGATTGGTCCATCATGACATAAACAAATTCTGGAGCGAAACTAGATAATTTCAAGTGCACTATGTTTGGTGAAAAAGCACTTGAATTGATCAAGGAGCTTGAACGCTCCAAGCATGGAGCAATGCCACCATTCAACGTATGTATATGTTCTTTATGTAACAATATATTACCAATTTAAAGACGTCTGTAGGCGATAATTTAGAAGCACTTACAAGTTGTGAGGCGATAAATAGGTTATGAGGCGATAATATCGTGGCAGTAGGGGTGTCAGCCGAACCGTTGCAGGCGGCCGCGCTTGAGACTCGATGTTATTTCCATTTTTTTCAACTTGCTCTAACTGGCATTTATATTTAAGATACATGGACGAATGATACATCAAAAGAGATCCCCCGGGGGGGGGGGGATCTCTCCATGGAAAAGGGTAGGGATGAGCCCCCATGGGAAACAAAAATAGGACCATATCTATACCAAGCCAAAGTGAGAAAGGGGAACCATTTACATACCATATCCTCTGAAAAAAAACCCATTCATATACAATTTTTTTTAAAAGGGTCACCAATACAAATACCAAAATTTATGATCCCAAATCATATCTAGACCACCTTGAGGAGCTACAACGGACTCATCCATATACCAAACTAACGATTCAGAATGAAAAAGTACGTTTATTAAGGTTCGCAACTTTGCTGATACTGTGGTCAGTCCCAACGATGCTACGGTTTGTAACGGCCAGTTAGTTAATTAAATAGTGGCCACTAAATAAACAGATGTGTGACTCGGGCCCGCAGGCTATCAACGAGCGCCCCATGACGTCTGGCCCATGAGGTAAATGATATTGCAGGAAACAGTGGAAGGAGAATGTTCGGACTTGACCTTTCTGTTTGCTTATCATGCCATAAAACTTGTCTTTTAAACAACGCAACCACACTGACTGATAGGGCTGGCCACCATTGACCCAAGGGACTTGAGCAAACACCCAATATTGGGCATCGTATTGGATACCCATCACAAAACAAATATCCATTGCTATAGTCGCTGTCAAAAATACGTACCTATTGGTATACCAGGTCATTGCCCAAAAAACCGACCCATTGCTATACCTGTCTTTAAGAAATAACGACCCATTTGTATACCAAAATGCCTAAAAACCGACCCAAATTGGCGGCACATCCCCACTAACCTCCACATAGTGAGACACCACCCCCCGGGACGAGAGCTAACGTATTGAATTTCAATAATATTTAGCTCTTTTGAACTAAGTACGTGAGTGGTGGTAGCCGTGCACGACGGTATTATTAATATATACCATCATGCCCAAAGATATGTGGGTCGTGTGGCAAGTTTTATATTTAGCGTGCATATAGCTTCTCATCAATGTTGTGTACTTACGTACCTATATATGTCGAAAATTGAGATGAATATCCGTTTAACCACACTTTTTTGGTTATCCACTGTCTCTTGATTATTTAGTAATTGCCACATGAACTTTTAGAATCACAACTTTAGAAATATCTTGGAAATATGACATCACATTATGCAGTTTCAGTTTCACTCGCCATGTGGCAGCAGGTCATGTGGCAGCAGGAAAGATACCAAATTATATACACATGGTGAATACTGGAGGACCAGGTTCCAAATGTTGGATTAATCCCTACCCATAACAACCGTAGAGGCAGAACATGTGTGCTACCAAAAATCACCTCAAATGCTCAACCCCGCATAAAGAACTTGCGAGAGGCTAGCTTCACCATAATCGGCCCACGATTGTTCAACATTATGCCTGCATGCATAAGAAATACATCTAACTGTTCGGTTGACTTCTTCAAGCGGAAGCTCGACAAATACCTAGCCTTGATCTCTGATGAACCTCAGGTACAAGGTTACACCGCACAAAGTGTTATCTTTTTTTCAATTGTCAATGTGATATCGTTGAATACATTGTCTGCACGTACCCGCAGCAAGCGATCTTGTCATTCAAAATAAACATGAACTTTTCAAAATTTGTCTGGCCGGATTAAATCGCCTTTGACGAAATCTCACATGTAAACTAACTCAACTTGTTGATAAACAATCATTTATGTGAAAAATTATTCTTCATATGTACATTTGTGTTATTATCGTGTATAAATGGAACTCATGTATCGTTCATGCCGCATTCAGTTACGATCATCGCACGACGTCAATAAGACTTCGTGCATGGCTAGAGTGGTGCATGCACTCTCTCTTAGTCCTCGAAAATTGTATATGTGATTTTTTTTGCCCAACTCAATAGGCTTTGAGTTTGATAGAACATGTCAATTATAAAAGTTTGATTATGGTTTCAGCTTTCAGAAAACGTTTGTTTTTCTTAGGATAGGACGAATTGAAAGAATTAGATTTTTTCGACTAGAAATTTTCAACTTGCTGGAATTTTTTTTAACAATTCATTATTTACAATGACATGAATCGAGAAAAGTTTGCAATTGAATAAAACTTACAGAACGTAATTAGAGTTTTATTTGTTAATTTTCTTTAAATTTGGACTGATACCACAATTTTTTTACCTTAAGCGCTTGGGAAAATATTTATACTAATAATTTAACAAATTGAGAAAAAACTTCAAATAAGTAAGTGTTCTGCTATGTAAAAAAACTATCCTTAATAGTGTTTGCATGGGTCTATTTTGCAGGAAGATATGGTCAGGAAGGTTCTTGAGGAAATGAGAGCCTTATTTGATCAGAATCAGAGTGAAGTGTAAGTATTTTCTTACCATCAAATTGTTATCATACATACATTTAGCTTTGCCTGGTAAAATGTTGTTGTTGTTACCATGTAATCATATAATTCATAATGTTTACTGGTAGAACCTCACTAAGATTTATATCAAAATGTTAACATCTTGCTGCACCTGCATGCCATGACAGAAAGCTAGCATTTGTAGAATTCTATTATTAGAAGAAAGTGGACACCAGCCAGGTTCAACTGTGAATGGACAAAATTTATGCTGTTAATTTTTCTTCATCCTTTGGGAAAATAAATTAAACTATGATTTTATATCACTGATTTCTTTAAGTCTAAGGACCAAAATTATTTGATTAATGATTATCATTAACTGTTAATTCAAGTAATCAACAATGCATTTCCAATAAAACTGTTATTTATGGTAAATTGCTCGCTCTGTCACCCTCAGCAGTCGGCACACTGGGCGTATTGTGATTTTCAGGAAATAGTGAGGTCACACTGTTATGGTCTGATTGCATGACATATTATGAAAGTACATCTAGTTAATTATAGGTTGTCAGCATGGTGTGTATGATGCCCTGGGTATAGTTTGTGGGGTTCTAAATCACAACCCTGTCTATTGGCTGTTATGTTGGTGGTTTATTATAAGCTGGTTTTTTGGGACTGCAGGAATGCAGCTCTGGAGGGAGACCACCAACTATTTCCAGGAATACAAATTCGTCACACAGCTTTAGAACGGAATAAACGGTGTCTGCTGGCATACCTGTATGTAAAAACCCCATTCTTCACCAGATTTCTCATACTATATAGTTTGACTTGATAGTTTAATATCTTGTTTTTGCTGTACACAATGTCATTTCATGGTTTGGTTGTTATGTTTGCTATCAGGTATCAAAGAGTACAATATGTCCGCAAACTACGTTGGGAATTTGGCAGTGTATTACCTCCTGAGATTAAAAGCAATCTCTCTGAACATGAAGTATGTTTTCGTTGCTGCTGGTCTGTTTCTACATATTTAACAAGAAGGAAAATCCCTACATTGCTTACAGTAATATTTATTACCCCATTGTTTGTTTTTTTGCAGGTGCAATGGTTTAACAAATACAGTAAATCCCTGGCGAGTTACATGAGAACAATAGGAGATGATGGTGGTCTCGATCTGACCCAGGATATGCAGCCTCCTAAAACTTTACATATAGAGGTCAGGATGAATCAAATTGTAAAATCAATTATCTACTTGTTGCTCTTTTTGTTAAATCACCTTCTAGTTGGAAGGATGAAAATAACTGTCCTTGGACTGGACATATTTTACATGTCTTACAAACAATCTTTGGTGCTGTAAAACCTGCCTCAAGCAAATATCTTTGCAAAAAGGACACCTCCCCACACTGTTCAGATCATCTGTCTCAAAAGAGATATAGTATTCACACCACCAGACACCTCCCTATACCAGTGAGGTACTCATGAGCAACTCCTCCCTAGAGCAACTGTACCAATAAATTCACCAGGGTCTTCCCTGAAACAGATGTGCCAATTAAATCATCAGATGTATTATTTAATTTTCTGGCACCTACCTTTAAAAGATGTACCAATTAAATCATCAGGCACCTGCCTTTAAAATATGTACCAATTAAATCATCAGGCCTTTTAAAGATGTACCAATTTAATTTTCCAGCACCTACCTTTAAAAGAAGTACCAATTAAATCATCAGGCACATCACTGTAACATGTACTAGTGATGTCAGCAGGCACCAGCTTATGCCAGTGTTGCTAATGATGTCACCAGATTCATCCATATAACAGGGGTGTCAATGACATAACCAAACACTTCTCCATGACTGAGAGGTGACAATACTGTCATTAAACATCTCTTTGGCAGAGGTGTCAATGATGTCATCAAACACCTAAATGAAAGAGAAGGGACACTTATGTCATCAGACACCACTTCATGACAGAGAGTAGTCATTGATGTCAACAGGTATCTACATTCACAGAGTGATGACAGTAACACTACCAAACCCTCTATTACAGAGAAGTTACAATAATATCACAAGACAACTTTTTAAGTCTTCTTCCTTATTAAGGGTCTCAAGTACCATAGTATATACAGCAAAAAAATTATTGGTGGGGAGATATAATGCAGAATAATTCAATAGGTGATCTAAACAACTGTGTATTTTGATGGTTTGTATCAGGTGAGATGTCTTGTTGACCATGGAGAGTTTGAAACACATGAGGGAAATACCATCTTATTGAAGAAAAATAGTCAGGTTAGTAAGCTATGATTTTTCACACCAACACTATGTTAATGTTGTATTTCTTGGATATATATATATATATATATATATATATATATATATATATATATATATATATATATATATATATATATATATATATATATATATATATGGAAAGTTAGAGTGACAGTGCAGTGAGTGAATAATAAATCTAATGATTTGAAATTAGTATTTGCTTCATGTGAGAATACTTTCAATTGATGACTTTTGCAAGCTTACATTGCTTTGTATTAAGAATTGGACCATATATATCAGGTGTATAGATAGTTTTTTTACTTCCTGATTGCAGCATTTACTCATGCGGTCAGAATGTGAGCATCTCATACGACAAGGAATAGTGGAACATATTGTCACCTGATGAATCTTGTATCTTATTGATGATGGTAGAACCACTGAGGTCATTTGTTTCTGTCACTTCTTTTTAGCTGTCTTTTGCATCATTCATTTATAGCAAAAGCATCCAGAGATGTTTTTGGTTCACTCACTGAAAAAAACCTAACTGAAATGCAAGATTATTTCTCTGGCTGTTTATTATTATTGCCATGTCTTACTATGCATATGATTCCCGCTTTATTGAATAAAATATGACAGGAGTAATCAGGTGTTTGTTTCACAAAAGAGCTCATGAATATGCACCATGTTAATAATCATTTGTCAAAATTTCTGGGCATAAAATACATTTTGCAATTACAGTTTTCCTTGACAGTGGTTGCCAAAACCTCATCGAAATTTTATGTTATTGTTCACACCAGGTAAGATGGTTACTCACCGTGATCTAGTCTAATCTAGTTATAGCACAAATTTAACAGATTGTCAATTGCACCCCAGTGGGCACAACACGTGGAATCCACGTGGAAATCATGTGGATTTTTGGTGAATTGGTGGATCCACGTGTTTTCACGTGATATCCACGTGGATTCCACGAGTATTAATCACGTGGAATTGACGTGTCAAAAACACGTGGAAAAGACGTGTATTTTAGGACCCATTTGTAAATTATTATTTAAATATTTTTTTTTTTCAGTTTATACCAGAAATATGGCCATGTGTTAACCTGACAGCCCCAGCTAGGCTTGTGCTAGATATGCCAAGATATAGTGGGTTTCACAACTTTTGGTGCTATCGATCTATGAGCTCTGGGGATGATGACGGTTTTTGGCTTTCATCTGCTTAGTTACTATCGTGACAGGGGTCTCCTGGAATAATGAGTCGAAATTCAGGTGAGATACTCTCCAAACGTAGGCGAGGTTCGAACCCGTGACCTGCTGGCCCGTGGTGGAGACACCACCGGGGGTTAACCGCTAACCGCTGATTGGCGCGATTTGCTGTAGTTTTGGAAAGTTGAGAATTCATTTGCTATATTTTTGACAGTTTCTAAGTTTACAAGTGTTATTCTTTCAATGAAAATAAGTTTACTGAAGTAGCTGTACAAAAACTGCTTGCCGTATATAATGTCTTCATGGTTTATGATTTTATGCTCATTGGTGCATGAAACCTGTATTATCGCTCTCAGCAAAGTGCCAGCCGTTGCAGCTAGTTAGTTGCAGCGGAAAGACTGTAGGCACGCCTCGTGGTTTTTTGGAGGCTTGCTCCTTAATACACCACAACCATCTTATACACACGCCATGGTTCATCTGTTGACTGTTCCTCCATCTCACAGTCATCGTTCATCTGTCAGTCCATCTCACAGTCATCGTTCATCTGTCAGTCTAGGTCTGGTGTAACGGTAACATGAATTTATACCAGACGTCTTGTAGGGCTACTGTCAGTCCATCTCACAGTCATCGTTCATCTGTCAATCCGTTCCACACGGTCGTCATCGCTCATTTGTCACTCAGTCCCACAGTCATGGCTCATCTGTCACTCATTCTAGCAGTCGTCGGTTGAGCAATGATGGTTTTCCTTTAACATAAGGGCACATTTGTGAATATTTTCTTTAAATATTTTCTCTGTTTTAATGCTGCTATTGAGAAAGGTATTATTTATGAGTTTGTAGTCAGCAGCATAGTAATTGAACACTGCATAATTTGTTTGTGCACAGGTTTTCAGGAGCGCTGCCTCTCCTGCTCTGCAAATCAGGGATATACTGAACAGGCAGGAGAGGAGAGAGCTGGCCGATAGTGGCAAAATGCTTCCTGAAGCTGTGCAGATGAACAGCACTTAGGAACTTCAACATTTAAATGAGCAGTTTATGGACAACCAGAGTGGGTATGTAAAATTGCAGTTTTTTTAAGGAGTAGTGGGCATTAGATCTAATAAACAGCAATGAAATATTTTCCAAATGTCACATTTTTGTGTCAGTTTCAGAAGTGTATGAAAATCATTGTGCAGTGTCCGGGATACGATGAACGATTTGACAAGCAGGTGAGATTCTCTATGTATATGTATATGATGTAAATCCATGATCCAAACAACTTGCACTTATGCATTTTGTCTGAATTGGCAATGTTTAAGAAATTTTCATGCACCAATTGTATTCAATCAGACATATTGCTTGCAGATTAATCACTAATTCCCTGCAGTGCAAGCTTAACATGAACGGGTCAGGTGACAAAGCCAGCATTGAGAAAATGCACTCTGCAAATTAATTGTCGGTAGGTTCACCATTGGCTAATTACTTGGAAGTCCAGGATAGTTTTTGATTTTAATGATACACAATAACTAATGAAAGTCAGTTGTACGATATATGAAATTAGATAGCTTATATTGTCCACTTTGTACTGTGCAGAAAGTGTAGTGAAGAGTCATGGGTTCACCGAGGCTGCTGTTAATGTCTTTCTAGCCAACCGACTGAGGAATGCACCCAAGAGAAGTTTAAATATTGCCTATTGGTAATGATTGTTGATTTACTCACACATTTATATTTTTCATAGATTTGACTAGATCGTTTACTTAAAGAGCCACTTACATGCAAAATTCAAATTTGTGTTGTCATCTAATTATGAAGATGATTTTGTGACATTTTGACAACAGTATGACTGAGATGTCATAACTGGTTGCCGAGATATTACCGATCAAACTCACAGACTTTCCTGTATGAAGTCATCAAACTCATTCACTCACTTTCGTATAGGTTTTTACTGACTGATGCAAGCCATCCTAGACGAATTTGACTGATTTGTGTCAATTAGGTGACGTCACCCAGAAAGTCACTTAAAAATATCATCAAAATGCGATAACAAAAATTCGGTTTTGCATTTCAGTGGCCTTTTAAGTACATTTTATAATTTGTATTTTATTAGGGTGAAAGTAAATCATGTTATATCTGTGTATATTCATGATGCTCATGCATGTGGTGACTGGTTTAATGTGTTTCATGAACAAACCTGCCTTTTTCCACTAATTTGTTGCCTTTGTATGTTGACATTTGCTCATAATGTTTAAAACATGTTTAATATTGTTATTTGTGATCATGTAGCACTTTTAGTTGGATATTTCTGAGAAATAAATGTACTTGGTTCAATGATCTTGTGAAATATATTAAAAAACAAAAAAATTACTAAAGAGGAAGTAAAAACCACCTGAATACAGATATTTTGTGTCGTTGAATTTAGGTGGAAGAGCACACGTGTTTTCCACGTGTCCATATCCACGTGAATTCAACTTGCCTTTTACGCGTATTATCTACGTGAATTACACCAGTTTCTCCACGTATTTTCCACGTGGATTCCACGTGTTGTGCCCACTGGGACACTACAAAAACCAAAATTATTCATAGTTGCGTATTTAGGAGATATGATAGGTGTCAAGGTCTAAGGTAGATACGAGAAGCAAGAAATGATCGCAATATGCAACGTAAGCATTGTCACAAAGACTTGTGATGGGTATAGCTTCCTATACAGATCCTCAGGGCTATGATTGACTAGAGTTTGTGCTGCGTATAAATCCATTTATATTCTCTGGACGCCAGTCCATGGGTATTAGAGAAAGGTACTGGCCTTAATATGATTCGCGGAATTTAACAGTCTAATCATAGTTGTTGTCATGCTTTCGAGTGCTGACACTGCCTGGTCTTTGCATTTGTAACTTGTACCTGCCATACAGGCACAGGCGGTTAAATCAACTTTATATGATACGAAAATTAATGGAATGTATAGATGGCAAAGTGTGGACGGAAATTGTATGAATGGCATGCATTTGCAAGGCGTACGTAATTTGGGTGGTCAATCAATTTTTCGAAGTCTGTCAATATTTGATACCACAGGAAAGGTCTCTTTGTAAGCATACCAAAATATATCCAGTTTTGTTGTGTGACCACCCTTTATTAAGCTATGGCAGATTGTAATGTCCGAAAAGGGGGGCCGACTTTGGACATATGCCTCAAAAACTTCCACTTTCCTGTATGAAGCATTTTCACAGTTGTTCTTTATCATTTAGGCTCGAAATGGCCTTTAAAACAGGATATATGTGATTTCATTGAGCAACTTGGCCTGATAAAAAACATTGACCAATATTTGTGGTATATGAGATAAGGTTTTATGGATAGCCAAAATCAGCAATTTGATCGTTGGAAGTTTTTTCTCGTGTCACTTATTTCAAATCCATGCCACTATCATGGACCTTGAAGTACACATTTATGATGCTCTCTGGTAGCTTTATAATATCAAAAATTTACATTTCATATCAATGAATCGTTCAATTACAGAAATGTCAGTTTTTGCAGACGTTTTTCTGGGGTTTTTTTTTGTAAAAATGAAGGCTTGTAAGACCCTACATCTGCCTTCATCACACAAAGTAACCTATCGGCTCACCATTTACCAATCTGTTGTTTAGTTTTGGAGAAAAAGACTCGCACGAAAATTATCTTACAAGTATGAAAATTGGTATTACTAAAGTCTCCTATACACAAAACTATTGAAAACATGACCTTTAAAGCATTAAGTATCATTTATCATCCTTTTGCCTCATCTAACCCCTTAAATAATTTGAAACCCCAATTTGTGCCCAGAAATATAAAAAATACATACCTTTATCCTATAAATCACTTATAATGTACTCTCAAATGATGTTATGCTTAAATCATAAATCAACTTATGGGAAAATCAAAGTATTCAGTTTATCAAAATGGGTAAAAAACCCAACAAGGGTTCCTTTTCATATCAAGTTGAGCCCTGGCACCACGTCAAGGTAGGTACTCAAGCCAGGGTACTTAACTACACATACTTGTACAGAAAAAGGTATGTTTAATATTGAGCTTTGGTTCTCAAAATATAGTTATTTCTTAATATATTTAGGGCATACCTTTTGGCAATAAATACACTTTTATGAGAAATATTGAACGGAGATGGGGAGGGGGGGGGGGTCATAAAATGAGTTAACGGAATGCAACATAGAGCAACATTTCAGCACTCTTTTCACCGTAGACTCAAATATTCATTATAAACTTCTTTGAGTCAAGATTAGGATCAATAGAATACAACATGGAACAAAATGTTCAGTCTTTGTCCTGTTTTTAAACTGTGATCACTATGTACATATGCAAATCTACCGAAGAATATGTCTTTGACCTGAACTGAAATATGTACAAAATTAGAATGAAACACATATTTATAGCAGCGTTAATATTTGACAACATAGTGGACTTATTCTTGAAGTGCCACATTGATTGATATCTCTGCTTTTGCTAGTTTTGGGATAAGCATTGCCATATGCACCCTAACCATTGTTTTTATTTAACAGCTGTCGTGGTGTAATATAGTCTACTGAAATGTTACATTATTGTGATTTTAGGTTAAATTGCGCCAAACTGACATTACTCGCAAGACTGCATGCTCCCTATCCGCCACGGGGATGGACCCGCCATCTTTAAAATCCACGCATTTGGCGTTAGTATAAGAGGGGTACTGGATCGAATGGGTTGTTTTCATTCTAAACTTGTTACATCCACATAAATACCCAGACACGTCAGAATCTTTGTCGAATCAACTTCAGTGATGAATGATTCTACACTGACAATAATTGTTATGGATATGCATTCCACCAAAATTGTTATAAAAGCAATTTAATAGAATATGCGCCCCCGGCGTGCAATGCCGCCAACTTTGGCTTCTAAATATGGTCATGGCGGTGTTATTAATGTAATTCTGATGAATATTAATTCCACACGTCGAGTTTCTGTCAACCCGCCACAATATTTAGGATTTCGCCATTTTCGGGTAATATTTACGCATTATTCCCATTCGCCTATATGATTGATTTTGGTATCACATGAAAGAGCTATTCTTTATTTAAATCATATCTAAACAGCAAAGTCTGCCATTTGATCGTTCGCTATCGCCAGCCAATTACATCAGAGCACCAAACGGCGCAAAAACGGCTTGTCGAAACAAAATCGGCGCGGCGTTTGACGTAACTCCAACCGAGATGCTTAGGCAGAAGTTTAACTGTCTCTGGAGGCACATAGATTTATGGGAAATAAAACAAGGGCATAGACCTATGGACATGGCTTGAGTAAGTCTCCCATGTCATGTGAAAAAGATCGAAAACCCTAGGATCGAGAGGAGAGGCCGGCAAAACAATAACATATGGTTAGCGCCACAAAATGTCAAAGAAATGTACACCAACACCCCTTGTTAGCTCTACTTTGGAGTACAACGTTCTCCTTGTAGACCAAATTCCCATGCCGTTTGGGGACAGAGCCTAGATTCCGGCTAGAGGTTGATCGTTAATTTTTTGCAGCTTGGACGTGCAGATAGTCTAGGCGTGATCATGGGAACTGCCACTCAATTCTTATATCAATGCACCATTTCACGGGATTCGTGCTAGATATATCTGGCTTTGTATACCCCATGTGCTTGTACCATTTGAAGTTGTCGACGGGCCTTTCGCAGTTTTGATATAATGAGGTGAAGCACGTTCTGCGTCCGGCGAAACCGCGTCATCCGCTAAGAATATGAATATTTAACAACGCATGCGCAGCATTAATTGTAGGGAACAGAGCCGTGGAGCGTACGTGAATGAAAACAAAACAACAAGGAAGAGACGAGCAAAATGTCGCAGTTGGGCTGGATAATTCCTGCATTGTTTTTCGTCGCTCACATAGAAGGATTGCGATATGGATCCAATGCAAAGACATTACACTTTCCAAGCACGAATGATGTTGACTACCTGGGAAAGGGCCCCTTTAAGGGGTTTCAAAAGGTGCTAGTTGATCCCGGTGTGTGGGACAGTGACTTGACGGCTGAGAGCAGGGGGCGTATCGTCTCCCAGATACATGGGAGGTCGCGCCGAGACGCCGGTGGTGGGGCTCATCACACATCACCAAACCTAACGACTTCTGTAAGTTCAAAAATTTTCATGTTTGCGGGGATATTCACAACAATGAAAGACTTGTACTCCGAGCAATCAGTCGTAACTAACCAGCTGGTATACTCCCTGGAATAGAAAATGGAATCAATAACAGTTCCTCAGAAACACACTTTCTCTGTGCGGTGTCGTCCAATCTTATCTTTTGGTGTTGTTAGTGATCGACATATAATAAATACGGAAATAAAAATAAGTGTTAACGCATAGTTGCTCCTGCAGCTTTCGTTTTCACTATTACATATTACATAACATAATTTCTTCAAACCATGTGATGTCTTATCTAACGTTTGATTTAGATTTAGGGTGACTGTGACTTTCATGTACCTGGGGTAATACCAAAACAGGTGCTAATGTGAGGCGTTTATTTTGGTGAGCAACAGAGCTATAAAATGTAGATTTCAAGTGCTTGACATTTAAATATTTCCTTGAGAAGAAGTAGCTGTGTCGCTTTGTGCCTGGTAGATTGCAGTCACGTGATAAAGGTAGCTGACTGAAAGGAGAATTTTTTTTATGCAAATATAGACATGTTTATACTGGCCTATATCTGCTTAAGATTCAGTGGAGCATAACTCACAGACGAGTTGCTCGTGGATATTATGGGATATTAGTGAGCTTGGATTTTTATAGAGATAGTCAACTGTATATAATGATTTCCAACTAGATGACTATATATGGATGGATACCTGTATGTAAAGAATTATATCTAATAAAAGGGATATATTGGATATATTGTTCCAGTTGGGCTTATGGGCCTTGAATATTCCAAATTCAATATCCTATTCTTCTTCTTTTACTGTATTCAATGTGTTTGCTATGATGTGTTTGTGCACCATCAAACATGCAGATATGGGTGCATAGGGTGATACATACATTCATTATTGTATTAATTGTTGCAAGGTATCCTCGTATGCAATATGGAGCTGTATCATATACCTTGGCTCACATATATGTTATGTCTGCCCTTGTGATCATTATAGGGGCCAGGTTTATTGCCACATAATTAAGATTTGAAGGTGAAAATGACCATTGAACCTCTGTATGATGTTTTATACTTGTTTGAGCTTCTTTTTGTCTTTATATTTTAGTGTTGATTATTGATTCATTCCAGGCAGCATTGAATGATTCCCACTACCAAATGATAATTCATTGGGCTGGTGAAGGCAGTTCTGTCATTATGGCCCTGACTAAAGACCCACATCCACGTCGCAATGCAACAAGCTTTGTGTACCTCTCCAACAACTATGGTGAAAGTTTCACTGAAATACAAGCTTCCAAGATGCAACTTCCATATAATCAAATTGCTCTGATTGACAAGTTCTACAACAGCCCTGCAATCAAGAGCCACGTAAGTTTGATGATTTAAAACACCTGGCTGTAAATTAGTATGCCAAGATAGACCTGTTTACTGACTATCTGGAAAGACACTCGAAGAATGTTAAGTGTATTTGTTGAATTTATGAGGGCTGAAAATGTTGTCAATGACTTACCTCTTCTCTAGGGGTGAAAAAAAATGTTGCCTGGAGAATAGAATAATAGATGTTTTAATGTAATGAAATAATGTATTATCCTTACTGTATTAGAACAGTGATGTTGAAAAAAATAATCACCTCCCTCGTCTTCTAAATTTCACGTCCCTATGAATGATATTAATAGTATTGTTAAAATAATCTAAGTGATGACATCTTTTTATGTATCAGTACATTTTTACTGATGTCGAACACAACTACACCTTTGTTACGGAAAACTACTGCCGGACAATGAGGGCCTATCATACTCCATTTTCCCCTCGAAATATTGCTTTTCATGGAACAACAGCAAGAACACTCATTGGCCATGATGACCAGGACCCTCAGAAGCGGGTAAGGAGGGCCTCACTTATCCACAACCAATTTTGCTTTCAAGTGTATCATGTAATTCTACCATTAATGTCTCACTGTGTTAACCATATATAATTATATTGAAATTGATGTGACTTTCATTTGTGGTTCAGCTGTGGCTGTCAACAAATCTTGGGGCTTCATGGCGAGTGATACAGCGTGGGGTTAAAAGTTTCTTCTGGTGAGCCAGAGACTTTATACAGTGGTTATTTTGTACATCAGAGAGTTTCCTTGTTTTAATATTGGTTTGTTATTGTTGATTGACATTAGGGAAAGTCTAAAATTTTTCTTATTAACTTCCTGGAAACTGTGTATTTCTATCTGTTAATCCATTTTCTTTTTTATGTGTTTTCATATTGTAGGGGTAAACATCAGTTAGACAGTGTCAATACCCTCTTTATACAGAGAGAGTCTACTGGTGGGTTATCCAATGTGATACAGTCTGATAACTTCTTTGCAAGACGTCCGTTTACCCTCATAAGTGGTGTCATAGACTTTGAAGTCAGGGATAACTACATGTTTGCTACAAAGAATGATGTAAGTAATCAAATCATTTCTTCCTATTTTATGAAATAAATGTATCAGTGAATATTGCACGTCCCTGAGATTTTGCATTGCCTGTGTGATACTTAGCTCTTGCACAGGAGTGGGATCCACAAACATCATCATGATATCATCTATATTAAATGCTTGAATTTCTTTATGTTTGTCTTTTACCAGTAGCAATAAGCACAGTAAAAAATGATCTAACTTGATGGTGGAGCAATGAGCCAATTAGGCTCATATTAACGGTTATTATTCATTATGTAAGTTAATCTTTGCTAAGCTGAGGCTGATTGTATTGAATTTTTTGTTCCATACAATTATCATTGATTGAATGATTGCCATGTTGCTCATTGTGTACAGACCTCTCTCTCACTACATGTGTCGTACAACAGAGAGGCATTTCAACCAGCCATTTTCCCAGAATCAAACCCCCACATGGTAAGTTGACTAGCATTTCTACAGTCTTTACATATGAATCAACATAGTGACCAACTGTAAATCATACTGTCGGTGGTGACAGGACTACTTCATAGCAGATGCATCAGAGGACCAAGTCTTTGCAGTAGTCAGTCATGTTAACAGGAGTAATCACCTGTATATATCGGAGGTCAAAGGAATACACTTCACACTCTCACTGAGCAACATTGTCTATTTCAACCCTAATCTGCCTTCATCCGGATCATCTTGGTTGAGGTTTGATGGCTTAACACTTTTTGGCAGAATTGTGATTCTTGTGCAAATTGTATGGATTGTATTACCCTGTTTTTCTGTTTGCACTTGAGGCCAGTGCCAAATGTTGCTGGATTTCAACTGTGTATACGGCCATATCATTACAACGTACAGTAGCTCTTTTGTTACTTGTTTCAGGTTGTCTATGAAGGTCGCATTTGCTGATTTACACAAAGTGAACGGCTTACGGGGAATCTATATTGCTTCACAGTATAACACCTCAACATTGTCTGCATTCAACCAAAGTAGTGTCATAACGTTCAACAAGGGTGCTTCGTGGCGCCCTCTGGTGGCACCCACTGAAGACAGCCTTCACAAATCAACCAACTGTTCAGCTTTTGTTATCTGGCCTCATTACTATCAAGTATATATCACAGTTATTTTATTAAGTTATATCTACGACAATATACCCAATGCATTGTACAGTTGTGAATCCCTTATCCGGAATTCCGAAATCTTGAAACCTTCGAAATCCAGTACCGTTATGACGGCACTGAAATTTTCTGAAGATTTCAGGTGATGCCCCAGCAAGTGCAAGTCCCAATAAACGACAGACAGTTGCGGTCTGACCTCGGCGGTAAGAGGTTTGTGGTCGGGCCGTTATCAAGGTGCTTTTTAATTAGTCACACCTCCTCAGCTGACAATAGGGGGTCTCTAAAATTAGCATGAACGCTGAAACCGTGCGCCTGGAGTTCAAGCAGTAAAACAACCTAGGCAAAGAAACTTCGCCTTTGACAGTGTCTGCGCTGTTTACTACTTTCGATTTCTCATATCCGCGTTGAGGCATCAGATCATCAAAAGACCAGGTGCGAGAGTCTATAGTCCAAGCATGTATGCCGCAATGACCAAATAGATACTAAATGAAATTTTAATCCCCATGCAGTCATTTTGACTGTTTTGTTAGATTCCCCACCCTGATATAATGTTGACGTACGCATGCTTGCGACTGTTAATGCACCCTTTTTTTTATCGGCGAGTAGATAATTACAATGTTGAGGAAGTGAACAAGGCGGTGTTCGTTTGGAAAACCACAACGTTATGATTTACACACGGTTGTACATCTTCAAGCTTCCTCAATGCATGATAATGGGAGTAATGGGCATTCCGGATAAGAGATACTCAACTGTAGTAAAAGTTAGCGGATTAAAGCTGTACTGTTGGCTGAGAAATTATCAATGATTGAATTGAACACTATCAATCCGATACATGTTTTGATGTTGAGATGTGTTGCTTGGTTTCAGAGAAGGTGCTCTCTGCACCTGACTCAGATCTTCCATGCCATGTACCAAATGACGAGAACAGTGCCTATTCTCAGCAAAAAGAATGCTATTGGACTTGTCATGGGCACTGGCAACACCGGTTTGTCTATTGAACGCAACCTCAATGTCTACCTTTCCACTGATGCTGGCATGTCTTGGTCAGAGGTAAGCATGTTTTCGATATTTCTTTTGATTCTTCACCTAATAGTTTATCTTATTTTTGTGATTTTGCCATTTTACCTGCCAAATTCAGCCAATATTAGGCAATAATAAGCTCACCTATCATTGGACATGCCAGTTTGATGCCTACTTCAAATGTTTATTTGAAGTAGAACGGTTTCTCCATAAGTTAAACAACCACCTGTCTGATTGAGGTATCAAGTGTTTCTTGGCGGTATGTCATATTAAATGTCCACCGCACAGGGAGGTATGAATAGGATTTTGTTGAAACAGGTTGGAGATAGGCAAATTTTATGCAATTTTGATAGTCCCTGTCAATCCATCCACCATCAGTGTCTACCTATTTATTGATCAATCATCAAAGAATGATAACATCCGATGATCTATTATGATTTTGCAAACAATGTCCATTATATCGTTCTCATTGTGACACTATTTGGCTGGTATTGCTTGTCACCAATTTTGCTATTAATAAGACCTTTACCCGAAATTTTACAGCATGATAACAGTAATACATAAGCTGGCCATATGTCATAAATTATGTGTGAGCTTATGGGTTTGAACACAAATTCATTGCACACAAACACTTCATTCATTTCCCCTCCCGACTGCTTGACTGTTTCTCAATTTAATGGAAAAAAACAAAACATTCTGCTGTTTGAAAAACAAACATTGACTTATCCCTAGCTACACTTGGAAGTGAAAGTCTGTGACCCAACTAATTTTATGACAGTTGGCAAGTTCCTAAGATGACCAATATTTTGGACTGGGCTTCAAAAATAGACCAATTATGGCGCATTGCAGACACAATTAAACGAAGCTGGACCCAAGCAAAGTTCAAGGCAATAATACAAGGCAACAATTGAATTGCACTTACTTAGTAAAACTTTCACTACTTGTTTTCATAATTTGAATAAAGTCCCAAGGCTGTTTTCAAGATTACTATCTCAATACATGATCTATGAATTGGTGTCGATACCAAGAAAGAATTATTTTGTTTACTTAGATTATTTTTAAGATGGTGTGGATTGACACATTGTGATCATGGTTATTTTTCTGTGTATGATGAAAAAGTGTTTTGGGGATGTGGGTTTGGGGTTACACATATGGCCAGTTAGTAAGTTAACACATATGTCCAGTGCAATACTTATAGAATTATAACAGCTTTATAAGCTGGTGTGTATTGCTATCTGAAATGAGTGATTTTTGTGGATGTGTATCAAGGTGTTAAAAGGGTCGTATTTCTACGCATTTGGTGACCATGGCGGTATTATTGTTGCTGTGGCCCGAGGAGCCTTGACTGGAGAAATACTGTAAGACATTTCTTACATCATGTTCAGCCCCATATAAGGCAATTAGGGATCATTTTGTTATTACATTATTACGTTTAACGTAGACGTAAGTAATGCCATCTTCTAATTTGTGCCCCAAAGTTTACATGATGGAAAATTATATTGAAAAGTTTTTAACATTATTATTTGACTGGAAATATTGTGGAAATCTGTTTTATTCAGTTATGTTGTTCCATCGATGATGGTGCCTCCCTAAAACCATGAACCACACGAATGTTAGCTGTAAATCATCACGGGCTCTGAATTTACCTCACTATCGATGTGTATACTTCCGCTTTGGTTACATAATGTAAATTTCATCAAATCTTCACTCATTCAAGTTGTGGGCATCTTTGCGCACACATTAGACCGATAAGCAAGAAGGGTAATGTCCGACAACATTAATGGCGACAGCCGAAGTAAGGATCTATTTTCTGACACCACAGCGCCACTTAGCGACTGCAAACTAAAAACTTTTGGTTTCCAAGGTGCGGTTGCCAAGCAGCTTGCTAGGCAACCTCGTTCCAAATATGGGGCTGAACAGTCTCTTTAACCTTCATATGTTTAGCAATTATATCTGCCCAGTTTTCACCTGTGCATACCTGGTATGTTTCTAATTTAAAGGTATTCCCACGACGAAGGAGAGACATGGGAGAGTTACGAGTTCTCGGCACAGAAGGTCTTTGTTTATGGCCTGCTCACTGAACCTGGAGAGAAAACCACCACATTCTCAGTGTTTGGATCATACCCCACCCATCATAGCTGGCTTGTTATTCAAGTCAATCTATCATCTGTCCTGGGTATTGATTTGTTTATCATTGGCTGTGATTGATTGTGTACTAACTAGTGTCTCAATTGCAAAGTTTTGGTCTTAATAACAAGTACCACCAAATGTAGAATTGGAAATGGACAAATTGTCAAACTTACAATTCAAGTTTCATTTATTATAAGATCTGCTCCGTAACTAAGGTTAGTCCTTTTCTTTAAATGGTGTGTTACTTTATGTCGTGAAAAACCCATGAACAGACAATTTTGCTTGGATTCTATGTAGGCAATATTTGTACAAGAGAAGATTATAAACAGTGGTCTCCGACTGATGACCCTCGTGTAAGCTGTCTGCTGGGGAGAAGAACAGTTTATGAGCGACGACGGGCCCACAGTCTCTGCTTCAACAGCCGCGACTATGAACATATAGTGTCCTCAGAGAACTGCTCCTGTTCTAACATGGACTTTGAATGGTATGTGGCTTTATTTGCTAGATACTTAAGATATCTTTGATTCTAGATCAGGAAATCAATGTTAGCCCATGGGTTATTTGCAACAAATGAATGCTTGGTCCCCCTCCCCCACTCTCTAGTTTCATTTGCTTTGTAATGTGCAGTGATGTTGGCTTCACTCTGCCATCCTACTGGGCTCACCAATGTGTTTACAATGCTAGCAGTGGTGTAGATCTTCATGCTATTCCCCAGCCATGTCCAGAGGGAGGCTTCTACTATAGAAGCAAGGGGTGAGTTCCAGATTATGGTGACCTTGCATCGTTACCTGCCCATACCTTACAGCCCTTTCTTCAGTTGTTATGCTCAAATGGGTATTCATTGCTGCCTTCAATTTTGCTATTGCTGTAAACTATTTAGTTTTTTCTGCACAACCTCCTGTGTCTGGCCCTATTTCTTCACTGATAGATGGTTGATTTGATGATCAAATCTGATGATCAAATCATGAGTTATCATTCACAACATCCATTTCCTTAACTCATGTGGAAGACGCATCCCAGATTTTGAAGTAGATTTTTGGTTTTATGCACACGTCAATATAGTCATATTTTGCCTGGCCCCATCAGTGAGAGATTTCAAATACTGTCAGAGAACAAATACTGAATTAAGCTGTTTGATGCTCCCCTGTATAGATATCGACGTGTGGAGGGAAACACTTGTGAAGGGGGTGAGGCATACAGATATGACCCAGAACAGATCTCCTGTCCCGTAACAGGTACGCAACATCATGACAACATCCCATACACTGAGGCATTCCATCAAATTTGTTGGATATCATATATCTCAAATCTTTGCTGAATAATATTTAAAATGATTCCATGAATAATTATTGGTTGATTCATATAATATATAGGTTTTAAAATTTTGTTTGAATTTGGCCTGTGAGGTTTGAAATTTATCCATGTATGACCTTTTTTTCAATCAATATATGTGCTTTACAGGTAATGAGGAGTTCATCCTCTTTACTACAAGGAAACATATCTACCGCTTTATGTTTGATGAGCAGCGCAAAGAGGAAATCTATGCACCCCTTATCCAAAATGCCCTGGCTATTGATTACGACTACAAATCAAATTGTGTGTTCTGGGCTGATTCTGGGTCAAGAACAATTGAGGTAAGTTGCTGTTGCATTTGTAAGGATTTTACCAATATTTGCAATAAATCTCTGTGAATTTGCAAGCAGTTTTCATTGCTAGTGAATTCAATCACATCTTAATAATCATAGTTTCCATACCCCTATTTCAGAAAATGTGTCTCGACGGACACAATTCGTCAGAAATCTTGGTGACAGAGAATCTGGAATACATCGAGGGTCTGGCCTATGATTGGATGTCACATCAGATATATTGGGTTGATGTGGGAAACAATAAGATAGAGGTTGCTCGTGATGATGGCAGTCACCGTCGTGTGCTTATCACCAATGGAACTCTTGATAAACCCAGGGCCATTATTGTATGCCCCAAATATGGGTAAACTTTTGTTGTGCTGAACATTGCAATATTTAAGACATCAAGCTTAAATTCATGATTTTCCTGCATGAAGTTGTGAACAGAACCTCAACTACAGCCGTCTCCAACTTGACTGCCCTCAATTTGTGTGTGTTTTACAGATTGATGTTCTGGAGTGATTGGTCAGACACCAATCCGAGGATCATGCAAGCATGGTTAGATGGCTCTCATATAACTACCGTAGTAAGAGGGGTTACTAACTTGCGCTGGCCCAATGGTTTGGCCATCGACTACCAGCATGATCAACTGTATTGGACAGATGCCAACCTCCACTCCATCAGCTACATCAAGTTATTTGAATCTGATGCTGCCATTCATGTGCTCATACAGGACTCAGTTAGGCTGCCCCACCTCTATGCAATAGATGTTTATAAGGTATTGGTCACTTTAAAATTAGTTATTGGTTGATGGCAAAGATTGTGTATTGAAAGAGGTCATGTAATTTGAAAGATCTTTAAAATATTTTGTAGAAGTTAATTTGAGTTTGTGTTGTGTGTTTAGGATGATGTATATGTAACGGACTGGCAGAGGGGGGCCATTTTGTCTGTTGATAAGAGACAGATCGAGGGAAGAAGCGTACCCATTCGAGTTGTGCTCGATTTAGATGTAGATGATCTCCAGCTTCTGGATCTTAAAATATTACACAGAGCTGTGCAGCAGGGTGAATTTTGAAAAGCTTCATATATTGCTAAAACTGATTGTAAAAATGGGGACGTATAAAATAAAATAGATGATTTGCTGTTGTTAGGAATTGGACCTTGCTCACATGGGCGGGGCGGATGTACAAGCTTGTGTATGAATCGCCCCGGTAACGCAAGCCAAGTGGGGGGCCTCAACCGAACCTGCCTCTGTTCTGATGTCTTCCCAGTGCATATACTCAGGGCTGACGGCAGTGAACAGTGCTTATGTAGTGATAACCAAGCACCATCCATGAACTCTACCTGCTTGGCTACAGGTGTGTTTTACATCCAGATTATATGTTGATAAGTTTTTCCACAGCAAAATGATATGCAAGTATCATCAAGAATCAGTCTTCTCCCACCGTATAAAAACTTGTTTTAATACTATTCCATATCCTGTATCCATATAATCAAAGAAATGTTGTTGTGGATCCAGGCAATAGCTCATGTGGTCTGACTGAGCTCAAGTGCCACAATAACAAATGTATCCCTCTCACTTGGAAATGTGACGGAGACAATGACTGTGGGGACATGAGTGATGAAAGAGACTGCTGTGAGTCACCAGACCATACCAAGCCTTCATTGATATGTGCCGTTTGTTATATATAGAAACTGGATCAGTTTTAACCCCAGTCTCTAGAGTATTGTACTAGTACCTCCTGCATCTCATTCATTTTTTGATGGATGTTTGGTTTGCTTATATCAGCCTACCATACATGCAGTTCATCTCAGTTTCAATGTGACAACCAACATTGCATCCCTAACCGCTGGGTCTGTGACCAGGACAATGATTGTGGTGATAACTCAGATGAAGTGAACTGCAGTGAGATTTTAGCTTTTGCTCTTGAATATTGAATATTGAACAATATTTTGCCTCCTTTTTCACTGTGTTACCCAGAAATCATAATATTGTTTTAATTCTATAAATGGATTCTTAATTTAGTCTGTGATAAACATGCCAGACACAAGTATGCCAACTATTGTCAAATCCCATCTATAGGTCACACAATTTTGGTCAAAATTTATGTGAAAAAAGGTGGCCTTTATATTTCAGGAGATTTTAAAAATCTTCCCTTTGAATTTCAATTTGAAAGTTCAAATCGATACCAAGCAATACCATTCCATGAAATGCACTGTCCATTTTTATCCCCTCCTGGTCATTTACAATGTTATTGTCCATACCTATAGAAATGTGACCAAAAATTCTACACCAAAAGAGGGTGCAGCTTAAACACGGGTGCGTCTTTTATTCAAGATTTCATGGTAATCGTCAGAAGTTTTTTTACTGTTGGCTATTTTGGATCATCTTGGTTTGGGGAATGTGAATGTTAACTTGAAAGAGTCTAAATGATTGCAACATTTAATGTTCGTGGGTCGCTTGTTGTCACCCAGGTTCGGGGAATTGTTTATTGATTGAAAGGGGGTTGATCTCTAGGATGTTACTTGGGCCGTCAACTCTCCTAAGCTTGAAGGCACCAACTTATAAGCTGAGGGTTTATATTGATATTCAGGGGAGATTGTGGAGGTATTTTAGGAGACTGTAAATCAAATATTCGGGGGTGTATTGAAGTTTTTTTTCTATAACATGTTCAGCTCATATATGCTTCGTGAGTCTGTAGTATGTGTGCATGGTCACTGGGGTTGCTCACTTATAGAGGAAATAAATGCTAGAAGTAGGGGCTGGCATCATATCCAGTTTTGCCTGTCCTGTTGTCCAAGAATAGACCATGTAATTTAACTTCACAAAAAAATGGACCAAATTTCAAAGCAAAAGATAGGTACAACCTATACTCGGGTGTGACCTGTTGTTGAGATTTGACAGTACTTAGTGGTTCCCCCTCAGCAGATTACTCTGGCTCCTCCTAATAGAATCTAGCCTCATAAGGGTTCTACCATTTGGCCTTGTCTTCATTCTGTTTGTTATTAGATAGCACCGTCAGAACTTGTATGCCGGGACAGTTTACCTGTGCAAATGGGCTTTGCATATCACAGAGTTGGGTGTGTGATGGAGATAATGACTGCTCTGATTGGAGTGATGAGAACAACTGCACCGTAACAAGTGAGAAGTCAAATGCTTATTGATTACATTCAGTGAATAGGATGTACTGATCATAATGACAGTGTGTCCTTTAATAAACATTGATCACTGGTTTGAATGTACATTGTTTTCTCCTGGTTTGTGCAGTGACACAGCCCCCTCAGACGTGCAGTTCACAGGAATTTACCTGTCTTAGAGGTCATGTAAGCTGTGTGCAGTCCTCGTGGAAGTGTGATGGAGATCGGGATTGTGAGGATGGCAGTGATGAAGCTAACTGCAACAGCACATTACCCCAATGTGACCAACATCGTCAATTTACCTGTAACAATGGCCAGTGTATCCCCATAGCATGGAGGTGCAATGGTCCTTACAATTGTCCACATGGGGAAGATGAAGCTAACTGCTCCTGTGAGTAAAGATAAGCACATTGTTTGTGACACATTCTTATTTAAAAAGTCCGCATGAAAACAGTGTCAGGATTTCTTGTGAAAAAGTTATTTAGGGCCGAGCAACAGAGGTAAATTAATGAAAGTTGGCTGATACCATTTACTTGACACATCTTGGACACAATTGATACTGGATTATCATTAATACATATGTGTTTATAAAGATAAATTGTTATTTTCTTTCTGTTATTTTGGGAAGCTGATATACAGGTTGGCTCTGTTAAAATGAAATAAAGAATGAAAAATTTGTCTATTGTTTTTAAATACTGAGTCTGCTTGCCTGTCATTTGATTTGTGGTATTTGGTTTCAGATACCACTGAGTCGTCGACAACAACTGGTCGACCTGATGGTAACTGTACAGGCTCGCGGTCTGTAAGATGTGGTTGGGGTGGATGTATCTACCCTGATGAAGTGTGTGATGGAACACGTGACTGCCTCGACGGCTCAGATGAATGGCATTGTGGAGGTCAACAGTTAACTTACATAACATCTACTTATAACATGGAAAATGATATGTTATTGATCAGTTGCAGATCAATGTAAAAAAAGTGAGTGATTGAGAAGAGATTGTCTGTGTGCAGGTTATACAACACCAAGCATTAATTGTCGGCAAAATTTCCGTTCTTGCGACAGTGGCCAATGTATCCGGTCCTCGCTATGGTGCAATGGGGAGAGGAACTGCTACGATGGCAGTGATGAGAGGAACTGTAAGCTTCCAGTGCTGTTCTATGTTGCCTTAAGGCAATCCAGAATATTTCTCGACATTGGGATGTTAGCTTGCTTGTTTATTGTGTTGACGGGGGGCTTTATGTTGACCAGGTGCTACGCATATCCCATGTTACTCATATCAGTTCAGATGTGTGACTGGGCAGTGTATACCCATGAGCTGGGTATGTGACCAGGAGGCAGACTGCGTGGGTGGTGAAGATGAAATTAACTGCAGTAGGTTATATGTTCTGGCTTCATAGCATATGTGATAACAGTATATATTGTGTATAATAAATAGCCGCTGTTTACATTTCGACCTAATGGACTTCAAGTCATTTGTATTTTAATAAATTATCTGGGTGTCAGTTATGTATTTGTTGTCCTTGTTGCTTAAATATTGCATGCTTGTTCATAGTGAAACTATATTGATTAGGTTGTAATCTGTTCATAATTATATGCTGGTATCCCTGCAAATGTGGCAGTGAAAGATGATGCTGCAGAAGACGAAGGTTTGATTTCCAAGAATGGGTTTTGTTTACAATGAAAGTTAAGAGATTCTGGTTTGTCATGTTTTAGATGGGACAAGAAGTTGTGGTTCGCATGAGTTTATGTGCACAAACAGTGCTGATTGTGTTCCCTTAAATTGGTTGTGCGATGGAACAGAAGATTGTGCAGATGGTAGTGATGAGTTCAGCTGTGGTAACATGACTACAGCAGGTCAGTAATACCCTCCTCACTCTACTTAGACAGCTTAGTGATTGGCAGTGCGTCAATTGGTGTCATTGATCATGCCATGATATAGATGCACACGTCAAGTCGACTTTTCGCATGATATAGATGCACACGTCAAGTCGACTTTTCGCATGATATAGATGCACACGTCAATTCGGCTTTTCGCATGATATAGATGCACACGTCAAGTCGACTTTTTGCATGATATAGATGCACACGTCAAGTCGACTTTTCGCATGATATAGCTTTCAGTGCGTCACACTAATGAGAAAGTGATGTTTAATTCTTTTCATATGTGGGTTTGTAATGATCAGTCAAGAACACTTTCTACAAAGCAGAAATAAAATGTAAATTCCTAGTTAATAACTTGCTGTGCCATTGATTTCAGCTGTGCCTACACGCCCAAGTCATAATTGTGGCCAGTGGGAGTTCTCATGTGAACAGGGGGTGTGTATACCTCTGTACATGAGGTGCAATGGAATATATGATTGTTTAAACAATGCTGATGAAGCCAGTGACAGTTGCAGTAGAGGTGAGTGCAGTTGTTTACAATGTAACATTGCTTCATCCATGCTTAGGAGGCACAGTGGAATCTTCAAAGAGTTGACATGTGTATCACACACATTATGAAGAGTTATTTGTTCAATTTGTCCAAGCAAATGGCTAGAGTTGTAAGTGAATACCTGAAAATAAGCAAATTGGTCCGATTCCATTGCTAAACGTAAGTTCCACTGTTATTCTAAATGTGGCCAAAATCCAGAAATATATCAATACAGTGGTGTGCTTTGCTATGACTCATAATAGTAAAAGAAGCATTGTATTGAGAGCCACATACACTAAAATAACATTCTCTTCTTTTTGTTAGGATACAGCATCACTAGTTTATCATCCAAGGTGGAAAATGCTTCTGTCATAATCTCGTGGGATCCAAATGGAACTGATGGTTCGATGGTAAATGTTTATCTGTGGTAAGTACAGTGTTATTAATTAATCATATTTATTCAGTTTCAAAACAACACTGGGTAAATCTATCATGTATATATTGCACAGCTTGGAATATTTCTGTAAAATCTTGTGTATAAGGTGTAAGTCACCACCTTTCTTAAGCAACTGATTTGTGCGTATTAATTCTGCAACTTATACACGAGATGGAAATGGAAATTTACCCTTAGTTTTCATCGAGTGTTTAATGAGTATATTTGTTTCATTTACTTAGTAGTATATGCCTCTCCAATCAATGAAGTTCATATTTTGGAGTCAGTATTTCACGCCCAAGGCAAACTTTGTGATTATTTATTGTTTGTTACATATTCTCTGATAGCGCCAATAGCAACCTCTGCTTTGTGAGGAATACCTCACAATCAAGCTCTGTGACCTTCGCTGAAAGTACCCCAGGAGAATCCTATATCAGTGGATCGTATTTATACTGGGCCAGGGTTGTACATAATGGACGTCTCAATCCTCCGACTTCTCGTCACCGCTTGTATTTGCATACTGGTATGTATCAGCACTCTCCTTTGCTTGATATTCCCTAAAAGACTTACCCAAAGCAACCTTTCTTTCCTCAAAAGTTACCCAGCTATATCATTATTTTGTTTGGGTTTACAGTGCCGAGCCCTCCAACGGATGTGGTTGCTACAAATACAGCGTACAAACTCACAGACTTCTCCCAGCCTGAAAAGGTCATTCAAGTCACATGGAAAGCGCCAACCGTTGCTCCTGAATATTATTTGGTATTACTATTTTAACATTTTTGCTGTAACTGACACACATGGTTCTGTGACCTGGTTATGCAGTCTGTTTAAGTTGAGAGAATCATCACAATCATCCCCACCCTTGATCATTGTAACATCCTTTATATGTTTAAAACAATGCAATGCATCTATTCTCATTTATTATATATTTTACCTCATTTATAAACACACAATCTGACGTGAGAGCAGCATTTGGGGTTAAGGTATGTGGCTAAGAAGCATGTTGAACCAAATTACATTCTGTTTACACCATTAGCATCACAATATGTCCTACTACATGAAAATTAGCACTCATTCCCAACTTCATGGGTATCCACGCGATAAAGTGACTAAGTTAAATGACACTTAGCTCATTGGGACCCCTGTGGTTAATTACCAAGTCGAAGTAAGGTTTCTTAAATGGTTATATGAAGTGAATGTATTTTTCATTTGCTCGACGTTCTGTTGTTTTTCCAAATAATGCAATGATTTCATGTGTCGCCATACTGCATGAAATTATTGAGCTAATACATTAAGTTGAGGTTTAAGGATCTGTGTGTTGTATTTCTTCTGACAAAGAGAAATACTTTTATTAAAATTCTTTTAAATGTCAGGTATATTGGAAAGACAACAACATTGACAAAGTTCAGTTCAACATCGCCAGGGAGTTGAGTTACATTATTTTAGGATATCAGCTAACAGCGGGCAACTCCTACGAGATATGGGTAAGATTTTTATTAATATTTTCCTTCAGACAGAAATGAATAGCATTTTAATTTTAAATATAATAGATTATATTTCTAAACAAAGCTGTATATCTAAATTATTCAATACCTGTTGCAATCAATAATCTTATATTAAGGTCGCTTGAAAATCAATAAATACCTCATATAATAATTCCAGCACGTTGTCTAGTCATCCTATATGTGTACGGTAATTTTGGTAGGTCTTGGTTTTATTAGGTTACGTCATGGACTACTCAGGAAAGTGTCAGGTCCAATGTTGTAAGGCTAACATATGGATGCAATGAAACGCAATGTTTCTCTGCAACTGGATTATCGTTTAGTGACATTAAAGCAGATTCTGTCGTACTTGCTTGGACACCTGCATCAGGTGCACAGGAATATAATATTGTGTTTACTTGCCCGCTGACTCTTGAAAAGTGGAGAAGTGGAGAAAACAATGCATTCAGTCACTGGTGAGTGAAATTAAACTCATTCTACCAAAACCAGGTGCATGTTACGACCAATCTCTGGATGATAGAGGATCAAAGCTAAAGATATGTAGCAGAATTGCTTAGTTCCACATTATTCATATACAGCTCATTCAATTTGTTATATAACCATATATGTGTGTATGTTTTTTGTTACAGTAAGGGATCTGTCCCCTGGCGTGACATATGATGTGTCAGTGTATGTGGAGAAGCCATTTTGCTCGAGACAGTCTTGTAAAGCTGTTTTTACAACAGGAGGTGAGTTAGTCTCTTGGTAGGCATTCCTAAAATTATTTTGCTTCCAATTTTGTTTTATGGAATCATAAAAAGACAGTTCATTCTGTTTTGATTAATTTTAGGTTTATTTCAATGTTTTTTTCCATGGCAAAGTATAGTTTAGATTTGGATTGCAAATCTCAATATTACATGAAGAATTTGATGATTCATAAGCATGAGGAAAAGTTAATGTTATATATGCAGGAAATAATAATATTATATATGCAGGAAAAAGCTGACAAAGTGTGTTTTAATGACAGGCACAGCTCATATCCCTCACTGAAAAGCCACAGCTCAAGTCATCCACTTCGGTCACTTTAATGTGGACCGATGCAAATTACACCCCCAGCACACCTTATGTGAGTTCTAATTTCCTCATGTGGATATCTAACATGAGGGTGCCATCTTACATTCCACCATACAGCTTGTGCCTTCTATGAGGATTTGACCTCAAGTGAGATGACATTGGTGTATTTACTTTTTACAGAAATACCAAGTGTATTATTCAGACTCCCCTAGAACAGTGGAGAACTTGGCATCTGTTAATGACACGTTTGTCGTTGAGAAAGCCCAGGTTTCCAACAAGACGCAGTTGGATATTGAGAACCTGGCAGCATGTCGGGAATATTGCTTCCGAGTACAGCTTATAGAGCCACATCGCAGTCCCCTCAGTAAACCAGCCTATGTTGAGACTCTGGAAGGTCATAGCACTTCACTTCTTGCTTGGCATATATGTTTGGCCATAGTTATCAATGTATTCATCTAATGCATTGTATGATAACAAATATTGAAATTGGCTATTGTTATCTGCTCTGAATTAGGATTGGTCAAATTATATTGCTTCTTTCTAAATTACTGTTTTAGACCGTAAAGCACAACCCACTGGGGTAGCAGCTACTGACCAAAACATCACAGATCAGAATGCCAATGTTGTCATTACGTGGAGGAAGCCATGTGAACATGATACCATGGGATTGGTACGTTTATTCTGTATCTTTCTTGTGAGGCATTCCATTACTACCAAAGTCGTTGTTGTTTGCTTATGTCAATTTTGATATCAACATTCCCCTGTTATTTTGGGCATCATCTGTTACCTTTGCATATTAAAATGTTATCTTTCTTCATTTAAGGCATATCTCATCAACATGACAAATGAAGCCCACCTGTCGCAAGTGTTTGAGGTGCCTGCCACAGATAATTTGGAAGTGCAGCACCTTGTGAAAGGCTTCCATCGAGGTGCAAGGTACCTCATTCAGGTCCGAGTCAACCTCCATAGGGATATGTCTCGCTTCTCCACACCAATCAAACACGTTGTTGGTAGGTACCGTGCAATGTCTTGTAAATAGTTCTATTTGTCTAAACAATCAACTCACAGTTACATAAATTGACTTATTTCTGCATTCTTCAATAAATTTATATCAGTAACTCATGCTGTCATTTACTATATTAATATGATTTCTAGCTGATCTTAATATAACGCTTCATCAACTGATGTTCATTACTGTCTTTGTCCTCACAGCACCTTACCCTCCCCCTGTAGCATTAGAGGTTACTGACATTAGTGACTGTGCCGGTTGCTTGAAGTTCACTTGGAAAAAACCAAAATCGCTAAAACAGCCTGTGGTCAGTGTTTCATTTGTTGCCTTACATCTTGTTGTGGAGTATCTATAGGATTATTCTGTGTTCAACATTGATAAATGTTCCACTCCGATCAGCAAACCCCTCATTCAGATTGTTTGGTTCTGTACAGACCTATGTCCTACAATATGCCATAGATTTTGACCCACTTAAGCAATCAGAAAATGACGCGAACTTTTCCATGGTAGCTGAGACCAATGATACTCGTTACTTCGTGAAGGACAGTCATCCCAATACTGTGGTCTACTTCCGTGTGTGCATGCGCATATTCAACTATCTGAGTAACTGCACCTCGGCCCTTGAAGTGTTCGAGCACAGATATGGTGGGTCCAGTGCCGTAAACAAATAATATATCAATGTGTGTTACTCACAATTCATCTTGACTTTGCATCTATTAAATATCTCCATTGAACTTTGGTTTCTATTTATAGAGATCATCATAAATGAAGTGTTCTGGTATTTGAAGTATGCATAGTTGCATGGAGTTTAATAATGAGAATTTTCACAGAAAAAAGTTCGGGTACAGTTGAACCTCAGACATCAAACAGCAAGAAACTCTTAATGGGAACGTTGATCCCTGCTGTCATTATTGTCCTCGTCATTTCCATCGCCCTTGGCGTCTACATTATAAGACACAGGCGATTACAAAACAGCTTTGCTTCATTTGCCAACTCTCACTATGACAGACAAGCAGGCACTACAACATTTGGTGCTGGAGATGATTTAGGTAAGTTGAAACCAGCGAATAAAATACACAGAGGCACCCCCATAACATCAAAATCCGCCCCATAATTTGGGATAACCAGGAAAAGGAGCCCCCTTGGGAAATATATTGTTCAGAGGGATAAAATATTGTGTTTACAAGATAATCTCTAAATGACAGCTCCCTATCTACTACAAATTCTAGTGTTGAGCACTGTTTTACATCTTTCTGTTAGTGATATAGAGAAAATCTTGATCATCGAAAGAATGTTAATGGCGTGTTTTAGATGGAGATGATGTTCCCATCATTCGAGGATTTGCTGAGGATGAACCCATGGTGGTGGCATGATGCCAAAATAAACTGAAGTCTATTTCATCAATGTTGCTGTAATTACCAATTGCTGCAACAAACTGGGGCCAATTCATCAATCAATATGTTTTACGTTGACAAAATGGTTTATTATAATCAATTTGTTGTATATATTCATGCTGTTATACACATTTTTTACCTGTGGTGTTTGTTTGATTACATAAAGCTGTATAGTTCTGGCTGCTTAAGTTGACAATTTGTCTATTCAAGGGGAAAAGCTTGATGCAGATGTGATGTTACCAATTCAAATTATATTTGTAATTATTTAAGGTGGCATTTCATTGTACTGAATGTGATAAGATTGTATCAAATGTAGCTGTTCTATTCAAATTTTAATTAGTGCTGACCAACTATTTATGGTTCATCTTACCTTATTGAAAACATTGGTCTGATTTCCCCTTTTTGATATTTACATGTACACATCTGTAATCATGGGTTCATGATTGTCATTTGGAATTTATTTTTTTGGTATTTCTTGTGTTTCTCCACAATGTGCTTATAACCTGTCAGTTATCTGCTATCAGCTTGTATCTCAGTGCTTCATTTCAGTTTGACAAATATATCAGTTTTGTTTGCCAAGTTATCTGTGATTGTCATTGAAAAAATGTATCACTGGTCAAATTTGGCATTTTCATATCAAAGGATAGGTTTGTACTGCTGTGATGAAGCTTGGTTTTTACATCTTGTTGCTATTTGACTAAAATATTACTCCACAATTGTGTAAGCATTTTCTGGCTCTGGTCTCTTTACTTTATATATAAAAGCTTCAATGTGAAACTAAGAATCTTATTATGGTTGTGTTCAAGATCACAAATACTCTCAATACATTCATTTTTGTTCTGATAAGTAAGGAAAATAATTGTATCTTTTTACTGTTGTTTTTCTCAACTGGCAAAGTAATATTTCAGTATAACTGGGAGGAAGTGCAATCCACAGATCTTGTTAATTTGTATTACTCAACTTGTGGTCCCAGAAACTGACACCATCAGAGGCCCCTTTTATTTGCTTGATTTTGAGAAGGGTGGCATTTCTGTTATGTGGTATATTGACATTGTTGTGTTTCTACTAATTTATTATAAAAATGTGTGCATATCATCCATTTAATTTGATCGCGGTAAATAAATAGGGTTTGCTTTGAGTGTTGACCTTCTATGTGCTTCTTGAAAGTATGCTCATTTAATTTGCTCCATTAATTTTGGAATGATTGCTAATGCTAAAACAATTACTGAAAAGGGCCAATCATAAGGTAAAAGTTTCAATGAAGTGGCGAGGCAGGTTGGGTAATGAATGTACCTGCCCTGATAATATGTTTTCTTTGTGGGCCTCTTTTTTTTATTGAGCTATATATACCGATACAGAGGATTAGTGACTCTGCTGAAAACAGCAGCAAGTGGGACCTTGTCAGCAGGTAAAACTTTGTCCGGCGGAACACCCATTGGCATTACACATCATCAGGAAAGGGCCGTGTGACCTTGGATATGAGGGGTTATTTGTTATTTTTTTAACTCTAATTGTAGGGAAAAGTCTCTCCTTACCCCGCCAACTTACGTCACTAAATGATCTGCAAGCGGCATTGTTTGTCCTGTTCGACCCGGTGATCATAACGCTCTAGTGGCATGACGCCTGTTTGTCCACCAATCACAACAGTCGTTTCACACCACTGGTCCGAATATATTTGGCGCCAGGTGGAAAGAAGAATGGTTATTCGGAGTGTATCTGCCAGTAAAATGTTAGACTGGTTTCATATTTCTGTGTGTCACTTAATTTTCACATCAAACAGTTTAATGTTCCTTATGTTCATCGTGTTAATTTATGATTAATTTTTCCTGGTGATATGGAGAAATCGTTCGCATTGCTAAAGAAAATAATGAGCTCAAATAATCGAGAAAATCTGCAGTGAGCGATAATGTACAAAAATCTCTGGTGAATAATTGATTTGTTCATTTGGTCTGACGGTAGGCAAGGCACTCGCCCTGGTGTTTTTATGATCTGATGCCACCTTAGGGGCGAGGGTCCGTATGGCAGAATCTTTAGGGTTATAAGCAAATTTGCTCCTTCTCGCAATGCAGATAAGGGACAGTTTAAAAAACATAGATTTTCATATCCATAAATGTCTTGACATCAATCTTGCCTAGAGTGCAACAACAATCATACTCCTTAATCAACAGAATCAACGAAATCCAACACAATTTTAAACTTGTCCAACATGGCTACCCTGAGAATCGAAAACGAGACATATCGCAGAGGTAGCAGAATGTTGTGTCTGCGGGCGAGGTCGAGTGGAGGAGCCAGCAAGCAACTTGCGCTTTTCAATTGGACGCGCGTCTACTGGTGATGTACGAAGAAAATGGGTCAGAGATGATATAATACTGTTTCATACTGCAGGTTTGAATATAACAATGACCTGTATTGGTTCGGCTTTCTGTTCGAAATCACGAGCTCCATCAAATTATGTTGCATTGTGGGAGTCCGCCATGTTGAGTTTTTGAACAAAGTTTCATGATGTGCCGTATTTTAGTGCTCAAACAGAACAAATAGACCAAACTAGTAATAGAAACAGGCCTCGTGTCATTTTGTCATATAATCTTTCATTTTGTCACAAATTTTTTATCATGGTGGTCTTTTGTAAGTTTTTACCGAGTTTCGAAGTCATTTTGACTTCGGAACCTCGGTAATATCACAGGCGGCTTTTGACTACATTGCTAGGTTTGGCAGCTAGAAAACCACAAATATCAAGAGCCTGTGAAAAAATATGTCACATCACACCAAAAGCTTACCCCCGATAGATGTGATTCTTTAAGAAATGTCATCCATATATAGATTTCCAAAAAGTCTTGATGCGATGACCACCGTTTTGCAAAATAAAGTCACATGGTATTTGTTTGCTCTACTTTCGCTAGGTGTGCACCATAGCCCAACAGTCAATCGAGTACTACCTTGTTGGTCTAACAGGAGAACCCACTTTTATCAGTATATTGACAAACATACTTAACTTAACACCACTTATCCCATTAAAAATATGTACTAAGAAGAATGTACAGCCACCGAAGGTGAGAGTATTAAAGTAATTTAATTGGTAGTCAATGCATCTGACTAATTCCCCTGCCCCCAAACAATGAAAAATATTGAGAGACCTCACAAAAACATCCTTATGGGGTCTTCCACCTTATCTTAGTACTATTTGGCTAATATATTTGTTTGTGAAATGTCCCCCCCAGTAAATCACCATTATATTGACCTCAGATATTGTTGGTATTTTTTATTTTGTGTGGTATTCTACAATATATTGTATCGTTCAATTTTTGTTGTATTCCTCAACTGGGGGGTGTTATATTCTTTTGTGTGTGAAGTTGCTTAATTGATTTTGTCTCCTCCAGGTGATGTGAAGTCTGATCTTCCTACCTCCAGCCATGGCAACTATTGATGCCTTGTTCAAACCTGTGACGTCAACAAAATCTGACTCTCCTCTCTTAACAACCCAAGTCATTCATGAACGTAGTTTTGAAGATGAGAGTCAGTCACATAACAAGGAAGTCTCTAAAGTCAGCGGGAAGCGAAATAGAGGAGAATGTAACGTGAAAAGTTCTGCAAAGAAGCGTAAAGTTGAAAATCTCAATGATTCCATCGAAGATTTCAATTTGACTCCTAAACCTACGAAAAAGTCTGGAAAGATTGTCTCCAAGGTAACTGAACGTAGGCCGAAAGCAGTGGTTGAAGATGGTAAGATACAGTCCGTATCAAATACCACTGACAAACTTAAGGATGCTAGTAAGGAGGTTACAGAAATATCATATTCCGATTTCTTAGTTGCTCAGGACGACACGGTTGGTTTACCTCTGTCACAGAATCTGGAGCCTGTTGTTTCCTATGACAACACACATGACTCCCGGCCCCCCATTAACTTGGTTGGTGCTAACAATAATGTTCCTGTGAAAATCAAAATAAAACTATTCACAATTTCCTCAAGTGGAATAGTAAAGCAGAAACCAAAGTAGAGCATGTTGATGTGGACGACAGTCAGCAGATAGAAGAATATATTTGTGATGAATTGAATGCAAAGTCTATATCAAGTTTCTTTTCTAAAGCCAGTGAGATGACAATGGCTCGGAAACTGCCTGTTTCTCCATCTGAGATTACAGTAAAGGCTGACGTACACAAGGAACCAACCTCTAAAGTGTTCAACATTTTCGATTTTAAGAAACGGCGCTCTGGACTTGAGAAAGATTTGTCTCCCCAATCTTGTGAGAATTCCAACAGCGCATCTAACACAAAGCAAGCCTCAAATGTTATTGTTGAAGAAATGGACTCGGAAATCAGGATAACAGGTACATTTCCTGTCACACCTGTGAAGAAGCGAAAATCACGCCAACCTGCTAAACCGATGGTCACCTCTGCCGTGCCAAAACCTATCATGGTAGGTGTTGCATGTGATAATCATGTGATGTCTGATAGTGGAACTGGAAGAGATGGTCCGTGGGAGGATAAAACTGAAGTTACAGAGATTGCTTCCAGGAACGAAAAAACCGAAGTGGAATGTGCACGGAGAGAAAAACTCTCTGCTCAGCTGCAGTCCTTGGATAAGATAAAACTAGATTCCAACTATGCTTCCCAACAAGCTACCCTCAATTTCAGTGCCAAAGGTATGAACATCAATAAAACTTTGCCTTCAGTTAGGAAGGAAGTGAAAGAAAGTGATATTTTAACTTGTGACCCTATTTGTGGCGAGACAACCAGCAAGAAACGTTCACCCCAAAAATCCTCCACTTCATGCAAAACAAAAAAACGACAATCCACGAATGAAAATCAGATGACGGGCCAAGATGATCTGGTGTCTTATCAACCTAGGTCACTTAAGAGAAAGAAAGATCTGAGGGAAAGCTCAGAGGAAGAAGATGGTGTGTTTGTGGCTACTTTGGTCAAAACGCCAGTCGGAAAGAAAACAAAAATGCCCCTAAAGATGAAAATAACTAGGTGATTACTAGATTCATTTTGTTGCTATATCCTGTTGCTATTGGTATTAGGGATTCAACTTGTATTAGATATTAAGCTCTGGTATCTTTCCTTACATTATTGATTACTGTTATACAGGGTACGGGGCAGAGAAAATACTGACCAGGTGTGTACCTTGTTTAGTCTTCAAATTAAACTTGTCAAGTTAGACATTTTTGTGACATAATTTAAGGCATATTACTAGTTAATTGAGTAAATGTCTCTTCATATCGCTGCCATGGTCTAATCAGCGTTGAAACCTGCTTCAGCTTAAGTTATCACGAGCACAGCAACTGGTCCTCAAGGCCAAGTCCAAAACAAAGAGAGCTTCACTGGACCTGAACAAATCTCGTCTTGAGAAACATATCAAACAGAGAACCCTGCCAGCTGTCCAAGCCAAAGAAAAGTTGACTCGGCAAAAGGGCACCAGATTAGCAGATGTGGAACGTTTACCTGAGCAGGGTTTACGAAGGAGCCACCGTCAAAGTGCTCACAACGCTACTTGTGCTATTTCTCTAGGCTTCGAGGTCAGTTTTGACATGAGATGAGCAAGACTTTGAATGGTTCTATTTGGGTTATATTTCTTACATTAGGCTTATTCAGCTTGTTATACCTGTTGTTTGACTGATCCCATTTTTCGGTATTTATGATGAATTGATGGGTGGTAATTTTTAGTCCAACCTCAGATATACCTCCGTAGCCTGTTATGGAGGTGATCAGGATTAGGCTGACGTATTTGTAACAAGCCATATATCTCACCTGATTGAACTTGCTAATCTTGTAGCATAAGTTTCATTTCTGAAAATCAGGAAGTGGCTCCAGCTCGCGACAGAAAAACTAAAAAGAAAGTGATGGTTGAGGTATCGTTAGATGAGGAAGATGGGACAGTTCATGTCCGTACGACAAAGAAAGCAAATATGCTGAGTAAATCACCAGCACCAAGCAGTAAAAACAAAGGTAAAGGTGAGTATATAGAAGTCTACACAACTGACTTTACTTGTTTGATTACATCCATAGAGATTTGTTACTTTTATGCTATATTCATCTATCGAATATTTATGTAAAGGTTGGCAATGAAAGCTATTCCCCCCACCCAATTTTTTTTGTTTGTTTCTGTGATTATATGGATTGCATATAATTTGTCTGAATGTTTGTTTTCACAGCCCTGAAATTGGCTCCATTGTTCATGAAGAAAACTGGTGAACCTAAAGCTTCAGAGTCAGGCAGCGACTGTGAAGTTGTTGCTATGGAGACGACACCAGTCGATGCAGAGGCTTTGCGAGTGAAGAGGAGCTTCCTGCTCAGTGGGGTGCCCCAGGCACTAAAGAAACAGCAAGCCGGAGTAGAAGCACTGAGTCTGTCACAGTATTCACCCTGGCCAACAGTGTCACATGTACAGCAGAAACAGACGCTGCATCCTGATCACCCCCTTGAGGGAACTAGCAGCAAGATCCAAGCTTACCCTGCTGACGAGGATGGCACAGGCGGTTTCTGTTCAGTTGATGTGTGGTCCTTACCCAGCGATGTGGCTGTGCCCAGGCTATTACCGACTTCCTGTGTAGCTGTGGGAACCAGCATAAAATGGGCATGGTCATCTCTGAATCACATAGACAAGCAATGCTATGTGGCCAGGATCTTGGTGAGTACAAAATTTGAGACAAATTTGACACTTCTAGAGCACACTTCAGCTGTCACAATGATTAATGACTGCCTGCAATTGACTTGTTCAATTGTGAAATGTAATTCTTTCTCAGATCTAAGTACTCTGACAAATTGTGAATCTTCTCATTCGTTTATTAATATATTTGATGAAAATAATATTACCTACTGAACGATACCCTCTGATGGATGAAACTAACTGGGAGAATGTTATGATCTGTTCCTGCAGGAGAGGAATGGTGCCTTTCCCTACGAGGGAGAGGTGCTTGATGTGCTGTTAGCTGAAATACGTGCGTACAACCCTGGTTTCCCCGTGTCACGCATGTACAAGACTCTCCTTGCAAAAGTTCATCCCCAGCCTGCTACAAATGGTAATTATCACTCATTTGCATTATTTGGTGGTAGGGAGGGGGTGGGGGGACACTTCAGCTATCAAACAGGGATGCCAATTTTCCACGGATCGGCGGAAATCCACGGATTACGTGGCCGCCAGGGTCCATTGGGATCCATTAATCCGCAGGGGGCCTTTGCGGCCCCCATGGCCCCAGGCAAATTTTCCTCTTTTTTTACAAAATCCTGTTGGCATCCCTGTATCAAAGTCTCAATCCTCAGTTAGAGAATATATAATTGAATTCAAAACCTTAAGGCAGCATGATGTAAATATTATTGTCAGAAAGAACTTTTATTGCAGTGTCAGCAGCTGCTCAGGTTGTGAAGAAGGTTGGTAGGAAACGCAAAATAAGGAAGAATGCAGAGGTGAACAAACCTCCAAACCCAGTCCCTGAAATAGATGGTTCGTCATATCATATAAAGTTTTTGCCATGAGGTCATTTGCAATCTTGTCCAATTTTCATCAAAATCCACTTTAATTAGAGATAAGTGTTTGATGATTTATTAAAGCCTATGTGATGCAGGGCTGCATTGGACAGAGAAGTACGCGCCTGTTAACTCGAACGAGATGTTCAGTAATGTTGGTCCGGCGAGGCGGGTACGTACCTGGCTGGCTGAGTGGAAGAAGAAGACGGACATGGAGTTCAGGAAGCAGGTGAAACAGGAGATCAAACAAGCTCGACGGTCTGGAGATACGAGGGAGCAAATCAAGAAAAGTGATTACCTTATAACCCTCTGTTTGATTGTGTTGATAACCAAAGCTTATCAGCATCATTTAAAATAGCTTCTGATGAATATTGGACAAGATTGCTAATGACCTCTTATTAAATTGTCTGGGTGGAATTTTTCAGAATTACAGGACATGTTTGAGAGTGAAGATGCCAATGACTTTGACTTTGAGATTGATGACAGTGATAAGGGATCTGATTCTGAGGAGGAGGATGGTTTATGTAATACCATGCTAGTGACTGGGCCACATGGCTGTGGCAAGACGGCTCTCATTAGCTCTCTAGCACAGGAGCTCGGCTATAAGGTACAGATGTTAATTCTGTGGGTTTCTATACAAAAGTCGACTTATCTTTACTAATTTCTTTATGTGTTTTGGTGTGATAGAATGAGCTTAAGATGTCTTTGTAAGCACAGTGTTGTTGTAGCTTGTTTTGATGTGTTTGTGGAGGTGTTTGAAGTGAATGCCTCTTCGAGACGTAGTGGCAGACATGTACTGACTGAACTTCAGGAGGCTACTCAGTCTCACCAAGTCGCCAAGAAGCACACAGACACGGGGGCTGATCCAATGATTACAGGTTAGTATATCTGGATCTGCATCCAAGTGTAGTGTTTGAACCATATATTTCTGTGTACATGAATTGTCATAGCATTAGATCATGGGATCTTCTGTTGTAAATATCATGGGTTTATAGTTGTACAGACCAGGTGTTATGGAAATGATTTTGAGTACTTTAATAAGAAATGTCATTTATTTGGAAAGACATGAATGGCTGCATTTTTTCACTGTTTGTGTTTTTTCTAGCCAAGGCCCCTAGTCCCACTAAAGCCAAGAAGCATGGGCCGTCCGCTATAGCCAGTATGTTTAAGAAAGCACCTGTACCCCAAGAGAAGAAGGGAGAGAAGAAAGCAATCAAGGGACAAGCTAAGATGAACAGTGACAAATTGAAACACAGCGTGGCAACAGGTGGGGGGATCTCATTCTGAACTCTGCAAAGCTCCGGAATAATTAGTGTAAATGTCCATGGACTCATGAATGCATTTTATCATACCTCATGATAGAATTTTGCCAGCTCAGTCTGCATTTGATGTAAGAATCTGGTATTTTTCGCCATTGAGCAAAGACCATTGTTTTCTCTCAGATGGTGAACCAGCTGTTGCCAGGAAGGAAGGTGAAGGTCAAAAGAAGGTGCTTAAGCTCACGAGCGTCTCTCTCATTCTCTTTGAGGAGGTAGGTAGTGAGGTCACTGGTGCAGCAGGAAGTGTTAGGGTTTTGCAGATTGTGGTGACTGGCCCTAGCAATCAATTGTTACATTTAGACAGGAACTATAGAATTTTTTGAAAATCATGTTAAAAGTAGGAGAGCTTCAAGGTCTATTGGCCTCTTGTTTTATTTGTTGCTTGTTCGATAGACTGGATGTCAATTCAGTCTTTTTGATGAGATCTTATGAGCGTACCGTTTATGCTCCCCAGGCTGATGTGGTTCTGGAGGAGGACAAAGGATTCTGGTCCGCTGTCCACACATTCATGGCCACTACCAAACGACCCATCATTCTCACCGCATCAGAACCAGGGTTTGCCGAGAAGTTTGGCCGAAAACTGGAGAAGATATCAATGAAGCCTCCACAACTGGTAATGTCTTATGATCAAACGGTCTTGTGCTTTCAAATATGGAATGAGGAGCCTTTTGAAAGGGTTTCTTCATGTGATTATAAGCTGATTAATAGGGTGGGATGATGCATTAATTTGAAGAAATATTTTTATCTGAAAGGTTCTTGTAAGAACAGTGTGCTTTGGGTTGAGAATGGATGCTCACATGAAGTGCTATTGGTGTGTATGTGTCTAATTTGTGCCATGAGCTACAAGCTTTTATGTCACATATAACCCAATACTTCTGTTGACAGAACCACCTCACCAGTTATCTGCAGCTGGTATGTTTGGTTGAAGGCTTCCGTACACATCGAGAGGACCTGTGTAGTCTGGTAGAATGGTTAACGAGTGACTTGCGCCAATGTTGCCTCACGTTACAATGGCTCCTTCATTCTGCTGGTGCAGCTTGCAAAATCAGCAAATCAGTGTTGGGCAAAGCTAAGAGTTTGCCCGCTAAAGAAGAAACTGTTTGTGTTGATGATAAACTGACATCGCTCCCTGTCGGTGGAGAGATCGAGAAGTCTAGTGATGTTAAAGGTGACAGCGACAAAGACTTCCAGCCGGTTGTCAGGCGTCGCACCAGACAGTCTCAGCCAGTTATCAATGAGGATTCCTCTGAAGACGGTTATTCAGGGAATTGTACGATGTATTCCTTGCAAAAACAGGATGCCGTACCTGACGATATAATAGCTGCCCCTGACGAGGTGCCAGGACCAGCTGGGAAAGATGTGCCTCAAAAGGAGGCATCAGGTATTATCACCCAGACAATACAGGAGGAATCCCGAAGTGACCAGCTAGTGGAACTGATGTCTGCCTCAGTGGCTCCTCCTATGCACAGAATCTCCTTCAGTAGCTTGCTGGGCAAAGGGATGAATCTCAATTCTGATGTTAGCTTCTTACAGGTAATTAGTTCATTATCTTTCTTATAACTTACATTTTCTTCAGCGTCATTTGGTCATGTAGGATTCATGTAAATTATCTTACAGCCAATTTTTTTTTGCTATCTAAGATTGTTGTGTGGTGTTCCTTAAATTTGCTCAGGCAAGGTCTATAGCTTTCTACATATTGCTCAGTTGTTTATGGCAGGTGTGTGACTCTGTGTGTAGGCTATGAATCAATCAATACAGGATAGCCCACTACAGCTCTTAGACATGGTCACTCAATGCAGATCGCTAAAACGAGAACTCCTTTACACAAATATGGTTTTCTTGTTGCCATTACCTAAGGCAGTAGTTCCCTATAACATGTACAAATTAGGAAGTGCACCTGTTTCAACCCGTAGCCGCATCAAACAAATGTCAGACATGTTTGACAGCGAGAACTCGGATGATTGCTCTGAGAAAAAACAGGCTGAAATTGAAGTCGGATCTTCTGATTCAAGTTTGATTGATGGCAGTAGGAAGAAAGTTGAGCCACCGAGGACCAAACAGGATGGAATTGCATCTGATACTCTAGGGGCAATATCCGAGCTGTATGACACTATATCATTAGCGGACATTATCTCCACCACTGGCAGTGACTGCAGAGATGTTTCACGAGACGATAATTCGCTCAACTTCGGAAAATTACTGACTGGGGACTCGGATGAGCTTTGTTCTCACCCCTGTACCAGAGTTACATCCTGCTCCATGCATGATTGTGGGACAGCAATGGAATTGCTTCAGTTGCATAAAACTGACAAACTGCTGCAGATAAGATTCGATTATTGGATGGTTGCTCAACACTTGATGATGTCGATAACATGACGTTACCTGTGGATATGATGAGACAGGCCCCGTCTTTCTTGAGGGAGGATAGATTGCAGGCCAGGTGAGCTGATGTTATCCTAATTGGTCTATTTTACCTGGTTTATCTAATCATTACCATTGTTTTGTATGAACCTTCTCTCAGAATGTGTGCAACTGTTGAACCTATTTTTACGCATTTTTTCTGTCAAAAGGATCTCGAATAGAACTGATCCTATTTCTGATGAAATAATCTCTTGTTCGATTCATGTCCAGTACTCTTTATCAAATGTATTGTTGAAGTAAACAGGGACTCCAGCCTCTGTTTGGTATCTATGTGTTACAGCTCGGGACACAAGTCCTTACTAGCGATGAGACAAGCAGCTGAGAACCTCCCCCTCTCCACCAGGGGTCACAGCCGCAGTGTGTCATGTGACTATCTACCGACGATACGCAGCATTTTCCAGTCTGAGCAAATAAGAATGACCTCTGGCCGCAAACGCAGGTACTTATACACTGCCCTTTTCAACCTTGATATGGATAATTTTTTATAGCTGTTTTCTTCAATGATTCTCTGTTACATATGTACCATTGATTAAAAAATGTTGTACTATGAAATTGTTCTCCACAAGAAAAATGAGCTAAGATAATGAGGGATATTGGTGAATCTATTCCTGTGTTGATGTTGTCAGGTTCCTGCATTATCTGGGGCCTTTGGTGCAAGACTTAAAGCAGTCGACCGTAGATGTTTTGTGCTCCGCCTTTTAAAGTGCCAATGTACTGAATTAAATCAATGATATACTGAATACGCAGCAATTGTGAATAATCACCATATGTAAAGAAGTTTGAATAATTGATGAGATTTTATTTAGTATTCTGTCCATGTGTAGTTCTTATTTATGTTGCTTGCATATTAATATATGAAATAGTGTGACCAGTACAATTTAGGAAATAAAATAATCTCTTTGTCATACATTCTAAAGCCGGCTGGTCAGTTGATTCACCTTTACTTTGGTGTCCATCTATATGTTTCTGTGGGGAGCCTGACCTTTGACACTTGAGTCAATAGACCTTGTAGCTCTGCTGTTAGTCAAAATGTTCAATTAAACATCATGATGTGACTTAATCATACAGTTTTTTTTATTTGTGGTACATTGTATTCAATGGGTCATTTCAAAGGGTCATAGAACACTAAAATTATGTCGCTTTGTCCTAGTAATTGAACCACATGAGAAATGTAAGCTAAAATGTGAGGGTGAGTGCTATTAATAACATGCTGCAAGCTATATATACAACAATGCAACCTGAATGTATCGAGATATTTCTTATTTAACGGTCGCCTTAGGATGATGTCAAGGTCACGGATACCCTCTCCATATAAGGTTCCACATGATTGTCATTTGACTTGAAAGTAATTACTATGGTCATTGTGCACCCTCGTGTAATTGGAAAAGGCATCCTGGGGTAAGTTCTGAGTGGCTGCACAACATCAAAAACATGAATTGGTTGATTGCATCCTTACAAGGCCATTCAACAGTTGACAAATCTCAGTTTTTCTGTGATACACAAATAAAATATAACTTACCTGTACAATATCCATCTGGCAAACAGCTGGAGGTCGTGATGGTATGAATATCCTACATGCATCTCATCTTCAGTTCCCATGGATCTAATGCCCCATTAACATGTTAATGCTAATTATATATGGTCAATTGTCATACCAATTCTGTTTTACTCATTTGCATACTCGCTGCTTAGCTAGTCAGAGTAAGCCCAAAGAGTTTATAGCTAAGCTAAAATGGTTCACTCGCGGCTCCGCCCGAGGATAAATGTGACCAACTGCACAGTATGGTGCTTTGTCACACGTCTCTTAAAACCACATGGAATTTTCTGATTAATTTGGGTGCGTGGCCAGCTCGACCAATTAGAAGACTCAATATCTTTAAAAGACGTCGAGCCCTGAGACTCTGGATCAAATGCTTTTGTTGATTTCATAGTAGCGTCACTTGGTCGTAGTGAACCCTCTTAGCAAAGCTATAGGCCTTTGGTGGAATCACAGGAATCATTGGATAACATTATGATAAATAGCGTTATGACAAGCACTGAGAACTGTCAGCTCGGCGTTGGCTAATTGAGTGTATAAAACAACTCTTCATACAGAGTATTGGCTTTTCCCTCTGCTTTGATCAGATGATGTTCATTGGGATCCCCCGCCCTCACATCACCGCGCGTGGATTACCATAAATGTTTATCCTATTCAATACACCAACATATGTACAACAGCGATGCATTTCCACATGTCTAGCTGTGGTGACAATGCCGAGGCCAACCTAACTGGCGTGGTTATTTATCCACTGTGGAACTCATTAGTGACCCAGTTGTCAACTCAGGTATTCATCAATGACGATGCTCTTCAACCCTCCAAGCCTGAAGCAAATTCCAAGAGTTATTATCTGAGGCCATTGCGATTACATTCTGCGTTATGACTATTGGCCATTCAATGGTTTAATATCTTTGTTTCAAAAGCTTCGTGGAGCTTATATCAAATCTACTCCCATCCACAGATCGACTGTCTGATCGAATCAAAACAAGAATCATATATTTTGTTTTATTTACCTTCCAGATTCATTATCTAAAAAATGTCTGTATCTATTGCAAGATAGTATTGTCACTCCTCCCTACAATATAGGTTCCACCAAATCAACAGTGGATTTTGTGTATTGCTCGCAAATCCCGTAGTGATATCTCCAATAATGTAACTAGCGCATCTTTCAACATAATTTTTGTGTTTCCATCTGCGTATTCCCTATGACCATTTCTACAAACCATATAAAGTGCTGAAGTTTCATGTGACTATTTATATTGCATTTCATACTAAATTATGTTTTTATACGACTAGGCAGCATTCTTTTGACTTTTTGTGCCTACACATGAATATGCAGCCCCGTGACTTCATTTATGACATGCATCAGATCGAAAGCAGAATTAAATCAAGGTCAATGATTTCAAGAATGAAATGTTCACTAACAAATAACCTACCATTATCCAGATGGAGTATGCGTTGCTATTGAGGCGACATGGTTACCCTTGGTAATTATGCACGTGCATGTTCATCATTTTAATATATGTGTGTATGCACTCGCCACTGTGTGTGTGTGTGTGTGTGTGTGTGTATGTGTGTGTGTGTGTGTGTGTGTGTGTGTGTGTATGTGTGTGTGGAAGCATTTAGCAACTGTTGACATTGCACACAAGGAAGTATCTCGTTTCTAAAACATGTATGAGATTATGATCTTCTGTCTTGCCCCATAGTAGTCCTATAGTATAAATTTTTTTAACGCATTTAGATTCAGACAGAGCTTTGACTTACACAAAGCCACATCACTGAGGGGGCACTCTCCATGTAATATGTTATGCTGCACAATATCATATAATGCAGCCAAGGGACTGAAACCAATTTGTAATGAATATGCCAACACGGGGTGCGCTGGTTCTGTGATTACATTGTAACGAATAACATCACTCAAATTACAAAAATACACATATTTAATTCTTTGTATTTTCATTATCGTGGGACTGGTGGCTAAAGCTTCCATGACACATTGTGAACGCCGTCGTACCATAAATAGGAGGGCATCACAGGCTACAACTGCTGCTAAGCTGATTTAACCATCCGCTCGTCAGCTCTTTTGGGATCAGACATCATAACCAGACCACCCAAACAGAAAACTTTCACGTTGCTCATTGACAAATGAGTGCTACAAATCACCAACACTAATACGGCATATTCATTCATACATCAATATATTTCACTGTTAACATGTTTACTAGTTAGAAATTTCAATTTAAGGAAACAGTGTATCGTAGTGGTATTACCACTGCATATTTGCGCATGCGCAGACGTCATTTGCAGGTTCAACTGAAGTGTTTTGAAATCATCCTGCCATATATAACTTGCTGCATTATACAACATTGCCTTTTGTCGCTCAATGTTTCTTCGGCATCAGTAGGATGTTATTTATTAAGTGAGGACCATGATTGTCAATGAAAAAGCGAGGTTCAACTGTTCAGTCATTGCATTGTTACGAATAAGATCACTCGTTACCCGCCTCAACGAATCAATCAACCGCTTCGGGTATTTTCGACTAGGGGAAGGTCTGACCGCGACCACACACTTTGCCCCCTGAGGTCAGAGGAATTTTGTCAATTCAAAATCTCAAACGCCAGTTTTAATGGGCATGTTATCTATAATCGGGTCTCAGAAATAGTATAAAAATATATGTGATATTGGTTCTAAGCTATAATCAACTTCAAATTGTGATCATATTATATCTAAACAATCACATCTCTCCTATTGTACCGGATGGCTTGCACAGCTGATTTTGGTGAGTTTTTAACCGATTGAACAAGACCAAATCCTCAATTACATAGGAAAGTTGCATTACTTTAACAACCATCCATTTGTATTTCATACCAGCTTCACTCCGGACGATTATCGTGGGGCTGGTAGTTGTAGCTTCCATGACATACTGTGAATGTCATCCGTACCATGAATATTTCCAAACCTCTCCACCAATGACCCAAGAACAGAACCTCATCAGACCTCAGTTGCCCCACCACGCTGGACGGAGCCCTGTGGACCGCGATATGGCGTGGGTCACATTCATCCACTTCTGAATTCCACCTTCGTCGCCCCCGAGGAAAGAGCACAATTCCCAGCCAATTTTGGAAACAATGTCGGATATTTATCGAGTATTATCAATGGAACGCTACATGAAATGGTATATTATTATCATCATTACAGTGTATAAATTTGCTGTCGATATAAGATTTAATGGCTAATCTTCAAAGTCTCGCTTCAGAATGTACACTTCCTTATTATAATCAAAAGATTGGCCTGTAGACGCCGCATGAGGAGTTTGATTGGATGAAGCAGTTTTTAGAGGACTGGCCAAATGCTTGTCCTACAATCGACATCGATAACATTACAACGCAGATATCAGATAACCAGGTAAAAGCCTATCATGTCATGTTTTAATTACTGCTGATCGTATCTGAAAAATTGTTTTTAACTTTTGTATGAGCAACATGCCTATAGAAACAAAAACCGCAGAAATGAATGAGTATATATCTTTCCCATTTCCATGCCAGACGGTAAATGACATTGTCTGGGTGTACAATGCCCTTTCTGTCGTGGCTGCATACTCCGAAAAACTACGTCATCTTGTGGCTCTGAGACAAGCTTACTGTGAAGATTACAGCGTGGTGACAAACTTGATCCAAGAGGTAGAGTCCAATCGTCGCTATGGTGTTTACCAGCTGCTGTGTGAGCTCTACGTGGAGCTTGACCACGACGTGCAGGCACCTCCTTCCTCAGATGAAATCCTTCCTGCTGGCGTCTGCAATCATCCTATCAGATTATCGGAGATCCAGAGAACAATGATGCATTTAGTCCGTGATGCAAATGATATCCTCATTTTGGTGTTGGAGAAGATCCAAATTGGCTACCAATGATCACTGCGCCCTTGTTGTATTCAGTTTAATTTATTGTAGGGCAAGTGTGTAAGATGTTATATATATAAATGGCATTAACGCGATGTATTATTTATTATTGGGTAGTTAAGTACATTTTAATGATAAGGTAATCGTCGATTATTGAGAAGCTCGCGGTGTGCAATAAAGAAGCGTTTTTAGGCGAATTGATGAAATTGTTATTTTGCTTTCATTTTTTTCTAGTCACTAAACTGACTCGTTTACGATCCGTTCGTGTTGTTAGGATCCTCAAATCATCGATGGTTAATCGACAATGGCTAATTGACACAACCTCGGTACTTTAGTTTGCAAAACTACTCAAATGAATAGCGATCTGGAACAGCTGCTACGCATGCACAACTCAACCATTTTCTTGTATTATCGCTCGTTTTCTGCTTCGGATGTATTGTAGCGTCTACTGTGTGCCATATATTTATTCAAATTCACGTCCCGTCTTAAAAAAGAAATCGAACCTTACAAAGGCCATAATCTTGGCTGGGGTCACCGATGTGAGTTTTTTTTTAAAATATCATTACTAAACGTGGTAAGGAATCGGTCGATGACTTCTTTTCAAAGCAGAACTAGGATGTTTTTCGATGAAATGCACCTTTAAACATTTGTAAGTCTTATCTTGTGATGTATTGTACAATGCTCCATTAAAAGAGATTGCTATCTTTGAACAATTGTTGGCAGTGAAATATATTGAGGATGTGTCGTTACATAAACTGTGATTGTGTTGATTTGTCAATGAGGAATATAAAAGTGGATAAATCACTGGATAGCGTGTGTTGTAATTAATATTAAATATAGGAATACCGAATAACCTGGGGAGCTTATTATTTGTATTATATCTGGGTATTCCGGTTATGCGTCCTTGCCAGTGAAAAGCTGATGAGCATATCGTAAAGTTAACTGCCATCGCGAATGCTTAATTACACTTTATTAGCGAGGGTGAAATTCAAGTTCCCTTCAGTTGCTAGTAACGATGTGTTTTATATTCGACTGCCGTATGTGAGCATAATAAAGCCTTGCTTTGAAATTCAAATCTGCTGACATATATGTAATACTTAAATATATATGAATTCATCGGGGTCCTCTCGTAGATACTGAGCACCGCTGGCATACATTGCTTGAATTTGATGTAAGTAAGGTATATCCAAATTCCATCCTGCAATCAAGTGATTCAAGTAGTTACTGTATCAATATCGGATTCCGGTCTTTGCCATGAATCATATATATAATCCATTTATATAATAATGCGACCATATTATTTAGCCTTGGAAGAGAGGACGGTTAATGCAAATGGCCATCGCCCACCTCAGTTTGTGACTGGGAGGTGGATATCGTCTGTCACCTGTCGCTGGATTAATGTCCCCTATTAATGCACTTCACCTGGCTTACTTTTCCAGACCATTCATAGAAACATCCAGAGCGACCAGCTATTGACAACAGGAGACACTTAACAAGCCCAGAAGGTGTCACCACTTGTTAGAATTTCTTTCCCTACGCATTGCATTGTGTCTCCGCTTCAGAATAGTATACACAAATTATCAGCAGAAAAAGGAGACGATAATGAATAGACGACCGTTATTTGTGCCAATATGCTCGTCATATTATCTTAGTGTCTCACTCTATCTGTCCATGTGCTGTGAGTATTGAGGCACAGATATTAACTGACATCTAGCAATCTGTGAGTGGATGCTGGAGAGGATTGCTATCGTAATCCTGATAAGTATTAAGTAGATAGCAATTTAATTTGGAAGGTACTTTTTGCCGTCAGCAACGTTTATCTAATTTATAGAAATTTCACAGCCGCATATTATGAAGAGAGACTCAGATGTTCGGTCTTATTATTCTTATATCGACACCAAATTTAGAATATAACGAATGGTGCTGAATACTATGTCATGTAACAATCCATTGATAATATTCGATGAATATTCGACATATTAGAAATGAATGAATGAGATCAACATCATATTACGGTCCGGCGTAGTGGTGCAAGCTGAGGTCTGACGAGAGTGCTCTGATGGTAGCTCAGCAGCTGTGATGTAGCCAGTGATACCCGCTAGCGTCAATGTTCGTGATGTTTGGAAATATTCAGGGTACGGATAACATTCACAATACATCATGGAAGCTACAACCACATGCCACACGATAGTCACCTGGAATGAATAAAAATACAAAGAATCATTTGCACATAGATGTGTATGTATTAACTGCTGTCCATTTAAGCATCACAACTGTCCTATGTAATTGAGGATTTGGTTTTATTAAAGGCCAATTGATCCAGCCAGCCATAATTTAGATATAATATGTTTATTGTTTGAAGCTCATACTTTACAAACTGTTGCCAGACAATTTATATCTAGCAACATTATATTGCTTTTGGTCGCTCCGTGTTTGTATGGTATCAGCAGGATTGTATTGACGGATCACTGAGTGCACTACTTTCCTCAATTCGGGCTTTTCATAAATATTGAATTCCAGATTGAGAAACAGTTCAACATATCAATATCCAGGCTATGAAATTAGATTTTATTGTCCAGTGATATGTAATCGAAAGCTATGTTAAGGTTGAGAGGAGATACAGGATATGCATTCACACATACGTTTAACTCGGAGCCGGATGGTATCATAAGATACTCTAAAATGTACATTAATATGCATACATCAATATCCCAAGCGGCATAGACTGACCACAGATCGGGTTTGTTGAAAGACGAGGAAGTTAAATCATCGGAAACTTCAAATGCATGGCAAGATTTACTGGTTAAACCTCTCCAGTTGCTGTTGCAGTCCGTGGTATTTGTTTACCAATCGAATGTAGATGTATCAAATATCATCGACAATAAATTTACCCTAAATGTGATAATATTGGTTGCATATATCCCACAAATCGACGAAGATGCAATTAGAGGACTAATCGTTATACATCATTTAACAGAAACAGTTAGATCTGTTAAGTTTGGACCTATTTACAAATGGCGATATAAGAAAATCCTACATGCTTAAATTCATACATACATAAATACATTAATACATAAATACATAAATACATACATACATACATACATACATACATACATACATACATACATACATACATACATACATACATACACATACATACATACATACATACATACATACATACATACATACATACATACATACATACATACATACATACATACATACATACATACATACATACATACATACATACATACATACATACATACATACATACATACATACATACATACATACATACATACATACATACATACATACATACATACATACATACATACATACATACATACATACATACATACATACATACATACATACATACATACATACATACATACATACATACATACATAAATGCGTACGTACCTAAATACATAGATTCATGCATGCATATCATCGCACATAGATGCATACATTCATAAATACACACATACATACATACATGTCTATTTCTACATGGTGACATAAGAAGAGCGTTAATGTCACGAAAATTACCTGAATTCTATTGCTATTCATTCATACATACATGCATACATACATAAAAACATGCATGCATATTTACATACATACATATATGAATACATATATTCGCTCATAGATTCATACATGCATACATGCAAACATTCATACAAACATTCGCCCATAGATGGGCTTACATGCATGCATGCATACTAACATACAAAAATACCTACATACGCGCATACAATCACGCATACATATATACATACATACATACATACATACATACATACATACATACATACATACATACATACATACATACATACATACATATACATACATACATACATACATACATACATACATACATACATACATACATACATACATACATACATACATACATACATACATACATACATACATACATACATACATACATACATACATACATACATACATACATACATACATACATACATACATACATACACACACACACTTGTTGCTGGGTGTGTGTGTCTGTGTTAGTGGGTGTGTGTTTGTGTGCGTGTGCGTGTGTGCGTGTATGCGTGTGCATGCACGCGCGTGTGTGTGTATGTGCTTGGAAACATGTTTCACGCGTCGAACGAGATTGTAAACAATGAAAGATGATCTCAAGAATCACACTTCTAGAATATGAATGAGACCAGGATCTTTCATCTCGCCATACCGACACAGTAGCTTTACTTGGTTCCCACAAAAACCACAGAACGTGGAGGGGACACTCTCTGCATAATTTACTATATAGAGCGATATTATATATTGCAGTTAAAGATTATTTATTGCATGATAGCAAAACACTCAAATAGAACCTGAAAATGATTTCTGCCCAATAGTCAGATTGTGCTGACAATGCCAATGCAAGGCGCGAATGTTCAGTGATGGCATTGTAGCGAACTACCTCACTAGTTACCCGCCTGAACCAATCTAAAAACCGTCATGCTCCCGTTCAGAAAAATAACCTCGCAAAGCTTCGGGTATTTTCAACTAAGGGGAAGGTCTGACCGTGACCACACACTTTGCCCTTTGAGGTCAGATGAATTTTCGTCAAGTCAAAATCTAAAATGCTACTTTTGATGAGCATGGTATTTATTATCAGATCTGAGAACTAGTATAAAAATGATATGTGATATTGGTTCTAAGCTATAATCAACTTCAAATTGTGATCATATTATATCTAACAATCACATCTCTCCTATTGTACCGGATGGCTTGCTCAGCTGATTTTGGTGAGTTTTTAACCGATTGAACAAGAACAAATCCTCAATTACATAGGAAAGTTAAATTGCTTTAACAACCATCCATTCGCACAAATTTCTTTGTATTTCATACCAGCTTCACTCCGGGCGATTATCGTGGGGCTGGTGGTTGTAGCTTCCATGACATATTGTGAATGTCGTCCGTACCATGAATATTTCCAAACCTCTCCACCATTGACCAAGAACAACCTCATCAGACCTCAGTTGCCCCACCACGCTGGACGGAGCCCTGTGGACCGCGATATGGCGTGGGTCACATTCATCCACTTCTGAATTCCACCTTCGTCGCCCCCGAGGAAAGAGCACAATTCCCAGCCAATTTTGGAAACAATGTCGGATATTTATCGAGTATTATCAATGGAACGCTACATGAAATGGTATATTATTATCATCATTACAGTGTATAAATTTGCTGTCGATATAAGATTTAATGGCTAATCTTCAAAGTCTCGCTTCAGAATGTACACTTCCTTATTATAATCAAAAGATTGGCCTGTAGACGCCGCATGAGGAGTTTGATTGGATGAAGCAGTTTGAGGACTGGGCAAATGCTTGTCCTACAATCGACATCGATAACATTACAACGCAGATATCAGATAACCAGGTAAAAGCCTATCATGTCATGTTTTAATTACTGCTGATCGTATCTGAAAAGTTGTTTTTAACTTTTGTATGAGCAACATGCCTATAGAAACAAAAACCGCAGAAATGAATGAGTATATATCTTTCCCATTTCCATGCCAGACGGTAAATGACATTGTCTGGGTGTACAATGCCCTTTCTGTCGTGGCTGCATACTCCGAAAAACTACGTCATCTTGTGGCTCTGAGACAAGCTTACTGTGAAGATTACAGCGTGGTGACAAACTTGATCCAAGAGGTAGAGTCCAATCGTCGCTATGGTGTTTACCAGCTTCTGTGTGAGCTCTACGTGGAGCTTGACCATGACGTACAGGCACCTCTTTCCTCAGATGAAATCCTTCCTGCTGGCGTCTGCAATCATCCTGTCAGATTATCGGAGATCCAGAGAACAATGATGCATTTAGTCCGTGTTGCAAATGACATCCTCATTTTGGTGTTGGAGAAGATTCAAATTGGCTACCAATGATCACTGCGCCCTTGTTGTATTCAGTTTAATTTATTGTAGGGAAAAGTGTGTAAGATGTTATATATACAAATGGCATTAACGCGATGTATTATTTATTATTGGGTAGTTAAGTACATTTTAATGATAAGGTAATCGTCGATTATTGAGAAGCTCGCGGTGTGCAATAAAGAAGCGTTTTTCGGCGAATTGATGAAATTGTTATTTTGCTTTCATTTTTTTGTAATTGCTAAACTGACTCGTTTACGATCCGTTCGTGTTATTAGGATCCTCAGATCATCGATGGTTAATCGATAATGGCTAATTGACACAGCCTCGGTACTTTAGTTTGCAAAACTACTCAAATGAATAGCGATCTGGAACAGCTGCTACGCATGCACAACTCAACCATTTTCTTGTATTATCGCTCGTTTTCTGCTTCGGATGTATTGTAGCGTCTACTGTGTGCCATATATTTATTCAAATTCACGTCCCGTCTTAAAAAAGAAATCGAACCTTACAAAGGCCATAATCTTGGCTGGGGTCACCGATGTGAGTTTTTTTAAAATATCATTACTAAACGTGGTAAGGAATCGGTCGATGACTTCTTTTCAAAGCAGAACTAGGATGTTTTTCGATGAAATGCACCTTTAAACATTTGTAAGTCTTATCTTGTGATGTATTGTACAATGCTCCATTAAAAGAGATTGCTATCTTTGAACAATTGTTGGCAGTGAAATATATTGAGGATGTGTTGTTGCATAGACTGTGATTGTGTTGATTTGTCAATGAGGAATATAAAAGTGGATAAATCACTGGATAGCGTGTGTGTTGTAATTAATATTAAATATAGGAATACCGAATAACCTGGGGACCTTATTATTTGTATTATATCTGGGTATTCCGGTTATGCGTCCTTGCCAGTGAAAAGCTGATGAGCATATCGTAAAGTTAACTGCCATCGCGAATGCTTAATTACACTTTATTAGCGAGGGTGAAATTCAAGTTCCCTTCAGTTGCTAGTAACGATGTGTTTTATATTCGACTGCCGTATGTGAGCATAATAAAGCCTTGCTTTGAAATTCAAATCTGCTGACATATATGTAATACTTAAATATATATGAATTCATCGGGGTCCTCTCGTAGATACTGAGCACCGCTGGCATACATTGCTTGAATTTGATGCAAGTAAGGTATATCCAAATTCCATCCTGCAATCAAGTGATTCAAGTAGTTACTGTATCAATATCGGATTCCGGTCTTTGCATGAATCAATATATAATCCATTTATATAATAATGCGACCATATTATTTAGCCTTGGAAGAGAGGACGGTTAATGCAAATGGCCATCGCCCACCTCAGTTTGTGACTGGGAGGTGGATATCGTCTGTCACCTGTCGCTGGATTAATGTCCCCTATTAATGCACTTCACCTGGCTTACTTTTCCAGACCATTCATAGAAACATCCAGAGCGACCAGCTATTGACAACAGGAGACACTTAACAAGCCCAGAAGGTGTCACCACTTGTTAGAATTTCTTTCCCTACGCATTGCATTGTGTCTCCGCTTCAGAATAGTATACACAAATTATCAGCAGAAAAAGGAGACGATAATGAATAGACGACCGTTATTTGTGCCAATATGCTCGTCATATTATCTTAGTGTCTCACTCTATCTGTCCATGTGCTGTGAGTATTGAGGCACAGATATTAACTGACATCTAGCAATCTGTGAGTGGATGCTGGAGAGGATTGCTATCGTAATCTGATAAGTATTAAGTAGATAGCAATTTAATTTGGAAGGTACTTTTTGCCGTCAGCAACGTTTATCTAATTTATAGAAATTTCACAGCCGCATATTATGAAGAGAGACTCAGATGTTCGGTCTTATTATTCTTATATCGACACCAAATTTAGAATATAACGAATGGTGCTGAATACTATGTCATGTAACAATCCATTGATAATATTCGATGAATATTCGACATATTAGAAATGAATGAATGAGATCAACATCATATTACGGTCCGGCGTAGTGGTGCAAGCTGAGGTCTGACGAGAGTGCTCTGATGGTAGCTCAGCAGCTGTGATGTAGCCAGTGATACCCGCTAGCGTCAATGTTCGTGATGTTTGGAAATATTCAGGGTACGGATAACATTCACAATACATCATGGAAGCTACAACCACATGCCACACGATAGTCACCTGGAATGAATAAAAATACAAAGAATCATTTGCACATAGATGTGTATGTATTAACTGCTGTCCATTTAAGCATCACAACTGTCCTATGTAATTGAGGATTTGGTTTTATTAAAGGCCAATTGATCCAGCCAGCCATAATTTAGATATAATATGTTTATTGTTTGAAGCTCATACTTTACAAACTGTTGCCAGACAATTTATATCTAGCAACATTATATTGCTTTTGGTCGCTCCGTGTTTGTATGGTATCAGCAGGATTGTATTGACGGATCACTGAGTGCACTACTTTCCTCAATTCGGGCTTTTCATAAATATTGAATTCCAGATTGAGAAACAGTTCAACATATCAATATCCAGGCTATGAAATTAGATTTTATTGTCCAGTGATATGTAATCGAAAGCTATGTTAAGGTTGAGAGGAGATACAGGATATGCATTCACACATACGTTTAACTCGGAGCCGGATGGTATCATAAGATACTCTAAAATGTACATTAATATGCATACATCAATATCCCAAGCGGCATAGACTGACCACAGATCGGGTTTGTTGAAAGACGAGGAAGTTAAATCATCGGAAACTTCAAATGCATGGCAAGATTTACTGGTTAAACCTCTCCAGTTGCTGTTGCAGTCCGTGGTATTTGTTTACCAATCGAATGTAGATGTATCAAATATCATCGACAATAAATTTACCCTAAATGTGATAATATTGGTTGCATATATCCCACAAATCGACGAAGATGCAATTAGAGGACTAATCGTTATACATCATTTAACAGAAACAGTTAGATCTGTTAAGTTTGGACCTATTTACAAATGGCGATATAAGAAAATCCTACATGCTTAAATTCATACATACATAAATACATAAATACATAATACATACATACATACATACATATACATACATACATACATACATACATACATACACATACATACATACATACATACATACATACATACATACATACATACATACATACATACATACATACATACATACATACATACATACATACATACATACATACATACATACATACATACATACATACATACATACATACATACATACATACATACATACATACATACATACATACATACATACATACATACATACATACATACATACATACATACATACATACATACATACATACGTACATACATACATACATACATCATACATATGCATACATACATACACACATACATACATATGTCATACATTCATACGAAAATTACACACACATACATACATAAAACATGCTATTTGTGTGTGTCTGTGATTCATACAGCATACATGGTGTGTGTTTGTGTGCGTGTGCGTGTGTGCGTGTATGCGTACATACATACATGCATACACACACACACGCGCGTGTGCATGCACGCGCGTGTGTGTGTATGTGCTTGGAAACATGTTTCACGCGTCGAACGAGATTGTAAAAACAATGAAAGATGATCTCAAGAATCACACTTCTAGAATATGAATGAGACCAGGATCTTTCATCTCGCCATACCGACACAGTAGCTTTACTTGGTTCCCACAAAAACCACAGAACGTGGAGGGGACACTCTCTGCATAATTTACTATATAGAGCGATATTATATATTGCAGTTAAAGAGATTATTTATTGCATGATAGCAAAACACTCAAATAGAACCTGAAAATGATTTCTGCCCAATAGTCAGATTGTGCTGACAATGCCAATGCAAGGCGCGAATGTTCAGTGATGGCATTGTAGCGAACTACCTCACTAGTTACCCGCCTGAACCAATCTAAAAAAAACCGTCATGCTCCCGTTCAGAAAAATAACCTCGCAAAGCTTCGGGTATTTTCAACTAAGGGGAAGGTCTGACCGTGACCACACACTTTGCCCTTTGAGGTCAGATGAATTTTCGTCAAGTCAAAATCTAAAATGCTACTTTTGATGAGCATGGTATTTATTATCAGATCTGAGAACTAGTATAAAAATGATATGTGATATTGGTTCTAAGCAATAATCAACTTCAAATTGTGATCATATTATATCTAACAATCACATCTCTCCTATTGTACCGGATGGCTTGCTCAGCTGATTTTGGTGAGTTTTAAACCGATTGAACAAGAACAAATCCTCAATTACATAGGAAAGTTGCATTGCTTTAACAACCATCCATTCGCTCAAATTTCTTTGTATTTCATACCAGCTTCACTCCGGGCGATTATTGTGGGGCTGGTGGTTATAGCTTCCATGACATATTGTGAATGTCGTCCGTATCATGAATATTTCCAAACCTCTCCACCATTGACCCAAGAACAACCTCATCAGACCTCAGTTGCCCCACCACGCTGGACGGAGCCCTGTGGACCGCGATATGGCGTGGGTCACATTCATCCACTTCTGAATTCCACCTTCGTCGCCCCCGAGGAAAGAGCACAATTCCCAGCCAATTTTGGAAACAATGTCGGATATTTATCGAGTATTATCAATGGAACGCTACATGAAATGGTATATTATTATCATCATTACAGTGTATAAATTTGCTGTCGATATAAGATTTAATGGCTAATCTTCAAAGTCTCGCTTCAGAATGTACACTTCCTTATTATAATCAAAAGATTGGCTTGCAGACGTCGCGTGAGGAGTTTGTTTGGCTGAAGCACTTTGAGGACTGGGCAAATGCTTGTCCTACAATCGACATCGATAACATTACAACGCAGATATCAGATAACCAGGTAAAAGCCTATCATGTCATGTTTTAATTACTGCTGATCGTATCTGAAAAGTTGTTTTTACTTTTTGTATGAGCAACTTGTCTATAGTAACAAACACCGCAGAAATGAATGAGTATATATCATTCCCTTTTCCATGCCAGACAGTAAATGACATTGTCTGGGTGTACAATGCCCTGCATACTCCGAAAAACTACGTCATCTTGTGGCTCTGAGACAAGCTTACTGTGAAGATTACAGCGTGGTGACAAACTTGATCCAAGAGGTAGAGTCCAATCGTCGCTATGGTGTTTACCAGCTGCTGTGTGAGCTCTACGTGGACCTTGACCACGACGTACAGGCACCTGCTTCCTCAGATGAAATCCTTCCTGCTGGCGTCTGCAATCATCCTGTCAGATTATCGGAGATCCAGAGAACAATGATGCATTTAGTCCGTGTTGCAAATGACATCCTCATTTTGGTGTTGGAGAAGATTCAAATTGGCTACCAATGATCACTGCGCCCTTGTTGTATTCAGTTTAATTTATTGTAGGGAAAAGTGTGTAAGATGTTATATATACAAATGGCATTAACGCGATGTATTATTTATTATTGGGTAGTTAAGTACATTTTAATGATAAGGTAATCGTCGATTATTGAGAAGCTCGCGGTGTGCAATAAAGAAGCGTTTTTCGGCGAATTGATGAAATTGTTATTTTGCTTTCATTTTTTTGTAATTGCTAAACTGACTCGTTTACGATCCGTTCGTGTTATTAGGATCCTCAGATCATCGATGGTTAATCGATAATGGCTAATTGACACAGCCTCGGTACTTTAGTTTGCAAAACTACTCAAATGAATAGCGATCTGGAACAGCTGCTACGCATGCACAACTCAACCATTTTCTTGTATTATCGCTCGTTTTCTGCTTCGGATGCATTGTAGCGTCTACTGTGTGCCATATAATTATTCAAATTCACGTCCCGTCTTAAAAAAGAAATCGAACCTTACAAAGGCCATAATCTTGGCTGGGGTCACCGATGTGAGTTTTTTTTAAAATATCATTACTAAACGTGGTAAGGAATCGGTCGATGACTTCTTTTCAAAGCAGAACTAGGATGTTTTTTTGATGAAATGCACCTTTAAACAATTTGTAAGTCTTATCTTGTGATGTATTGTACAATGCTCCATTAAAAGAGATTGCTATCTTTGAACAATTGTTGGCAGTGAAATATATTGAGGATGTGTTGTTGCATAGACTGTGATTGTGTTGATTTGTCAATGAGGAATATAAAAGTGGATAAATCAACTGATGCTGTGAAAAGCTCCTTATTATTTGTGAGCATATCGTGAAAAGCTGATGTCTGCATATCGTAAAGTTAACTGCCATCGCGAATGCTTAATTACACTTTATTAGCGAGGGTGAAATTCAAGTTCCCTTCAGTTGCTAGTAACGATGTTTTTATATTCGACTGCCGTATGTGAGCATAAATAAAGCCTTGCTTTGAAATTCAAATCTGCTGACATATATGTAATACTTAAATCCATATATGAATTCATCGGGGTCCTCTTTACTGACACCGTTGGCATACATTGCTTGATTTGATGTTATTAGGAATATCCAAATCATCATGGTGCAATCGAGTGATTCAAGTAGTTACTGTATCAATATCGGATTCCGGTACTTCCCATGAATCAATATACAAATATATAAAAGCGACCATATTATTTAGCAATGGAAACGACGGTTAATGCAAATTCATCGCCCTTTTTTGCATTATCATCGTCTGTCACCTGTCGCTGGATTAATGTCCCCTCTATGTCCGTGTTTGTTGCGCCCGTTGGATCGCAATATTATCTAAGTGTCTCACTCTATCTGTCCATGTGCTGTGAGGATTCAGGTGCAGATATAAAATGTATTCTAACAATCGGTGAGTGGATGCTTGAGAGTATTGCTATCGTAATCTAATTAGTATTCAGTAATAGGCAACCTAAATTAGAAGGTACGTTTTGCTGTCAGCTTTTTCATCGCTGGATATGGTGCGCAATTTCGGCCACTGGGAGATAGTATCAATGATCCGATTGCAGTCATCCATGAGATCAGTTATCAGCTGTTCTGCTGTAATATATACCACGATTATTCTACGTAACCGATTTTTGCATTACCTTTATATCAGCAATATTTGTGCAAGCCATCAAGAACAATAGAACGCTTTACATAATGAAATTCGTGCAGGCTTTCAGTTCTGCCTTGCTACCCAAAATATGCTTATTTGTTCACTTTCGAAGTAGATACTAACAGTCTCTCTTCGTCCCTTCATCACAAAATCAATTCTTCGAATCAAATAGTTTTCAAGATACAATTTCATTTCTGGAAGCACCCAATGCCAACCACTGATTTTATGCTTCATCATAATGGATCATTTGTCACAGAGTAAGTCGCTCTTCATACCGCGCTGACTTGATGTTGAACATGTCGCTGTCAGAGCGTAATCGATTATCTTTCTCAGCGCCAGCCCCAGTGACATGCACTGATTGGTTGATATGTTCACTGCATTTAAGTGCACAAATGCAATATCTTCTTCAATAAATTATCGAGTTTTACTAAGCTGGTTGGGTACAGGAAAACTGGATTACCAATGCAATGGAAAGAAAGTCGAGAGGGCAATCAGCTTTTATTGCTTACAGAAGCGTACACAAGCGGATGCTGCTTTACCAGACATCAACGACCAGCTTTACAAGAGAGTACACAAGCGACTGTTACTGTATCGACCAACCCCGATTAGCTAGCAAAGAGAGTATTAAAGCTCAGGTTGCTATACCAACTCTCCACAATCACATTTATAAGGAAAACATACAAGCTCTGATTCCTATACAAACCCCTCTTAAGTAGTTTAATGGGAGAGTATGCAAGTTCTGATTGCAATACCACCCACACTCAACTAGTTTAACGGGAGAGTATGCAAACTATGGTGGCTATACCAATTACGCTCGACTAGTTTAACGGGTAGAGAACACAAGCGCCTGTTGCTATCCGAACCTCCCTGGCTAGTTCTACGGAAGAGTAAGCAAGCTCATATTGTTATACGATCCAAACATTCGACCAACATTCTAGGGAAGCATACAAGTGGCGTACACTATCCTGCCAACATTGTCCATACGTTAGTAATATATTTTGCCGATTGCTCATGTAATCAATTCACCATCATGAGTACACGACCCTTTCAACTTCATCCATACACTATCGTGCTCAGTGGGTCAGTCTAAATTTACAATATTATGCAATTAATGTCAACTTGCATTGCGTCCACGCCAAAAAATACCATGCCATCAGCGTCAACTCGTCTGTATTGCGTCACACAATACCATGCCATCAGTGTCAACTCGTCTGTATTGCGTCGCACAATACCACGCCATCAGTGTCAACTCGTCTGTATTGTGTCACACAATACCATGCCATCAGTGTCAACTCGTCTTATTTGCGTTACACAATGCCACGCCATCAGCGTCAACTCGTCTGTATTGCGTCACACAATACCACGCCATCAGTGTCAACTCGTCTGTATTGTGTCAAGCAATAACGCCATCAGTGTCAACTCGTCAGTGAGACGTGTCTGTATTGCGTCACGGTTCACCAATCTGTATGTCACACAACACCATGTCGTCTGTATTACAGGTGTATGTTAAACCTACAGCAGGGTTATCGAGAGCTCGTCAACTCGTCGCGGGAGACAATATAACATCTTATTATCATATGAGTTTGACCTGCATACGGATCATTAATATATCCATTTACATTGCCATAGTGATTCAGACTCCAGCCATTCTGCGCTTGATATCAGATTTTTGCACGCCCCGAACGTTCAAGCACATTGACGCTGTTGCATTGTGAGTGCTTGTGATACTGTGGCGGTGTCCATTTACCAATACAATAATCAGTACAGGTGTATAATGCAATGGTTATGACACGGTTTGGCATGAATGTTTATGGTACAGGTTGTAAGAATGCGGTTGACGTCCACCATCTCACGTTAATTCATGGACTCCATTGACTTGTCAGCTATCCCCTTCACGGCATAAATGATTTAGGGTGTAACGTTCGTTGCTGATGATGGCCGCGACAAGTGCATTAGATGCTAGCAGGGTTTGATTTGCGATGGACGGAAACAATAATGTTTAAAAAAATACCTTCATCAGCGAGTTTACTGTATGCCATTGAATGTGACGAAGCATTAGAATTTCCTGACAAAAAACTACGAAAGATTCGTATGACTGGACGACATTATACAGCTGGGTACGGTTATGGACAAACAAGGTGAGATCCTTGATGGCGCGCTGAGATAATCCAAATCTTCAACAGCTATATATTGAGGCCTGCCCTCGTGTTACCCGACAGTACTTACCTTTAACGCACCTATCTGTCATGTGGCGCTCATCGACCCACGATCTCGTCACCCTATGTGTAGCGTGAGTCATTTGTCTGAAAGCATGTTATGTATAAGTTTATATTCTCATATAAACAATCGGGACAGAACTCCTGCCACCAGCCGTCAGTCACCGGGGTAGTCCGGTCTAACCACGTCAACGCTACCATTGCTCCCTCGTTTTCTCCGTGCCCGCGGCACATATCCCGTGTTTGGTGGGGAGCTTATTGAAGGCGTCCACGAATTGAATGTCTTAAGGGGTCTCAAGAGGACTTCTTAAGACCCAAACTATTGCCCCTTGGGTGATTGGTGGTTAAAGCTCGGTTATGGGAGGGGGAACTTAGCAAATTAAAATGGAATTATTCATCAATTTAGACAATGGATGTCATTTCGTTCATCAATTTCTGACTGCACACGTGGATAACCTCTTATTATGTTGGTTATAGATAGTATTACATCCTCCATCTGCACGCTGAGATTGCTAGAGGTAAGGACTAGGTGCGTTATCAACTCATGCGCGGGTCTAACAAATGATCACTTTCATCGTACAGCATCGAAAGTGCGTTAACACGCGACGACTCCGACAACAGCGGGATACCATTGACATCCGTCTCGATCAAGATGGACGGGACATATTGTCTCAATAATGATTAGGTTGGAGAAATTACACGTTCATACAGGACTCATGCTTGTATAGGGTAGGTTTATCAAAATGATACTGACATTAATCTATAAAAAATACACATACGGTAGCGACAGGTGATTACCCTATTCTAACATGATCGCTTCATGTCCCAGTTTGACGACTGCCCCCGCCGCCTACCGCTAACCAATAATTTCTGTAATGACGATTGATCCGCGCTGAAAAGGGATCAGAAGTAAGTGAGCTTTGCAGTGGTCGTCGACTCGCTAGTCCCTTGGTAACGCCAAAGCGAGGCTGCACCAGAGCGGGACACAAGCCAGACGACTGCGCCCATGTCAACCAACAGTTTGTCTTCAGCACACAACTCTCCACTCACCTTTTCCAGCTTCTGTTGGGCAAAAGCATCCTTTGGTCTAGATACCTGGATTACTTAGGGCATCGTTCAATTTGTCCAAAGGTTTATACTATACAGGTGAGTGGATTCGATATTGTTTCTCAGAAGTCAATTCTGTTAGAGATTACCTTGCTGTTAGGAACCCTCTGTTTGGTGATGCGGTTATATGTTATAGTTGGTTAAAAGCAACTAAGACCCTTCTTAAGACAAGCAAACATGAGCAGCCTTTAGAAATCAAAATGTCGACCGCGCGTGTCTCATCGAGTACCGGTTCGTTATCTTTACTGGCTCTTCAAAGAGACAACTTACTGAGGCAACATCGACCATTGATAAGTCACTTCTTATTGTGTTTATTTATCCTTTGCTCACTGACTGAGATCATATTCCGCGTCGAGCATTCGGAAGATGTTCACTTTCGATTTTGTGTGGGCCATAACGTCAGCATACAGTCCACTTTGTAAGCCATTAAGTCCGCTTTAACGACACAATGTACTTGTTTGTCACTCACCCTGATGGTACTGCACACATTCATTAAATCTATATAGCATCCCCTCCTCGCTCTCCCGCCATCTTCTTACTGGTGATGTGTTGTTGAGGAAAGACAGATCTCGAAGAATCCTCACCATTAAGACTCGATCCAAATGATCTGGCGTGGGATTTTATGTGGGAAAAGGGAGAGAAGCAATGTTAAACATGCAACAGTAATCCAGACTATTGTAAAGAAAGAGTAAGTTATGCCATTAGAATAGGAATATAGCCTGAGCAAGTCATGGTAGTTTTACTTGCATCTAAACTAGCAAAGCAGGGCTGATGGAAAACAAGTCATGGTCGTTTCACTTGTGTATGCCCACTGCTTTTAAAAAAATTCAGACGGTGTTATCCATTGGCTCATAATTTGTGTGAAAAGCACGTAATTTGATTAAATAGTTCAGCCCCATATCGGGCACTCAGGGATCATTTTGTTAATACATTACTATATTTAACACATAAATCATGACATCGTTTAATTTATGCCACTTGATCGAAAACCATGCTGATTAATTTTCAACATTATTATTTGACTGGAAATACTCATGGTGTACAGTAGAAATCTGTGTTATTAAGTTGCGTCGTTCCATCAAAAACGGTGCTTCCCTAAAACCTTGAAACACGCGAATGTTAGCTGTAAATCGTTACGCGCTCTATAACTACCTCGCTTTTGGTGTGTATACTTCCGCTCAGGTAACAAAATGGAGCTTTCATCATATCTCCACTTATTAAAGTTGTGAACATCATAACACAAAAATTAGACCGACGCACAGGAAGAGTGATTTCCGACAACAAAAATGGCGACAGCTGAAGTAAGGAACTACTTTCAGAGACCGCAGCGCCGCGTAGCGACTGAAAGTCTGAAAACTTAAAACTTTTGGTTTCCAAGGTGCGATTGCCAAGTAGCTTGCTAGGCAACATCGTTCCAAATATGGGACTGAACAGTCTCTATAAGTTAGTGAAACGTGTAACCTTCCCAGTAGCATCTATCAGGGTGGCCATTTGTATCATGTAGAGGAGAGACCGATATATCTTTGACCGATTTGTGATTCTGTATCATGTTTCACCAGTGTGTCTTATAATAGACTTCATATGTGTCATGTTTGACCAATCAGTCCAACGACAGACCGCATCTGTATCATGTTTGACCAGTCTGTCTAACGATAGACCGCACCTGTATCACGTTTGACCAGTCTGTCTAACGATAGACCGCGTCTGTATCATGTTTGACCAGTCTGTCTCACGATAGACCGCATCTGTATCATATTTGACCAGTCTGTCTCACGATAGACTGCGTCTGTATCATGTTTGATCAGTCTGTCTCACGATAGACCGCGTCTGTATCATGTTTGACCAGTCTGTCTCACGATAGACTGCGTCTGTATCGTGTTTGACCAGTCTGTCTCACGATAGACCGCGTCTGTATCACGTTTGACCAGTCTGTCTCACTATAGACCGCGTCTATATCACGCCGCGCTTCGCGTGGGTCCTTCACCTGGCAGTATGCCGCTACTTCGTATTAAGTCACAGGTGGATACTGTACTGCTTATACCACCCCTGATTGATGTGCATTCTTCGAGTCACATCCATGAACGATTATTTTTGAAATTTTCTTTCTCAACTAGAATTTTTCTACATCTGTTACCCTTGTGGTGGTGATGGGGGTTGTGGGGGTGGGTGTGAAGCATACTCGGCTATTCATCCGGTGTTTAACGACGCGTAATCTCCCGCCAGGGTGACGAATACGGTTGTCAATCGCGTTTACCGCTGACGTTCACTTTGACCTCATGGCAGTAGTGACGTTTTCATGATAAGCCTGCTTAGTGTAAGCTGTGGCCGCTAAGAGGCGATAATTCCACCTAACCTCGCATAGTCCGCGGCCGTATAATCCAACAGCTTCTTCGCATGGATAGTTTCTTAACGACAGCGTCTTATCAAACACCTAATTAGCAAATCCCGATGATTGATAGATCGTGATAATCTGCTCTCCATGGAGCACCCACATGTCTGCTGGCATGCGTTGTGGTGGGTGGGTTGTCAGGTTGGGCCCTGCAACAATCGCCGCGGCCTTTTGTTCCCCCGACCAGTATCGGTGCGACGCGTCGTAATTACAGCTTTGAGCAGAACTGCTGTTGAGATGAATCCTATCTGGCTATAGTCAGCTAGGAGTGCGCCAATATCGCTGTCACCTAGAGTACGTCAGTATCGCTGTCAGCTAGGAATGCGTCAGTATCGCTGTCAGCTAGGAGTGCGTCAGTATCGTTGTCAGCTAGGAGTGCGTCAGTATCGCTGTCAGTTAGGAGTGCGTCAGTATCGCTGTCAGCTAGGAGTGCATCAGTATCGCTGTCAGCTAGGAGTGCGTCAGTATCGCTGTCCGTGACTTCCAGTTTCAGTACAAGCAGTTGTACAGTATGCATGTCCGCCAATTGATTTCCTAGATCCCTATGAAGCCTCACCTGCTCACATGCACCTAGCAATTAGTTGATTTAAGGCCTCGACTGTGCGACGTGATCAGGGTACATATATAGCGATATCTTACGTCAAATCCCCCATTGATAAGTTTACTTTAAACGCGACCACCCACCCACCCGCACCCCACCTCCACGCAAAAAAAGAACCCCGCCCCCAGCCCCCCCACCGCCACCCCACTACGCCCAACCCAACCTCCCTCTGTCGTGTGTCCTCAAACTGCACGAATTGATTGGCTTCGAAGCCCCTTAAAGCAAGTCTTTCCAAGCATTGAGACGTATTATTAACAGCCATTGATTCATTCCATGGCTCGGTGGACCGGTAATTGGTAAGTTCAACACTGGAACAGAGGAGTGACGCAGATATGTGAGGTCCAAGCTGGCGACCCAGCGTTGATCGGAACGAGCTGAAAGGGGTGATGGGCGGGGGCGGCGTGCCTCGCAGTCCAGCAGGGGACCCGTGTCGAACATTGCTTCAGTTTGCTCGGCATTACAATCACATCCTTGCTCAAGTGTGAGTAGGTTTATTAGACATACATTAAATGTTCAAGCCGTTTCCATTATTCTTCTGTCGCGATGCCAGACTTCATCGTGCTAACGTGAGCCAAGCTGTCCCCTGCTGTCCTTAGCTTACCAAATGTCTCAATTGCTAACTTGTATTCATTCCATCTTGTGAATTATTCATGGTATGCTATGTCTGAACCGAGCCACCGGCCTGCTAGTTTTTTTCACCATTTAAGAGCCACCATTTCCCGGTTACAACCGCAACCAGGGGCGCGATGCGCTGAGAATTCTGAGGAGCCAGGTGCTTTTGAAATGTCGGCTTTATGACAGGTAGTGAAAAAAAAGACATCCATGAAACCTCACCGAAATAACCACGTGATCAGAATGGACCATTGGACAATGTATTGCCATTTACGTGCGTGCGTACGTCTGGATTGGATATTCGTGCGCAGGTCTAGATTGCACCATGAAGTCCCTTATAACTCAATATAGGTTCTCTTTTGATGATAAAGTCATTATACGCCATTGTTGAAGTTGGTCATGAATCATTATCCACAACTCACATCGACCGCGGGGACGTCCACGCAACCGTTCATGACGTCACGCGTCGTCCGAGGAGGCGCTATGCTAAATTTTACCACACGTCTGAAATAGAATGACAATATTACCCAAGTTTGCCTGACCCTTATTCGATGAAGGTTGCGGCTGTACAACAACCTGATTGATTCACCTGTGCCTCAGCGTCTGTTGTACACAACGACCGAGAGTAGATGTCCACAAAGCTGTAACAGAAGTCGCATACTTCTCTCCCCTACCATGGTCCCATCAACGATCAGACCACTCTCCATGGCAGATATATTAGACTCTATGCAAACATAACATCGAATCTTGCGCAGAAGCCGATGCGCAACGAGATCGCGACCAGACAACACGAGGAAGCTCACCTCGATCATAAACAAACCTTATTGAAATATACAACTTTAAAGGGCTGGGTGTAAATTTCAGGACACTAGGTTCTGTCAGCTCATGTGGATTTATAACAGTCGCGATGTCGCGAGTAAATATCGATTACATGGGATTCCCAAGCCAGAGTTGACAATGTACTGATGTTGACTCAAGGAAATAGACTTCAATTCCTGTCGTTAGAGCGCGCGCTGAAATACGAGAGCAGAATACGCGTTGATAGGGATTTCTCCTGCGCAAAGTCGCAGCCTTTAATGCAGTACTGATTTGTATTTTTACGCACACAAGCATAGCCGGCACTCCGGCATGGCACAGTCGCGCCATTGTTGGTTGACTCATTGATCTAGAAAGAACTCTATCCCGAAATTTTTATCATATATCAAGAGAAAATCTTGTGGTTGGTGAAGTGCTCAAAATGTTGGGTACGTTATGATATGGCAAGCTTTTCATCCATGAAGAATTGATACACGCAAATCATTTTGATCTAATAAGTCTTACTTATTTGGAAAGCAAGTATAGCATGTGTACCACTTTAAGATGTGAATCCTTAAGCAAACGAAACATTCGATGATTCAAATTTATGAGCAGTTCTACAAGTATTTTCTAATAATCACATGAACTGTAATTTATGTCAATATATTCAGCGTTTATAACAACTTGATTAAAAGAGAATGATAGAGCCAACATTTCTGTCAACAGATTGGGTAACAATATGACTAGACATTCGTTTATAATCGGTAACGTTCCATTCATATCACCCCAATTGTCATTGAGAATGGAGCCACACCAGTCATCGCATAATCCATTCACTCACCTTTGGAACACCTGCATCGATCCAGACTTCTGGAAAATGCTTCTCATTAATGCGCCTATTTGGTTAATCTCACAGCAGTGAGCTCTATTCCTCCAACCCTGTATTGTCCTTAGTTTGCGGACAGAGAAGAGCTTTAGAAAGTTCACTGGGGAGAATTCCTGCGTCGATATTATGGAATTGTGTTTATTCAGCGCCGAGGATTGTCAGCTGTTTGTATGGTAAACGAGTGCTTAATAATGCTATCAAACTCGGCTTTGCTGTATAATTGTTAGTATTGCGTCCGTGTGACAGCAGATATTAACACTATCGCTATAGTCGGGGCTAGGCTTCCTTACTGCTGAGTCATCACAATTGTTCATCGTTTTTACAACTGACTTCTTAAGCTAAAATTCAAGATATTCGAGGTCCTTGGCCCCAAATAATCTGGCCATCAATCAGAGATGACGATGTCAGGGTGACGGTGGCGATGATGACGGTGTCACGGTGACGGTAGTAGAGATGACGTTTCACGGTGACGGTAGTAGAGATGGCGCATCACGGTGACGGTAGTAGAGATGACGTATCACGGTGACGGTAGTAGAGATGACGTATCACGGTGACGGTAGTAGATATGACGGTGTCAGAGTGACGGCAGTAGTGATTACGGTGTCAGGTAGACGGTAGTAGTGATTACGGTGTCAGGTAGACGGTAGTAGTGATTACGGTGTCAGGTAGACGGTAGTAGTGATTACGGCGTCAGAGTGTCGATGCATCACGAGTCGTTGATAAACCTACATCAACTAATCGATCCCGTCCACCAAGTGGCTATAACTGCTTCCTTATAACTCTTATCAGTGTATAATTGATCATAGACATTTTTCTTTAGGATTAAAAGCATAAATCCCCTATTGTATGAATTGATAACTGTGAGTCATTATGACATCGTGTGTTGTGTGCACTTCATAACATGAGATCAGGTATAGTAATAAAAAATGCTCCGTTGACACCGCGTTATGGGTCGGTAGTGATACTGAAGTACCGCCGAGCGGAGCACGAGTCTGTCTCGCGAACATCCGTGAGTGTTCGCATTATGCAGGTCGATCGGGCGTCCACCAGGTCGACCGGAGCGCAGGCGCTTGGATCCCCATGCAAAGCTTCCGAGCGCCGAGCCACTTATATGAGCCTGTGCATGGTGACAGAGGAAACCGAGCATCTGTAGAGAGGAGTACGGGGGCGAGAGAGAAGAAGAGCCTTGTCGTTCAGTTGAGACCAGCTCATGACCTGTTATTGCTGTATGGATTATGTCTCTAAACGTGTCAGCGGGCTCCCTTCGCCCAGACTGCCCTGCTCCAGTTATTGACGAGCATAAGTCTTGCCTATTATTGTGTGCGAATCGACCCTGCATTAGGGAGTGTGTTTTGCAACCAACAAAATGGAGTTTACCCAGCCAGCTAGACCATAGCCCACCCCAGTCATAGCACGGCAACACCGTCTGGGGGCGCTGCTGTGCATTAGGGAAAGCGTCTTTATCATGCTTGTCAGTGATTATCGAAGTGACGTCATAACCCCGCAATAAGTTATTCCTTGCCAAATATAGCAGCAGCAGCAATGCGCGCCCACCATTTCCACAGCTTAATACAGCGCACCCTGTATGCATGTGTTGGACAGATCGAGGCAGGATGAGTCAAGGTGAAGTATTCCGACCTACAGATGGCCCTCTTTTGCTGAGAGGAGCCGTTGCTTCAGGTATGCCTCAGTCGACTGATACATTCCGTAAAGATCGCCCCGCCTCCCAGGCAGGAAGTCGCTTCGGATCGTTAAGTCACAACTCATTCTTCGCCCGTCACAACCCACATCCAGGGCGCGTCAGGCACCTCAAAGGTACGTACAGGCCATGTAAGATATCTCAAAGGTACGTACAGGCCATATCAGGTATCTCAAAGGTACATGAGGCCGTATTAGGTATCAGAGACCTTTCACTGATATTTGTGACTTTTACTTGGTAAACGTGATTTTCCCCTGAATTAGATACTCTTCCCTGGTATCAGAGTCTTCTCTCTACTATTAGTGACTGTTAGTCTTTAGCCCGGTATCAGTTACTCCACGCTGACTGTAACCCTGCTCTTTGAATGTCTTCCACTCCACATAACGCCGGTCGTTTTTCAGGACTCCTTGACGTACCCATCTGCTCGGTCAATGACGATGGCTACTTCGCCAGCGCCCGCTACTCGCTCCAGTTCCCACCCTCTAACCACGACAGTACCAAGGTCAAGAGCTGGGACCCTTACTTTGGTCGCGTTCCAGTCAACGCCATCAATGTCAATTCCCAGCTCCATCCCATAAACACCATCACGGGGCTTCAGTACTTCGCCGGGCAGCCTCTCAACCAGCGTATATTCCGTGAGAAGGCGGTACCCAAAGTTGGCTTAGGTAGGCGCTTTTCACTGTATAGTGTGACGTGATATTATGATCTATTCTCATTCAGTATTGTTTTGTTTCTGTAGCTCAACTGGTTTAATATCAATAACTAATATCCAATTATGGATGATAAATGTTCGGTATAATATTCATCATTCTCGCAATTGAAATAAAGATAATCAAATAAACCTCTAACTGGTTTGGCACGTGTGTTTGTACATTGTTTGACGCACCCTAACTCACCCCTTGCCCGTCTGCTCACCGCAGTTCCTGTCACAGAAGCGTGGCGTGATGAGCTGAAGGCGCTCACGGACGCCGTTGGTGCGTCGCAACAGGCCAAGCAGGAAATGGCTACGCGCGACGGTAAGCGTCCCAAGACGCAGTACTCCCAGGAGACCGGACGGCTCATTCCCCCGCCATCCCGCGCCATGTCCCGCGGCGCGTCTCGACAAGCGTCCCGCATGGGCCCTATGCAGCATATCACAGACGACCCCGACAATGAGAGCATGGTACGAACTAATTAATAACTCCTTGTCGATTAATCAGCGACCTCCGATAGAATGCTTAGTTAATTAATCCATTTCTTAATTGGGTTAATGATTCTCAACCGACTGGACGGTTACTCCCGATTTTAATCGTTATCTCATCAAGTGCCCGCCGTGTGGGGGGGGGGGGGGGGGGGGGGGGGGGGGGGAGAATTGACTTACTGTTGTTATGTGTGATTTGGTTGAATTCGACATCCTAGTTGGCAATGCGCTCGGCTTATTGCGCTGACACGGTCAATATGTTGGTGGTACCAGGCCTTACAACCAAATTTGTAGCGGTTGTGGTGCGCCTGTGTGTGAGTGGGGGTAGAGGGGTGAAGGTTTGGTGGTGATGGAGTGGTTATGCAAGAAAAGGGTGCGTGATGCTAGTTATGGGGTTGTGCTAGCGATGGAACAATAAGTGCTGTTTCTGACTCTGCTGGTTGTCTTACAGATCCTGCAGATGCTATGTCAAGTGCTGCAGACGGATGACATCAACGCCGTGCAAGCGTGGCTCGTGTCTGCTGGAGATAGAGGTAAGCTACCCGCTCGTGTGCTCGGCGCAGGCGAACTCACACCTGTTTCGTGGACATATCCCAATGTACAACACACACTCTTACACATCACACACTCACGCAAGAAGCAGCAACTTGCGTTTTACGCGCAAACCTGAGCATTCCTGGCGCATTCGGTTTCAGCCTTTCATTGGTTGTCTAGTGCTTCACGTTATGATTGAATGCTGATTGATGGTTTTGCACCCGGTACGTTATGACAACATATGGTGTGGTTTCAGAGAAGGGTACGGTGATGGACATGATTCGTACGGCCATGAGCTCAAACGAGGAGTACTACCGACACGCCCCTAACGGCGACGCCGAGCTCTCCGCGCACGCGGTACGTCCCGCCACGGCCACCAACGATATGCCTGCAGGGGGAACACTGCCTGCTATAGCCGAGGCTGGTGACGTCATGCAGCAAATCGATAGGTGACTAAACACTTTCAAATACCGGGTGAATTTCTGTAGTAATCCACGATTCCGTTCCAGAACGCATCATTCTCTGTAATGATTGATCATTCGTGTTGATACGTGTAATTAACCCCGTCTCCCCACTCATTACTAATACTTCATCACCTACCATGCTTTTCATAGGAGTACACACTGATACAACACACCGTATAATTGTCTGTCACATCTTGTATTCGAGGTCTTAAGCGTCGTAGCGGTTTATACGCCAAACTAAGTGTCCACATACGTACCTCTGTGTGTAGATTGAGTCTGGACGGTGTACAGCCCAGAGCAGCGAGTCAAATGGGGACAGAGAATAAGTTCATGCGCTATTCGTACACGCCAGCAGGAGGTGTCAAGTTGCCTGGTGAGTATCCTCACAGATATACTAACACTGAACCTCTTCTAACTGGTCGTTAGGGATTAGTACTTAATGTCAGCAGCGCACGATTGCGCATGCGTCTTCATAATCTGTGATTCCTCATTCATCTTTTAATACTATTTTTTTTTCGACATCATTTCATTCAGATGATACACAATGATATATTCTTTTATTAATTTTATTTGCTTGATGTTGTGTTGTAGCGGATGACACGAAGCCGCCAGTGACGGCTGATGTGTTCCGGTCAGCATCGCGCGTCAGCAACAGAGGTCAGACATCTCAAGGCCGCCCAGCGACATCTCAACGCCTGGCCACGCCGCTGACCACAGACGCGCCCAAGTTGCGATATACAACCACACCTCTCACTGAGGAGAAAGACGAGTCGGATCCGGTATGGAACCCCGGTTATACCAACGCGTAATGACCGTCTGCAGACCAACTGACATTCAAGAAGCGGTTTTGTACAGGCGTCAGGATGGGTGTTAGTTGCAGGGGAATGCAGTTGGGAATAGAGATGCTTCGAGATCCATCCATGTTGCCTTGACAAGTTGATGTTTAAAAGACTTTTTTTTACCGGAAACGAGTGTGATTTTTACTGTATCCATGTAAGCGGGAGTCACGTACATTCCTGATCTGCGTTGCCCTAATCCTCGCTCTCAAAGCGACTCTGTCAAACATTACATCGATGGGCAAGTTTCCAAGTGAACACAGAAACTGGTTTGCATGTTCGTTGGTATTGTATCAGTATTGTGATGGTATTGTATCAGTATTATCAGTAAATCTTCCACATCTTGTCGCCATGTGCAGTACCTAGGAAGTGATCCCTTGTCTTCGCCATCACTTACGCTGTAGTTGCTATATATAGGTCATTTTGTGTGCCGCCCTGCACTCTTGTTTATTATTCGCAAACATTTTACGTTCATTATATGCTTGTAAATAAGATTGTCTGTGATATATTTCATCTATTTTCATGAATTTAATCATCGCTTGTTATATTGCGGTCGATCGACTGACCGCCTTCGTCTGTGATATCATATGGTGTGTACGATGTTGAGTAATACTGGCATATCTCACTCTCTATCGATGTAGATGTCATAACAATGGTCGCTTCCGACCCCTGATATATCTTCTAACTGTCGATCATGGGCCTGATAATAAAGAACACATCTGCGTGAGTCGTGTTAACCTCTGTGTTATCAGGCTAAAATCTATATAAAATTTGACCATTGATAACGAAAATCATGTGATAAAGCCCAGTGTTACTGGGGTGCGCATTTCTGTCAGGTCTGCGTTTTCCTGGGAGTGTGTTATCATTATCATGGGAGTGTGTTATCATTATCCTGGGAGTGTGTTATCATTATCCTGGTAGTGTGTTATCATTATCCTGGGAGTGTGTTATAATTATCCTGGGAGTGTGTTATAATTATCCTGAGAGTGTGTTATCATTATCCTGGGAGCGTGTTATCATTATCCTGGGAGTGTGTTATCATTATCCTGGGAGCGTGTTATCATTATCCTGGGAGTGTGTAATCATTATCCTGGGAGTGTGATATCATTATCCTGGGAGTGCGTAATCATTATCCTGGGAGTGTGTAATCATTATCCTGGGAGTGTGTTATCATTTTTCCAGAGCGGGTTCATCCATTCACATGACTTGTCATATATTTACCTACTTCAAACATCTTGCCCTGATTTTCAATGATACAAAACATTACCACCCATTAGAATACTCCCAATGCCGCCACACGCTTCTAATACCGACCACACTCGCTCCTAATGTCGGCCACACTTACTCCTAATGTTGGCCACACTCGCTCCCTAAGTCGGCCCCATTGATTGCGTTGCCACCAATAGTTAATGTCAATGTCAGTAAGCCATCTTTAGTCATAAAGACAGCCTAGATTGTTACTAATGTCAGCCAATGGTAAACCCAATGCTAGCCATACATACCAACAATGTCGGCATCACAAACCTAAATAACCTAGCTAGTAATTAAGTAGCATATATTATAGAGGTTTGGGTGGAAATCGATTAAGAGGCTGTCGATATTATGAAACCCACACTTTCACTCATGGTTAGGGGTTTGGAATGGTGCATGGTTGTGCCCGTCACTACCAAAGAACTGACAGACTTCGCTACTGTGGTAAGGACATCTACTTTTGTAATTCCCTATCACACTGCGAATTGATTCTGTCCCTAAGAGCACGATCCTCACTGGGTCAATTGTGTTTTGTTCCTCCCATTTGCTGGATTTGCGTATGCAGTTGTTCACAATACGGCATAAATTCGCTGTTGTCTTTCCTCATGAGCTCAATTACATATACATTTCAGATTCCCCAAAGCCAACAAGTGTATAGTTTGCCTAAGGGTGCAAGAGCCAGTAGAATGGTCGGAAGAGGCCAGATGGCTGCCACATTTTTAATGGCTTAGGCACATAAAAGTCAAGCATTTCAGACTTCTCGATAGACTGATGAACATACACCCTTCACACCAGTTTTGGCAGGCAACAGGAATTCCCCTGCACTCAGCGTCTACTGTTGTCTGATATCTACCCCACACATGCCTCAGACCGATCCCCACCGTAACATGGAGATGGTATGCTATAACTAGGACTGGAAGTAGCCGTAGGTGTCAATAGCATAGAGGCCCCGGTATACCTCCACACAATACACTTGCATGGTGGTAATCGACAACTAAGAGCCCCACGATGTCATACTGAGGAACAGTTATCATGTGACAATCTGCACTGTCGGCTGCTTAATCGGGTCTTTTATATCCATCTTTTAGGCACCATTTGTGTTGGTTTTGCGTTAAACCTATACTTTTTTGCTTAATTCTCATGGTAATCAAACGTTTTTTAGGTTCGACCGTTGAGCTGTTTGTTGTCGCTAGCAAGTAGCCAGAGGATCCAAACCTGGCCTGTTAAATAGCTCGCCAGATGTTTCCCTGGATTGACGGAATTGTTGCTCCTTCGATCAGGCGTGGCCATTGTGGGCTATAATTTCCGATGTTATGCATGTTCCACCTGCTATATTTTTCAAAGCTCTAGCACGTTTGATGATCCTCTTGCGGTCAACAATGTTGTGTATGGTGGCGCCTGAGCCTCCTTTCTGCCTGCTCATTTCAGTGAGCCTGAGGACCCTGAAAGCACCTTCAGCATAGCCCATCACCCTTCTGGTGTCGCAGTTAAGGTCACCATTGATGAGAGGATCCAGATTGGCGGGGTGTTGCCCACTAATGGGAACAGTGCTATACCCCACTGCGGTGACCGGGTAGGCGTTCTTATAGAAAACTTATTGATGCCCATCAGTAGTCATGGTTTTGTGTAGCGAGTGATTGCAATGGCGTGCTGGCGCTTCTTTAGCTCACCTCGGACCGGGTCGACCTTGTCCTCCACAAACAATTCGTTATGCTCGCGCAAAAACTTGAACATTAAGAGGTACTCGCCAAGATCTTTGTCGCACATTTCGGCCCATAGGGACTCATTATCTGCTTTGAATTAATGATCTGCTTTGACCCTCTGTGGGTTTGTGGGTAGAATGTGCCCACTGTATCCCCTTCCATGTTGAAGACGCGATTAATGAATCTCTAATTTAGATGCCACAAAGAAACAACCTCAGCTAAATTACTCAAGACGAAGCTGCACGGCCAACAGTTTACATATAGTCAACTTAAACAGGCGTGTAGAACCCTCCTGTATAGTTTGGAATATATTCTGGACCCTTCTAGATCCACAGCATGAACGTAGCTGCGGTTCGCTGTAGGTGTCCACCCCACATTTTCGATTAGGTACTGGGAGCCACAAGGGTAAGTATTGGATCGACCGCAGCTATTTATCCACTAGCTCACAAAAAATATCACCCCGACCTTTCAAAGTCCCGTTTACGAGCTTGTTGCATTCCGAATCTATTAAAAATAAGTCCTTCTTCTTATTAAAACCATTCGTCCCGACATTTGCCACCCAAAAGGGTACTTAATTTGCTATTTCAGCCAACTAACAACTTTGCTGTAGCTGATGGTTGAGGGAAACAAAATCGCGAGCTCTGATTGGTGGAGAGAGCTCAAACGTTTTTCTACTAAAGTATCAAACCGTTTGTAAACAATACAAATTAATACCAGAAAATTGTATTCACGCATAATCTGTGTTACCAATGATGAATGAATCCGTTTTAGCGCTGACATTAACGTTCGACTATACATCTGTCGAATACCACCTAGCAATCATTTGTCGGAATTACCTCTGACAATTTATTCTGAAAATGTACCTCATGGATTATCTATGAAAATATACCTGCTTTGAAGTATTCTGGGTCACCTCAGAGAAGTTGTCTACCCTATATTGTTATCAAGTCCGCATTGTCAGTGATTGTTGTTGCGAAAGAGCTACATAAAGGCAGAGTCCCTGATCTGAAAAGATTCTGCAGAGATTACCTTTGCTCTGTCGCACATCTGCACCCTTACAACGAACGACCTAACCCTCTCCAATTGTGTTCAGGAAGGGAATTGTTAATTTGTTCGTCTCAGTAGCCAGCAAAGCATGATACCTCTGTTTGTGTCAGGGTGCTGCTTGAGCAGAAACGCCACATTGGATCCGTGCTTCAATTGCACCCTTGGAGAGTGGTTGCTTCAACACCAGTATGAACAGGACATAATTAGAAAAGAGAATAACTGTAATTTGACTGCCTGTTGTGGTCTTTGTTTTGAACGATTAAGTGCCGTGCATGTTGGATGAGAAGCCCCCCGATGCCATAAAGTCTCAAATATATCCCGGATAGTTCTGTGGTAGTTAACAGCCGAACTGATTATTTATTTGTACCACTATGAATTTTCAACAAAAGTATAAGACTGGTCAAGTGGTATAGATACTGCGTGATCCTCCTTAGAGTTTAGCTATCAATGACAAAGATTGATGGGTCCGTCTTGTCTGACCTTCATGATGAGTCCGTCTTGTCTGACCTTCATGATGAGTCCGTCTTGTCTGACCTTCATGATGAGCCCGTCTTGTCTGACCTTCATGATGAGTCCGTCTTGTCTGACCTTCATGATGAGCCCGTCTTGTCTGACCTTCATGATGGGTCCGTCTTGTCTGACCTTCATGATGAGTCCGTCTTGTCTGACCTTCATAATGAGCCCGTCTTGTCTGACCTTCATGATGGGTCCGTCTTGTCTGACCTTCATGATGAGCCCGTCTTGTCTGACCTTCATGATGAGTCCGTCTTGTCTGACCTTCATGATGAGTCCGTCTTATCTGACCTTCATGATGAGCCCGTCTTGTCTGACCTTCATGATGAGTCCGTCTTGTCTGACCTTCATGATGAGCCCGTCTTGTCTGACCTTCATGATGGGTCCGTCTTGTCTGACCTTCATGATGAGTCCGTCTTGTCTGACCTTCATAATGAGCCCGTCTTGTCTGACCTTCATGATGGGTCCGTCTTGTCTGACCTTCATGATGAGCCCGTCTTGTCTGACATTCATGATAGGTCCGTCTTGTCTGACCTTCATGATGGGTCCGTCTTGTCTGACCTTCATGATGAGCCCGTCTTGTCTGACCTTCATGATGGGTCCGTCTTGTCTGACCTTCATGATGAGTCCGTCTTGTCTGACCTTCATGATGAGCCCGTCTTGTCTGACCTTCATGATGAGCCCATCTTGTCTGACCTTCATGATGGGTCCGTCTTGTCTGACCTTCATGATGAGTCCGTCTTGTCTGACCTTCATGATGAGCCCGTCTTGTCTGACCTTCATGATGAGTCCGTCTTGTCTGACCTTCATGATGAGTCTGCTCGTGGTTTTGTTAAGGACCTCCTTATATTCGGTTTTCCATCTAATTTGTCCCTACTCATTGAGAACCTTGTGACCATGACCATAAACATATCCAATTACCAGCAAAGCAAAGTTTAGAGTAGAATGGTAAGATGAAAGCCTAAATGATGTTAATAATGAAAGTTTGATGCTAATAAAGTGTATGTCTGAAAGTCTTCCTCTGAAACCGCAAGTGGATGTATTGCGTGAAGCTGATATAGGGAGGGCTGTCCCCAGGTATGCACTGGTTTGATATATTTCACTGACCACACTGTTGTTGTCTTGAGTGCCTATATTATCTGTCAGTATGCAGCGACTGTGCATTTATCTGCATTTGAGTTGTGGGCCGATTCGAAACCAAACAGTTTCAGCCAGGTTTTCTTGGCATTGCTGAGTATTATATGCATAGTTATTGATAAAAACATGACTGGTAAATACATAGATCTAGGCCTTACTGTTAAGACAAAATATCATCCATGAAAGGATAAGAGTGATAGAGCAAATGCAATAGGAATGTTAAAACAAAAATACAATAAAGTTGTTTCAATACTGGTCCAGAATTCCTTGAATATATACTACTTATTACCAAAGAACTAAATGTGATACAAAACAAACATTATGATAACAGATTTTATTCACGTATAAAACAGATGAATTCGGTGATATCAACAAGCGATAAAAACTTTCCTCTTGTTTCAAAGTAACGTTCTTGGCATTGTGATTCATCATAATTGAAAATTATCCAAGAACAAAAAACATATTGCACAACATAAACTTCAAAATTAAACAACTGCAAGCTAACTGGTTATATATCTATAAAAAAAGGAAATCAAAGGCATCTATGTTCTCGTGAATATAAGGAGACTATGAACAATATACGAATATGACTTACGACAAAGTACAATTAAAAGTGAATGACGTCATCAAGATGGCGGACATATTTGGAAGGCAGTATGATGCCACATTGTTCATCATAACGTATGGCAGCTGCACATCATAGTGAACCATCATATTCGTCTTCCTTTGTCAGATAGAAAAACCTCACGCCAAACAGACAAGGACCAGAGCAGTCATGGAAACTTGGAAGGTTGAGGTTGGAAGTGGGGCATCATTATCTCAAATGCACCAAGGAAAAAAGTCATTTTGCAGAACCACAATAACAAAGGGCACTCCCAGGTAGCAACAACACCTGCAGTCAAGCGAGTCAAGCACTTGAGCAAATACGAACAAATACTAATTCGAGTTGAACTAAAAGTAATCATTAATTATATGGTATTACAGCACGCATTCTAGATAAGCAGATATGGAAGCCCTACCTTTTGTAGACTAGAGGTCAGAGTAACTGGGTTGCCTGCAGCACAAACAAACGTGAATCAGTGCCATATCATATTTCACTATCCTAGAAAGCGCAGATTATCACCGGCAAATAATAGTCAGATTTCAAGCAGATATTATTACCAAATTTCAGTTTAAAATGTTCCCTGCGCTCTGGAATGAACAAACAAATAATTGAGTGCACAAGTTAAAGCTGACTTACTTGTTTTGGAAGGTGGCTGAGGAGCTGTAGGGTGGAGGCACGTAGGGCTGAGGGCTGTTGTAAGCCGAGCCTCCCGAATTCTCCCTGTGGTACTGCTCTCGTGAAGCAGAGCGTGGAGGAGGCAGACCGCCAGCTCCCAGGCCGGGTCCTGACGTCATACATACACACAAGTTAACATGTTCAACCGAAGAAGGCGGATGTGAGTCACATGACCACCCACAATTAATGGCCGCTCATTTCCAACAACTTGGGTGGTAACAAAGGAAAGGGACTTTTGAACAGGGGGAAATACAGGTAAATGGTATGTGATATTTGTCCAATTTAAAGACAGATTTATCATAGGAGATTTTATGATGACCGTTGACCCAGCACAATAAAGTAAGATGCAGTAAAATGCGCCAGGCGGAGCAGTAAATGTTTATGGTATCAGGAACCTTAAATGACAGAACCACTTCAGCGCGAAGCTATTAAAATAGTTTATGCCTGTATGATTCCTGTTAAGATCACGATTCCAAACAAGTGCTTTAGAGCGGGGATGGTACGGAGTAGGGTGGGGGGGGGGGGTGTATTTAATTAGCGAATTAGTAAAGTTGTGGGATAGAATAAGGACACTAACACCATGCAAGGGCATGCTTGCATATATATTGATGCTACCTAAACATTGCTGCGTCCATTATACCCTGCAACGTAACCCTCATATGAAACCACCGATTCTGGCCTTCCCCTTATAAACACTTCTGCATTACTGCTTTATCCCAAATCAAGCTAGACCCAAGCCATAAACCTTCCAAATTATGGCATCAACCAGAGACAATTTTGTCACTTTCTAGAAACATTCCCCTATCATATCTGCAACAGTTTACTACACCTAGCCAGATCGACAGCACCCGTCTCCCTCCCACCGTGTCGTCCTCACCTGCGTGGTTGGATTCGCTTGCTATGACGAGGGAGGAATTTAAGATGCTGTCGACATATGAAGCTGCAGCCTCTCTCTGCTCTGTATCATAGGTCGTATCGTTCATGAGGCAGCGGTCATCGTACACCCCCCTCATGTTCTCGTCGTCCTCGACGTGATGGATGCCGTTATGTAAACTGGAATCATGCGGGGTCACGTCAGGTGTGTAGAGGTGAGCTCCGTTGATTGGAGCACCGCTGATTACTGTCAACTTGCAGGTGTAGCAGTCAGGTGATGATGGGGTATGGGAGGGTTCCAGGAGGAGAAGTTGGCTGGAGACATATGTGGCGTGCTCCTTTTCAACGAATGCTTCTTGTTCTCTGGCCCATAATTCGGCATCCACCATTTGTAGCGGCAACCTAAACCTATAGTCGTCATTAGTCGATGGTCCACTTGGTGGGGACATTTGTGCCGGGGATGTCTTTTCCTGAATCTCCACAAATCCCTCGCTCTCTCCATCAGCGTGATAACTATCGGATGATTGAGGCCTGGTGAGATCCGGATCTTCATCATCCAGCGCCCCGGATCCCGATCCTAGTGAGTGTTGTGACAGGTGCTCGTCCTCGTCCCATTGCCCATACGGTTCCTCTTGCCTTACCTGCCCAGGTGTATCATCCTCGACGCTGCCCTCGTATGATTGGCTTTCTTGTTTGCTGCAGCTCCCTCTCCGAACTTGCCATGATCTGTTGTACTTCCGGTAAATATCCGGCATTTCGCTGTGTCGCCGTGCGAAGAACTTCTTCACATCTCTTGGGAACTCGGTCTCATTATCGACTGAGTCGCCCGTGGGAGGCTTGGTCTTCGTGTCTTTCGAGTCCGTGATCGACTGCGATCTCGTTCCTGGATGCACGACTTGGTGAGAGAAGCGTCGGTAAGCCCACGGTGGTTCTTCAGGTGTGATCGGTGTTGGCGCAGGCGCGTCGTGATGGGACAACTTCCGCTGCCATGCGGGCTTAGTGATGTGATCCTCGGGTACCCGAACTTGTTCATCTTCGTAACTATCCATACTGTCAACCGAGCCGTACATTGCTGAAGCTTATGGTCTGAATAGACTGGTCTGAAAATCACAAGGTGGCAGGAGCTAAATACGCGAGTTTATAAGCCCAGCTGTAGGCCGTTAGCAGTGACCGCGAGTGCGGCAATCACCATGTAACACTCTCTTCAACAGCCGCAGCACTCCTCACAAAACATGTACAGATTCCGCAGGGGCTAGGCAGAAAATGTCAACAATATCTACGGCTTTGAGGGTTTTTTTCTCTGCTTCTACTTATATTCCGTGCTACTCGCTCTGTCAAGGGCTAGCAAGTTAGATGTAAAGGCGCGATTATCACGACACGTTCTCTCTTAGTCATTTCCTCTAATTTCCGGTTCACTGCCTACAGTCACGTTCTTCCAGAAGTACTGTTTACGGTGGCGCCTCGCGCCGTGGCGCCGCGCGGACGTGGGCGTGATCGAAATAGTTGTACGGTAATTGATACCCAATACAATCATTTGTCAGTTTATGACCAGGGCGGATAGGTTATCGAAGTCAATGCGCTATATACAGTATCATTGAGGCCACTTACAAACTGAGGGTTAGGCCCATGTATTGTGTGATCACATCATTCCACACAACGGATACGCCGGTTATAAATGTCATAGCAATTCTATTTGCGAACAAGGGAAACCGGACGGTATTGTCGCCTCGCCCATCAACCAATTAGTCCGCGCACTGACATTCCGCGTCATCCGGGTTAACCCGATACCGTATTCACGGCCTTGTAAATGCCACCGCAACATATACAAGTATAGGCTGACAAATTGTAAATCATATTCATGACGCTCGGCTAGACTTTTTCTTTGAATGTCATTCGCGAACTCAGCAAATTGTCATGTTATCAAATGGCACTTGACATACCGGAAATGACGACCAGCAGTCCAAATATGCCACAAATTCGACGCATCCTCGCTGACACAGCTTTCACAGCTCACACAACGACAAGATCACTCTGACAAGATCTGTCCTATAAATCCCTTCCTGGATCTTGAATTCATGAAGGGGAGGTAAATATCAAAATAACTTATAGGAGGTCAAGTCGATACCCTTTCCACGCCGTAGAATTGGCGTGAGTGTCGAACAACCTAGCCAGAAAGCAGACACATTCCTGTTCACCTGGATAATTATCAAGTGGGGATTCCTTCCAACTCCTCTTAATATCGTCCCCCAAACGCAATTAACATGCACATACACGGTTGTTAATTTCCGTCGGAATTGAGTGGCGCATGCTCAACATGGAAACTAAGCGAACTCTCTTTACCGGTGTTAGGCATGCCGCCACACCGCGCTACATAACGAGAAACGCACATCACTAAAAGCATACCGGTAATTAGTACGGCTAAACAATGAGAAAAAGTACAATTTGAATGGAGCCAAGACTCCCAATTACATGCATTAAAGGGCAAACCAATTCACCATAATGACAAGACAACAAGATACTGTACGTACGGTCGTATTCCATATGTCCTTGAAGTTGCTTGAAAGATCGAGACTGCGTGTCAGCGTCCGGTCCGTGGGTGGCGCCCCGGGGTTGGTATGAAGGGTGAGGGTGACCGTGGTAGGCAGGTGGACTAGCCAAAGGGGGGTCATTGAAGGTCATGGACGTCTGCCTGAAGTCAGTTAAAAAAAACTCAACCGAGATGGCCACTGCATATGAAAAACTATTACGCTATTATGACCACTTTAACCCAGCAACGTTTTTGGAATTTCCTTTACTTAACATGTAAAATGGACCCCACTTAGACGACAACCCCACTGTTACGACCACTTTGGCTCAGTCCCAAGGGTGGTCGTCTAAGTGTGGTTCGGATGTAGTTGCCGAAGTGACCGGGCTAATGTCTTGGGAACAAACGGACTCGATTCTAAACACTGCATGCCATCTACATCTCAAAACTCACCTCTTCAACACATCGAGTGCTCATCACTTTACATACAGGGTCAGAGGTGTAAATCTGTAATAAGTGCGGTACTCACGGAGGTGGGGTGTAGGCAGGTCGAGCTGGGGAAGAAAATGGGCGCGAACTGGCCGTCTGGAAGACGTAGTTATGCTGCAACAACAACACACACTTGCTGTGTCACTTATCAGGGATATAAATTGCACCATCTCAAATGTAAACATACAGCCGTTATGTACAGAGGTAAAAGCAAAACCACGGTCTCATTTGATGCAGACCATGGCGGTAGTCTCAATGGTACACGCGGATGCACTAGGGTGCGTGGGATATATGCCAGCAATAGGAATCCATTGTTGTTGCACAGCTGGACAATAGGCACTCGAGTCTTAAACGTCACCCCACCCCAACACGGGCGCTTCATTGTGTCTTTCTACATGAGCTGCTAAGGAAAACGCGTCCTGTTGACTGAGCAAAGCCGGTTTCCCGCGGGGTGGTGGTATGCTGCGACGCCTTTGACCCACAGGTTGAGGGCTCGATACCAAGGTGTGAATACCTGGCTGGTTCCCCGTGACTTGGATGATCACGTTAAGTGGCGGTCCCATCTCTGAAAGGGGATGCACCCGACCCGGTTATTCAATACTACCATGCTGGACCTTCGTCCCAGTGTCATGGGTTTCGCAGCCCGGTCTAAGCAACGGGTTTGCGCCAAGTGGGCGCTGGCACTTAAGGGGAGCTGTCTAAGCGTAACAATCATCCTCATCCGTCACCGTCGCGATATCACCTCGTTGTTGAAAGTGACGTTAAATCCCAATAACACCGTTACATTGTCAGTATGGACCAAAGGATGTGTCCTGCTGACTCAATACAAACCAGGAGATGCGTCATGTTGACTTAGTACAGATCATGAGATGCGTCATGTTGACTCAGTACAGACCAAGACATGCGTCCTGTTGACTCAGTACAGACCAGGAGATGCGTCCTGTTGACTCAGTACAGACCAATAGATGCGTCCTGTTGACTCGGTACAGACCAATAAATGCGTCCTGTTGACTCGTTACAGACCCATAAATGCGTCCTGTTGACTCGTTACAGACTAGGAGACGCGTCATGTTGACTCAGTACAGACCAATAAATGCGTCCTGTTGACTCGTTACAGACCAATAAATGCGTCCTGTTGACTCGTTACAGACCAATAGATGCGTCCTGTTGACTCGGTACAGATCAATAGATGCGTCCTGTTGACTCGGTACAGACCAATAAATGCGTCCTGTTGACTCGTTACAGACCCATAAATGCGTCCTGTTGACTCGTTACATGCGTCCAAATAAATCAGTACAGACCAATAAATGCGTCCTGTTGACTCGTTACAGACCAATAAATGCGTCCTGTTGACTCGTTACAGACCAGGAGACGCGTCATGTTGACTCAGTACAGACCAATAAATGCGTCCTGTTGACTCGGTACAGACCAATAAATGCGTCCTGTTGACTCGTTACAGACCAACAAATTCGTCCTGTTGACTCGTTACAGACCAATAAATGCGTCCTGTTGACTCGTTACAGACCAGGAGACGCGTTCTGTTGACTCAGTACAGACCAATAAATGCGTCCAAATAAATCAGTACAGACCAATAAATGCGTCCTGTTGACTCGGTACAGACCAATAAATGCGTCCTGTTGACTCGGTACAGACCAATAAATGCGTCCTGTTAACTCGTTACAGACCAGGAGACGCGTTCTGTTGACTCAGTACAGACTAATAAATGCGTCCAAATAAATCAGTACAGACCAGTAAATGCGTTCTGTTGACTCGGTACAGACCAATAGATGCGTCCTGTTGACTCGGTACAGACCAATAAATGCGTCCTGTTGACTCAGTACAGACCAGGAGATTTGTCCTTTTGACTCAGTACAGACAGGAAATGCATCTTGTTGACTCAGTAGAGACCAGGAGACGCGTCCTGTTGACTTGGTACAGACCACGAGATGCGTCCTGTTGACTCAGTACACACCAGGAGACGCGTCCTGTTGACTTGGTACAGACCACGGGACGCGTCCTGTTGACTCAGTTCAGACCAGGTGATGCGTCTTGTTGACTCAGTACAGACCACGAGACGCGACCTGTTGACTCAGTACAGACAAGGAGACGCGTCCTGTTGACTAGGAGGCAAGCTGGATTTCGGATTGAAGGCCGTTACAACCTGTACCCCGATAACACACATCCTGGCAACGATATCACGACTCGATATATCCGCTACATCTATTTAGTAAATAATCGTCAAAATCATGTCTAGTTTTAATAACATGACGTCCGATTTAGCGGACACTACTTTCCATAGTTCACCTGTGCTTACGAGACACCTCACACGTCACTTTGATGGCCCCTGAATGACATTCATTAGGATCCACGTGTTCACTTTACAAACCCGTTTTTGCCGTCATATCATCCCAGAATAACTTCTAACCGTTTCGGTATGACACCATAGCGATATTGAGAATCTCTGGGACAGCCCTGTTTAGCTGCCAATCGTACTGGTGTGTTGAAGCATAGATATCCCACGGCGCACTTACTTTTATTCATACAATATATGCATGAAGGTAAAATCTCTCTCAGAATTCTTCGCAGTTTCTCAGGTGGGTCCACTTTGGTTGTCAAGTAGCTATGGCTGAGGAGTTGACTGTCGATCAGACATTTGTAGACGGTGGAGTGTTGGCCACGTGTGGGGTGGAGAGGGTAGGTGGGGGGGGGGGGGGGGGGGGGGTGTGATGCGTGGCCGACCGAGCAGGTGCGCTGAGTATGCAACCCCAGCTATCAGCTGATATCATATGTCATATCTATATAATTGTTGGTCTATACTCCACTTATCATAGATACAACGTGAGACAACATTCTCTCATAATCCACTCCGACCTGTTCACATTCATCTCACTAGCGCGGTAACGCGCACGGATACACGGACACGCTATGACCGAATATAAACGCGCTGTGAGAGTTATTCACGACCTGGGAGACGGCTCGGCGCCTTGGAGCGTGGGGGTTCAAATCTCCATATCATTCCACATATAACTATATATAACTAAAATACATATATATATAAAAAAAAATAATTTATCATCCTTGTCATGTAGTTCTCCATCGCTTTATGCAAAATACAAAATAGTTTCAGATATTCCCATTTCATTCGATTATTTACCTGAACTACGTGCTGATGTCGGCTATGTTCATTTTCGTGAGAAGTGATTTATGGCAGGTGTTGTCAAACCTGATCACCACCGAGCTCCTTACCTGTGGTGTCGATGGCGGAGGTGCTGTAGGCTTGCCGGTCATATCATACGTGTTGTAAGTATGGCCCTCTGTCTTGCGAGCTTCCTGACTCTTCTTCAAGTTAGGGAAGAATCCGACGGGCACCCACTCGTGTCCAGGGGCTGGGGGCTCTGTTGGGTAGGAGGTAGAAAGTAAGGTGGGAGATAGGCTGGGCGCGGGCGATGACTGCACACACAGATCAATAGGTGAGGATATCGATGGTGAGTGGAGATAGAGCTGGGTGGATTTGAATATTATACATCGGCACATACACATATACAAACCAACGTACACATACGCATCAACGTACAAATATACCCATACACACACCCACATACACATATACACACACGCACAAGAACATATGCATCCACAGACATACATACACACACTTACATATACACACTCGTACGCATGTACTCCTATACACAATCTCACACACATACACATGAACACATATACACAAAGCCACATATACACACAAATACACATGCGCACATATGCACATACACAAACCCACGCGAACATATACACTTACGCCAAACATGCACACACTCATGTACATGCATATACATACATGCATACATACATACATACATACATACATACATACATACATACATACATACATACATACATACATACATACATACATACATACATACATACATACATACATACATACATACATACATACATACATACATACATACATACATACATACATACATACATACATACATACATACATACATACATACATACATACATACATACATACATACATACATACATACATACATGCACATACACACACACGCGTACAGATGACACACATACACACACGAATGAATACACACATACACGCATACACAAAGTCATGTACACATACACATACAATGAAGCAAGCTTATACACTATCTAAGCACACCTACACATATACTCAACCACACACATACACATTTAAACACGCACACCGACGGACGCTAAAACACCCGCACGGTGTTTATCGCAGTATCCATTTCTGTGGTGGAAGAGTGGGTTATGTTTGTGACTTCGCACCCGGAAACCCCTCATCACTGAACATGACATCCATATCAAATAGACCATCTCCAATTAGCCCAACAGACCAACAGTCGATCGGGTACTCCCTTGTTGGTCTAACAGGAAAACCCTCCGTTTATCGGTAGATTGACAAACATGCTTAATTTATCACGTTAAAAATACGTACTGAGAAGAATGTAAAGCCACCAACAGTGAGAGTATTGACTGAATTTAATTGCTATGGTTTTTTTTTTACCAATATCCGGGAGAACACTTATATTCGATTAATTTCTAACTTTTCTGCGAAATTCCACTCCGAATTCTGGTGGTTGTCAACAAACGGTCTCTTGCATGACGTTGTCGTAAACGACCACGTGAAGTTGCTATCATACCATCATCTGCTTGATAATACATTTCACAGGTAAGTCAGTTTATACTAGATTTATGCCTTATAACTTTACGACCTAGTTGCCTTTTCCTCTCCTTTATTCATCATCACAACAAGTCCGTTTCCATCTGACTTACGTTGCGCAATCTCGCCGCCATATTGGAATTTAGTCGGAAAAGTTAATCGCCTCGCATATTTAAGGCGATTATGCATATTTACAAGTTGCTGCTATACCTGAGACTCTAATGCGATGCATAATACTGATTGCTTATTAAATTGGACTTGTTAAATCAAGTTGACATTGTGAAGGTAAGTTCTTATCATCGCATTTTCTACATAGGAAATGCCCACTTCGAGAACCAAGAGGGAGCGCAAGCTCCACTTGGTTCAAAAGAGTTATCCCCAATAGTCTTCTTGTGCCTTACATTTGCGATGTCACGGCTTATAAAAATTCACTTGAGTTTGTAATAATGATAATTTCTTAAGTTCTTAGTTATGTGTGAAAGCGAACAATAGTGTGACAAATGGAAATTTAGCATTGACAAACAGATAAGTTTAACTTGTACTCCTAGCAGATAACAGATCAAATTCTGCAAAAAGCTATCCAAGAATCGACATTAGTCGGACGAACAGTACTAAATCTCCATCCCGCATCAGCTCACCCGGGTCACCGTCAGGGTCACAGGCACTCAAGTCGTAAAAAACCCCTCGCCTCAACCGACGACGATTATCCCCAACTACGCCCTGGCGGCGTTGTGTGAGAGAGACGCATGGCGGGTCTGGGAAAGTTTAATCAAACAACGGTAATTTCTCTCAAATAGAGCTTGATGAAGAAAGCGGGGTTGGGTTCTCTAGCCCGGCCACTCCATGGAAACTCACTTGCATTAGCACCATGTTGATAAGAACCCTCGCTTGTGGCCGGGTGATAAACCATTGTTATTGCCTTACCTGACCACATTTACTCACCTGTAATCAAAAACTCTTCCAAACGTTACCAAAGCACACTCAAATATGGCCACAGCAACCCCATCAACGAATGTCAACGGTACATGAATAAACTCTCCACACACGGCTACAGTAGATAACAACAATATGACCCGCTCGCGATGTTTACGAGCACCTGTAATGTGGCAAAAAATCGCACCTGGATGTAAGAGGGGTCCTATTACAGATAAGGTACGGTGCAGGCATTTTCTAAGATCACATACATTTGGTGTGTTCATTAAGGTGGACTTGGAGATAAGTCGTACCATGGTGTATGCTGAGCCCTTCTTCCGTATGCACCCTAGTCCGATGTTCACGGCGTAATAGTTGGTTCCTTGTCGTACGTACACCCCCACGTACTGTGACTTTTATCAACCAACCCATTGTTCCTGTCGTACTTCAAGTTTCTCTTCTTGACCTCTAGTTACAGAGACTCTTAACCGGCAGCATGTATTTTACGAACCCTAGCGGATGAATTATAAGTATATATATATGTGTGTGCAGTATAAAGACTCGCGGCTCGCACAAGGGGGTTTGGGGGCGGATTCGCACAGTGCCTGCGCCATTTGCAGTCAAGAAAAAACCTGGTTAGACTAAAAGAGACAATTGTACTCAAACCTAGTTTTCTAATTTATCGTCTCAGATGTCTGTTTTCTACAAGACACATATGCGAGCCATACTGAGTCCCTTATTGAACCCAGATAGATGGAAAACAGACGTTGATGTAACGCGCAATCCGACCGAGACAACTCAGTCATAACGCACTCCATACAAGAAGGTATGAGCAAGCATAGGCGGCTGAAATCACGCGGGCGAGCATGGTTATGTGGACATACTTGAAGATATTAAGGGACAGTGCGCTCTTGATATATTGTTACTTTTTTCGTAATGGAAATACGTGTGCTTTCATGACGTCATACTGCGTATGTATAAATCCATTTCGTTATGACGGAGCTACTGATGGGGCAGCGTTCTCATACTTAGATATTGGGACAGTGCGATTGTTCGAAATACGCTATGACGTCACTGCATGTTTTCGTTATGACAACATTCCTTACCAATTTACTTGCTAGACCCTAGATCATGCGTGTTGCTTCGACCAATCGCTGGGCATCCGAATACGCAGAGGTTGAATAGGCGAGCAATTGACAGGTGAGTGATTGACAGGTATGTTGAGGATGTTCTAACATTCTACCCACACACAATACATCTATGCCCAGTAAAACATGTAGGCCCGTTTACCAGAACCTAACACACAGCAGCAACTGCCGCTGACCTACCATTCACGTACACGATGGCTGTAGGGCAAGTCGCTGTATACATCGTGCATGACACGTACATATATAGTGCGAATACCAGTCAATATGGAGCAAACAGAACCCGATACCTAGCGGACAAAAACTAAACACAGAGGTGAATGCCTTGGGAATATTATGTCAGCCAGCGGATAACTAACTGGTAAATAAGAGCTTCTCTGGGGTGGATGTCGTTTTTCGCCCCCACCAACCATTCACTGACCAGCTGATAACTTACTGGTATAGAGGAGCTACTCTGAGAAGGTGGCGGCATCCCACTTCCACTCATATCGTACGTCTGGTACGACCTGAAGGTCGTCTCCGGGTCAGGTTGTGTCACGTTGGGCGCCGTTGGGGGTCGACCACACGCCTTCCTGTACACGATACACCACAAAGCTACTTAATACAGGCTATATATAAATATATATATATATATATATATATATATATATATATATATATATATATATATATATATATATATATATATATATATATATATATATATACATAAAGAGAGAGAGAGAGAGAGAGAGAGAGAGAGAGAGAGAGAGAGAGAGAGAGAGAGAGAGAATATAATCGCAATGTGTCCCAAGATGGCTGACCTCTCTAACGTAATCACAATGGTGTCATCAAATTGACCGATGAAGTCGAGCGCCTCCTGGTGACTGAAGTTGGCCGTGCTGTGGTCGGCTATCTCGGTCAAGTGATCGCCATTGTGGACCCCTATTTTGTGAGCGGGACTACCTGGCGTTACCTGGCAACAGAGTTAGAGTTAGATTAAAATCTTAGAATTTTGTCCTTGCGGTTTGACGAGACATAAGTGATGATTGTGGATATCGTCAATTAAACAATCATTTCAATGTATGGCACAATGTTCTGGACAGCACAACACGAATTCACAGAACCGGGATGATGGATGACCTTTGACCGTTACATACATAAACATCCTAAGGTTAGCAAGTAACTTAACATCCTAAGGTTAGCAAGTAACTTAACATCAAAAAGTTAGCTAAGCGAGAAAATTAACCTCACACAGAGCAAAAAGGGCTAAAGCTAAACTCGGTTTTACTTTTCAGGATCACCAGAGACCGCGGGGACGTGGCCTGTGAATCCTTTGACATTACGGCTTCTGAGCAAGAACAGAAAGCAGAGGGAGGACTAACTTGTGGCAGTCAAGGGTTCATACATATCCAGCAACAAAGGGCGCAGACTTAACATACGCAGCAGGATAACTCATCAAAGATGGTGGACGGAATGAACAACATCATTGTCAGTGTGATTATATTTGCCTTATCATCGTAATCCTCGCCCGACCTCCACCATTCTGATACAGTGTCATATCTACTGTGTGTTTTATAGCGTCAACAGGTGTGTGTTGTAGTTCACCCGTTTGCACGTAGGCCATTATAGCCGAGTCAATTGTACGTTTGCCATTCACTGCTCGTAGCTGACATCAGATGTACACCCGCTGTATGCACTAGGTTCATGATATTTCAAATTCCGATGCTAAGGTGACTTTTATCGCTTTCGTCTTGAAACTAGTTTCACACCAAATATAATTGCTTTCTTTGTATTCGTCAGACACCTCTGGTCGACAGCCTCTGTGAGCTGAAATCAACGTTCACACCTGTTCCCGTATTGTAAAAACCACTTGATATGTATAGAACAAAGTTCGGTCGTCTACATGATTCTGGTGGATTGGACAACAGTACAGTGTTGTTATGATATAGTACACCGAGTGGCAAAGCAGCTATATAGACTGCCTTGTCACTGAACAGACAAACAGGGCTGGATACACGGAGGTGCGCACGGAGGTTCGGGTGCCATGACGATCTACCGCATCTACGCTTCTCTCCCAGTAGTGCAAGATTGCTATTTTGCATCAGCAGGAACAACTCGGACAGCCACCATTTCTTGTTCGCACATCACTCATGCTATTAGCTGCTAATACAGCATATTGCCTCGTTGTAATCGATGTGCACGTCTGTAGGTGTATTATGTACAAGATTCGCTGCCTCAACCAGATAGCGCCAGGCTGAAGAAGTCAAGTTTTGTCATGTTGCAGATTATTGCATTTGTTACCCGTTGTGGGGAAAAAATTGAGCTACGCCGATATGGTCCTTAATTTACCCATGAAGCGTTTTACTGAATCATGGTGAGAATGAAGAGGAGCGAGAGGTGGTAAGTCGGGTGTAAACTGGCTGAAACTCTCCATTCACGGCGCTTGTGTAAGGTGACCAACCTGCATGACAAGATGGCGATGAATAGAACAAAACTTAACTTATATGTAGTATACATGTAAACGCACTTTGTGTGTACAGCCCCTTCGGCCTCTCATTGGAGAAGATGTAACAGAGGTCACTTTTCATTCCATTTATACCAAGGAGCATGAATGTTGCTGTGATGGAAGGGCCGTACACACGAAGAGCGTTTGTGGTACTTATTCTTAGCAGTACTTGTTCTATGACGCTGTGATGCTTGATAGATTCCATGACAGGATCGATTTGGTTTTCGTAGGCTCTGTTTAAGGTCCTTGAAGATAATAATATTCCTTTTGTTATCCGATGTTCTTAAGAATGTTAAGTCTTTTGTTTGACACGTAATTTCGGGGCATGGTTTTCTAGGTCCTTCTGTTAGACTCAAGTATATTTATCATACGCATCCGACGCTGAAACATACTCCCAACGAGTATTCAGCCTATGTTGATTTATTTCTAGCATGCCTACAGAAGTTAAGTTTTTCGTGATTATAGTCTGTTGTGTTAGATGCTGAGGGTTTCATGTACCTTATGAAAACAATGATTGGATTGTGATCAGATACATCCGTTTGCAAGATTCCTGAGATTGAGATTGATTTGATTTAACGATAAGTACATGTTATCAATAAGTCTTGGCGAGCTCTTAGTTTTTTCATACTATTTGACATAAAAAAGTTTGAAAAGAGATCTTGTGTCTAGTTCAAGTTTATTCCATTCCTCTGATAATATTCCCTCTGTGATGTTTGGCTACAGCGGTAATATGCAAATGAGTCATTCATATGACTGTTAGTACTACGTGTTATGAGAGGTAATTGCTAAGAATAATGACTCAAGTTTGCCTTCTTCATACCCCGCAATAGGATTTCTGAATCAGATTGAACAAACGTTATTAGCAGTGTCCCTCAAGGGAATAATATATATACGAATAAACCCAAGAGCAAAACCTTACTAATTGTTTCATTCCAGTGGATTATTGAGCTTACGAACATCAAAGCGCAGACTAGTAAGACCTGGTGGCATGAACCAGCTCACCTAACCCCACCTGATGGTAGAGCCAGAGTATACCCTACAAAAGCTTATTGCCCTCTGCTGACGTTCTGCTCCGCGGCTACTCGCTTTAACCTTCCAGTCTCGGCCACTACTGTTCGTTATATGCTGCCAGTGCTGCCTAATGCGACCAGGCAGCCAGGTTGAGGATGTTCTTTATAACTACCCGACCTCCTGCTGTGGGTAGAACGGGCCTGCAGTATAATTTTCAGCTTCACTAGCTGCAGATGCTAATGTTTAATTAATGTACTTGGTGTCATACAAAGCTTTGTAAGCTTACATACACATACAGGCATCAGACTAATGCCCGCTCGACTGAGGCCCTCATTTGCCGTCCACGTGAGACCTGGAGAGCCTAGTAGGATGATCTTATTGCGTTAATGATGGCATACATCGGATAAGCAGGCTCCTTGTGTCTAATAGTTCCATGGAACATTGGTTCAGCTTCGACGCTTGGGATATAAACGGCAGTCATACCGCTAGCATCATGTTACAGCTAGACTAGCATCTCTCCATAACATGGGATGCTAATTTTTCGCCCAATCCCATTTCTCATCATTAATTTTATGTGCTGTTGAAGTTGTAGGTGCAAAGGTCAGCCACCTGACCTCGCCAGGTCATAGAGATAACCTGAGATTGCTATATGCCCAAGGTAGCTACGCCACAATCAAATGAGTTCTCAATTAAAGTATCGTAGTTGCATAGTAACCGCAATCACAGCCATGTTTCACCAACTGAGCGGGGTAGGAGTCAAAACCAAAAAGGGGGCTTTTGTTCTTGTAATCAAAAGCTGGTAATGTAGATCCATCTCTTGCTAGCGTTCATTAATAGTAGCAACCACTGGACACTAATGAATTGACAACGAAATCAAGACGCCCTCAATGACGCTGCAACAATATAAGCCTATTAATTTACTACGTTTCTAGACAACTACATTTGAGCAACATTTGAATGTAATTCGGATTGCTCTTGAATTTGTTGGCACTACAATAACAGAAATGGTTTACTACAATGGATTTGATTCTGTTAATCAACTCTAAGACCCTCTTGGTGGTGTGGTGGCGGGGTATTACCATCTCCTTGTCACTATTAATGTCCACTAAATGAAATGACGTATGCTCAATACATAAACATCTCCTCATCCAACTGCCGCGTATTGTTCTTTGTATATTCTACATGAATGAGGTACTTCATTTTGGCCAGGACTATATTACTTTTTTACCTAAAACGATTTCAACGTACGCTATAATATCCAAATACCGACAACTTCAGCCATCGTAAGATACTGAACAAGCATTATTCCTCTGCAGCACTTCAATCACGGCAATCGAATCGCACGGCAATCACACTTACTATCAACCAACAACGAAATATCATTGCATAGATGTTTCACATAAAGCAGCGATCTTCAAAATCAATGTTATATGATCGTCAAGGCACAAAGGCAGTCGACTCAAGATGGGAACTTAACCCCAATCTGTTCAGCATAGATTCATATTGATCAACACAGAATAACGGGGTAGCAGAATAACTCTTAAAATATGGCGGACCGAATTGACCATATCCATTTGAGTGTGATTATATCCGTCTTGACATCGTTAGCCTCCCCCGACCTTAGCCCTCATAGATTTATAGCTTAACTGTTGTGTGGTGGAGTATACCTGTTTGCGAACGCACGTCCTTACAGTCAGGTCAATGCCATGGTAGCCAGTCGCTTCTTGTGGCTTCCTACAGATGTACCATACCTAGAAGACCATTTTCACTTTCGTTAAGGACTATCTGCTTATCTGACAGAACTGTTTGTTTGGCATTTACCAACTACACACATACGTCGTTAGCACAGTTGGTCATCCATACATACGTGTAATACGACGCTACAAAAGAATACAACAGGAATATATTCCATGATTTGGTCTGATTTTGTTTCATGAATTAAGACTGCCATAGCCATAGCGTTTGATCAAAACCTACTCATTCATTAATATGACGTCCAACATCGTGCTGTGACGAACTCATCGGTTACTCTGCTGAAGGTAGACCAGCACACCTGTTTATTAGGTATACCTTAGCCCAAACAGACACCTCTGGTCGACATCCTCCGTGAGCTGACGTTATGTTAACAGCTATTCTTCTGCTGCAAAAGCCTTTTGATTGCATGGTACAAATCAATGGAATACCTGATTTACGGCAGGTTAACCTGTCCCTCTTGCTCAGTTGTAATTACATCAGCAGAGAGTTGTTTGAAACAGCAGGTGAAATAGCCGACAAAGTCAAGGAATGGGCAAACGGGTATGGGTAGAGTCTGGTACCCACGGAGGTTGAGGTGTCATTATACTCAGGGGTCCGTCCTACTCACCACTACATGTTGGTCTTCTTGACCGTCCTATACCAGCGCCTTGGGTGGCGAGCCTAAGGCACAAGCGCTTGGGCTTGCTCATTATGAACCTATCAGCTGGCCAGCATGCACTAGCATTATAAAGAAGACAAGGTTAGTGCAAGTTGCCACACAGACAAAAATCTTCTTAAGAGCAATTTGACTTAATTTATCAACCTCTCATTGGAAAAAGGGGTCGGTGTATGAAAATACAATAGGCCAGCTTATTGAAAGCGGTGTGAAATATCCAATCAAACAAATGATGGAATACCCATTCCTTATCCCAAGTGTATCCATATAGGGGCGACTTGACACACTTTTACATTTCGCCCCTATTTTTTAAATACACATCATATAAACACACCCCCACTCCCCACCCCACACCAAGAAATAAATGAATAGATAAAAGCAAAGCAATTTGCACGAGATAGGCTGAGCCACGAAGAAGGGACCAGACTCTTTCAACTAGATGTTCCATTATCTGCTTATCGCATCTTGTTGTCATACTAAAAACTATAGAGTTGCCTCTCCTATGCCAATTTGGCCTGGCATCGTTCAAGTTCGTCTGATGGCAACTTGATCTCACTTTGTCGCCAATATCACTGCATGCAGATTTGTTGGTAGTTTCATAATGGTCGAGCCCAAGCGCCTGTGGCCTCAGACAACCAGCCTCAGTCTCCGCGCACCGACTCATACCAGATCTTACCGCCTCTAGGTCCGTATGATTTCCGCTAGATGGCTTCTGGCAATCAATATGAATTGCCCATGTTGAATGTGGCAGCAGTGGAAGACTATTCAATTAGCGGCCTTTTCAGTACAACGCTTGATGGGTAAATTAAAGACCCTGACTGCTCAGCTCATTTACCTGATCACAGGTAACCAATGCAATCACCTCCAGCATGAAACAACTTCACTCACTCACCCTCACGTCATCTGGTTGAAGTAGCCCACTTGTACATTTTCCCGCTCACCCTTCAGACGTATATATCGTTAATAACGCGGCAATATGCTGAGTCAGCAGATTATCACAGAAATGTGAACGATAAATTCCAATTGCCCCGGGTTGCTCTTGGTGTTCTCGACAGAATCAATCGCCTGTATTGTTTTGATGCTGATATGCACGTAGGTACGAAGGAAGGTACGTTCACATAAACACCGGATATAAACTGCCATCCCCGTGAAGAACTATTTCTCCTTCCTTGCAACTCAGGGCATTGTTTATAGCGTGCCAGGTCAACATGGTTACCATTAACACGGCCTTCGTGTTTTCTCGTTAAAAACACCGACTGTATTTCGCCTTCCACTTCACAGAGGATCATCGCAATTATATAAAGGCTCAATGAATTGATACCTCAACCATTTCAACCCCTATACATTCACATATTGCTAACAAAATCAATTCGTGTTATAAGGTCAGATTTCCAAATTATATGTTCAGTTCACAATAGGCATTCTGTCATGGGACAAAAAAACAATAAACTGACGGAGAGTGCTCCTTAAGGTGATATAATGACCAATACACTCCCAACAAACTCTACATGGCGCAGACTAGTCTGATGACATCACACCCAGCCCAGCCAGCCATATCTTGTGGCATTACGCCTAACTCCTCCACCCAGACCTGGTGACATTACTCCCGCCTCATCCAGACAGACCTGGTGACATTACTCCCGCCTCATCCAGACAGACCTGGTGGCATTACTCTTTGCTCATCCAGACAGACCTGGTGGCATTACTCTTTGCTCATCCAGACAGACCTGGTGGCATTACTCCCGCCTCATCCAAACAGACCTGGTGGCATTACTCCCGCCTCATCCAGACAGACCTGGTGACATTACTCCCGCCTCATCCAGACAGACCTGGTGACATTACTCCCGCCTCATCCAGACAGACCTGGTGGCATTACTCTTTGCTCATCCAGACAGACCCAGACAGACCTGGTGGCATTACTCTTTGCTCATCCAGACAGACCTGGTGGCATTACTCCCGCCTCATCCAGACAGACCTGGTGGCATTACTCCCGCCTCATCCAGACAGACCTGGTGACATTACTCCCGCCTCATCCAGACAGACCTGGTGACATTACTCCCGCCTCATCCAGACAGACCTGGTGACATTACTCCCGCCTCATCCAGACAGACCTGGTGGCATTACTCTTTGCTCATCCAGACAGACCTGGTGGCATTACTCTTTGCTCATCCAGACAGACCTGGTTGCATTACTCTTTGCTCATCCAGACAGACCTGGTGGCATTACTCCCGCCTCATACAGACAGACCTGGTGACATTACTCCCGCCTCATCCAGACAGACCTGGTGACATTACTCCCGCCTCATCCAGACAGACCTGGTGGCATTACTCCCGCTTCATCCAGACAGACCTGGCGGTGTTGCCAAAGTATACCCCACATAAGCTGACATTCTGCTCCGGAGGTACTCGCCACCACCTGCCTACCTCGGCCCCAGCGCCCGCTGTTAGCTGGCAGTGCTTGCCAAGCTACCAGGCAGTCTGGCTAGAGATATTTTCTGCGATACAACCGACCACCTGCTGAATGTATAACAGGCCTGCATCATCATTTCCACCTTCACTGACAGCAGATGCTAATGTTTAATAAATGTACTTGGTTTTCAAAGTATCCCGTCTGAGTGTCATACACAGCTCTCCATTTACCTGCCAACGTGAGGCCTGGCCACAAGCCTTATATGATGATCGAATTGTGTAATGATAGCATACATACGATAAATAACCCGGTGGACCCCGTCAACAGACGCCTCAGTTATCCTGCTGGCATTATGCTACAGCAAGACTAGCACATGTTCATGATATTGTATGCTAAATATACGCCTCACACTATTTCTCAGCGTTAATTGCACCTGCTGTTGAATTACTGTGTCAGGAACCCATGTCGGGGTCATATGCTCAAAGTCAGGCACTTGACCGTAGTAGGTCATGATGAGAACTTCAATTTGTAATACGCCAAGGATAGGTAAGTCAAGATGAATGTGAACCCTTAGTACAGCAGTTACAATACTATCTTCCTGACACCAAGTTCCCCCAGAAGGAAACGCATAGCAACTGCAATCTGAGACGTGATCGTGATAGATGTCCGGTAGGGAGAGAACATTCGAGGTGAAATGGTTGGACAGGGGATCAGGGGGGAGTTACAACATGCACAAATATACAGCTACATCTAAGCCAAGGACGCTAGGACCAGCTTATTTACAACTTATTCGGATTGCTCCGTGAATTGTTTTCTCTACAGTAGCAGTTGCAGTTTGGTCCCATCATATTTATTCCACATTTAGACCCTGTCAGCTGTATTTGAAATAACTGGTGCGGTTGTGGTGCACTAAATACAAACCCATATGCTCAATACATCCACACTCCCATATCCAAGTTGCCTGTTTGAATTACTGTATATTCTGCTTGGATGATGTATATTACGTCAGCCAGGCCTCTTCTGAAAGCTTGTACCTTTGGAGGATGAAACACATCTTTATGCGTTAACCTACCAGCAAACCTACCATTAGATCATATACGTTTTGTAAATATATCATCCGTATATTTCAAAGTATGCAGGGAGGATACTGACCAAGTGAAAGTACAATAGCATCTGCTCATGCTAACAGGGGTAAACCATTTACCGTTATCTACTTGATAACCATTATCGTTTTTCCTCTAGAGTTATTTACATATTAAATTGATCTGATTGTTAAGTAGTCTTCACCAACCCACATACCTAGGTAACAGCATGGGCACTCCATTCACTCATCGAATCACACCACAATAACACAACAAAAACAGATCCCATGATTTGGAATGTTTTTCCTTCATGAGTGAACTTTTCCATTATGACTCACGTTTGATCAAAACCTACCCATTAACACTATGCTGTCACTGAATCATCAATAGCACCGTTACAGGTAGATTAGCGCACCTGTTGATTAGGTACGTCATGACCTGGTCTACAGCCGCAGTGAGCTGACATTACGTTTACCGCTATTTGCGTGTTGCAAAAACCAATTCATTTCAATAGCACAAATCATCACAAAACTCGAACAGATTTACGCCAAATTAACCGGTCCGTCTGGCTAAAGTGAATTGGCCTTAGCAAAGCGTTGTTATGGGATTGCGGGCCCAATAGCAGGATCTGGTGCCCACAAACCTGCGTGCCTTTTACTTTCAACACGATCCACCACATAAACGCTTCTCTCACCTAACTGCCAATTGTCAATGTTACATAGCCAACATGTCATTATATTTTCATTTTGCTTCTAGCTGATCACCGATGGTTAGAAATTACGATAAAGTCTAATATCGACACTATTCCTATCAAACGTTGACTGTTGTTCAGATACTCGTCGGCCTGTTGTACGGCCATTATAAACCGATGTCTCAATTCAACACGCATTCGAGAGGATGTCACAGAGCAAACTTCTTATTCTGTTTCTGTTAAAAAGCATGAAAGTTGTGTTGACGGAAAAGGGCGTACACAGCACATGCGTTCATATACACACTTTTCTTCTGTTTATCGCCATCTTGTTATGCAGACTGCACCCCCCACCTGGCTGCCTTACACAAGCGCCGTGGTTGGGGAGTCTCGGCCAGTTTACCTGAGGCTCCGCGCACCGACTCAAACCAGTTCTTACCGCCTCTCGCTCCTCATGATTCTCGCTAGATGGCTTCTGACAACCAATATGAACTATTGATGAACCATACAGCTACAGCCTTTTCAGCACAATGCTTCATTGGTTAATCACAGACCCCGACAGCGTAGCTCATTTTCCCGGCAACATGTAGCAAATGCAATCATCTCAAACATGACAAACTTTCGGTCGCCTTTTCAGGTTGAGGAAGCCTATCTTGTACATTCCCTTATCATCCTCCTGACGTACACATCGATCATGACGCGGTAAGATGCTGTATCAGATAAGAGTTACATGAGAACGACAAAGAGCCGCAGCTCAAGTAGCTTCAGGTTCTCTTGCTTTGCTCCACACTCTCAGCCGCCAATATGTTTTCCGACATTGACATATGTTGGTATATGAACGTACATGCAAAAGGGACGGACGTACGTTCGTAATACGTTCGTATGTAGACTGTCATGGTCACTTGCTGCTGACACTGCTGTTAATAGCACGCCGGCGCTCTATGGCTAGCTGTCAGCAATAAGCATGGCGGTCTAGGTGGTTCCTAGTTCTCAATAAATACACAGCCCGTAGCTCGCCATCCACTTGGCAGAGGATCAGCGCTGTTATATAAAGATAACATCAAACAACACTCTGGAAATGATGATGCTCCTTGAACGCAAGAATATATATCGTCATGAAAGCATCCTTTTGGCGAAACTAACCGGCCTCCAATCAAGAAATGAAATTCGCGCCCAACTACAAGACTGCATAAGAATCGGGATTGCTCTTTTCACGATAGAGCAAATAATGAGGGTATACTGATCCTACGATGGTTGATAGAAAGGGGTGAAGACTAGTTCTGCATGATAAGCCAATACAGTCTACAAGCGGCTAGCGGAGGTCTATTGTAACGCAACCAGGCAAGGGTTGCAAGTAATGGCAGGCGGATAACACTAGATCATCGTGACTGCAATCGCGTCAGTGACCTCTTACCGTGCTGACTAAGTCATCTGACACTGTACCCACCAACCACAGCTCACTCGGCTTTAGCAAACGAAATGCATTTCTGTTATTTAGTAAGCGTTTGATAACATCTGACAGGCGGTCATGCTGTCCACGACAATTAACTATTGTCGCATGATCAAGGATTATTGGTGGGACACGGGGATAGGGGATGGTGATGTTTGAAGGAGTGACCAATTCACTGTCCACAAAATTGATATAGCCCAGACCAGCTCACCCAGCTATTCCTGGTGACATTACACCCAGCTTACCGATCAATACATGATGGTATAACACCCAACTTACCAAGCAATACCCGATGGTATTACACCCAACTTACCAAGCAATACCTGATGACATTACAACCAGCTTACCAAGCAATACCTGGTGGTATTACACCCAGCTTACCAAGCAATACATGGTGGTATTACACCCAGCTTACCAAGCAATACCTGATGACATTATAACCAGCTTACCAAGCAATACCTGGTGGTATTACACCCAGCTTACCAAGCAATACTTGGTGGTATTACACCCAGCTTACCAAGCAATACTTGGTGGTATTACACCCAGCTTACCAAGCAATACATGGTGGTATTATACCCAGCTTACCAAGCAATACATGGTGGTATTATACCCAGCTTACCAAGCAATACTTGGTGGTATTACACCCAGCTTACCAAGCAATACCTGATGACATTATAACCAGCTTACCAAGCAATACTTGGTGGTATTATACCCAGCTTACCAAGCAATACATGGTGGTATTACACCCAGCTTACCAAGCAATACTTGGTGGTATTACACCCAGCTTACCAAGCAATACATGATGATATTACACCCAACTCACGCCATTAGACCTGGTGGCGATGCCATATTATACTTCACACAAACTGATCTCCCTCCACTGACATTCTGCTCTGCTGGTACCCTCCCGCTGGTACCCTCTCGCTGGTACCCTCCAGCATATTGCTACCTCGGCCCCTGCAATCCATTATATACCTGTCGGTGTTGCCTAAGGTCCCCCGGCAGCCTGACAACCCATGATTTCTATTATATAACCGACCACCTGCTGGAAGGGTGAACGGGCCTGCAGCATCATTACCACCTTCACTGATTACAGATGCTAATGTTTGCTTGGTTTCCAATGCAACTCATCTGAGGTTCATATGTAGCCTTTCAAGCTTGCATACACTATCATGCATCAGACTAATGCCCGCTCGACTGAGGCCCTCATTTGCCGTCCACGTGAGATCTGGAGAGCCTAGTAGGATGATCTTATTGCGTAGTGATAGCATACATCGGATGAGTTGCGCAGAGGAACCCGTCAGCAGGCTCCTCGTGTCTAAAAGGTCAATGGAACATTCGTTCAGCTTCAAGCAGATTAAAGTAGAATATGTCCATTAGAAAGGAAGCATACTTAATGCTCACTAAAATGTATCATTTCATCGTTGAAGAACGGTACAGGAAGCCTTGTAGGGGTCACGTTTTTTAGGCGTTGAAGGTTAGCTACTTGACCTCGTTCGGTTATAGTGAGAACTTGAGCTTGTAACACGCCTGGAGTTGGTACGTAAGGATCAAAAGCGCGGTAGTTACTATACTATCTACCTGACACCACGAGCCCACAAAAGGAAAGAACTATCTGAGACATGGTCGTGATATGTTCGGTAAGGAGTGAACATTCGACGCGATAAGGCCGCTCGCGATACTCCCTCTCTGGACAAGAGAGGTGGAGTCAAAAAACTCAACGGGGATTCTTTTCTTTGCCTACCATATACAAATTAATAGTTAGTTATATAGATCCATGTAACATCTATTGCAAGGGCAAATACATGTCACCACCTGACATTATAATCAACATTGCCTCCAATGATTCAGTGACAAGACAATATTATTCGGTTCCTATACAACAACATTTGAGCCACAAATTGCATGTTTCTGTTCAACGCTTACACCCTCTCATTGGCTCGTGGGTATTTCCACCTACTGTCTACGACAACTTCGCATTAAATGAATTATATTTTGCTTAATACATTAACATGTCTGTACCCAAGCGCCCCATGTTATCCACTGAAGATTATACATGGATGATGGGTTTAATGTTGGCCAGGATTGATCTCAGAGTGGGTTTTTTTACGTAACGGCGATATACAGCTAAACCATACGCTGGAATATCCAGATACCCACCACTTAAATATATTACAAGATACCGAGCTAGCAATCGCCCAATCCACCTTATCACGCTTCTTTCACTGATGAAATGCTGCTTGTCAATGCTATTGCCATGTTGCTTGCCTCAGCACATATTGAAGTGCTTTGCAATACCAGAAAGAAGCATTTGTCTGGGTGCAAACAGACCCATTGCGATCGTCGAGTCAAGAAGATGTCCATCAAGAGGTTCACGTCATAACAGCGATGAGATACATGTGTTCAAGGTGAAATGGGGAGGTTGGACTCAGCGTTAACTGCGTTTGGGCTAATGGGTGATGACTGCGTTATCCTACAAACACACCTACCAGTAGATCATGTCAGTTTTGTTAATTTATCATCTATTTAGCGTAATGTATGCAGGCAGAGTCCGTGTAAGTAAACCATCATATACATATGCTTAGAGCAACAAAAATAAACCCCGAGTACCCAGATAGTAGGATATGATACGGTACTATTAGCCTCATCAGCGCTATAAGATCCTACTCTGTTCCCCATTCATCATGCATCTTACCCTCAGTATAGTGAGCGGTTCGCCTTTATCCACGCCACCATCCAAGCGGAAGCCCCATGGAACGCAGGCGTTGGGACGAACAATCTGGGCCTTCAGAACATCTATTTCCATGATGACAGAAACGAGACAGATTCCCTCTAGAGATCAGCTGTATCGCGACAGCTTATCCGAGCGATGCCAGCTGTCAGGCGGGGACTGTCGAGAAGCGACGACGGTATGAGGTGACGCCGACGAAAAAAGACAAAGCCTGGGTGATTACTTCAGTGAAAAATAGCTATCGAAAGAGTTTTTGTCCAGGAGTGTTATCCAACTGGCTTCACCAGACAGCTTCAGGCTGCAAGAGAACCAACTGGACCTGGGGGCTATTCTCACTGACAAATGGCTGGATACCTGGCCCGTTTGATGCAAGTGATTGGCTATGTATACGGGAAGTTAACCCAGCATCCTAGTGGGCCCAGATGCTTCCTCCTCCTCCTCCTTTTCCGACTTCAAGTGATGGCCAGGTCGCATCAGCATCAGCAGCAGCACGGCTGTACACCAGCATCAGCAACTCAACATTGTCGGTGTTTATGTGTGGGTGGGCAGGTGGGCGGAAGGTGATTTGCTGCAGAGTGTGTAAGTAGGTCAAGTCGCCCAGGGATAGGAGGGGTTAGGTTGGGCTGCAGCAGTCCCTATCATGGATTCTCTTTTCTCCACCTGTACACACTTACTAGCATAACACCGCTCGTTTCCCGAGCCTTACTCAAAACCTAGCACCTAGTGTAGTTATTAATAGACCAAGTCGCAATCACTTCTTGTGTGTATGGGCTCAGTGGTATATATATGATAATATATAAATCGTTGTACAGCTAATTATGTCATGTATATATGCAGGTATGGCAACACTACAGGTAGCTGCTGCTGTGAACGAGTTTTCAGACTCACAGCACAGTAAGCCCTCTTTGCGAAGCTATAAGGTCTTTCACCTCATTATGATTACCCACATTATGATTGCCAAATCGAAACACAATTTAACAAACTTGATCATTAACAGTGGTTCTTGGTGTTTCATAAAACTATAACGAGATATATAACGAGATTTGTATAACGAGATTCCCGGTTTGTTGGTGTTATAAGTAATTCAAAGACTCGATGATTAACCAATAATCGGCGAGAAAATTTGTGTGAGGGGTGGGATAACAGTCGTTTTAAGCAACTCGGCTATGTACAACTAGCAGTGAGTGTAACTCTTAGGGTGGTCAACGCCAGGGAGCACGTCGTCCTCAGAGATGGAAACGCCATTTTAAGTGATGATCATGATTAACCAGTCAAGTTGTCAAATCTAGATGGTCGGAAAGTGCCATGGTGACCGCCTGGGACTGAATGTGTTGCCTTTTTATTATTATTGGTGTACAGACTTATTAACGCCGCTGTGGCTTCTTTGGTCATTTACGGCGATGGGACAGAATGGTTGCTGTTTTTGTTGTTGTTATTGTTGCTGTTGTTGTTGTTGGTGTTTAAGTTGTATATTCTTATTAATGCCTTGTTTGACAACTACGGCCATGTCGGCGTGATGTTTATAGTTTGCTGGAATTATAGTCGTTTTTAGCAACGCAGGCTATGTAGGACTAGCAGTGCTTGTAACTCTGAAGGTAGTCAATGCCAAGGAGCACGTCGTCCTCAGAGGTTCTTTTATATCCCCTTTCAGAGATGGGACCGCTATTTAACGTAATATTCCGACTCACGTGTAACCAGTCAGATTGTTACACCTGGGGATCGAACCCACAGCCTGCCGATCGAAAGGCGAAGTATTAAACCACTACGCAGCGGGGACTGAATGTAGCGGGATGTTGCTGAGTGAGGTCTTCTTTGCAATCGAAAATGGGTCGGGTCAAACAAAATTTGGGTCAAGGTCACCAAATATTATTGGTCAGAAAAGGTCAAACAGGAAAATAATTTTGTCATTCGAGGGGTGGCATCAGACAGGTTCAAGGATTTCCATCCAGCATCAATACTTCACATCACATGAACACTCAAGTCGCAGCTGACATGTGTCAGATGGCGAACGGCAGTAAAAGGAGTATTAATGTCTGCCGCAGACAGGAAGCAGTTTGTCGGTAGGGAGTGGGGGGCGTCGAGGAGCGTGGTGGCTGCTGACAAGCGAGTCATAGTTTATAGCATGACAGTATATTAGTCCATGTTCTGTCAATCATTTTCACAACAATAGAGGCCAAGCTCTAGATTTACTATTTTTGCCTTGTGGACCTAACTACCGACCACGGAACACACACCGTATATAGAACATTCAGTGGTACCTGTCATGGTATCTCTGGATTGCAAATTGGATAAAGGTCATAGCTTGAAATAATCCCTTCATGTTGCAATAACCCACCGCAATGACCGCGTTATCCATCTGATCACAACGTAGGTAGATTTGTGACAAAAGTGAAAATTCATTCCGTTTATAAGTATGTTTGGTAATAGATTTGTTCTTTTCGGGAATACCAAAAGTGGCACTGGAATTGACTTGATCGACCTTGTAATTTATGGTGTCACCCTCAACCTCATGGTTATGGCAGATGTTTATGCCGGTTGGAAAGCCTAACTAACAGCAACGTTATGATCTCAATAACACACTGAACATGTGATGAGATGGAGTCATCCGCTCTGCAGTCTCTTCCCAATATAGCTAGGTTAACTCCGGGCTAATGTCGAATGTGCTAGTCTGCGTCCCAGACTCTAGGGCGAGAACCTTAGCGGAACCCCTGGAGTCTGGGACGCATACTAGCACATTCGACATTAGTTCCGCTACACTTCTCGCCCTAGAGTCTACGACAAGACAAAGTCTAAAACTGGCGCCTCCGAATATTCATTAGACACGTTCGTTAATCTTCGTGGTTGTGACCCGGATTGACCTTAGTTGCTCATGAAACTGGCTTGATGAATGCCGTTTGTGGGTTCGTTTGTGTGAAGGATGTTTGACTGTTTGTATATTTACATTTTTTGGTTTAGCAATATAGGTCAAATTTTTAATTTCTATTTTAAACGGTCGGAATAAGGGGGAAGTATTCTCATATTTTCTGGGAATATATCCCTATCTACTATGCAACATCATCGTTATTGGAGAGTATAAATATTGGAATCAGTATTCTGCAACATTATATAATGAATGAGTGGTGTGTATTTATTTTGATAAGTGGGTTTAACGCTAAACTTACCTGTTGCCTCAACACCTGTATTTTTGTGACGAGATTCCGTTCACCAAAGTGGTTGGAAGCGCTGTTAAGACTAACCGACTGCTCCTCGTCCAAATCACTACCAGCTCTACCTCCATCTAGCTTGTGTTTCAGAGCATTTCCCACATGTGATTAGCTTTCTCTAGCTGTCAATAACCACAGACTATATAAACAGCTTCATCAGCAGTCAAATAGATACAAGTAGTTACAATCACAGAGCTATGGTTACACACAGAAAGCTCTAACAGATGGTAATTCATATTACATTTGAGACACCTACAGGTAAAAGAGCTGAACCGATGTCACCACTTACCTCAACATTGACTTCCTCTACCTCAGCCAGCGGTGAGGTCAACCAGACGTAGTTCAAATCATCAGGCTGCAATGTAATCACATGATGATATTATAGTGTGAGGGTGGAGAGAGAGAGAGAGAGAGAGAGAGAGAGAGAGAGAGAGAGAGAGAGAGAGAGAGAGAGAGAGAGAGAGAGAGAGAGAGAGAGAGAGAGAGAGAGAGAGAGAGAGAGAGAGAGAGAGAGAGAGAGAGAGAAACTACTCCTTCAAACAAGATAGTTGGCTTTCAAGCTGCAACCAACATTATGGCATTGATTAATCAGTGTTCACAATTGCAGGTATTCGTTTTACTTTATTAAGGCATATTACCTAAGCTGATTGATTTTGATGTCTTTTGCAGTCATCTTTCCCTTCAAGTTCTCCTCCACCACAGTGTTAACAAACATATGTAGAAGACACCAATGTTGATCCATATAGTGACATAGCGAAGGCAGGTTTGTCAGCATAATGTGAAGTAGATTACAATAGCCACACATCAATGGGAAGGCATTTATACCAAATGCCGCTTTGGGGCAGTGAAAAACTGCAAATCATCAAATGCAAGGAAATGTAGTGTGAATATGGGATTGATATTAATAGCAGAGATTAGGGCGGGGTATATACCTTCTTGGTGCGCTCTTTTCGCTCTTTCTTCAACACCTCCATGATGAGTCGTGTGAGCTCGTGGACGACGGAGGTGAGGGGAGTCGCCTTGGGAACCGATGGCAGACTCATCTCCTCACCCTTCTCTTGCGAGATGCTCTAACAGATCTCACGCAACTTCTGCAACTACTCAGAGAGATTAACCTTCGTGTAAGGCATTGGGAACTGCAGACAAAACTATACAACTATTTTTTTTCAAGGTGATTCACAATCAAACTTCTTGTTACGTGCTCACCAACATCGGGGCACTTGGAACTCAGGAGCTGTCAGCGCAGGAGCTTACATAATGTTCACTTTTTATAATTCTTTTTTTTAGGTTAAATAGAGTGATATCTGATCCATAATGATATAAAGATGTTGTAAAGATGTTGTCAGAACTGCCATGATGCAGGGCTCGATGAGTCCGCTGGCGCGATGGCCCCGGGCCAGTGCGTGATACATGCTAGTCGCCTGATCGGGCTACCGGTTATTTTGATACCTCAAAGCCACAGAAGTTATCATTTACCTGCAACTGGCTTCTTTATCTCGACTTGCACTCGCTGCACCAAGTTCAAGAGCGCATTTAAACACGTATCCCCCGCCCAATGTTTAAAGAGGCGCAAAAAAGCAGCGTGGTATTGCGGAAATCAGCAGTCAGCGATAGGGATTGCTTACTTAAAACTTAATGCCTGTCACTAGACCTGGTAACAGATTGTCTGCAGTTATGCCTGATGCAGAATAACGCCCTTTGCTGCAGCGAATAGTTGGTCATTTCCGAACCTGGCTATTAGCACATACGAGCTGTTTTCCACCAATAAAACGATCATTGGTCTCGTATAATATTGATTTATGCAAATAATTTCCCGAGCCACAAAAGGTTCATTTCAAGACAAAAGTTGACAAATCGCACGTGCCGGCTAGATTGTCTAAGAGCTGAATCAGCTCCCTGACCCAGTGACTGTATGATACTCTTGTGAGGGTCATCAAGCAAGTGATTAAGGCTGGGCAGGAAGTTCTTCACCTCATACTGTTACACATTCCCATTCATTGTATGCCTGGTTTTCTTTCAAAATAGGAAAAAAGTCATTTTCTCAAAGAGACCGGTATTCGGTAGCGTGGCACTCATTAGACCCATTGGCATCGTCTAGTGACACTAGTGATGTACTTATTTGTAACGCCCTCGTCATTGAAGTTCAAATAAATATGTAATGTTATGCGTCAACAGCAGAGAAGCTATGAAAAACTACCAAGCTCATACCTCCTACATGCAACTGAAATTTGGCTGGGTGCAGACAGTCCCACATATGAGCCCCCAGTGACACCAATCTTTCTGTTATTGAGAGCTGATGTGATACCCTCCTGTCGTGTCAATGAACAGTCTAATCATCCCTAGGTAGCCCTACAAGACGTCCGTGAAGACGTCTTACTTTCTCTTAAACCGACGCAATGTAAAAAAATTTAGATCGATTCGGACAACTACCAAACAATAAACATACCCAAGTGATGGAGTTTTAGAA